>CM057054.1:65796113-66542363 GCA_029948455.1 Solanum rostratum
CTAAAAATGTATTCATTGGCAAAGGGTTTAGGTGTTACCATCTCTATAAAAATACGTGTTTATCTCACGGCATATTCTTTTTGATAAGACAATGAAAATATCTTTAGATTAAAGCGTAGATATCTCAAACCTCTTAAAGAGATTCAAGCTCACTATAGTAAATCTTTTCACTGGTCTAGCAGTAATTCTTTTGACTTGACCCTTTCAAAATACAACAATCTAATCATAAAGTATAAATCAACAAACCATAGATAAGAGTTGAGTTCAAAGCTACACAATAACAATATTTTTCTTCAACTAATTAATAAAACTCGCTTTCTTTACTAACTTTTATGCACTTTATATTTTCTTGTACACAAATTGAAAGTAAAGGCATTAGATTTGAGTCACTCGTGTGGGTCAATTTTGGATCCATCTTAATGATACATAAATATATCTATTTGTTATAAACTTATTTTATATTTACTAAATAAAGAGAGAGGACATAATTATTCATATTCATTCTCGACAGTTGTATCTCTTTAGATTTACAAAAGAATTGCGTATCAATAAGGAAAAAAAGATAGGATGCTTTTCTTCTTTTTCCTTCTATTTCTTCTTCTCCTATAAAAAAAGATAAGTTATACCAATTCTTTTATCCTTATTTTTTTTAATCCTTATTATTCTCTCTATGTTTTGTTTAAAGAGAATATCAATGTGAAGTTGTGAACTACACAAGAATTTTCAACCAATTGAATTACCTTTATTACTTCAATGTCTTGTTACTTCATGCCTACTTCCTGTTTTTTGTAATTGTGTGCGTGAACATCCAAAAGATATAGGCAATGAATGGCTGATATAGAACACAAGTACTCTATTTTGATTTTGTATTGAATCCAATGTGTCGATATCAAGAAAATAAAAATATGAAAAAACACACTAAAATTTGATAAATGATAAATTCTGAATTCATAATTTCAAAATATAATAAGTTTGGCAGTAAAACCTAAAGTACCCCTTGTGAGCATCCAAAAGATATAGGCAATCAATGGCCGATACAGGACACAAGTACTCTATTTGATTTTATATTCAACCCAATGTATCAACACCGAGAATATAAAAATGTAAAAGAAAAAAAACACTAAATTTCGATAAATGATAATTCTTGAATTCATAAATACAGAATATAATAAGTTTGATAGTAAAAACTTAAACCCAAACCACACCCAAAAAACATACAAACAAACAATTTTAACTAAGTTAAAAACCTCTTGAGCAGAAGCAAATAAGTTTCTAAACAATTTTAACATAAATCTGTTTTTTTAAAAAAAAAATTAAAAAATTGTTAAGTGCAAATAAAAGTTCAAAACCACCCCTTATGATATTCTGTTTCTAAGAATAAATACATAACATATTATCTAATGACCATATTTAATGAACGTATATTCTTGATTTTTTTTTCTAATTAAGGTAAACTCATAAGGTTTGGTATAATAATTCATCTAAGCTAAGGAAAATGTTCATCAACACACGTCCAATAACGTCGGGCTTTTGTTTGGTATAACTCTACTCATACTAAGTGTTAATACAAAGTCAATAGATATAAGATAGGTGTTGATACACATACCACTTAACTACAGTAAGTTTCATTGATAGAGTGTAAACATCGTCTACCAATAAATTAAATATTTATGGTTCTATTTTACACCATCTGATTCTAACATGGATATGGGGCCAAATTCATGGTCTGTTTAGAGAAAGTTGCTAAATTATAGGTCAAGTGACTCATGTGGGTTGGAAAATCATAAATCCATAGAGTGGTCCTGGTCATGGTCCAATTGCACGTTATGGGTTGTAGGCCTTTGCAATACATCTCAAAATTCTAATTCAAATTGCTTTGTTTGGTAACACTACTAGTTGTTGATCATTACACCAATTCTAACAAGTAGATTGATTGATTGATTTATCCCCAACCATTCCTTCAAGCTTTCAATATAGTTGAAATAACAATGAAGGGTGTTAAATCAAAGGAGGGTGTTATATTTTTATAATGTACTAATCACCAATATATATTTGTATCAATATTGTATCAATGTATCTAAGTGAAAAAAGTCTGTAACAATAGAAATTTTTATGTATTAATCTCATACAAGTGATAGTTACTGATATAATGAAATCAATGGAAAAAAAAAGATCACGTATATAAGAGCTCATCTTTAGATAGAAGTCCAACATCAGTAAAACACAAGAGAGATGCTAGATTTATAAGTAAATACGTCTTACGTACTATTGATGCATTTTAAAATCGTGCAAACCTAGATCCAAAATTGACAATATCATTGACAGGAAACCTCAGCAAGGATGCTGAGTCCATAGAGCCCGTCGCAACTCTATGTACAAAGCGTCAATGTTATAGTTTGAAGTTAATGAAGTATTCCCAAACTGCAACATTTTTTTTTTTATTCAAGTGAAATCTTAAAAGTGTCATACAAAATAAATATAGTATATATTCATAAAATAATCGCTTGAATCGTACTATTGACACTCTTAAATTATATTATATTGTTAATTTTTCAAATAGTATATATATTTATATGCTTCTATAGAAAAAAAAAATAGATAGCTTGATAAACAATTTATTGTACGCGTAAAAATAAAACTCAATTTTAGCCCACTTTTTTCTATCTTAATTGAAAAATTTATTAAATATGTAACGTAGAAATTAGCTGCAACATAAAAAGGTCAGTGGTTCGGAACCAAGCTATCATATGGTATTATTGTTAAAGTATAAAACTTGGCTCATGCTAATAAAACTCACTAATAAAGTGTTTTATTTGTAAAAGAAAAATATTATCTAGATGAAACATATGGATTATGTCAAATTTCTTGATTAGTTGTCTTGTTTATACAAGCAATATTGTCTAAATGAAATGTTTGGATTAGATTAAGTGTTTTTACTTATAAATAGTTTTTAAAATGTTGATTTATGTTGTTGATTATTTCTCACTATTATAAAATATTGAGCCAGCATGGACAAAATGGAGGCTTGCCTCTGGACCTCACTTGTGGGATTCCACTGGGTATGTTGTTGTATAAAATATTATTATGTATTTTTCTTTCTTTTGATGAGTTGAAGACAATTTTCAATTTCTGAATTATATTTTCGTAGTTTAAACAAAGAAAAATGTCAATTCTAAAAGGAAAAAAAAAGGAGCAAAATACTTGAGGAGCAATAACAACACAATCATAATAGTACCAATAATCTTGTAACAAACCAATTGTAATCTAGAAATAAATAAGTTTCTAATATACTATAGAACTTTGAAGGTAAAAATTCCTAACTGTCATGGATGCTACAGAACTTTCAAAAAAGGTCAACAAATTTTTTTTCCTGTTCAAAGTGACTAACAATTTGATGAGTTTCCCCACATTTAAAATAGACAACATTGAATTGGCATCAAAACCAAAGTCAGAAATCTGCAAATTGGGTTGGCAAAAAAATCAAGGTTTCAATAACTCACTGCAGACTACCATTCTTTTTTTCAAAAGTACACAACATCAAAAGAATGAATACATTTGACCACTTTTAATGAACATATATTCTTAAAATTATTTTTACTTAGATAAACTCGTAAGGTTTGATCTAATCTTCTGACATAAGGAAAATGTTCATCAATACATGTCTAACAACGCTGGACTTATGTTTATACAACCTTACCCCTACCAAATAAATATTAACATCAAAGTACTAGATATATAATATGTGTTGAAATATACACACATATCACTTACACCAAGATTACTTTATATTTAAATTACTTCATTAAACCACTTAATTACAATAAATTGCATTAATTAAGTATAAACACCCAATGCCAGCAAATATCTAAATTCATGTGGGCCCAAATTCATGCTCTGTTTAGCGAAAGTTGCTAAATGGGAAGCAAACACAATATATTTCAAAACACTTATAATGCTGCAGGTACAATTCACTTTTAATACAAGTACAAATTTATCCTGATATTACTATATATTGTTAATTAATAATTATTTATTAAAAAGTACTCGCTCAAATAATTTTTTTCTTCCTAAATTATAGCTCAAGAGGCCCACTCATGTGGGTTGGTTGAACATGGAAAATCATAAATTTAAAGAGTGGTCCTGGTCCTGGTCCATGGTTATGGGTTGCGGGCCTTTGCAATTCATCTCTAATCAAATTGCTTAGTTTGGTAATATTAGTGGTAGTTGTTAATCATTACACAAATTCTAACAAGTAGATTAATTGATTTATCCCCAACCACCCATTTAAGTCTAAAATATAGTTGAAAAAATGAGAAGGGGTGTTAAGTCAGTGGGTTGTCCTATATTTAGACACGTTTAAATCCCAAATATTGAACTATACGGACATCTACTCAATTCTCATGCAAATGCTTACTATCCTTTCCTTCTTTAATACAAAATTTTTACTTTAAAAAAAAACAATAAAATCAAACTCATAGGGTTATAATCTGTTTGATATTTTCTTATAATTTAACCTGTTCAACTATTGGTCAAAAATAGGTTAACTTGACTGTATATATTATCTGAATTAGGCAAGTGGAATAAGTTGAGCTAAATTTCGTTTGACATCGATCCCATGACCCATTTATGCTATTGGTTTTCCACTTATGATATGTACCCAATGCATATCGAATAAATTTTTCGATGTATATATGAATTTCAGGCTAAAATTATTGAGTTTTATTTGGATTCGTACGATAAATTGTGTATTTTCTTTATATATTTTTAGTTTTTTGTTGTATAGAAGCACACAATCAACTATGGTGGTAAACTTGCTGATATGTGATCAGGATGTCACGTTTTCAAGTTTGGAAACAACTTCTAGCAGGCTGCGTACAATAGATCATAGTTGAACCTGTCATCGACCTCTTACGCATAGCAGAAACTTTAGTGACCTTTTTTGTTGTATAGAAAACATATATAATTCTATGGAGCATTTGAAACATTGACCATGGTGGTCAGAGATATGTCCAATCACTTCAAGATGGGGATGAAGGAGATCTAATAAATTAATTGTCACAAACAAAAACCACTAAAAAGGGGAGGCAAAAAAGATAAGATAGAATATCGAGTTAAGGCAAAAGTTGAAATCTTGTCTTGTCCTTCTAAGACATTGCAACAAAGTCTAAAAATCTTCAATAAGTATTAAACTTGGTGTCTATAATGTCTTTCACCATGCCCCATCCCATCAGCCAGCAAATCAATTTTATCTAAAGTCTCTTTTATTATATGTGTTGGCATTAGACGACAAGCTACGTATCTTGTTGAATTATAATATACACATCATAAATTTAGTCAAAGTGCGCATAAATTAGCCTAAATTAAACTCGACAATTTATTCAAATTTTAGCATTTACATCAGGAGCAAGATAAGACATACCAATTCTTTTATCCTTGTTCTCTCTATTTGTTTTGAAGAGGATATAGATTTGAACACAAGAATTTTCAATCCAATTGAATTACCTTTATCAATTCAAAAAGTCTTGTTATGTTTCCAAGTAACTATTATGTAGCTAACAAAATTTTATAATAATTCATTAATAGAATTTTGTTGTTTAATTATAAAATTTGTTCATCGTTACTTATTTTTGTAATTGTGTACGTGAACAAAAACAAATTGCTTGTACACCAATTATAGGCAATCAATGGCCAATTGAGAAAATAATTACTCGATTTGATTTATATTGAACTCAATATTTTGCTATCGAGTGTAGAAAAATATGATTAGAAAACAACTAAATTTTGATAAATAATTAATCCTAAATTCATAATTTTAAAATATAATGAGTTGAATAGTAAGAACCTAAAATGTCTAAAGATGGGAAACCAAACAACACACATTTTGAACATGCTTTATATTGCATTAGCAATAGAAAATGAGTATTGTAACCATGTGTATATAGGAGGACATTGCTCATATATAACATTTTACCACATCTTTTAGAAGTAAAATTATGTACTACTAATATTTTATAGTTAATGCTACTATTCAGATTTCACACATGAAATTATACTAGATATGTTATTGTCGTTGTACTGCTACGAAAGTGCAATCAACAACAACACTCTCGAAAGAATGTTAAAAGAACAAAATAAAACAAAGGATTAAAAGTTAAAATACTTAGCAAAGTAGTTAAATACCTTCTCTTAAATAAATACTAATAATATACTACCTCTAATATTCTTTATTGGAAATTGGAACCTGGTGTGAAAATTGCTAGATCAGGCCAACCATTGTTGCCACCATTCCAACAATTATTAGATTCTCCACCATTTTGAACTCCCAAATATGGATTATTCTCATTTTGATGGTTAGAATTCGATCCTGAACCCGAACCCGAACCCGAACCTAAGCCTGAAGTGGAAATCTGGTTGCCCAACTGCAAATTGGAATTATTCGGATAAGCTTCAAGGAAATGCCCGAATTGCGGCTCGGTTGACGCCAACAGCGAGCTGAATGGCCCAGTAGTCACATCAAAAGGTGGAATTGCAGGTATACTTAAAGGCTCAGGTTTGGGATTTGTGGATGAAGAAGATGAAACAGAGGAAGTTAATGGAGTCGTTGAGGAACTTTTTTTGCTTGATGATGAAGATCGTTTCGTGCTCTTACGAGAGCCTCCACCAACTGGGATGTTACGAAGAGTACCGCCTTTGGTCCAATACCTTCGACAGCTTTTGCAATAGTGGCGTGGCTGAGAAAGGTTGTAATTGTTGTAGTAGCAGAATTTTGTGTTTGGGGAATCACATCTGGGGCATTTCAGGTGCTCTTGTTCTGGGAATTGAGGCTTAATTTGTGGATAAATTGATGGGTCTTGCATATTGATTCAATGATGAAAAAGGGTATACTGTTACAAATGAATTTTTTGAGCTTAATTGAAACCAAATTTGTTGTTAATGAGTGATTTTCCGATGGATTTGTTTGCTGGGCTGGCCCTTTTTGGGTTTTTGAGAAGTGGCGAAACAGCGAAGAGGACGAAAAGGAAAAGATATTTTCAAACGAAAACAATAGCAAGAACTTTAAAGGACACAAAAAGGAATATGAAAATTTCCTGAATATATGAAAAACAGATTTCTGAAGATCTATACCTTCAATTTTCACCAAATCAGTGACTAAGCATAAAAAATTCTCAGTTGAAATCTTTCAGAAAATCGAGAAAAAAAGAGGAAAACAGATTTGAAGTTTGAAGGAATGATGTAAAATTATATATTGATGTGCAGAATTCCGCGTGAGAGTCGTCACCAAATATACTACACGCAGAGAAGAAGAAGAATTGAGAAGAGAGAAGCAGAGTTTCCTCTCTCTTTCTTATGCTCTTTTAAAGCTTGTGGAACTGGAAATCTTTATTCTTTATTCTTCGCGAAGAAGTTTAGAGTTTATATCAAAAAAAAAAAAAAAAACACTTCACATAATTTTGTAACATAGGTTGAGTGATATTATGTAGATCGACATGTTTATAAGGTAAAATTAAATTAAATAAGTTTTTGATAAAGAAGGACGACAACAACATTATATATTATAAAATTTTACAAATCTTATCACTAACTCATAGAGATCGACCACAAAAGTGTATAATACGCAGTCTTCCGTTGCATTTTTATAAGAGATTGTTTTCAGAGCTTGAACATGTAATCTCCTTATCACATATCTTTGATTAAAAAAGACATGTTTTCATAAAAAGATCGCAAGAAAAAAGATTAAAACTATAAAATAAAAAGCACAGAATAACAAATCTACTAACTACTGAAAAATTGCTACCAAATACCAATAGTGAAAGGAGTCGTCAAAAATTACTCACTAAACAACACTTTGCAAAATTTTCTATCATAAATTTAAATTTAATTAAATTATAAATAATAAACTTTTTATAAATTTAATCGAATGTCAAATAAATATTCGACAGCACACCGAATTGACAACTTTTAAAGAAATGGAATTTTTTGTGGACCAATTTGAAGGAGTGTTTTAATTGAAGTCTCACTCAAGCTGATTTTGGAGATTGGCTAAATGCTAAAGAGGAGTCTAGTAAAATGACATACTGCCATTCAAATTAAAAAATAAAATAAAAAATAAAGGACAATTTTAAATAATTAAAAAATGGTTAGTACTTTCTTTGAGCCTTGGCTGCTCCAGGAAGGGAAAAAAAGAAGCCAAAAGCTATATTATTGTATTGTTAAATCGTCAACGTAATTGGTGTTATTAAATTCAAACAAGGAGACTAAACGTCAATTCTCGTCTTTATAATGATCACTAACCTTACTAACTACTGCATTAATTTTAAAAACAGTCTCTTTATTATTATGAGATAATGATAAAATTGATATATATTTTATCCTCTTCAAATTTCACTTGTGTGATTTCACATATATATTATTATTTTTGTTATTATTCGTATTTACTCCCTCAATTTAATTTTTACTTGCTCATAATTTTATAAATAAATTTTATTTTCACCTATCATTTATAAATATTAACCTATTAAAAAATGAATTATTTTTTTATATTTTATTCTTATCATTATTAACTTTTTTAAAAAAATTAATACTCTCTCCGTCTAATTTTATGTGACACATTTTTCTTTTTGGTCCATCTCAAAAAGAATGTCACCTTAGTCTAAGTGAAAAATAATTTATCTTTAAAATTTCTTTTTTATCGTTAATGAAACGAACATCTAAGAATGATTTTAAACCACAAGTTTTGAAAGTCAAACCTTTTTCCCTCAAACATCGTACCAAATCAAAGAATATCACATAAAATAAAATGAAAGGAAAATTAAATATCACTTAATAAAAATAATATGATAAAATATTTATATCAATCATTATTCTTTTAATCAAGTCTCTATGACAACTGACAAGAAAAAATAAATTAAAAAAAGATATTTCTTGAAATAATTTCATTTTCATATATTTCACACTTCCTTTTTACTTAAAATTAGTAAAAAGTAAGAAAAAAAAAAGTCGTAGAATCAAACGTCACCAGCACCAAAAAAAAATGGTCCTCGAAACATTGTGTGATTACCTCTAGTAGAAATAATAGTGGGTATTATTTATCTACCCTTTTTCTTTTTTCTAAAAAAATAAAAATGTGACCAAACAAAATTGTTCTTTTGTAAGGAATAAAAATTGGAGAGGTTGAATGGTATGTTTGGCAAAAGACTTTAGCATTATTTTGTCGTGTTAGACAACTATTAAGGAATGTTTTAGTCAAAAAAAAGATACTATGAACTTGACTCTTCATCCCTAAATAATCCGCGTCATGACTTTTTTCCTCTTCTGTCCTACACTATCAATTAATTCAACGTTTGCATCTTAAAAATGATTTTTTTTGTGAAGAATATTTTTTTTCATGTCGTATATCTAGTTATTTTGCTTATGGGTTGTTGAGTCGAGGGTACCTAGAAAATAACCTTTCTACTTCTTACGAGGTAGTGAAAAGATCTGCTTACATTTCTACCCTCTCTAAATTTCACTTGTGAAATTTAACTGGGTATGTTGTTGTTGTTATTGTTGAATTTTATGTCGGATGAAGTTAATGAATATTAAACAATATAATATGAATATGACTTTTTTGTTTTATGTTATTAATATTTATAAATATGTGAACATTCTTTTTCTAAGATATATATGAGCTGAAAGTATCCAATAAAAAATATTTACTAGACTATAGTTTGAGTGTTCAAAAGAAATGTACTAATAAAATAATTTTAAGATTACACGATTTAAAAGTCTTTCGTAGTATTTTTAAAAATTTTGCGTCTAATTAAATAAAACACATAAATTAAAATTGAGTTCCAAGTGTATTGAATTTTACTTTCTCCAATTTATGTAACACAATTTGAATTTTAAATGTATTCTGAGAAACAGCCTCTCTACCGCTATGTGATAGTGGTAAGGTCTGCGTACATCTTACCCTCCCCACTTCCCTGACCCCACTTGTGGAATTTCACTGGGTATGTTGTTGTTGTTGTAATTTGAATTTTAAGTGTGACAAATTTATTTATTTAAAAATTATATATAAATACTATAAATCACAATTATGATAACTAAAATTTTTGAAAATACATAAAATTTTGATTAAAAAAATAAAATTTTAAAATCCAAATGACATCATAGAGATGAAACAACAATATCAACAATAACATATTCACTAAAATCCTACAAATAAGATTGTACGCAAACCTTACCATTATTTCATAGATGAGACGGAAGGAATATATGATTAGCAAAATAAAAGGACCACTAATTTTAGAAAATCGAAACATGATTCGGCTAGTCGGTTGGCTCCAATTAAAGATGAAGCCCGTCACCCAAAGCCAAAAATAGAAAGCTTGCGTGCAAACGAAGCAGAAATAAGAGAAGAGAGCATCATGATGAGATTCATCGTGACCGTTGGATTGTTATTGTTGGAGGAATCATGGGCGTACATTTGTGAAGCAGATAGGGGGAATCGTAGCGTTGGGTGGCCGAAAAGCCACGGCCAATCTCGCCGGAGACACGTGGCGGAGCATGATGGTGTTGGAGCACTAATGCTGAATAATTGCGACAACACTTCTAATGCGGACTACCCCACTATCGACGTCAAAAGTGCAAACAACAAACTATATCATTTTCTCCGTCTTATTTTATGCGAGAACATTTCTAAAATTCTAAAAAATAATTAATAATATTAAATTATTTATAATTATATAAATATTTTAAAATTATTTTAAATTATATAGTTTAAATTTTTTAAATATTAAATAAAATTAAATAGTAACACATAAATTGAAATAGAAAATAAAATATAAAATAGAAAAAAAAACAGTTTGATGCATCAATAAACATAATTTACAATCTAAACCATGATTATATTATAGGATTAAATCTATGTTTATCGTTAATAAGGTATGGATGTAATCCCCATATCCACTAATTCATTTAAAATTGAAATTACTCGGTCCCGCTTTAAACCCAATCTAGATCCACCTTAATTAATTAATTTGTAAATTTTATAAATGGCTAACATATAAAATTTAATTATATTTCATAATTATAGTTTGAATAATTATAATCATATTTCTGGAATACTTTATTAGAAAATATTTTATCCTTAGTATAAAAATTTTCAATATAAAATTTAAATTTTAATGCGTGCATTAAATATTGAATCAAAGAAAAAAAAGGGGAAATTTGAGATATGGCCACGCTAGGATGAGTGTTGTCAAAACCCGCGTAAAACACGGCTCAGTGGTGGCCTATCAAAGTTCCTCTGTTCCCTTTCTCTTCGGCATTTTTTCATACCCATAGGCATCATAATCACAATTCCCTTTCCATTTAATGATTTCCCTTACTGGGATTTCACTAAGCACAATATAATTCTATGATATTTAGTAATACTTTTATTTTTACATAACATCCAACCAGCACAATAATTTTATGATATTTAGTAATAATTTATTTTTAGATAATACCCAACCAGCACAAATTCAATATTAATGAGCAAGTGAAAACTTCAAACTTAGACACATCTGAACTCATGTTTATTATTTCGATTGAATGTTATAATTTACGAAATAATCATCTAACTCTATTAAAATTATGTGTTCACAAAACATGGTAAATGCGAGTTGAAATGTTTAGTTGATATCTAAGACCAAATTAAATTATTTAGCTTCGCCCTCTCAAAATTTGAACTATCTACTTGTTAAAGCCCAAGCTAAATTTATATAGGGAAATTTTCGTATATAACCATCCAAATATACTTTAATTATGCTATAGTGTAACAGTTTAGGTAATTACATTTCATAACTATAGTTATGACAACGTTTGTACAATTCGCTAGCGTTTTTTTACGTTTATCTAATTTACTATAAAATTCGCAATTTTTGTATAGTGCTTGCATATTTCGCTAGTGTTTATATAGTTCACTATACAATTCACAATGTTTTTATATTTCGTTACACAATTTGATTAGTGCACTAATTTTTGTATAATCGCGCACAATGTTTGTATAAATCGCGTGAATTGACAAAACTCAAACTATAATTATGGCTAAATATTTGTTGCGAACATAATTATTTTAGCTATAGTAATGTCAGCTATCCGAGTAATTTTCCCTTAATTTTTTACTCCTCAAATCCCATTTTACATAGCACCCTTTCCACTTTAGTCTGTCTAAAAAAAAAATATCATCTTACTGTAATTAAAAACAATTTAATTTTAATTTTTTTTTTAATAAAATGATGAACAATCACACTTTGGAATTTGATCTTTAAAACATGAATGAGTTGTGTTACGTCAAAATTCTGATTCTTCTTTTAAATTTTCCCATAGTGTGAATTCGATGTCCAAAAAAAGGACGACAGCTAAGTGGTTAACAGTAACATCCACCATTTAGCAATGGCAAAAAAAAGGGCAAGTCAATGACCAACAAAAGTGGCTAAACAGACAACAGCATGACTTGCAGTTTTGGTGCATTTAAGTAAAATTGACCCATTTGGTTTCCATATTCAATTCCACGTTTGTCCAATATGGGAAATGGATTTGTTCCACATCACCACACTCTAAATGCACACTCTAAATGCATCAAATTCTACTACTCATTTCAAAGGCTCTAAAGTTGTTTCCAACGTTAAATTTATGAACCTTTATATGCCCTAAATTTGATACAACTTGCAATTAAATATTTAATAATTTCATTATAAATACGAGGACCGAAAGAAATTTCCTTCGTTTTATTTTATATGATACTTTTACTTTTAAATTTGGATTCCCTCCACTTTCTCAAGTGCATATTTGAATAAGTAACACTTATTATATTTGAATTTGGATGAGTGACACTTTATGATTTGGATACCTTCCATTTTCTCAAGTGCATATTTGAATGTGTTAAACACTTGTCATATTGAAAGCCTATTAAATTAATTTAACAAATTTTTTAACAGTAGTTAAAAAAATAGAAAGAAAAACTTACCAACTTCAGTAAGAAAATTTGATCTTCCACGGATTTTGGCTCTTCATTAATATCTTAATTATACTTTCTGAATTATTTATATAAAAGTATTTATATTTTTTCATATAATTAAATTGATTTTACTTTTATTTAAAAATTCAATTGAATCAAATCAATTCATGAATTTTCCAAAGTGAAAGACAATATAAAATACATAAAGTTAACTCGAGATTATGGCAAAAAATTTAGTACTAAACAAATAAATTTTGGATCATATTTTATGAATCACTTTAATAAAACATTGTGCATTTATTTATATTTTGTTGAAATCTTGTATAAGATCTTCAATAACAGGAAAGTCTGTATTTGACAAATCAAATTATATCAAAAATGAGGGGGGGGGGGGGGGGGGCAAGAAAAGACGTGTTATATATATAATAATTTAATATTAATTTTTTTTAATCATTAATGAAATAATTTAAAATCACATAAATATCTAAAAATTATATACCAACACAAATTTTCGAATTTCCTTCTTTTTTACGTTCTCGTGACTATCAGGCTAGAACGGATCCTTACCTAGTTCCAACCAGGGATTAGGGAAGTGAAACAGTGACGTGTTATTATTCTTTCAAACTCTGTTTCAGTTTTATGAGTTCCACTGTCTGACTTTTATAAATGATTTTTTTTTTTAAATCTACCTTACATTAAAATATAACTACGTAATAATTGTTCCAACCGAATGCATGCAAATACAAAGCTAATAATCTGGAAAAAAAAAAAATAAGCAGCAGCAAACATCAGGTTGAATAACATCACCAGTGCAAATAACTGTGTATATGTGTAAGTTAATTAAATTCATGATTCATATTAGCAATAGCAGATTCAAAATTTTCGATAAAGGAGGTTTTTTAAACATATGAACTAATCGAAATCACAGTTATACAGATTTAAACATCTTACTATATAAGAAATCACAATATGCTGCTCCAAATGTTCCCGATTCACTACTGCTCTCTCTCTCTTTTTAGCCCGACATTACTAAGGTACGAACCCCCTAGCTAGGGATATGCCTTCCAAATTCTGAGTGTATATATATACACACACAACGCGCGTAAAACACAAATATGAAAAGAGAAAGACCATACTATAATGTAAAGGGTGATCATATATATATTAGGAGTAGTACCTAGTTTGTCCACCAATGAAGAAAATCTTTTCTGCGGTGAATTTTCTTCTGAAGCTGCAAGATGCCATAGAGCAATGCTTCAGCAGTGGGAGGACAACCCGGTACATAAATATCAACAGGAACAATCCTATCACATCCCCTTACTACTGAGTAAGAGTAATGGTAATAACCGCCTCCATTCGCGCAGCTCCCCATCGATATCACCCATCTTGGTTCTGGCATCTGATCATATACCCTATCAAATATAATTCAAACTAATTCATTTCTCTTCTTGTAGTTAACACTTTATTATACATTACATTTCACTCAAGTTTGATTATTTATGTGATCAGTCAGTATAGAGGGATTATTATATAGCACTGGGTCATTACAACAATACATAAATGTTATGTACGGATCTTTAAGACAATGTCCCTATATATTCCATCTTCCATTACTTCTAAAATCATAGACAACACTTCCCATTTTACACGATACTGAATTTTACCATTTTACCATTTTACCCTTTATTTAATTAATGTATATTAAATTAAGTTAGAAAAACTCATTAATACATTAATTAATGATGAGATAAAATGAAAAAAAAATTAATTCTTATCTTAATTTAGTAAGTGCCCATACAATATGAGACAAATATTTATAGAAAGATGCCCATAAAATATAGAACGGAGGTAGTAGTACATAACTTACGTATATAGTCATTCCATGATTAATTAGCAAAAGAGCATCTGATTTCCAATACTCCCTTTGTTTCAAGCCTTTTTTTTTACGGTTGCCATCTAATCTAATCTCTTTATTTCTTTTTCTTCAAATGTTGTCTAATTTTTTTATTTCTTTTTCTTCGAATTGAATCTACCCAACTTTCTTCATACTTTCTTTGGGTTGCTAACTCAACAGCAGGGTTGAGTACACTGTTGGTTTACAAAAAATGACTTCTTTTTGCTTAATATTATAATTTAAGGCTACAAAATTAAAAGACATTTTGATACTTTGAAGCACAATTTTTTTTATGACAAGTTAAATCAAATTATTCTTTTTGAAACAAGTACTAAAATCAATATTAAACTCTGCATAATTTCATTCTCTTTGTTTTCAACTTTCTACTGGTATTCCACATGCATTTATTTTATTTAGTACATTCCATAGAACACCATAAAATTGAAGATTCTTTCTATTTTCTTTAAATTCTCATCAAGTTAATACGAGATAATCAAATTAAAGTATTATATGAAGCTTTAAAGCAAAGGAGCAAAACTGACTTTCGCAAGGCGGGAGCCATTTTATTGGTAAGCGTGCCAGCAACAATCATGCAATCGGACTGCCTCGGGCTGGGCCGAAAAATAACACCAAATCGGTCCAAATCGTACCTAGCTGCACCAGTATGCATCATCTCAACAGCGCAGCAAGCCAGCCCGAAAGTCATGGGCCAGATGGATCCTCGCCGGGCCCAATTCATCAAGTCGTCTACCTTAGAAATCACATATTCCGCCGCTTTATGCAGCGCCGGCGACGTCGACGTTCTTGTCGCCGGAGGCGGATGTGAACTTCCGACTTCCACCGGCGTTGATGATGCGGCGGTGTGAATATGTGCTGATCTCAGGGTAGAGATTAAAGCAGGACGAGAAGTTGCTGTGGATATTCTCTGTAAAAGAGCCATCGGCGGGAGAATCAAAAGAGAGAAATTAGGAACTGAAAAATTCAATTACTACTATTTTGATTGAATTGAATTGAACAAAACGATAAATATGAAGCTCTGAAACCGACTTAAACAGGGAGGAGACGTTCTACACTTATGTCACTCAACCAACTGGTGCATGCTCAACGTGGCATTTTTATGACATTTAAAATCACATGATTTACCTATTTGATTGGTATCATCAAGGCGGCTCGGACGTTATTTCTATATTTTTCTGTTAAATATAATTTACTCCTTTCCTTCATATTTAATTTGACATATTTACAAAAAGATAATAATGATGGAAAATAATAAATAAAAATAAAAATTAAACTAAAAATGATAAATTCGACCGGAGGGAGGAATAGATAAATAAAGAGAGCAATACCACTATTATACCCTAGCTTCCTTCTTTAATAAATCTTCTGATTAAATCCTAATTTAATCGCGATCCTTTTAGTAGTTGAAACGAAAAAGAAATAGTTAACAAACACGGCTATTTTAAAAATTAATGCTTTCTTGAATTTCTAAACGGACATTTATTTCAGACTCAATTTATTTGGCTAAAGAAGGAATTTTTTATCTAAATTTATAAGATGATATTTGATGACAACTTTACTATTCGAATATGATAAATTTCTTGGTTTGACAAACATATTAAAAATTGACTATTAACAATAAAAATAAAATATAAACTATGTAATAAGTTATCTTTTCAATTTTCAAATGTACAACTATTTATTTTTAAACTAATTGGATAGTAAAAATTGTCACATAAAATACGTAAGATGACCAAAAAAGTAACCCACAATTTGATGGACTTAATGTTGGGGAGGACAAAAGTAGAGGCTCAAAGAGAACATTCATTTACCCGAGGGTTTAATGACAGCGATATTCAGACAGACGGTGAGAAAATGTACATTTATATAAATGTCAATCAAACACACAACATAGACTAATGGAACATATAATTGATGGATCAGGTCGAAAGCAATGTGTAGCGGCAAAAACAACGTAAGAAGACATCACGCAACATACAAATCATCAATTATGTCAAAACATGCTTTAGCCAGATCATTATTCGGTTCCATCACAAGGCAGTACAAAACTATTAACGCAATCTAATATGAGTACTAGAATGTTAAAAAACTGAAATTCTGTAAGGAGTGACAAGCTTAACAGTGCCAACTTCACTTCCCAAAAGCAAAAAAATACAAGTAAACAAATGTCAGTGCCCTTCAACTTGTTTTACAGAAAAAATTTACTTTAGTTAATAATCTATAACAAAAGGCACACTGATTTAGCCTACAAAAAATAATGCTACCCAAGAAAATAAGCTAAGCGCCCTGCAAGTTAGCAGCAGCTCCTTTCCTCCACCAACATTTCCAGTAGACTACATTTACCTTAAAACCTAGTGGCAACTTTTTGCACATCCATTAGTTTTTGCTTGTAGGAGAACTAAGACATTCTTTCCCCACTTCGACCCAATATAATAACAAATTCCAAAAGAGTGAAGCAGAAAACGAGAAGAAGAGGATAAGAATGTGAGGTCATCCATATGCTGACAAAGACAAAGTTCATTTGGAGTCTTTCATCCACTTCTGGACCTTGCATGATACAAGTTGGTGAGGCACCTGGAAGTGAATTGGTAGAACCACAAGCTGCTTCTGAAGAAAATGCGTATCTCCAAAAGCAACCTGAAAAAAAATGCTATCCAAGAAAACTACATTCCTCCTGTTAACACTTATGCATAATACATATACAAGCTGTTTGCAGCGGCACAGGCAATTGAATTTTCAGTTGGATGCCACGCTAGATGGAGCAACTTTGTTGTGAAATCAAATGAATTTCCATTTGCATCAACCCCTGGACTTTCTGAACCTATAATGCAAATAAATGTATTCCAGTATATATTTTGTCATGGTGAAAAAAAGTT
The DNA here is from genome assembly GCA_029948455.1 of Solanum rostratum. Lineage (NCBI taxonomy): Eukaryota > Viridiplantae > Streptophyta > Magnoliopsida > Solanales > Solanaceae > Solanum > Solanum rostratum. Next base: position 65,813,884 of record CM057054.1, read on the forward strand.
CTGGTAATAAGAAAAGTATAAACATGAGGGAGGGGTTGTTTGGATTGACTTTTTTTAAGTGGCTTATAAGTTAAAAGCAAAAAACAATAAGTTGGGAACCCTCAACTTTTGGCTTTTGGTTTTTTTTTAAAGAAAAAGTGTTTTTAACACTTCCAAAATTCAAAAAGTGCTCAAAAGTCAAAAGCCACTAAAAATAAGTCAATCCGAACACCCACTTATTGTCAAGTGTATACATGAATATGTATGCATACCTCTTCTGACAACACGTGTTATGCTGCTGCTCAGGGACCTGGAAGGCCTTGAAGGAGTCTGTAATTGTCTTCTGGTGGAACACAATTAATGTCAGTCAGATACCAAGACAAACAACATTTATATTGAAATCTATTCAAATGAAGAAGACAAGATATACGGTACCTCATGGGGTTTTTGCTAGCTTCCAGTGTAGTTGCTTCAGTAGTCCCCGCAGCACAACCAAAGACACGGAAAAGATTGCTGAAATCATAGTAATATTTTTAAAAAATGAAATCAGACGCATACTAATAAAAGCAAAAGAAAAATAGATGACTGTGTACACACCTATAAGAACCAGTAGCTACTCGTAGCCCATCACCACTAAGGCAACACTCGAACTTGTCAAAGATGGAGTCATTCTCATATAAATCGCATAGCTGTATCAGTAAAAGATCTATGATCAGCTAAGAGACATGCCAAGAATAGACAAATGACATCTTGATGCAGATGGTAACTCACCTTTGGTCTCAAATATTCATGAACCTGGAAGGTTGACACTGGACCAGAATCCATATTTATGTCCCATAGCTGAAAAAAGCAACATGAACTTGTGTCGATACAAAGATGGAAAACATACAAACATGGAAGACCAATGGTCCTCCTAACAAAAGCTGAACCAGGGAAGACCCAGCTTGAAAACAAGAAGCAACAACTATACTTGAATGTAATAGAAATTCCTGGTCTTGATCTACTAACTATATGTAGTTTAGAGTAAGAACACATAAACATTAAACATTATTATTATCGTATTCTTCATTTTTATCACTACTATTATTACTTCTACTCTGATTATTTTTACTATTTTTGCTATCATTACTTCTCTTTCTTCAATATTTTCAGCATATCTTATATTAATAATAATAATTTTTTCTGGAAAAAACAATTTTCTGGAGCCAAGGGTCCATTGGAAACAGCTTCTCTATCCTACAAAGGTAGGTGTAACGAGTGTGTACACCCCACTTATGGGATCACTCTAGGTATGTTGTATGTAAGCATCAAACATTGCAGGGCAGTGCTGTAAATAGAACTAGACAAAGATAATGAAGCTAAACTGAACAGCATCTAACAAACTTGCTCAAGATAAAGGTGGAGTGGTTCCTGCTACAGAACTGAAACTGTAACAATAAAATCAAATTAGATTCTTCCAGTCAATGGATCATCTCTGAGATCCAGATTCACCCTGGTCCCTGCAGACCATAGAAATGCTTAATCTTGAAACTTCTACTAAAATGTCGTTTAAAAAGATTACATGGTTTAAACTAAATCATCTATGAGATGGAGTTCGCCAATCATTCCCTTCCTTTTTTGGCAGCTAAGTCTTCAAAAAAACCTCAGGCAGCAGATATCAAATTAATACGTCTCTGATCATTTTAGAATGAAAAAGTTGCATCTTCCACATTCTATCTGCCCACAGCCAAAAGCTAACAGATATATAAACTAATTCTCACACGATTCTTTAACTGAAAAATGTAAAACGACATGATGTTGAAAGCAATAATACGCATATATCAATCATCAAATATACCACATACCTCAATTTCAAGTTCAAAAGAGGGGGGTGGGGGTGAGGGCTGGGTGGGGGTCGGAGAGTGGAGGAGGCTAAATGAATCATTTGTATCCCATTCCCCAATCTTTCAGCTTCTTTGCATTTCAATACTAAAAAATTTGTCTTCGAACGCAAAAGAGCTCATTAACAAGGAAAATAAGTACTCAACATTCAACTGCCTTAATTTAAAAAAGTAGAGATCAAGGAAGTTTGAATATTTCTAATTAGGATAGAAACTATTTTCCGACCCACCACATTGAAGTAAGAGAGATTGAAGTAGAGGAGACCATGATATTTCTACCAATATTTGTTCAGAAAAAACTGGGAGCTTTTATCCATCAATCAAAAAATTAAGCTCTCAGGAAACCACAAATAGCGCACAAAAAATTTCTGAATCCAAAAGTTCGCCAAAAGGGAAAAATAAGGATCAAAGGTGAAATGCCCCCCATCAACTTGTACAAATTACAGTAAAATCTTGGGAAGCACCACGAACATGAACCACATTGAATGCATCTAGAAGCTCAAAAATGTTATTTTTCCAGAGTAATCCTACGAGGACATTTAAGTGCACTTGAAAAACAAAACAAAGAGCTGGTAATGTGCACACTGAAGACCATGGAGCAGGACATGACCTATGCTAATGCCCCTCATTGGAACTATGCTTTTCGTACAAAGCAGTTACAGATCAAACCATGTCTTCGACAAAGTAACACACATAAATGTGAAGCAAATTGCAATTGGTGCAGATCAAAAATACTTCTCCAAAGATTTTGTGAAACTTGAGTAAAAGGAACTAACCTTTAGGGTCATATAATCACGGCTGAGTATGTATCTTCCATCCTTAGAAAATTTAATATCTGAAATTGAAGCAATTATCTCTGTGAAAAAAGATCTTGAACCAGGTGTTTCTTGCTCCTCAAACCTGCATAACAAGGAACCAAAGTTTTAATTAATAAAGCTATCAGGAAGTAATCAGAATACATATCTATGCTTAGCAAAAGTAGCTCAATTCCAGAATATTTTCATCCTTCATATCTTCTGATGGACAATAACACATTTAAAGAAGAAAAATATCCACATGCATTAAAAATTCGAAATAAGGGGAATATTGGAACTAACAATTTAGAATGTGAGTCGCACAAAGCTGACTGCCGCAGATCTATGAGACGAATTGACCCTTTTGAACTACTATAAGCTAATGTGTTACAGTGAGTAGGATGAAATTCTGCTGAAGTTATCACCTCTGCAACAAATAAAACATGGTTAAAGTCTAATCAACTATTGATTAACAAGCGCTTCCAAAAATAAAATTTATGCCTCGCTAAAGTTTCCAGAACAAAGAAACTGAGGAAAAACTTACCAGTTAGATCTTCCATATTTGTCGGTTTGACATCTACAATATTGAAACTCTGATTGCTTATTTCTAAGTTCCAAAGGTTGATCCGAAGATCATCAGCTGATATAAATGTTTCACCATCACTGAACGGAGAAGAAAAAGGCCAGCCAAATTACCATGAGCTCTCGCAAACCAGAACATACAACATGGCAAAGCAGAACTACAAGTGCAAATCTTCACCTGTTATTTGAAATAGAGTTGATGTGATAGTCATGTGCATGAGCATACACTCTTCTGCACCTAGCAACAAGGCTGGTCTCATTACTTGTAACCTACAATAAACATTGCAAAGCTTTTAGATTCAAATGGAGAAAATATGAGGACATTACGTCAAGTATAAAAAGGTAACAACTGTCTTAGGGAGAGGAGATGCAGTAGAGCACCTAAGTTATTCTAATAATCAAGAGAAAAAATTTAATGCACAGAAAATGCTTAAGTTTCCAATGACCCAAGGCTGGAAATTTGAAGATAAGAAAACATGTCTGTGTATCGATAGCATGCAAGAGAAACCAAAGCCATTTACAAAAGCACATAACAAATGAACGTATGATGTCCTAGCTTGTATATGATAAAATTTTTACCCTCCATCAAAGCCTGAATGCACAATTAACTATGTTAGAGTATAAGTAACTTTTCTGCGTCTATAAACAACTAGAACTAGCAGAGACTAGAAAGAACAGTGTTCTCAGTAACCAGGAGTCCAGAAACACCATGTACATTGCTCAACTCAAGTGGCGACTTTATAAGATCTATTGCTCTTTTTTCTTTTTTATGTGCAAGGAATAAGCAAAGAACTTTACAATATCTAGCAAGTGTCTTTATGAAATTGCTCATGGCATTCCTTTTCCATTTAACCTTAAAGTACAAACACAAGCACTAATTAACATGTTTGATTGATAAACACAAAAGTAATGCACAGAGACATATTTGACATGCCATAAACAACTGAACATAATGGGCATTAAATAGCTTAAGTACAACTACCACAGGTAAGCGTAATGAGGAAAAGCCCCCAGGTGGAAACGACAAATCATCGTTCAAGGAATTGAAAGATCTGTCTGCATAACCCCCATTTGCAAGACACTGCTTGGGACTGGAAGAAACACTAGAACTGGCCACACTGCCATTTCCAACAGCTCGAGAAGGATCAATATTCATTTCAGATATCTTTTTAACTTTCTTCTCTTGGACCTGAATCAGTAAAAGAAGTAGCGAACACCTCAGCACATTGATAAGGAACCCACAAAAATAATAGCCACCAGACAAGTGGCTTCACAGGTAGACAATAGATGCAACATACACAACTCTCAACTAGTATACATCTCATCAACAATCAGAAAGCTCCCCACCACACTTGAAATTAACAATCAATATTTCTCTTCAATGCAACAGCAAATATGTATCTTGAGCCATGGATGTACAGAAGAATACTACTATATTTTTTTACCAGAATCAACTAAGCAAGTTACATTGAGTTTAAGGAACCCATGGAAACACAAGTTGGATGAACTAAATTACCTTCCAATATTTTATGGTTTTGTCATTGGTAGATAGAAGAAAGAGAGCACCATTAGATGATTGACACCAACGGATCTTGTTGATTTTCTCCTCAATCTCCAAACTCTTCAGATAATCAAACTGAACAGAAAGATGCAATGGAAAAAGTTAGAATACTATTTGAAGCAAGAAAAGCAGGGAAGCAAAGCAAAGCAAATGAAGAATGAGAAATAGCAGCAGGAGGCAATTCACACCTTCAGAGTTGCGTCTAGACAAGAAAATGGTATATAAGAAACAGAAAAATAATATTCTTCTCATTCTTTCATCACACCAAAAGGAAGAATAAAAAGAAGGGTGAACGACAAAGAACTAGAAGATACCTCAGGTTCATGACTTTGAAACTCTGTCTTATAGCGGAATTCTGGATGCCGACTCACCGAATAGTCCATTCTCTCTAGCTCTCTCCTACTTCCCATATTCTAAGGTAAGACAATGCAAAAGGAGAGATATGATCAGCGGAAACAACCTCCAATTTTTAATAAATCTTCTGAACTGCACTGTGAAGAAACCCACCTCTTTTGTATCAGTCCTTTCAAATAATACAACCCTACCACCACGATCTCCAGTAGCAAGATGGTCACCAGTTTTATCGAACTCGATCGCGGAGATGATATCAACTACAACAATAATGATAAGAAAATACATCATGATACTCAAAAAATTGAGTGTCCTGTACATCGAACAGAGAAAGCAAAGCACATGAAGTCATAGTTGCATACTCTCAATGCAACTGGAAATGGTACAGCTGTATTATCCAGGCACTTCAAGTAACTTTGCAAGACGAATTTGATTTGAAAAATCTGTTTCTAAATTAAGGTCATCTAGAGATCCTATCACAGTCCAAGAGTTCACCATGCAACAATTTTAGATAATATGAACTGCCAATCTTACAAGTCAAACCATGTCATAAAACATGGAGCACCAGATGAGTATCATGGAGACGAATTCATGTAGAGGTTTTGCAAGCATTACTTTCTGTTCCTTTTATCTTCGTACAACATATTGCTGGCTTGAAGGAAATATGAAAGAAGCATTTCAATGTTTGCTAGCACCGACAGTGCGTAAAATCAAAATTTGAAGGCAAGCTTGAGCAAAACTAAACAAGAAACTGTACATACAGGAAAAGTGTAGCTTGTGAATCTGAATTTGGGAATAATGAAAATTGACGTAGCCATGGCTTTGGCAGTTCAGAGAGCTTTTCAATATAATCATAGAGCTGAAAAAACTCCATGTGTTGGTATTACGCAAACAGGTACTTCGACTTCTGAAACTACATGAGTGTGTTTTAGGAAAGGAAAGCTCCAAGGATCAAAACACTACTAGTTGATGGTATATGAAAGTGCCTTTAGAGGCAATAAAAGACGAACAGGTACTTTAACTTCTAAACTACATGTGTTGGCATTAGGAAAAGAGAACTCCAATGATCAAAAGACTAATACTCAGTGCATCCTTCATTCTGCAGCTAACAGTTTGCGTATTTCAGACAAATAAAACATGAGGTAGAAGTAAAAGAAAGAGATTCAAGAGCAGAAGGCAAGAGGAAAAAGGAGCTTGAGTGTGGTATAAACTTCAGAAAAAATGGACTTGGATGCACACCATGAATCATAATTTAGGGAAAGAAGTCTCATGGCTCAGGATGCTGAATCAAAGAGAAATCCCAATTCAGTTTCATTCTGAAAACCAAAAGCGTAAGCAGATCAGGTAAAATGACATCAAGCTAATCCAACTCTCCATTATCTTCCAATGCATATACTCTTCATGCTAATAAAATACTGGAGTAGCTAGATACAAGTCGCAACAAATTTCAAACCCTTATATTGAAGGTCGTGAAACTTACAACTCTTACATCACAAGAATCTTCATGGGGAAGCTAAAGCAAAAGGGTAACATCTACAAAGTGATGCAAGCATTCGGATTAAATCTACTTTGGTTGCACATTCTCTTCAACCTAGTTTACAAAAGGACAACCATATCTACCGTAATCTACATTGAGTTGCTGACTCAAAAATCAAGAGTGGAATGACCGACTACACTAGGTTGCATATACTGCATCTTGAAACCAAGAGAGCATATTGGAACTATCTAATGGGAGACTCAAAAGATATACAGACATTTCATACGACAAATTGAAGCACTTCACAATAAAGCAACAATTTTTTACTATGCTGCAGCAAAATAGACATCAATAAAATCTTCTTTTGGGATACCGATAGTCTATTATAAATGCAAGTTATGGTTAAACAAGGCTGCATCAATGATCACATGTCACACCCCATGAGCAACATCAAATCTTCTGACAATTTAGGCAAAGGGAGATGTCTATTCTTTGAACACTTTTACCTGACATATGCCTAACTATGCATACTGCCTTACTGATTCAAAGCGAGGCAGCTGTCCATCATCATACCCTTAAAAGCTCAAAAGCTTAGTGCAAGTGTGGAGCTAAATGAATGTCTGGTGACTGCCCCAGTACTGCCCATTGCAGAGTGGTAATACATGATTGCATGTGCACTTACACCACACCACCGTGGTTTACATTTGTGCATACATAAAGCTCCAACACTCGAAAGCACCAAAGAAACAAGTGAAGACAGCAGTTACTGCCCTTTGACAGGACGCTTGCATCAAAGTCAAAAACCTACACTTCATAGTCCGACCAACGACAAACTACACTCAAAAGAACAATCATCCAGATCTAGAGACGAGTTAAAAGTAAGAACAAACTTGTCAGAGTTCAGTAGATACTGTTCCCAATTGGCTAAAATCTACATCACTCACAATCAAACCCGTGATCGAAATCTAACAGATTTAATAAGGTTTCAGCATGTTGCTGCCGCATACCGATCAAAACCCTAATCTCAACACTGACACCAAAGCAACTACGGATCCAAATACAAAAGAAGGCTAAGAGTAATAAAAATTAATAAATTACCTTCCTGAACTTCTTCGCCAGCCGTACGTTCACCAAATACCTGAGAAAATTTCCACTCAAGCGGCGGTGGTGGACCCGCCGGAGCTGCCGCGACATCACCACCGTTCATTTTTTATTAATTAATCCGAAATTAAGGGAAAAGAAATCAAATCGAAAGAATGAGATGAAAAGCGATCGGGTTTTAGGTTTGAAAAATGGCGGATTCAGATTCAACCATTACAGGTTCCGAAACATTATCAAAAGAGCACATGCCTCTTTCAATGGCAGATTGATTCTCCTAATTTTTATTTTTATTTTCTTCTATCTGTGATGGGATTGGGGAAGGAGAAAATGGGGAATTTGCCCTTCTTTTGTCTTCCAAGAACACAACACTCTTCTCTCTCTAACCTCTATTAATAATACATGCATTCTCTCTCTACCCACCTTTTTATTTTTTATTTTTACTTTAGCCTTCTTTTTATGTACTAGAAATTTTGCCGACTTTGTGATGCCATTGGGTCACAGACAAACCAAAAATTAATTAAATTTGTCTTGTGATAATGAATTTCCTTTTCTTTTTTTTTTTGATAACTTCGAAGTTTTTTATTTTTTTAAAAAAAAAACAATTGACTCTTAACAAAGTTTCAATTTGAGATTGAGTTTTTCGTGTAAAAAAAAATAGAATTTTCTGAATAAATTAGATTTGCGAAATTAATTTATTGAGTAACGATTAAGTAGGTGTGATTGAGTATTCTTTGAAGGATTTTTGGAATAAATATATATAAGAAAATATGAATAAATAGTAAATGAAAGATAACATTAATACGTATCGAATAGATAAAAAGAGAATTAGATTCTTTTCAAAAAAAATAACATAACTTATAATTATATTTGAGAACGTTTTGTTTTTCTTGAACCTCTAATAAAAATTCAATATTGAATTTGATAAGAATGGTAAAATTAAAAAGATTATTGATATGAGTTGTGGTATATTCGTGTGACTGTTTCATCTTTCATTAAAGGTTTCAAGTTAAAGCCTTGAGCATGAAAAAAAATTATTGGAATCTCCACCCTCCTATAGATCTTATAGTATGCAAATCAATTTTAATCAAAGCTCCAATCGAAGCTTCAAATATCGAATGAAATTAAAAAAAAAAAAATCATATTGAGAAATAAAATTTTTGTCAGTCTTACTATTTTTAATGCACTTTTTTCTTATTGTGGAATTGATGAAAATTCCCTCATACTTTCTAAGTGAATTATTTTCTTCAAAATATTCTTCTAAAATTAACAGATATAATTTGTTAAAATATCTGACAAAAATTAAAAGATCTCACTTGTGACCAATTTTTAAAAATTAAAATTATTTAACACTTCTATCTAAATGACTTTTATAAACCATTAGTTCGGTACATCAATGGATAATATAGAATTTAAACAAATTTGTATTAGATGACAAATTAATAAAAAATAATATTTGCTTCGTAAGAATAAAATTTTAATTTTTATATGTTGAAAAACTTTAAAGAAATCATCGCGATAATAAGTAAATTATTAGACATATGACTATGAATTTATAAGAATGGATTGTTGTAACTTGATTAAAAAGGACAATCTTCTCAACCTTAAAGAAGTCTTTTGTAATAGTTCTTTGCAGAGATGGAGGAAATAGAGAAAAACAAACAACTCTTGATTTAGGGATCATTCTTTTTGAAGGATACTAAAATATCGATTAAAAAACACATTTTCAATAAGCCTCTATCAGACTTAAAGAGAAAATCCTAAGATTTTGAAGTTTTTAAAAATAAACCCACATTAATACATTAAGGAGTAGAGAAAAGTTTACAGCTCTTGATTTAGAGATCGTTTTTTATGAAGTATATTAAAATATCAACATATTTTCAATAAGTCTTCATCAAACTTAAAAAAAAATCCTACGATTTTTAAGTTTCTTAAAATAAATCCACATTAATAGATTCGTAATTTTAATATCATCGGTTATTTTCTCACTTTTTGACCATGATATAAAAAAGGAGAGCTCGCGTGCTATTGGTGGGTGGCGTTAGTGAGCGTGACAGCATGTGAGATTAGTGAAAATAATTTGTACTACAAAAATATATGTTTATTGAACTACTGTACTCCACTTGGCGCTGTTGGAAGAAGACACAAAGGTAAGGTTGTCTGAAATGACGTTTATGTCCTTGTCTTTTTGACATTTTACTTTCTTTTTCGAGTTTTAGATTGAACCTGCCACCTCATTTATTTATTTATTAAAAAAACCCGTAAGGAAAATTATATATTTTACGTTCTTAATTTATTTATGAAATCGTTATTTTTGTGAATATATATAAAAAAGGAAACAAGCATAAAGTGTCTAATAAAAGTAGTTTTTTATGTGTTTAATAAAAATAGATCACAATTTAAATGTCTAAATACGACTCATTTGCTATTAGGTTTACCTAAAAAAATAATGTCATTCTTCTTATAATACAAATAATTTATAATTACATAAATAGTTAAGCAGTGTCGGATTTAAATTTTTTTTTAAGGGAGGCCAAAATTTTAAGAAGTATGGGTTTGACATTTATTATATATACATAAAAAAAAATTATCAGATAAAAATAGAATAATTTTCGGGCGAAGGGGTTCATCCAGGTGGCTCCACCACTGTACTTAAAAATTATTTTATATTATAAATTTTAAAAGTCTTTATTTATTTTTAAGATTTTGTATCAGGTAAAATATTAATATGTAAATCAAATAGAGGAAATAAAATTTTTAAAGATTATCAAGAATCCTTTTCTTTTAAATTATCTCCATAAAATTATAATTGCATATACATTATTCTTTTTAAATTTCACTTATACAATTAGATTGTTTGTAAATTTAAAGGTTGCCAAATTTAGATTGAAAATGCTGTCTCTTCATTTATTTATTAATGGTATAGTGTAGTTGTTATATGTAACATTAGAAATGATGTGATGTTTTTGGTGGATTGAATTAATTAATTACTTTATAATTTGTGGATAGAATAAATTAACCATTTGATCACTAAGCATGTCTTAGTTTTCCTCTTTGGTGAGGCATGTTAATTTTTTCAAATGCAATGATTGAATTTCGAGGCTAATAAAAAATTTTAAATTAATAATTTACACTCCTATCCATTCTAGAAATTAAATTGTCAAATACTTGGTTGAGTTTTTCAAACACGAGCATTTTTGTAAAATAAAATAATTTTTTTTTATAGTTTTCACTTTTAACTTTTATTTCATTTGAAAGATTAGAATGTCAAAACATATGATTAAGAAGATTAAATTAATGGATAATGGAATTTTATATTGTTTTAATGTTCAAGCAAATTCTAGAACCATTTAGTGATAGATGAGACAATTAAGAAGATTAAATTAATGGATAATGAAATTTTATATTAGAGATGGATGGATTTCATACATTTTTTATAATTCTTACCTCTTGGGTTTATTTTTTAAAGTAATTTCAAGGTCCATTTAGCATAGTTAGGCCATCTATGTTGGTCCCTCAAATAGATTATTCACACATTCGATTTTGGATGATATTTAGGGTTCAATAATCCCTTAGATATATTATTTTAGGCATGATATTTATGCGTACTTGAGGTGACGTGTGTTCAGTTGAAAAAAATACATGTAACTAATATATGTATGCATCAGTAATTGTATTTATATGTCTACTAGATGATTGTATACATGTATATGTATCAATGAATATAATTATATTAATGAATATGTATCGATGAAAATTGCATCAGCAAATATAATTATATCAAGTTTAATATTTTTATGTATATAATTATTTGTTACCATTTGTTGCAATGTTGTAGCAATAGCATTGATGAACGCACAACATTGTATTCTAATATAATTTTCATTTCGAAATAAATTAGAGCATCATATTCAACATTTGTGTTTGTGTAATTGTTTGCTATGACTTGTATCACTACTGTATTAGTGAATACACACGTATCTGTATTTCGTAGCACTTAAAAGGATATGTATATTTGACACGTATTATTTGTATTTATATAACTGATTGTTATCATTTATATTTATATAATGATATTTATATAATTGACTGTTAATATTTGTATCTGCATCATTGGTTATTATCATTTATATTTGTCTTGAGAAAGAGGAGGCAGGGAGAAGAGAGACGAGCGAGAGTACAGAGAGAAAGGTGAGGGAGAGTGGAAAAGAGGAGAGAAAGATACCTTCAAACTTCTAATTATATTTACAAATTATAATTTTCTTAAACAAATAGTATATTGAATATGAATCACATACTTGCCTAATGACGTATAGTGACAAAAGGTAAATGTTACCTTTTGACTTTTCCAAAGCAAATGCTCGAGTTTGGATAACTTACACAAATTTCATACTTTTTGGAGCTAATTCAAACTAATATCAACTTTTTTCAAAATTACCAAAAATCACTTCTTTCTGATACAAAAAACGAAAGCAGTGATACATGTCGAAGAGGTAGGAGCATTAAGGGATTTTAACTATGATACATAGAAAAGTAGGGATTGTAATTTGTATCAATAGGTGTTGCGTTTTTGTATCATTTAAGGAATTTTTGTAATTTCTTAAAAGAGTCGGGATTATATGAAATTATATAAACATAAGTTGTGTATTTCTAAATGGGGCTGAATGTTGGCCCAATTAAAATCATATCATGGAGCAGCCCATATATTTGGGCTTGCAGTGGCATCGAGGCTCAGGGTTAGTGGGCATGTACTCACTTGGGCTTGAATTAGAAGTGTAATTAATTAAGTATTTTAGTCTATTTGTAACATTTATGTCATTGGATAAATCTTGTTAAGAGAGATTTTCAAAAAAGGAAACTTTTAAGAAAATATACAACTTTGCCCCCTTAAATTACATTTACCAATTTATTTACTTTTTTACCAATTAATTTACATTTTTACCAAATCCAAAAATTTGACTTTTCCATTAAAATAATGATTTTTCCTTTTTTTTTTTCCTTTTTGATGGCTTGATCTGACCCGCATTAAATGCGGTCAGGCGGCTGATCTGACCCGCATTAAATGCGGTCAGGCGGCTCATTAAATGAGCCATTAATGCAACATTGTTTAAATTTCAACCACAACAACATACCAATTGCATACCAATTTTATGCTCCCAAAAAATACCAATCGAATACCTATATAAATACCAAAAAACAGCAACCATGCAACAAGCCAATCCTAAATACCAAATAACATGCCAACATAAAAATGACAATACCATGATGCATCCCAACCAATTGCATACCATGATGCATACCACATTTTACGCTTTACATTACGTTTATAAATTGAAAATTTTATTCTCCAATTGGGAAGAACATACTACTTTTTTGTCAATTATTATAAAAAAAATAAAAAATAAACAAGAAACCCATCAACAACAGCAATTTCTAAATCTTTTAAATATCATTAATTTATTCTTCCTTTTCACCACATATCACATCACACTTTAATCAACTTTATCATAAAAAAAAATACTCTCTTTCCTACTTTTTAATAAAAGTTGGTATAAAATTGGTAATATAAATAAAGTTGGTAATGCCTTGTAATTTCATAACCCCAAAAAGGCATTTTTGAAATCCACCCTTCAAAAAATAATAGTAGCTAATACAACGCGGGTACTAAATATCAGATAGAAAATAAAAAACAAACAAATGAAAAATGATATTTGCACTTATATTATTACATTTAAATTTATGTCTATATAAATAACATATTTCTTCCGTTATAGTTAACGCAAATGTCCATTTTTAGGCCATTGATTAAATATAACATTGTTGAGACTAATGAAATGTTATATTATTATTCAACATAACAAAATCTTAGACCACAGTTTAATGCTAATGTTTTCTAAATTTTCAATTTGCTTAAAAGAAATTTTAGATCGTAATTTATAAGTTGTAAGAGAAAATTTATGATATTTGCAATAATATTTATACATCCTTGTATGTCATTATATCTAATATGTATACAGCCATATAACCCCCAAACAAAATTAAAAGTTGCACTTGTTTGGTACCACAATTCACCATAATCCTTTTTAACTATCTTCTCAAATATTTTTTTATAAATAAAATAAATTTAAAATAAGATAAATAAGTTGAAAAAGAAAGGAAGACTTAATAATTGAGGTCAGTGGAGGGCAATAAATCCTGTTCTGCAGATTGCATGGACCTTAAGCAGTCTATGGATAAATAATGATAAGATTATTTTTTTGCCTTTTCATCATCACTTAGCATCAATAGTCATTAATTAGCTTGTCTATAATTAGACTTACACAACCAATAAAATCTCAATTTCTGACAGTTAATTTGCGGATGTTTTAAGAAATTCCATTATTAATTTATTTATTGGAGTTTATTTTAATCTTCACAATATAAGTCTTTTTGTGGTGATTTTATTAGGAAAAATAACATAATTAGGTAAACATATGATTTGTATTTACATTATACAACTATAGTTTAAAAAAAATCACAATTTATAGCTATAGTTAGAGTTTTGTCGCTATAGTTAGGGTTTTGTTACTATTTTCTCTCTCTTCTCTCCTTTCTCTCTGCAATTTCTTGCAGATATACAATTACAAATGTATACCAGCTGCATATATACAATTATTTTGGTAGATATACATAGTTAATTTGTCAGATATACATATACAATTCGCCTCTCTCCACCCTCGCTCACCTCTGTCCTCCCTCTCTCGATCTTGCTCGCCTTTCCTCTCCCTCTCTCAACCTCTCTTGCCAGATATACAAATATATATATGTGTATGTTAATTACTCATATACAATTATTTGACAGATATACACATACAATTGACAAATATATATATACAATTCTCCTCTCTCCTTCCTCTCTCAATCTCGCTCGCCTCTTTCCTCCCTTCCATGTCACACAGCCGAGATTATATTATGTAATTATGTAAAATATAACTATTTGACCATATTAAGTTTCAATCCTAGACTATTTATGAAAATTCCCCTTTAAAATTTGCCAAACACTTTTAAAAAATTAAAAAAATATTTAAAAATAGATTTGACCAACTTTTAAACCCATCGAAACACCCTCTTAATAAGAAATGTTAAAATTAAGTTGTTATTGGTGTTTTGGGTATATTTCTTTCTTATATATCGAATTGTTTTCAATAACTGATCTTCCTAATCATTCGCCTTAATTAGCTTTGCCACGTCCTTAACATTATGGACAAGGATTTTCTCCATTTTTCCCCTCTCTATTTTTTTTTTCAAATTGCATAAAAATATTTTTTTAACACATATACAATAGATATTAAATTCTCTTTGGCCTCTTGTATGTTTATTTTTTATATTTCGAACCCCCACAGTGAAACTCTCACTCCGTCACTATGTTCATCTCTCACATAAAGGATAATAACATTTAACTATCTATGAACCTTCTATTTTAATCCTCAACCTCCATATCTTCTTATATGTAGGGTGATATTCTCAGTAACCATGTTCTATCCAAGTACCTCTCTGAATACTTCTTCAGCGTTGACCTATTTTTGCCTCTCATAACTGCATGTTATGCCGTACCGTCAACCTCACACATCTCTTTATTGGTGCATTTATATGCATGTATTCCCTCTTCACGTGATTTAATCATCTTTGTCTTGCTTTTCTCATCTTGCTCGCAACAAAAGTCACTCTCACCTTACTTCCCTTACCTCACGTAATTATATCTCATCTAATATGACCACATATTCATCTAAACCTCGCATTAAAATCTTTCATAATACTAAAAGGCCAAAAGCTTCTAAAAGCAGGCATTAAATTATATTGCTTTTTATTATGGTCGAGGGTGGTGTTTCCATACGTCAAAATCAGTTTCCATGCACAAATAATTAAGTTAATTATTAGCACTGCTTTATGAGATAATTGCAAACGCACGTAACACCCCATAATTGTTGTAATATCTTCATCAGAATCTTTTTGTTGTCTCTCATAATCACCAATTAAAATTAACATACGAGACTAGCTTAAACTTGTACGTATATAATTAAAAAATAAATAGATGCACACGTCCTACGTGGCAATTAATGTCCTATGAGATATTCTATATGTGGTATCCTACGTGTATATATTATACCACATAAAACGTGTGTGTTTACTTAATTATTCCACTTTATACTTTCTTCGTTTACTTTTACTTGTCATTATTTCACTTATCGAGGTCAAACTACATGAACTTTAACCAACATTTTAAGATGAATTTTTTCATCATATTAATATGAGAAAGATCATAACTTATAACATTTTTTCATATAGTTTTCAACTATCTAAATTTTAGATTTTAAATATTAAATTTTAACTACTTCAATTTAGCTTTGAAGTTAAGACAAGTTGACCTCGAAAAACGAAATAATGACAAGTAAAAATGAATAAAGAGAGTACAAAATCGATTACAAGTTTAAGACTTTAAACAAAGATAAAAAACATATTTATATATTATGCGTTTAATTTTTATCGGTTAATAAGAGAGGAGATCAGACAAAGTTTAGGGATCATATATGTATACGTAAAATTATAGACAAATTATCAGTGTCGAATGCCAGCAGTGAATCTATTTGGAGGAACATGAGTTGTTTTTCTTCCTGGATTATGTATTTAAAAAAAATTACTTAAATATATTTATGTATTGTGGACACAAATTTCATGTTTTTCTTAGATAATTAAATTTGACCACAAATGTGACATGCATATATGTTAATAACTGCAATTAATTACAGTTCAGTAGAGCATAAGGAAATGTAGCAACGTAAGGAGTTGTGTTTTGATTAAATATTTTGTGTCTTTTTATGCATCAGGCCAAAACTATTGAATGATTATTGATTTATTTAGCTACTTAGAATGAAAACATTATGTATTAATGTCTTTGATAAGGTTCAAAATAGGAAAAATTACGCGGATAAACAAACATATACTAGTTAATTAGCTAATATTATTATGGTTTGAATTAATTATGGCTCACAGCAAACATTTAGCTGTAATTACAGTTTGAGTTTTGTATAATTCACGCGATTTAAACAAATATTGTGTGTGATTATACAAAAGCTATGCCCAAATCAAATTGTATAACGAAATATATAAACACTGTAAAAATCGTATATATGGTGAATCATACAAATCTTGTGCACGAAGCGAAGTATACAAACATTATACAAGAACTGTCAATTGTATAGTGAATTATACAAACGTTGTGCACGAATTGTATAACGAAATAAACAAACGCTATAAAAAACTATAAATTGCATTATGAATTGTACAAATGTATACAAATATTGCGCGAATTATACAAACACTGCTACAACTATAATTATGAAATGTAATTATCTAAATTATAACCACGAAATATAATTAAACTTTTTATATTTGCCATTTATGAAATTTTACTCCCTCAAGTACAGTAGTAACAATAATAATAGTAGGTAATAAAGATGATATAATTAAAGGGCAAAACTATGGGGAAAAGCAGGCACTAATTGTATTGCTTTTTATTACATGCATTGTCGTGTTTCCGTACGTCAAAATCAGTTAAGACACAAATTAATTATTGGCACTGCTTTATGAGATATTGCAATGCACGTAACGCCCTATAATTATTGCATTGTCTTCACCATAAACTTTAATTTCTACTCATCATCATCCATTGAAAATAGAGGAGACTAACCTGTTTACACAATAATTAATGTTTATGACTTACGAAAATATAATTTTCTTCAAGTAGTTGTTGCATGTTTAGTTTAAAACAAAATTCTACAAAAACAAGCTCTTTAACAATGAAATCAACGGTACAAAAAAAAAAAACCAAAAATATCTTGATTTTTTAAATTTTATCTTTGAAATATCAGGTGTATACAAGTTTTCTAGCTACCTGAATGGTTATCAATTACTTTGTCAAAACATATTGTAGATATCGAAATTCTGTAAGAATCTATAAGCTGCAGTCAAAGTTTCTTGGAGACTATTATATCCTAAAACCTAATTTATAATTATATAAAGGGTATTATATTTCCTTGAAAAAGCATCTCAGAAATTCCATAATAAATTATGGGGATATTCATAGATCAAAATATATTAGATTCTTCTTGAAAAGCAAATACTTCAAGAAAATTCACATAAATCTTTTTATGAGGATCAAGTCCAAATTATCCTAGTTCAAGAAATACAAATCTTATGAGAGAAAAATCAAGGGAGGAACAGATTCGTACCCACATTGTTTATGAATAAAATTATGTTTCTTCATATTTTATTTGTGATTGCAATTTAATTTCAACCACTTTAAAATTTGTTGCACGCACACGTCTCAACTATCAATTATTTTTTCACTTTCCTACTTTAAAAGAGAATAAATGCTATTAGTTGAGGTCTATTTTGATAAATTACAATTAGTAATATAATATATGATTTTCAGATAGAAAACTCATAATTGAAATGCAACTCTTTTACCTTATCTATTGAATCCCCTTTGAGGGAACCAAAAAAAAGGTTGAAAACTCACACACCAAATTATTCATATAACGACATACTTTGATTGTGTTTGAAATTTATTTTCCCTATTAACGGGCTCGTAAAACAAAGAGAATATATATAGCGCATTATGTAAAGAAAATAAATTTTATAAGCGATACTCTATTTTTATTTGTCCTCCAACACGTCCATCCTATCTCAACCATATTGACGCTCTTATATTATTTATAAATATTTTTTAAAATAATAATTTCTGTGTATTTATCAAATATTAAAAGATAAATAATTAAGAAGACAGGAAAATATTTTCTCATAACCAAACACGTATACGTGAAAATATTATTCGAAACACCTTTTGATGATGTTGAATTGAGTCACACCAAATCTTCAAACCTTTTTCTGGTCAAAAGTTTTAAGCATTGTCATAAACAGACAAAAATAAATTTAAATTAATATGCGTTACATACGCAATTATGCACAATTCCAATGTATTAATTTGAATATCCTGCTGGTGCCAACTCTAATAAGAAGTCAAAGAATGTTTTAATTAACCGTTACTACACCTTTATAAACATTTTTGAATTAGTTAGTTGAACATTTTATATTCTATAAATTGTATATTAAAATATTATAGTACTAGATTATAACCCCATCTAATTGGAGGTCTTATCAACAGCTTTTAGTAAAATATATCATCCATGACACTAATATAATATGGATAGTTATGGCGTATGGGATGGTTGAGATCTCAGAGGTCTCAAATTCGAGCTCATGAGAATTAAAAAAAAAATCAAGTTGGGAACTTGGGAATACCGCCACGTACAATGGACTATGCAATGTGTGAAATTCAAATTGATAAGTCGAATTCCAATGCAAATATCAAATATCAAACGAAAAAACTCAGTAAAGAAAAATATCATTCCATAATTAGATCCCATTGTATCATGAAGAACAAATTTAGGACCAATTAAAGAAGGGGTTTAGAGACTAGCTAAAAGTTGTCTTACGCTATCGACTTTATATAATTTTCTTTTTTTAACAAGAAAGTAGTGGCTATAACTATTTTAAAAAGTAATTTTGATACGTACAATTCTTGGAATGTGCTTCTTTGCTTTTTGTAGTTGGTTAGGTTGTTATTATGGATGTCAAAATCATCATACTATTTATTACTACTTTCTCCATCTCATTTTATTTGACATTATTTGATTTGACACGTTGTTTCAGAAAAAAAAAACTTTTAAAACTTGTGGTCTAATACAATTCATAGATATTTTTGTGTCTGAGAATCATTTGATTAAAGGTAAAAGAGAAATTTGAAAGTTAAATTATTTGCAATTAAAGTAAGGTAATACTTCTTCGAAATGAGCAAAAAAGAAAAAAGTATTACATAAAAATGAGATAAAGGAAGTAAATATTACATTTATTTATGATTGTATAAAGAAAAGGAAGGAATGTAGCTCTTATAATTGGATTTTTTGATCTTATAATTGGATTTGGTAAGTAAATAAAAGTTTAAGAAAAAGAGAAACAAGACTTAAAAAAAAAACGTAGTTTTGAAATGGTCCAATAAGTTTTTGAGGAGTACTTTGTAACTTGCATTTACCCAATTCATTTTGAACAAAGAAAACTTTAGAGGAAGTTAGATCATAAGGTCGTAACGAGTTTTCTTATATCTCTCAAATAAAAACTTCACTGGTGCCAAGTGTGGGGAAACGATAATATATACTATAATTTTAATATACACTGAATTTATCCGTGTGTAGATTATCAAGGAGCAAAAAGTTTTAAGTTTAACTCGATCAATCACCACTAAACCCCCCTATGGTGTACGATTGAATAATTTTGTAGCAGAAATTATAAATCGAGCTTTTATTAGAAGAAAGAAAAAACTTCAATAAGGATCAACGAATTGGAGAATTTTTTTTGTATGAAGCATTTTACTTTATTAGGCAATATGTGAATATGAATTAGTTGACTAGTAGCTTTTAATCGTACTTTATAATAATAAATGAAAAATTATAAAGTAGAACCATCGTTATTTCAAAAAAGAAAAAGAAAGCAAAGTTCCTTTATTTTGGTCACGCAGAAACAATGTAGACGTGTTAGTTTTAACAAAAGTACCTTTGATTTCCTTATGTGTAGATTATTATTTTTTTTCATTTTTAGCTCTATGAATAAATCCCAAAATTATTTATTTTAGTCCTATTTTTATGATGGCCAAAATTATTTATTTTAGTCCTATTCTTCCACAAAATGAGAGAAATTAATTATTTGTATACAAATTGCAAAAATATTGCTTTTTTAGCAAAAGGTTGATAATTCATATGGTCAAGCTGTTGCTTGTAAATATTGCAACAAAATACGTATCATAAATCACGCCAATAGTTTTGAATCTGTTGAAAAAATTTGCCATTATATCATATCCATCCTTGAATTGAGGAAAAATAAAGTAATCCACCACCTTTTCATCTCTAAAATAAACTATTCTCTTAATAAATATATTAGTGAACACAAAAAAGAAAAAATCTTTCATGAAAAATATTTTCTCCTAAAAAATAAACACATTTCTTAGTTATGGAGATGGAGGTTGGGTGGAGGTACCACTGCATATTTTGATCGATTGGGTTTGGTTTTGAAATTTTATCAGTTTGACTTATCGATTTATATATATACTAAATCAATCATTAAGATATTGACTTATCAATTATTGATTTATCGATTATTGATCATTATCGGTTTTATCGTTAAGATTGACACGAAATTTTCTTTACTGGAAATTGCTTAGAAACAAGATAACAAACTAAATAAAAATACACATGAGTTTATATATTACATTTTTCTCAAAAACAAATACAATCATTTCGTAGAGTAACTGAATAGATTAAACCAAATTAATCTAAATATGTTTGGCTAAACACCAAAAAAAAGTGTTTCACTTGTCCTCCCCTATATAATAACTAATAATCGAATCCATACATTATAATCTAAACTATGGCCTGCTATAAGTTTGTAGTGGATTCATGAGTATAACTTGACAAAAATGAAAAATAGAATTATGCTCGAATATCTAGAAACAGGTATTTGTGCTCCTAAATATTATTTTATGCTACTATAACTTCTGCATGCTTATGTAATTCTATATTTATGTCTATCAGGAATAATTTGTTCTCCAAAACTTTTTCTTATTTCTGCTGAAAATTTTGGGATTATGAATTGCTCATGTGAATCGATTCGATTCAATTTTATCCGATTCATGAGTTGTGAAAATATCTAATTTTAAGATTAAAGGTGGTAATCTCCTAATGGGAGTGGAAAAGAGAGTTACACCACTTTGAAAACTTACGTAAAAAAAACTGAGAGTACCAGAAAGAGGATTTTGGATTTTACATTCATCAATTTACACAAAACATTTAGTTTGTGGACAACAATTCATATTCTTAGTAAAATGAAAGTAGATCTGAGAAAAAATGCATAGGTGGCAACAACAACAATCGCTGCGAAACAGGGTATTCTCCAAAAATTTTAATAAATCAAATATGAGCGCGTATATATATATATATTACGTGACAGCAAAATATAAATAGGATTATACTGGAATATCTAGAAGCAGGCATATGTGCTCATGCTGAATAATGCTATGAAGTATTGTATACATATTCCTGTAATTCTTGGATAAAGGAGGCTTGTGTAAAATCACATTAATATTTTCAGTTACACAAATTAGCAATAACGACAAGGAATATGAAAATCAAGAGGAAATGAGATCTCATGATCGCTTCTAAATTGAATAGAAGAAAATGTTAGTTTAAATTTTTATGTATAGAAAAAAATGAAGATATCTTATTAAAGGTCATAAAACTAAAAATAAATAAAATTTAAGTGACCTACAAAATCAGTTAAATTTTATACTTATATTTGAATTGCACAAAATAATTATATATCACGAATTAATAGTTTAGGTTATACATATCTTTTATCATTACAAAAGAATAATATCTTATATGGTCACTTAACTATGAATTTTGTTCGCAGAAAGTCACTCAACTATGAAATCTTTTAACTTAAATAAAGTTGAATGATTGTCTGTGAAAAAAATCTCAAAATGACTTTATGTGAAAATAATCTATAGTTGAGTGATTTTCTATGAAAAAAAGTCTATTAAGTGACTTTTAAATTAATAATCAAAGTTGAGTAACTTTTTATGAAAAAAAAAATTATAATTGAGTGATCATCTGAGATATCATCTCTCATAAGTGCCTTATTTTTTAAACCTTATTTTCCTCATTAGGATTTGTCATGTATATTAGAATCTCAAAATTCATTTTTTTATTAATTATTTATAAATTACACAAAAAAATTAGATTAACTACATATATATTCTATAAATAAATAATCAGATCGTAATTTGCATTTTGCAAACAAATCTCAAGCATAATCCATCTGGAAATACTTCTTACCTTAAAAACAAGTGGTCAATTACAGATTTAGCCTTAGAGGTAAGCCGCCGAGAATAACAATTGGAGCCCAAAAGAGGAATATTCCATCCTAAGTTGGTAAAAATGCATTTGAAGTTCTTACCATCCGAATATTCGCTCATATTCCCGCGCTTAATTTTCCCTTAATCCGCCGCACTAATCAAATGAACTCCTTCATTTTTAGCCGTAGGATTATCCGTTTAGGATCCACTGTATAGTTAATCCAACGGTTAATCTTCCTTTGGCATAATTTATTTTCTTTTCCTAACTGAAATCTACAAAGCTTTTCCACTATATAAAGGCCTCTTCTTCTCTCTGTTCTCATCACTTCAAAACTCTAAACAATCTTTTGTGTTCAGAGGGAATTTCTCACTCTCTGTTTTGTTACAATCTCTTAAAACTCCTTCGATTCAATCAAAAAGAATGGCCGGAATTGTTGTGGTTTTCGATTTCGACAAGACGATTATTGATTTGGACAGCGATAATTGGGTTGTGGATGAATTGGGCGCTACTGATTTGTTCAATCAACTTCTTCCTACAATGCCTTGGAACTCTGTTATGGTTAGTTTTCGATTACCTGCTTAATTTCATAATTAATTAATTAAAAACTTGATTTAACTGTTATCTGCTCTGTTTTGAAAAAACTACAGGATAAGATGATGAAGGAACTTCATGAACAAGGCAAAACAATTGAGGACATTGAACAAGTACTGAAACGGGCACCTGTTATTCCCCGGGTTGTTCCCGCCATTAAAGCGGCTCATGCTTTAGGGTACGTACTCATCTATATCTATTTTTTTTTTTTTAGTTTACACAATCTTTGGTTCTAAAAATTCGATTTACTGAAATTAAATGCTCATTGTTGTTTCAGGTGTGATTTGAGGATTGTAAGTGATGCTAATCTCTTCTACATTGAGACGATTTTGAAACATCTGGGGATATATGATTGCTTCACGGAGATCGACACAAATCCAGGATACGTTGATGAAGAAAGGAAACTCAGAATCCGTCCTTACCATGATTTTCACACTTCCTCTCATGGCTGCAGCTCCAATACTTGCCCTCCCAACATGTGCAAGGTAAATTGATGTAAACATATGTTACTAATTTTATAACCTCCTTTTCAATGGCTCCAAAGTTTCAACGTGACTTGTTAAATACTCTTTTGTCTTTATTATTTATGTGGTGGTTCGAATTTTGAAAGACAAATTTTTTAATTTTGATGGTGATTTTTAAAGATAAATTTATACGTGTAAAAACTTGATCACATAATTAAATTGGACTATTCGAATATGGCTAAAATATGGATTATTGTGTTTATCGTTTTGTAGTGGACCTCAGCTTCACGTGTTAACTTCTTACGGAATCAAAAAATAGAGTAATCAGTTAATTTCTTACCAGACTTTGGCCAGGAAAACTTTCTCTGTATATTAATCTGTGTATCAAATATAACATTCTCATGTAAATTTCCGTGTAAACAGGGCATGGTTATAGAAAGAATACAAGCTTCACTGGCTAAGGAAGGGAAGAAAAGAATAATCTATCTAGGTGACGGAGCAGGAGACTTTTGTCCAAGCTTGAAGCTGAAAGAACAAGATTTTGTTATGCCGAGAAAAGATTTTCCAGTGTGGAAATTAATTAACGAGAATCGCGATCTGGTTAGAGCAGAAATCCACGGGTGGGTAAACGGAGAAGAGCAAGAACACATTCTGCTTCAAATAATTAAAACAATTACTATCGAAGAGAATCAATTATCATCAACTGATTGCAAGTTCGAGACGATTCCTGCAGTTCATAAAGTCTTGCCAAAAGCTCTGCCTGTGCCTTACTAATTAAGCTTTGATGAATGGCTTCAATAAAAGCATACTTGAAGTAATCCAGGCTCACAGCTAAGAGTTGGACTTAAGTACTTGTATTTTATGGTTTTATTCGAAGTAGTACACGTTGAAAGTGTGCCCTATTTTTGAGCCTTTGATTCGGGCTCTAAATAATGCGGGGTTGTAATTCTGTTGAGTGTTTAACTAACTACATCTATCTTCTTCTTAACTTTTAAATAATGACTTTTCATTAATTACACTTTTATATTTTTTAGGATATAAATTACACTATATATTTATGAATTTACAAAGAGCAAAAAGTATGATGCCTAACAACATATATGTATATGAAATTAAAATGAGACAGAGAGATTACAATCTAAAAAATTTAAATTAAAATGAGTCCGAGGAAATAATCTTTTAAGTACTATTTTGTCACTTTTCCCCGTCAAATAAAATAATCATTTTTCATTGAAAATAGATTAAAAAAAATAGAAAGAAGTGCCCTTTCAGCAAGACTATAGGCATTTTTTGTCTCCTCGGACTTACTTCGTCTAATAATAGTTGTTCAATATTGATTTGATACAAAATAAATAATAAATATATTATTTTAAAAAATATAATAATAAAATAATTATGATTAATGATAAGAGTAAATTAAAAATTAAATATAAAATTATTTTTTAATTTTATAAATAAAATAAATATTATTAGATATTTATTTTTAACTCAGTGAATAATGATGGTCGAAAAAATGCAACTAACAAAATGCAAAATAACTCCAAAGTTGTTCCTCCCTATGGAATAGAGAACTCAACTAAACAAAGTCGAATCAAACAGATGAAAGGTCGTCCTTTCTAAAGAAACTAGTTACGAGCCCCGTGCAAGTCTAATATATATTTTTTAAATATTGAATGTTGTGATATTAATAAATATATATTTTAAAAATTTTAAGTCATTAATTATTAGACTTATAGTCGCCACATTATATGTTACTCTTTCTGTCATATTTTATATTAGATTGATAAAATTTCAAGAATCAAAATTTTAAATTGATAATTATTATGACATGTAGTAATATTTACATCATTTATATTATACAATTTTTGTAAAAGTGCTGTCTTTTTGACATAAATATAATTGTTGAAAAATATTAAAATAATTATTTAATTTTATCTTTTCAGTTTAAAAAGAAAGACCTAATTTATAATTTTGTATATCCTAATTCTTGCATTTAGAAAGTGCATATTCATAGTAAATGTTACACTTAATATATAGGAACATAATAAGCCAATCTCCTCAATATGCGTCTCTAATAATGCCTAAAATGCATAATAAACTTAACCTATGATCCAAGAATTCACATCCCACACCAACAGAAAAATCTTTTAAATAGAGATAAGTGTCTAAAACACATTTGAACTATCATTTATTTTTTAGTTTCATATCTAAACTATTGAAAGTGTGAGTTTCATACCTAAACTATCACTTATAAGTTTGCGATACACACCTCTCTCTTTTATTTCACTCCACCATGGTGTGTGTATTACTCTCTCTTTTATTTAACAAAAAATGTCACGTTACACTCCACATAAACAAACTATTCCACCTTGACAATATGTATTTAATAGAGCGTGGTAATAGATTTATTTGAAGTAATACACGTTTTTGAGCCTTTGATTCGGGCTATAAATATTGTGTGGTGTAAGTTACACTATTGACTACATTCATCTTCTCTCTCTTTTTATTACTTCCTCGATTTAAAAAATAATAATATAGTTTGACTTAGTATGAAATTTTAAAAAATAATTAATTTTTTTCAATTTTGTAATTCTAAATTAAAATATCAAAAGTATCAAATTACTTTTTTATCTGATAGCCTTAATCGTCTTTTATTATAGGGAGGATTTCAAAAATGCCCATTCTAGGGTATGAAATTACAAGCCCTTACCAACTTGGTTAAAATTACCAACTTTATACCAACTTTTATTAAAAAGTAGGAAAGAGAGTATTATTTTTTATAATAAAGTTGATTAAAGTGTGATGTGATAGGTGGTGAAAAGGAAGAATAAATTGATGATATTTAAAAGATTTAGAAGTTGGTGTAGGAAATGGGTTTCTTGTTTAATTTTTTAATTTTTTTTTTAATAATTAACAAAGAAGTAGTATGTTCTTCCCAATTGGAGAATAAAATTTTCAATGTATAAACGTAATGTAAAGCGTAAAATGATTGTACTATGAACAAAAAAATTTGGTGTTCATGAAAAAATTAGTCTTACGTATAATTGATATTGTCATAATAGAAAAAAATTTACAATATAAAAAAATAATTGATAATACAATTTTTTATTAAAAAAAAAATAAGAAGGTAATTGTAGAAAATTTCGTGGAATTAAATATTTATTAAGATGTTCCTACATATTTGTCTTATTCTACACAACTAAAAAATGTTATGTATTAATTATGGTATTTTAAAAAATATTTATGGGAAATGTATTGAAAATATTTATTAGAAGTAGACCCATCAAATCAAATTAATTGATTTGATGGAATGATGGCAGCCTACCACACCCTATAAAGGGAGGGCACATCAATGCGGTACGGTTGGGGGCCTTTGTCCTCCATTTTTTTCATGCATAATCTTTACCCAAAAGATAAAATGGAGGGAATGTTTTTGGGGTATTTAATAAGGTGTTGACCAAAGGCTTTTTTATTGGATGGGGTTTGGTCAGCCTAGTGTTTGATACAATCCTTTGCAAGTATTAATAATATAACAATGATAAATATTTTCCATTAGTGAAGAGACCAATTCCAGTTGTTTGGTGTTGTTTGTGGTATACAACATGGGTTCCATATTGGTTTTGTGAAGGATTTGTAAAAATTGGTAAGGAGATTAATTATTCATCCCATTTGACATATACGTGTGGGGTAATTATGCATAGTGCCTGCATAAACGTCACGAAATATCACAAACATTTATTTTATTTTTTTTGGGAGTGAAGATACTAATAGTATTTCTTTGGTATACTTGTGATATTACGAATGGTTTTCATTTAGGTGTAATGGGGATGTTGTGAAATAAATTTAAAATAAAAAACATGTCAGTACTCATAGCTTTAACCTGGGACAGTGAAACATGCAAATTTACACCAAATAACAATTGAAAAAAAAAACAACTAGAACGAAAAAATGGAAATTTAATATTAAAAATCAATCCACTGGGAAAAAAAAATATACAACATTGTTCACAAAATCTGCGAGGGGGGGGGGGGGGTATATTATGTCCAACAATACAATTAAAAACTACGATTTCCTCCTCGAAACATACTTGGATGCCGGTACTCTTTCACTTTGTCCAACATGCTCAACCTGCCTCCTCGGACCACCAAAGCGGCTGACCACCTTCCCCGTCACCTCACTTTCACTTATGGCACCATTCTCATTTTTTTTGGTGCCATAATCCCATAATAAAGTGCCATAACATAATCGACAGAAGGCTGGGTCAAAAGACTTTGATCCGATCTGAACATAATCATACCCATTAGCTATACCAAAATAGCTAACATACCAAAAACCATCCCGTTACCAAATTAGCATACAACCTTACCATCAGCAATACCATATAAAAATACCAAATCTGACAATAATGAATAATACCATAAACTACACCAAAAAAATTACATCTTTCATACCAAAAAACAGTAAAAATGAACAAAACCATACAAACTACCATCATGCATACCAAAACAGCAAACATAACAAAACCATCCAATTACCAAATTATCATACAAACTTACCATCAGCAATACCATATAACATACCAAGTGTGACAATAATGAAGAATACCATAAAATGCACCAAAAAATTACATCTTTCATACCAAAAAATCAGTAAACATGTACAAAACCATACAAACTACCATCATGCATACCAAAAATAGCAAATATACAAAAAACCATCCCATTACCAAATTAGCATACAACCTTACCATCAGCAATACCGTATAAAAATACCAATTCTGACAATAATGAATAATACCATAAACTACACCAAAAATTTACATCTTTCATACCAAAAATCAGTAAACAAAAACAAAACCATACAAACTACCATCATGCATACCAAAACAGCATACATAACAAAAAACATCCAATTACCAGATTAGCATACAAACTTACCATCAGCAATACCATTATCCCCAAACCGGCATCCATAGTTGGACACCATAAAAAATACCAACTCACAGCCATGCCTAATACCAAAAAAAAAATACACCAACATTTGCAATACAAACAAACATTTGCTGCCCAAAAAAAAACAAATTACATACAAACAAGAGGATATACAGCACATGCTAAAGTCAAAGACCCCCTAATTAGCAGTTGCAAACAAAAAAATAAAGGCCATCTAACAGTGAAGGAAAATAACAGTGAAAGAAGAACGACATGGGATGCAAAAAAATTCAAAAAAAAAAGGTTGAGATAAGCTTTACACAAAATGGGAGATGACCATTACTTGAATCTTAAGATTATTGAAAGCAACCCGCAATACAAAATACCAAGAACCCACTGAAAGAACAACAACAAATCCAAAAAATTTCATAACTTTCGAAAATAACGAAAAAAGAAGTTGGAAGGAAGAACAACGACATTGAGTGCAAAAAAAATTAAAAAAAAACGGGTTGAGATAACCTTTACAAAAAATGGGAGATGACCATTACTAGAACCCGACTCAAAACGAAAACCAAAAAATAAAATTCAATAAATACATACCTGAAGATGAAGGAACGTTGTGAAGAAGAAGGAGAGAAATTCTTGCTAAACAAATAATAATACAACAAAGAAGAAGATGAAAAATCAATTTTAACATAGTACATTTTGTTTATTAAAAAAAAAAAATTGAAGTGGTGCATTTAATAACCCTCTGACCGCATTTAATGCTCCATTTAATGAAGTCTGACCCGCATTAAATGCGGGTCTACATCACCTTGTCAAAAATTAAAAAAAAAAAGGAAAATGATTAAATTAATTGAAAAGTCAAAATATATGACTTGGTAAATATGTAAAATAATCGGTATTCAAGTAAATAATTTCGAAAATGTAATTTCAGTGCTCAAACTTGTATATTTGCTTAAAATTTCCTTTATTATATGCCTCGGTTGTGTTTCCGTACGTCAAAAATTAGTTTAATGTATGTAACACCTTTAATGTGTTGATCGGATTTCTACTCTTGTCATCATCATGATCCATAAAAATTAATATAGGAGACTAATCCTATATTTCTTGCCGTTTTAGAATTTTTTAATTGTTTAATTAATAATTGGCTATTTTTCGTTTAAACAAACCCATTAAAAATTCACTTGCCATTAAGAAAGTAAGAGGCATTTTTACTAAACTTTAAATTACGTTTTACTCTCTCTGTCCTAATTTATGTGGTGATCTTCTTTAATTTAATTTGTCCAGTTTAAAAAGAGAGACCTAATTTATCATTTTGTGTTTGTTTTATCGTAATTCTAATATTCCATATTTTAAAATAATTGATTATGGTAATATAATACAATCATAGTTGAAACAACTTAAAAATGATTTATTATGGATAATATTGTAAAAGAATAGTTAAAACAGCTGAAAAAATAATTAAAAAAATATATAATAAAATTAAACAGTCAATTAAAATCTGCTTAAAGCAGGCCTATCAATCGTGAGCAGTCTGTTTATCGACGCTTAATAGATTTGGTTATGCATGTGTTTGATCTCTCCGAAAATGCTAATAAGTTATAAATAAGCTATAGGTCATACATGATTGCTAGAAAACACTTCAGATTTGACCAAAGCTTTTACCATTTCGCTCTTAAGTTTTTTTTTTTTTTAATTTTTGAAACATATAACTTTAAATGATATATTTTTATATTTAGTAAAAATTTAATTTTAAAATATTTATTTTAATTCTTAATAAATAATTTCTAATCACATAAATACCTATGATTCATTTAAATTTACAAGTATTAAAAAGTATTTTATTTTTTTTCTTTAATTTTGTGATAAGTTAAACTAATTCATGTAATTTGAAACGGAGAAAGTAATTGTTTATTATCAGTATCAACACAGACAAGCCTATGATGATGTCTAATTGAGTCACACCTAATCTTCAAAATCTTTTTGTGGTCAAAAGTTTTAATCATTGTCACAAGCAGACATATACAATATATTAATATGTGTTACGTACGCAACTATGATTTAATTTATAATATATTAATTTGGATATCCTTTATAATAATCTTTTTTCCTGTTGGAACCAACTCAATTCGTTCTTAAGAGGGATTGCAATAAAGTAATAATCATGTTTCTAATAAAAAGTCAAGCAATGTTTTAATTAACCCTAAGTAGACCTTTATAATCATCTTTAAATTAATTAGTTGTACATTTTATATTCTATAAATTGTATATAAAAGTTATTAGTATTAGCTTATAACGCCATCTAATTGGTGGCCTTATCGACAACTAGCTTTTATTAACATATCATATATGAGGATAGTAACGTAAACTGTAGTTGAATGATCGGGATTCCTTCACTTTTAATCAGAGATTTCGAATTTTAATCCATATGCCATGAGAATGGAAAAAAATATATTATTGGATATGTTACCACAAAAAATAGACTTTGTAATATGCAAATTTAAATTCAACTAAACTCCACTTTATATATCATATATATTAAAGATCGGACAAAATAACCCCCAAAAGAAAAAATATCATTTCATAATCAGATCCCACTGTCTCATGAAGAGCAAATTTAGCACCAATTAAAGATGGGAATTAAAGGCCAACATAAAGTTGTCTTACGCTGTCGACTTTAAATAATTTCTTCTTCTTTTTTTTAATGTTCAATTGTTAAAGAGGAGTTCTTTAATAAGAAAAAAGTGTTATTACTATTAAAAAAGTAATTTTGATACGTACAATTCTTGGAATGTGCTTTTTTTTTTTGCTTTTTGTAATTGGTTATGTTGTTATTATGGGTGTCAAAATCAGCATACTATGTATTTATCTTCGTATAAAGAAAAGCAAACAATGTTGTTAATTATTTTTTATAATTGTGTTTGGTAACTATCCAAAGTATAAGAATACTAGGAATAAGAATTAAATAAATAATTTTGAATAAGTCAAATTTGTTTTTATATATTTGTTAACTTGTATTTACCCAACTCACTTTGAACCAAGAAATCTTTAGGCTAGCTAGATCATAAGTTTATATAGTATCTCTTTTTTCCTCTTAATAAAAACCTTATAAACAACAATATATATATTGGATTTTCTTGCGTTTAAGTTGTCAATGACTTGAAAGTTTTAACTGTAACTCATTCAATTCCACTATTAAGACTGGCAATTCTACGAGTTGGATCAAATTTAGGCGGATCATAAATGAATTAAGATCTATCCCAACCTGAATTTGCTTGGGTTATAATGAGTTGAATAATTATTATAAAACGGGTCAAGATTCAATCCAACTCAATTTTCATTTAGTCTTACTTATTTTATTTATTCTCTTATAATATTTTAGTACCTAATAAAATTATATATATTTTTAATTATTATGACTATATGGTATATCAAATTAAACAAAAAGATATTTTAAAAATATTTTGACAAGATCTCTCTCGAGTCAATTTGAATTGCAGGTAAACTCAATTTTTAATGGGCTGAACTAAATAATAGTCGAGTTATTAACCCATACAAACTTAAACGAATTGAACGGATTGAGTTTGATTTTGCCACCCTTATCTACCACTTATCTAGCCATACGTGCAGTGGGATGGATATTATCCAATAATTCTTTGATAAGGATCATTAGACCGGAGAAATTTGTGTAACAACTGAAATTCCTTGATAATATAGTTTTCATAAGTCTTACTGAGAACCATTCATATAGATAATATATTTATTATATACTTTAATACTATTATATCAATTTTTTACTAAATAAGTATGATATATTTTTAAATATTCATAATTCACTTTTAATACAAATACGAATTTATCATAATATTACTAAAAATAATAAATAAAAAATATTGCTATAATTAATAATTATTTTGAAAAAAAAGTATTTGCCCAAGTAATTTTTCCTATCCATAAACTCTTCTTTCCAACTCATACTCCCTTTTAAGCAAATGTTAATTGGATCTGGTTCCACACAAAACTCTCCAATATTTTACTTAGCCCACTAATCCCAAGTCCCAACTAAATCAATTTCCTTTCACTGATCAAACTCGATTCACAATATTTTTTAGTACAAAACTTTTATTTTCTTTAATAAGTCTTACGCATTGTCAATTTGAATACTTGTTACTATACTTTACGATAGATGAAAAATTATAAAGTAGAACCATCTATTTAGAAAAAGGAAAGGAAAAAAAAAAAAGTTCCTCCCTTTATTTGGTCGCATAGAAACAATGTAGACGTGTTAGTTTTGACAAAAGTACCTTTAATTTGCACAAACTCTGAGAGATTATTACTAACAAAATTACAACGGATATTGCTTGTTTAGCAAAAGGTCGATATGTCATATTGTCAAGTTGTTACTTGTAAATTTTGCAATAAAATGTGTTTCATAAATCATGCTAAAAGTGTTTGAATGTTAAAAACTTGCCAGTATGTCATATCCATCCTTGAATAGTGGAGACAATTGATCTCATTGAGAACATGACCTTAGATAAAAAAGAGTGGAGGTCGCGAATTAGAGTAGCAGACTAATAGGTTAGCAGGATTAGGTTGTTGTCTGGCAGCGGACACAGCAGCTACATGGACCCCTTCCTTTCAGTTGTTGCCAACGTTTTCCCGGGCCGAACCGGAATTTCTTATTAGGAAGGGCGGGCAAAGCCCGGTCGATAAAAAAAACATGTTTTTTGGGGGAGAGATACTATTTCACCAATTGAGTCACAGGTATCTAACATATTCATACCTAACGATTTTCCACAAAGTGGTGACGAAACGTATAACTTATACAAATCTTTCCTTTGGTGTATAGTAGAGTAGTAGTATTAGTCGTGTCTTTATATCCTTTGTTGTCATTATCCATCTTATATATGTTAAATTTATCATATTTACATACTATGATGTATTTTTCGTTATTACTCGTTCTTCCTTTTTTTTTTTTTTTCCATGTCTAATTTATTCTGCTTATGGATTTTTTGAGACGAGGGTTCTTGTGAAACAGCCTCTCTACCTTTTTGAGGCAGTGATAAGTACATTTTATCCTCCCGAGACTCCACTTGTGAGATTCAACTGCATTTGTTATTGTTGTTGTTACAAAAATATTAACTAAAAGGTTCCTTAATTGTTTATGCAGATGGAGGTGGGGTGAAAGTGTTAAGAGGGTGGAGAAGACATAACTACTGCGTAATATCATGTGTAGAATTTATTTTATTTATTTTCATTAAAAAATATTATCTCATTTAGCTTATTATATATCTTTTATCGTAATAAAAATTTCTTTTTAACTTTATTTGCAGTACTAAGATTTGTCATTACTCTATAACATTATTTAATTTAACAAATTATTTATAAATAACAAATAGAAAATAACTAATCGGACCAAATCTGACACACTGAGGCTCTATGAACCACCTCAGATCTATTTTAAAATAAGTAAATTGTGAGAAAATTTTTTAGTTTTCAAAATAATTAAATTGTTCACTTTTTAGGAACATGTTAAATTATTTTTTTTAATTTTGCCATTCATAAATGAGTTTTTGAGGTTAAATTTTGAATTAGAAATATATGATGAGTGTTTAGAGTTAAAAAATAATAAAAATAAAAAGACATAATTAAATTTTATTTTTATTTCTTTTTTTAATAGATGTGATATAACTCAATAATTCGCTTATTTTAAAACAGTGAGAGTCAAAAGCATAATCCGTGGGAAAAAACAAGTGGTCAATTACAGATTTAGCCTTAGCAGTAAGCCGCCGAGAATTACATTTGGAGCCCAAAAGCGGAATATTCCATTCTAAGCTGTAAAAATGCATTTGAAGTTCTTACCATTCGAATATTCTCTCTTATTCCCGCACTTAATTTTCCCTTAATCCGCCGCACTAATCAAAATCAGTTTATAAACCTAAATGAAAACCCGTTTAAGCCGTAAGATTATCCGTTTAAGATCCACTGTATAGTTAATCCAACGGCTAATCTTCCTTTGGCATAATTTATTTTCTTTTCCTAACTGAAATCTACAAAGCTTTTCCACTATATAAAGGCCTCTTCTTCTCACTGCTCTCATCACTTCAAACTCAAAACAATCTGTGTGCTCAGAGGGAATCTCTCACTCTCTGTTTTGTTACAATCTCCTAAAACTCCTTCGAGTCAGCAAAAAAATGGCCGGAATTGTTGTGGTTTTCGATTTCGACAAGACGATCATTGATTTGGACAGTGATAATTGGGTTGTGGATGAATTGGGCGCTACTGATTTGTTCAATCGACTTCTTCCTACAATGCCATGGAACTCTGTTATGGTTGGTTTTCGATTACCTTCTTTATTTCATTATTAGATTATGACTAATTAATTAACCACTTAATCTGTTCTGTTTTAAACAAATTACAGGATAGAATGATGAAGGAACTTCATGAACAAGGCAAAACTATTGAGGATATTGAACAAGTACTGAAACGCGCACCCGTAATTCCTCGGGTTGTTCCCGCCATTAAAGCTGCACATGCTTTAGGGTACGTATCTGTAATATATATTAAGTTGCTCTGTTTTTTGGTTCTCTAAAATCAAATTTACTCAAATTATGTGCATTGTTGTTTCAGGTGTGATTTGAGGATAGTAAGCGATGCGAATCTCTTCTACATTGAGACGATTTTGAAACATCTGGAGATATATGATTGCTTCACGGAGATCGACACAAATCCAGGATACGTTGATGAAGATAGGAAACTTAGAATCCTTCCTCACCATGATTTTCACACTTCCTCACATGGCTGCAGCTCCAATACTTGCCCTCCCAACATGTGCAAGGTAAATTGATGTAAACATATGTTACTAATTTCACAACCTCCTTTTCAATGGCTCCAAAGTTTCAACATACTCTTCTGTCAAATTCCTCTGCAAATTTATCAAATTTAGAAAGAAAAGAATAATCTATCTAGGTGATGGAGCAGGAGACTTTTGCCCAAGCTTGAAGCTGAAAGAACAAGATTTTATTATGCCAAGACGAGACTTTCCAGTTTGGAAATTAATTAATGAAAATCGCTATCTCATAAAAGCAGAAATCCACGGCTGGATAAATGGAGAAGAGCAAGAACACATTTTGCTTCAAATAATTAAAGCAATTAGCATCGAAGAGAACCAGATTTTATCAGTTGATTGCAAGTTTCAAACGGTTGCAGTTAATACAGTACATGAAGCCTTGCCAAAAGCTCTCCCTGTGCCTTACTAATTAAGCTAAAAGTTGATCTTTTATTACTTGTAGTTTATAGTTTTATTTGAAGTAATACACATTCAAAATTGTGGCCTAGTTTTGAGCCATTGATTCGGGCTCTACATTTTGTGTGGTGTTAACCACATGTACACACATTTAGCAGATTTTTGGATCATATCCCTTTTTTTTTTTTTCGGTCCGATAAGAATATCATCTTATTGGAAATAATTTACCCTCAAAAATCTATTTTTTATCCTTAATGAAATAATTATCAAGTCACACAAATATTTGAGAATGATTTTAGATCACAAGTTTTAAAAGTCTTCTTTCTTTTTTTCCTCAAAAGACAGCAACGTAACCGCACAAAAATTCTACTTTTCTTTGTAAGAAAATGTATCAAAAAAAAAAGAAGAAGAGAAAATTCAATGCTTAAAATGAGAAAAAACGCTCTATTTATAACCAACAAAGGATACTTATTGCGCCTTATTAGAAAGGTCACAACCGTTTGAAAAAGGCACAACCTTTCGAGAAGGTTACATCCATTTGGAAAAGGCACAACCTTTCGGAAAATATGATCCTTTATAAAAAGTCACATCCCTTCGAAAAAGTCACATATTTTCGAAAAATCACAATTCTTCAAAAATGTCGCAACCCTTCATTTTCCGTTCCCACCTTTTAAAATCCAATTATTTATATTAGTTATGCAATTATGGATCAAATATCGTATTAATTAAGTTCTCTCTAACCAACACCTTTTAAAATCCAATTATATATATTAGTTATGCAATTATCTATCAAACATCGTATTAATTAGGTTCTCTCTAACCAACATCTTCAATCTGGTGCTTTCACTTCTCGAACTAGTACCAGTCTCAACCTTGTTAAATGTTTCTTATTTCTCTGGAAAAGAAAAATCCTAGCAAATACTTTCCATCAATACATATTTGCATACTTTACAATTTATATGGACAAAACTCAATCTACCGTTATTGAAAATAAAGAGGAGAAAAGAAATAGATAAAATAATTAATGTGTAAAGTCATTTATATAAAACCTCACTCATAGAACTTGATATTTTTACTTTTAACTAAAAAGTTTTTTTTTAAGGAACTTATATTTCTATTGAAAATATGCCAATTTTTTTGTAACAAACCAAACATGGAAAAATGTTTTCCTCTATACCAAAAGAAAAGTAATTTTTTTCCATCTTTTCAATTTTTTTGATTTGGTGCATAAGGTTATCTATATTTGTGTTGATGAGTGATAATAAATATTTCATAAAATTAATTTAAATTTAGGCATTTTGGTCATAAAGGTGGATGAAGGGTGTAGTTTTGTACCAATTGAAATAGTTGAGTGGTATTTTAGGCTCTTATCCTTTATTAAAAGCAAATTCCTTTTTTCCTCAATCTTGTCACTCAAATTATAATTCAATTTTTTTTTAAAGAGATAAATAAATATTAGTTGAAATAAATAAATGATGAGTGTATCTTTATAAAATATAAATATTTGGGATAATTTTTAAATATTTAAAACTTTCCAAATACTATTTTTTTCTAGTGAATAGGACCTTGAAAATTTTTCAAATATATTTGCCAAATTTTATGGCCAAACACCACTTCTCAACTTTTTCCCAAAAAAATTTTAGGGCCAAACATCACCTATATATTCCCACAGAACCAAAAAAAAAATAATAATAAAAATTAATGCAATTACTTTCTTACCAGGAAAATTTCCTCTATCAAATTTAATATTCTAATGTATGACTTTTTGTATTTAATTTGGAGGGCCCAGTAATCAGGAATCCAAATTTTTTTTTAAACGGTTTAAAATTTTAAGAAGTACACACACAAACTACACGTAAAGAATTCGATATCTATTATATATACATAAAAAAGTATTTTTATCATATAAAAATAATATAACTTTTCACCTCTTGATTACTATGTGATTGTGCTATTGCCCGTAATAGAAATAATACAAGCTTCATTGACACATATTTATATATTATGGAGTAGTGTCTGTTTCAAGAGAGCTTGTCGCCATAGGATCACAGTCGGGTACGTGATTGAAATAAGATTATTTCTAGTAGTAATAGACACCCATTTACTATCTATTATATTGTACCCTTTTTCCATTGCTGCCAGAGGAGGTAATGCCACACTTCAAATAATATTCAACATTATAAAAATATAAAAAGTTTAAATAAAAAAAGAAAAAGAAGAGATAAAGAATATTTTGGAATTTTGGATAAAACAATTCAAATCTTCATACTAATAAATAATTTTTTTACAATAACATCAATATAATGTATTTCAAACAAATGTCTAATATCTTATTAACTTAAATGAATTCTTGCTTTTATAACTTTTATAAATTATAATATTATTATATGAAGAAAATTTGAAGAAAAAGAGAAGATTTTTAATAATGACTAAAGCCACACTTAACAACTATTTATATAAGGATAAATGATATGAACATTCAAATCATTAATCATTTTTTCTAAATTTTTAGGAAATTGATTTTTCTAAAAATTGAGACTTTTGCTGGTCGGGTATTGGTATTTCAAGCGATATAAAGTTCTCAGAGATTCCTTTTTCGATGAGATCTAATAAAAATGACTAAGAACAGTGATAATATTGATTTAACTGATGAAATTACTATTATGAATCCCATTATCTCTAAATAAAATCTGATGAGATAAAATATTAGATTGTACTATTAGATATGTCTAGATTTAGTAATAACTTGGTAACGAAAAGAAATTTTATTTATTCAACTTGAATATTAAAGAGTAAGATTTCATTATGTGAAGGAAAAAATTTTTAGTTTAGAAATTAATAAACTAAAATTGTGATCTAATAACCGCCAAATCTACTAGTAGGCTCTTATCGAAATTAATAAATAAAATTTGCAATTGAGGATTAATTTTTATTAATTAATTACAAAATTTAAATGATTCTATTAAACCAATTCCCGAAACCTCAGCAAAAACTCTCCCTAGCCTTATTTTTACATGACTTGTTTTTGTATATAGATTTCAACATAATCTATAGATATTAATATAAGAATATTAAAAACTCTGGAACAAAAATTTTGTAAAACAAAAATTTTTACGAAAAAATAATAGACAACAAAATTTCTTGCAAGTTTTCAAAATAAAAAATTAACACTAGTAATGGAAATAAAATTAGTAAGAAAAGGCAGCATCAATATCAAAAAGAGAAAATATCCGAGTCCACGAAATTTATCGTGTCCTTAAGGAATTTAATTCCGTCATTGTGTCCAAGGTTGTGAATTATTTCCTTCCAAGATAAAAGGGATATACATGTTAGGTAGTGGTACCTTAAACTTCAATAACTTCAATGAACTCAAAAGACAGCAACGTAACCACACAAAGATTCTACTTGTCTTTGTAAGAAAATGTATCAAAAAAAAAAAAGAAGAGAAAATTCAATGCACAAAAATGAGAGAAACCACTCTATTTATAACCAACAAAGGGTACTTATTGCGCCTTATTAGAAAGGTCACAACCTTTTGAAAAAGGCACAACCTTTTGAAAAGGTCACAACCTTTCGAAAAAGGCACAATCTTTCGAAAAGATCACAATTTTTTGGAAAAGGCACAATCTTTCGGAAAAGATGATCCTTTATAAAAAGTCGCATCCCTTCGAAAAAGTCACATATTTTCGAAAAATCACAATTCTTCAAAAATGTCGCAACCCTTTATTTTCCGTTCCCACCTTTTAAAATCCAATTATATATATTAGTTATGCAATTATCCATCAAACTTCGTATTAATTAGGTTCTCTCTAACCAACACCTTTTAAAATCCAATTATATATATTAGTTATGCAATTATCCATCAAACATCGTATTAATCAGGTTCTCTCTAACCAACATAGTACCAGTTCCAACCAAAGTCAAAGCTCCAAAAGTCCAAGGATAAGTTCCCTCTCTACGGAAGAAAGAGAGTGTCACAACTATTATTTCAAAAGATCGAAAATTCCTTCTGGGAACAATTAAAAGATAGAAAGACCAGTGTCTAGCAAGACCAGTGTCTAGCCTTCTGCTGCTTTGGATGGATAATATGATGTTATGAACAAATTATTTTATATCTGCCTACCAAATATTATATAAGTTATACAAAATACAACAATAAATATGAATAATTTATTTTTTATTCGACCACCAAATGACACATAAGTGCATCGGCTTTTGTAATCCAAGAACTGGTCCCAACCGGCTAGTGAAGCCCATGGCAAGTATGGGCTTTATGGGCTTCGCTTAATTAAGGGATGACATGTGTCGACTGATATCCATTTTTACTTTGTCATTTTTGCACTTCTCCCACATGAACTCTTTTAAAAAAAAATTATCGTTCGATGTTCAGTATCTGTATTTAAATATGACTAATATCAAGTTATGTTCGGTAGGGCCTTCGGAAGGTGGCATTTCCTATCGAGAAATTTTTCAGTACTGATAGCTCAAACCCAATCTTGCTCTCTTTTAATATGTTATCTTTCTCCACCAAGAAAAAACTAAATTTTTCTCCAGAGAAGGGGATTGACTCACTCTCTCTTAAGCAAACAAGTTATCTGGTAACAATCCTGTTCCAATTCAGAAGTAGGCAATTAATAATAGTAAGGAGTTAAATCATTTGAGTTTCAATCATAAATTAAGATTGGGCCATTTAGAGAGAGCTAAACCAATTAGGCCCAAATCATAAGCCACGGCCCATTATCGCTGAAAGTAAAATTCCCTACATATTAATACCTTTCGGTCCAACACAAATATGTTTACAAACTTCTTAATTTTGAAATTAGGAAAAATAACATAATTAGACAAACATATGATACGTATTTGCATTATATAACTATAGTTTAAAAAAATTACAAATTATAGCTATAGTTAGGATTTTGTTGCTATAGTTAGGGTTTTGTTGCTATTTTCCCTTCCTCTCTCTCGCCTCTCTGCAATTTCTTGCAGATATACAATTAAAAATGTATACCAGCCGTATATATACAATTATTTTGACAGATATACATAGTCAATTCGACAGATTTACATATACAATTCGCCTCTCTCCTCCCTCTCTCGATCTTGCTAGCCTCTCTCCTCTCTCCTCTCAATCTCGCTAACCAGATATGCAAATATATATGTATATTAATTACACATATACAATTATTTGACAAATACACACATACAATTTGACAAATATACATATACAGTTTGCCTCTCTCCTCCCTCTCTCGATCTCGCTCGCCTCTCTCCTCCTCTCTAGGTCACACAACTGAGGTTATATTGTGTAATTATGTAAAATGTAGCTATTTGACCATATTAAGTTTCAAGCCTAGGTTATTTATGAAAGTTCCGACATTTGAATCTGAACATTAAACAATAAAGATAGTTTATTTCGCGATACTTGAATATATAAAACTTATTTCTCAAAAAGAAAACAATAATAAATATAATATTTAAATAAAATACTAAATTAATCTAATACTGTATTAACAAAATATTCTAAACAAATAATATTCGATAATTAGAGGTGAAGATGGCTAGCGATGATGGTTGTTGAGATGATACGGTGATTAATTGTGGTTATTATGACGTATATAGTGAAATGATTGTTGCTATCGATTTTTTCTTTATTATCTACAAAACCACCTAAAATATATTGATTTTTTTTAAAAATCTCCATAGAAATTCTCACTTTTTTATTTTCTCACTGATTCGAACCCAAAATATTAAAATAAAAGGTGTTAGCTACATATTAGTGGCACTTTGCGATCTTATAAACCCTTTCCATTCTTATATTATAAAAGAAATCAGGAATCTTTTAGATCCACCAAACATTTGTGGAGATCAAAAGTATGTTGTACTAGTTAATCATCAATGATTGTCTCCTTGTTAAACAAATGAGTAAAATAAATATTATTTTGTTACATATCTGTTTGTTTTATCTTTAAAGAAAAACCAGGCAAATGATTGAGGTTTCAATGACTTCAAATAGAAAGGAATTGTACTTTTTTTTTTCCAAGGAATTCTTCCACACTTTCCCAATAATATGATTCTTTCTTAGCCAAGGAGATAAGACACATTAGATTTGTTAGCTTTCTTTTCAAGTTGGCTGGCCTGCACAAATATATTTTTACTTGAGTGGATAATTAATTAGTCCTATATTTATATATTCTACTAAAAAGTTGGCTTTAAATTGGACAAATTTTATATAGTTAAACAATAAAATTCATCATTAGTTTTATATAACGACGAATTAGCAATGGATTTATGTGAGCTATTAGCGAAATAATCACGATTAACGATTAAGTTCATAGCTAATTTCATTTCCTTTTAATAGATTATGTTTGTCATGGTTTATAATAGAAAACAATGAAGAATATTTGACGAATATTTTTACGACTAAGTGAATCCTTCACATCCATTAACTCGTTTAACTAAACCATATAGATAACACGACTTTCTCGAATTATCTAATCCTATCAAACAACAAGCAATTTGGCTCTAGACAACTAGAGACGAAGCTAGGGGCGCAAGAGAATTCATCTGAACTCTTTATTAATTTGAAAATAATACTATGAATGAGTAAAAACATTAGCAAATATGGTTTAGTTACCCAACAAACTTGTTTATACCGAAAGAAGAAAGTTCATCATTAATTCTATATAACAACGAATTAGCAATAGATTTCTATTAGCTACAAGTGAAATAATTATGAATCAGCGACAAAGTTCATAGCTAATTTTAATTTTTTTTAGAATTGATTAAGTTTGTCGTGATCCAAAATAAAAAACAATGAAAGATACTTGACTAATGTCTCTACAACAAAGTGAATCTTTCACATACATCTCATTTAACTAAAATATATAGACAATGCGACTTTATCAAATTATTTTATCTCGTCAAACACCAAGCAATTTGGCTCTACATAATTCGAGATATAGCTAGGCGCCCAAGAGAATTCATCTGAATTTCTAGTTCAATTGAAAATAACACTATGAATGAGTATGTAGTATGTCATATATTGGTATTCATTCCAAGCATTTTTTTTCATTGGACAATAAGGAATCTTTTCATTATATATGACAATAATGAATAAGTTTAGGGCAATAGACAAACTATGTAGGATTCAAGGAGATGTCTCTCT
The DNA here is from genome assembly GCA_029948455.1 of Solanum rostratum. Classification (NCBI taxonomy): domain Eukaryota; kingdom Viridiplantae; phylum Streptophyta; class Magnoliopsida; order Solanales; family Solanaceae; genus Solanum; species Solanum rostratum. Next base: position 65,857,011 of record CM057054.1, read on the forward strand.
TATTTACTCAAAAAATTGTTCTTTATTTAATCCTACTTGTCTTAAATAATTTAGGTACGAGAAAAGTACTGTTTCTTAAAAGAAAATTCAGAAAATTAGTAATTAAGTGGTCCATTTGATAAAGACGTTAACTAAATTATATATGCATTAAACATGTAGGCCATAAGTTTTCAATTAAATTCATACGTGCTACATATTTTACTAAATACTTCTGTATTAAATATGACCATGTACATTTAGAAAACTTTGACAACTCAACATCATCCTTTTTAGTAATTACTTCCATGTATATTTCACCATTAATATAGCAAATTTATATTTTAAAATGAAAAAAAAAAGGAGCTGTTATAACTAGTATGTCTAGCGATCATAGATATTACCCTACTTACAACAACAACATATTCAGTGAAAATTTCATAAGTGGACATTGGGAAGGAAAAAATATACGCAAACCTTATTACTATCTCATAGAAATAGAGAGACGGATATTACCCTGCTTAAATGACCTAAAGAGAAAAATTCGACCGTGTTTACTAAACAATATCAAACATAATTATTTTTTAGAAAAGGAAATATTACGACGACTCTCCTTAAAAGTGTTTTGTATTGTGAAATATAGTCATAGTTATTAGTTAAATATAGGAAAAATTATGCGAATAAGAAAATATATACTGGTTAATTAGCTAATATAGTTATAGTTTGAATTATTTACAACTCGCTGGAAACATATAGCTGTAATTTTACAGTTTGTTTTGTATGATTCGCGTGAACATAATTAAGATATTTTTGAGTGACTATATGTATTACTAATGTGTCATTGATTCTCCAAGGTTATGGCTCCTCCCTCGTCTAAAAAATGACCTTGTGAAAAAGTGAATAGAAAAAGTAGTCTTTTAAGACACTTAAAAGTAGCAAGTACTATTCAATGAGCGTCAGCAAGATTTTCTTTTGTATAGAATTCAGAATTAGTGAATAAGTACTACGTGTTCATAAACAACAATAACAAGAGCATACTCAGTGAAATTCCACAAGTGAGGGTCTGGAGAGGATAAAACGTACACAGATCATATCACTATCTCATAAAGATAGAGAGGTTATATTCAAAAGACCCTCGACCTAAATATATCAGCCCCAAAAGCAGATACATGTTCATAAAACAAGAATTAGTAATTTATAGTAGCATGCAATAATTTATGCAGGAGATTGAAATGTACATTTATAATAATGTGATGATGCAGTGAGTATCATGTAATATGTGTGAGAAAAATCATTAGCAGATAAGATGTAGACAATGGAGAAATCTGTACTTTCAAAAGTTATGGACCACCACCCATGTGATTATGATGAGTGAATTGCAATGATTGTTCCTACAATGCATGTGAATACAATTGTTGTGATGACATTGTATGTTACATTCATGCTTCCATGTTACTTATTTTTCACGTCTATATTTGCATTCAAGTTCGACTAAATTCAAAGACCACTCTCTAACACAAGCTATTCTTTTAGACTTCTGATAGTGGATGAAGAAGTAGTTACTATTGATGGATTCACATGTATTCAAAGAGTGTCAATTAACACTTTTTCATCGTACATTTACTATATATTAACTCGTCCTGCCTTCTTTTTTTTTGAAAAAATTACGTGGATATGCAACTATATATTAGTTAATTAGCTAACATAGCTATAGTTTGAATTACGATTCACGGCAAATATCTAGCTATAAATACAGTTTGAGTTTTGTATAATTCGCGCGATTTATATAAAAGCTGTGCGCGAATCAAATTGTATAGCGACGTATACAAACACTGTGAATTATATAGTGAATTATACAAATGTTATCCACGAATTGTATAGCGAAATATACAAATGTTGTGCACGAATTGTATAGCGAAATATATAAACGCTATACAAAAACTGTGAATTGTATAGCGAATTATATTAACATATACAAATGCATTACGAATTATACAAACATTGCTATAACTATAATTATGAAATGTAATTACCCAAACTATAACTATGAAGTATAATTAAGGTTTTTTTTGGATGATTATATGTAAGAATTCCTCTCTCTCTCTTTTTTTGAGGGGGGGGGGGGGGGGGGGGGGGCGAAGCATTACTCCTTTATAGTTTGATATTTATCTGTAAAAATTCTAACTTCGTCGCTGCTAGTTATGCATGCTTCCATGTGAAATAGTATCACTGAAGGTCCACATAATTTTTATAGCAAAGAACCAAAACAGAAAATCCAGTGTATGATGTTAAAATCCACTTTTCACAAATCGTACAAATTATAAAATTGACCAAATCTTTAATATTTGCCTAATTGAGTCTTAACAAACATTACATTATAATGGAAGTTTACTAATCCATTTTAGTTGTAAAAGTGGTAGAACTAGTTTTTAAACTGAAAGTTGGGGTGATAAAAATTGATATAAACCATATATAACCATCTAAACTTTTTGAAATTAGACTAAAATAAATGAAAAAAGGTCCATGTCTTAAATATTTTGGAATAAAATTGGAAAAAAATAATTACGTAAGTATATATCTTATTTTATCATAATTTCTACCATTTAAAAAATTACTAAAATTTCCTTTTGGATATGTCACTATCCTCTTGCTGATACATCTCTATCTCCCTCTCGGAAACATACATTCTTTCTTTGATACATTCCTCTCCTCTTAATACATAAATCTACTCAGATACATCCCTCTCCTATGTATTCGAATGTCTAGTGATATATCTCGTATTTCATAAATTTTAAGAAATTTTTATAATTTAAAAGAAAACATAGGAATAATATAATTAATTTTTAATACTATGAAATTTATGTAAGTTATATCACCAGTGTAAAAGACTACAAATATTTAGGGATCATAGGTGGTACGATTTTAACCATATCAGTTGCAGTTAGAAAAAGAATAATGAAAGAGGAAAAATGAGTTAGGTAGTTGGTAAAACTGTACATAAAATTGCAGTTTTTCCCCTTTAAATAGATTGTTATTTAATTTTGGAATAATTATCTCATCACACTTCTTTATTTATTATATTTTCTATTATTCTCATTCATTTTTAAAAAATTCAAAATTTTGTTTTTAATCTGAATACATTAATTCAGTAATCTAGATACATTAATTCTGACTCTAAAATTTTCTCCATATTCAATGTATCATACTTTAAATGTTACCAGCTGATACTTAAAAACTCTAAATTTTTTTTATTCAAAACTAAACTGATGTATCCAGATTAATGTATTTGAAATGCCTTAGTTTTTAAGAAATTTATATAAATTAAAAAAATAATTAATTCTTTACCTTATGTGATTTACGTAAACTCTACGAATTTATGAGAGATGCAAATGACCCCAAAAGTTTTACCTTGATCAAGAAAGGAGCGTCATGGTAAGAGGTTAGCATTGGACCACACACCATGGCCCATTGTTTCAGGGACAAGTAAGGCCCACTGTTGCAACTTGCTAATTACAAGACCCCACAAGGCCCAATGACCCCTTGATATTTGGGATCCTTTGATTCCATCTTCAATCCCTATGATTTTTTTACAACTATATGTTAATAATATAATCAAACCTTGATTATATCAATCCTTCAATTATTAAACCTCCAAAAATTCCACAAGGAATTTCACTTGTTTGCCCCTTATTGTTAAACTTGAACCTAATCACTCTCTTATTTCTAAAATTAAAAAAAAAGAGGTCATCTAATCAGGGCTTGAGGGCCAAATTTCATATTAGAAGGGCAATATATCTCTGGAGTGCATATATATGTATATACGATGTTGATATGCTTCGACTTTTCTCCATGTCCACATTTTTGTTTTTTGGAATTTCATTAGTGAGTGAATATGAGAGATCACTTTGCGGGGTGGTGGGTATAAATATCGAAAAGTCAAATAGAATCAAATTAATTTTATTTTTTTATTTTTCAATTTTATCGCAATTTTTTTTTCAAAAGTTTGATTTTGTGTTCGGTGTAGGAGTCTCGAAACTTTGGTGTACCGAATAATCGAACTTTTATTAAAAAATATTTAAACATGTTCCATGGAGACATATCATCTCTTAACATGATTTTAATTTTTTAAGTATTTTATACTTTGATTTTATCCCATTTTATTTTTCATTAGTTCGCACAAAAAATTCATTTCAAAAACATCAAATAAAATTCAACCGAATTTTAAAAATTAAACGAACCGAATTTAGCATATGGTGCATATTTTTTTTTATAAAAAAAACAAATTAAAATTTGGGAAAGAATGAATCGAAGAATTGAATATCCGCCTCCTATTATGATGTAATAGTGCGTATCCTTCCATCCTTAATTGAATATTTCAAATTTTAAATGCTTTGTATTTATATTTATATATATATATATCCACTTCTCCCCTATCCCCGCCACGCAGCCCCCCCCCCTATATATATATATATGTGCACACACACATACATATATAAATTATAATTATATTAAAAATATATTTGTATATTTCATATATAAAAAAAAAAATTCTTCTTTATATGTAAAAAAATATCTTTTCTTCTTTATGCACTATAATTATATGGGAAAAAATTCATATATATGTATATTTTAATTATATTAAAAAATATTTCTATATTTTTACATATAAAAGAAATCATAATTATATATATATATATATAGGCTGGGGAGCTGGGTGGCAGAGGGCGGGGGGCGGGGGGCGGGGCGGCTAGGTGTGGGAAGTGGATGGGTGGTTATATATATATATATATATATATATTTATATGCAAACAAAATTTAGGTAATGAAATAAAAAATAATTTTTTTTTTATCTTTTTATAATTTATTATTTTAATCACATGCCAAATGTCGTTCTTTAATTTGTCACTTTGTCACGTTAGCACAAGTGAATTATACACATTTTATATTTTTTTTCAAATCAATATTTTATGCTTAATAACTACATATTTTGAATAATTTAGATGTTCAATAAAATTTATTCTTATTTAAAGTGTTTAAATAAAAAATACGATAAGTTTAAATGTCTATTAATAACTTAAACCTTAATATTATGACACTAAATTTTGACTACTAAATTGCTAAAACAAAGAAGGAAGAGTTTAAGAAGTTAAAGGGGCCTATGGTCAATGTTAATGGCCTATCCTATCGATATGAGGATTCTTGTCTCAGTATGTACAAAATATTTTGTCTCATGATCTGCAAATAAAAACAAAAATTACCCTTTCGAAACGCATGCCACTGTCCCATTTTTAATAAAGTAATGGATTAAGTAAAGATTTAAATAAACATTATGTTGAATAATTCTAACTTAAGAACTTGTTGCCCCTTAAATTTTTTGTCTGATTCGATAAATACAAAAATATTTGTCTCAATTATACAACACCTACCGTTTCTAGTCCAGTCTTACAAATACAAAACCGGAACTTCAGCACAAAAAGTTTGTTCCAGAAATAATAATTAATGTAGCGCGGTAAATAAAATTATTTTTTTCTAAATTAAAAATTTTAAGTTTAAGTTTTGATTATGAGAAAATCTTTGATACGAAAGGATTCTCTTCAAATTATTTTTTTTTCAAATAAATTTAAAATAATCGAACTCTAATATAAGTACGAAACACGAGATGACGATAATATTAATGAAAAGAAATTGATGAAAGTAGCGAGACATGATCCATCGGAAGAGGCGCCCAAAAAAAAAATGACGAGGAAGAAAGGCGCCGTCGAGTCGCCGTCAGTTAACAGTGTCGTATTAATGAGGTTAAGTTTCTGGTAACGTGACATTAAAGATATGGTCAGTGTAACGGCGAGACGTTAGCTGACAGTTTTGACTACAAGACGCCGTCTATCCTTCATTGGGAGTTGGAAATAAACTATACACTCTGAACTTGGGGATTTGACGGAGACGGGATAACGGCGTGTTGCGTCTCATTCCGCTCCGTCCCGTCACGTGTCAGATATCACGCCACTGTAATATCAGAGTGCCACGTCATCTAAACGATGCGTTTGGTTATTTTTGACAATTCACATGAATTATAGTTAGATCATTTAAATTCTTAGCTAATTCGATGCTAAAAAAACGTTCGTATTATCTATGCTGTAATTTTAAGCATGCAAGTAATACCTACATCAGGTGATTGATTATATATAGCGATAAAATCAAGATTTTTATTAATAAGTTTATAAATAATAACATATCTATTGAAATCTCACAAGTGGGGCGTAAAAATTTCTATTAATAAGTTTAAAATTTGAAAAAAGTGAATATATAAACTAATCAAAAAGAGTTCGACATCTTCACAAATGTATGTGGAACAAATATTTGAATGTTCATTAGGGTTAGTAGGGAGTCTATCAGCCAGGCATTATTAAATAACACTATATATATACAAAAATAATTATTTTAATCATGTATAAATAGTATAATTTTGTAACGAAAAAGGTACGAATGAATTCCTAAATGTAGTGTAATAATTCGTCCTAGACTACATATGATGTCTTTGGTCTCCTTATATTGTCTTGTTGGTTATTATATAAGCTAACTTTTGACAAGTATAGACAAATTCTAGTTTATCTTAAAATATAAATCCTCATTATATATAAGAGATTACGAAGTAGCTGAAGCAAATAACTGTTGGCAGTGACGTATGCAGGATTTTTTTAAATGGTGTCACAATTTAAAGGAAAAGGATAGCTCAAGAAGAAAATCAATGAAAGCTTTTACTTTAGCCTTCAAAAATTTGAAGCCCCAGTAATAGTGAACTTTATGGATCTTTTTTTACTTAAATGATATAAAATTTCAATTAAATTATAAATTAAAATAATAATTGCTTAATCTTTATATCAGATGATATTTTAAAATTTTAAATTAAATTACCCACTCCATATTAGTAAATAAAATTTTATACAACATTATTCAATAGATTATATTGCAAGCAAATGACCTTTTTTGAAAATATGACATTCTTATTGCATCGTGATCATTTGGATGATATAGGTAATCTTTCCTCAAGATCAATCGATAAGGAATTTAGATCAATTTCTTCATTTAGCCGATATCTTTTTACTCATTAGCTCATTCTTCCAAGTTGGTTGAAGCTGAAGCTTGAGTTGTTAAATTTAACTTTGTACGCTTACAATCTTTTTTACAATAACAATACATAAATAACTTATATCTTCATAACTAAACGTGCATCTCTCGTTACTAATCCTTAAATTACTAAAACATGCATAACTCTGATCAAAATGGCCCCTGAATTTTATCCTTTGGGTTAACTATTTACTCCGTATCATTTTTTATGCCGTTAATAAATTCCTTTAACGGAGCTGCACATTATCTATTCAACTTGACGGAATCCTTCCAAAAATGAATTTAAATTTATCATTCTACTTTTAATGCTCCAATTGTTATGAGCTGTTGATACTTCAATACTTTTGGTTTTTGCATTGAACTTAGTATGTTTTTAAAGTTATGGTTCATTTACTGTCAATTTTGTAATTTTGATAAATTTTATATTACGTGTCAAAAGTATTAGATTCAAATTAACTCGATGCTTTAATGTTATATCCGCCCCCGATTGTATGCTGGCAAGAGTAGTACAGGGAGCTTGGTGAAGGGTACCTAACCATACCGGATCGTGTTACTGTACCAGTCCAGTGCTCAGCCTGGGAAAAGTAAAAAGATTTGAAAATTTTAACCTTAACAAAGTACCTAAACGACTTTAGGTGTTTTTTGTGTTTCTCCTTTTCCGTTATTTGATATTTGTGATTGGAATAATAATTAATTTAAATTTATGTCGCATAAAATTTTTAAAGAAGAAGAAAACTTAGTAATAAGATTTATTTTAAATTCATAAATTTGAATTTGAAACTCTGGATTAAGAGGTGAAAAATTATTTTCATTTCATCACGACCTTTGTTACTAGACTTTAGGCGTTTTTCATCGACATAGGTCAAATGGATTAGAAACAATTTTAAATTTTAATTTTTTTGAAATTTTAAATTTAATTATATATTATAGTAAAATTCTTGATACTAATATTAAATTTAAATTGAAATTATTATCGATATCGCTTTAAAATCTAAAGCAAGCAAAGAAATAAAACGTTAATCCTATGTGTAACTACACTTTGATTGAAACAAATTAAAAAAAGTTTCCAACAAATCATTTAGCATAAGATTGGTGGGGAATTATCTACATCTCATCATTGATGTGATTATTAAAATAAAGTTAGTCATGATAAATATATGATCATATATAAATAAATATTATCTGTATTATTGCCAACTTTTTAGTTGTAATTATATTAAAAAGCAAAGGGAATTGGATTACTAATTATTTACAAAACTATAATAATTTGTAAAGGCAACCAAAGTATAAAAGTTTGGTATATTAATGTCGTTAACTAAACTTTTTCTTTCTTCTTTTTAATTTATCTCTATACCTTTTATTTTTAAATCTTGTATTTTTGTATCAAATTCCCTCCTAAATTTAAAATTTGTATTGAGAGTCTGAAAATTGTCTCTATTCACTTTATTATTATAATATAAAGTTTTCACTAATGGTATAAATATCCATCATTGCTAGTTGCAAAGTTGATGATTCCCAAGAAAAAGAAGACAAAAATAATATTATATGAATGAAAAAAGGACAAAATTAATGCTGCAATGCCACCTTCCATTCCTTAGTAGGGTCTCACACCAAATCTTCAGCTCATTCAAAATAATATAAATAAATGACTATTATTATTTTAAAAATAAGTATAGTTAAATTGGTGTCAAAATTGAAAAACAAAAAATAAAAAGAAGAGACAAGTATGGAACAAATTTACTATAGGTTACAGAAAAAATGTAGCAGTAATTGTGGGACATCAATTTGGCTGGCACTGCTAGAAGTATCCAAAATCTTGATTTTAATTTACTTGGGAGCTGCAGAATTTCAAACTCAAATTATTTTGGCACATCCCAGATCTTTATTTTTGTTTTTTTATTACGATAATAATATATTTAATATAAATTCGTAAGTTTAGTCAAAGTAGAATAATACGTATAAAAATATAAATGCTATTTATCGATATATTTTAAACTCAAATATGGAAAAAAAATATCATTGCAACAAATATGATAGTTGAAATAAAAAAAACAGGTAAATAATAAAATTAAAAGGAGCAAGATAGCATTGGCAACAAGACTATATACTAGTTTTCTATGTAATCCTTAATTTCCACGTCTTTCTATCTACGGTCATATTCTTGGTGAGTTGCAAGCTGTCTTATCTTGTCTAATTATCTCTTCCGATGCTTCTTCAGTTTATCACTAGCTCTCTTCATACTCGTCATAATCAACCTTTTTGCACCTCCTTATCGATGCATCTGTTCATCTGCTCTTCACATATTCGAATGATTTCAGTCTCATTTTTCTCAACTTGTTCAACATAAGATTACTCCACTTTAACCTAAATATCTTCATTTCGAATTCTATGCTCCTAATAAGGTTTAAAATTTGAAAAAGTCAGAAGGCACACAACAAATAAAAACGTGAATAAGTATCACTAAGATTATACTCCATGTGCATTTAACTAATTTTCTATAAATCTCTGAATTCAATGTTATCACTTGTATCTAAAAAAATAAAAATAAATTGTTTATTACTCCTAAAAAGGCCAAACTCGATATTTTGCTGAAAAAAGAAGGGTATTTTCGTCAACAAAGAAAATCTCTGACTCAAATTGAATTGATTGCGTTTGACACAGTTAAAAAAAATAAATAAATCTGCAAATAGACTTTTAACAGGAAAGAGGAAACAAGAAGCTGAAAGAAAGAGAGAAATATATATACTATTAGCTGTCTTCTTCACCTGATCGTTTTTTCATATCTATATTTCTGTGTAAAGATTTCTATAACAATGTCTAAAAGCAACTGTTAGTCTGCAGCAAAAAATATAATTTTTTACTGATATTGGAAAACCCCAAACTCATCATTCATTCAGCAGAAATTATTGATTTGATGAGTTGTTGTGAGTTGTGGGTCAACTTTGAATACCCCCATTTCAAGTTTTTCTGATTCATCTCTTTCAGGTAATGATTTTTCTCTAAATATCGAATTTTGAGGGGCGTTGGTTTTTAGCTGTTTTTTGATGTTGAAAGCAGAGGGAAAAGCAAGAAGATAAAATGAGTGATGGAGATGTATGTGTACATTACAGACTCCTAAAATCCATCACATTGTATCTTTAATATCATTATTTTTGCTCCCAGAAAACCCATTATGATGAACTGTTTGTTTACTATTCTCGTTTTTCTGCTAATCATTTGTTACTGTACATCTTGTTTTATGGGTTTTTATTGGAATTTTGCAGGTGGGGGAGGTTGAATCTACATCTGAGTGCTTTTAGGGGTCTTGAGGAGTCACTATTATTATCTATAAATCAGCTACAGGTCACTGAAAACTCAGCTCTTGTGTCAATTCAACGATTTGGGCGTCGTCTTTTAGTTTTTTGGATGTTTGGTGCTTTGCATTCTGTGATGTGAAATGGCAGAGGAAACTGTTCTTATCTTATTATGGGGTTTCTGAATTACACTGTTTAAATAGGGTTCCAACATTCCATTTTGGAGATAAAGGAAAATAATGGGGTCACCGATTTGATACAGTGTTTTTTTTTTCAGCTGGGAAACAGCTCATCTCTTTCACCTGAAGCTTTTTTTAGCACCAATTTTTGACTCTTGTGATCTGAAAGCAAACTAAAAAAGAACACCTTATTTAGTAACCCTTATTGACTGTGGTGTTTGTGGGACATTATCGCTGTCAAATGCATTTTATGTTTGCAGAAATCATGTGCCCTAAAACTGTTCATTCATTTTTATAGCATATGATGAGTTTCTGCTTTTATGTTATTTTTTGGATAGATTTCTTCACGAGCTTCCTTACAGTTTCTTTTTCTTGAAAAAGAACAGAATGAAAAAGGCAAGTAGGGTGATTCTTAAGAAATTCAGTAGAGTCATAAGGGGTCTTATCAGTTGTCATTAAGTGGACTCTTCTGAGAAAACACTGTGACAGAATAGCGGCCATTTAGGCTTATGTGCATGAGAATCACATCTTTTTTGTGGGTCAGTCAGTACAATAATGCATATATTGTTTTCTTTTTGTTTGGAGCAGACATGATTTCCTTGTGGGTTCTGAGAATCTAGTCTAGTAAAGAGAAATGGTCTAGTACGTTGATTTGAGTTCAAAGTTGAAAAGGCAAATAGAAAAGGAAGTCATTGCTGTGTTCTGATGAGTCGGGAGATGAAGAAGGGGAAACAGGATACGAGTTCTGATGCCGCAGAGAAAGTTATTGTGGCTGTTAAGGCATCGAAGGAAATACCCAAAACAGCTCTTGTATGGTCCTTGACTCATGTTGTTCAGCCTGGGGATTGCATTACATTACTCGTGGTTGTACCTTCACAAAGTTCTGGTAATTTCTTGTTTCATTTATGATGTCCTAAAAATGAATATTAGTTTAGCTAGAATGCTCTAGCTGCTTACTTCTGTAATAGTTTATTGAATTGTTGATTAATTATCTGTAATCAGTGAGAAATTTGTGCTTGTTGTTTTCTCTGCTCTACTGTGGGATGACATTATGGTATTCTTGTTAGAGATGATTTCAAATTTCTCAAGGGTAACCAAGATAATTTCTTTTTCTTGAAAGCTTTCCATGGAAAAGATAAGCTTTTAGCTGGTGATTCTTATGAGTGGGGGAGATTGTAAACTTGAGGATTTACCCTTGCAGCTGCGAATTTCTTTGTGTGCCATTGAATCTAAATTCGTGCATTGATGCTGATCTGGCTTCATTTTTTCTCGGCACTGCTTTCTGAAGGGATCTTTTATTTAGTAATTCAGCCATGTTTTTTATTTATGCTACTTGTGTGCTTTCACTAAAAGGGGTCTAGAGAAGATTACTTATTTCTAAGAACTACACATTCATTTGTAGGTAGGAAGCTATGGGGTTTCCCTAGGTTTGCTGGAGATTGTGCCAGTGGCCACTGGAAGTTGCACTCTGGAAATAGTTCCGAGCACAAGTCTGACATAACAGACTATTGCTCCCAGATGATCCTTCAGCTTCATGATGTTTATGATCCCAACAAGGCAAGCATACAAATTCGTCGTCTCCACTGTTGTGACATCATTACAAAAGATCATGCTAAACATTTGGTTTCTTCTTGTACTACTCTTATTTACCTCCAGATAAATGTCAAGATTAAAATTGTTTCTGGTACACCGCATGGAGCTGTGGCTACTGAGGCAAAGAAGTCTCAGGCTAATTGGGTTGTTTTGGACAAGTAATTTTTTATTTTCAAGTTTTGTTAAACTTTGCTGATTGGGTTCCTTGTTAAAGTGCTTTTATACTTTCAAGCTTTATTGAACGTTGCACAACTATTTTTGGTGTTTTTTCAGGCATCTTAAACATGAGAAGAAACGCTGCATGGAAGAGTTGCACTGCAATATTGTAGTCATGAAAGGATCTCAGCCAAAAGTTCTCCGTTTAAATTTGGTAGGTTCACCTAAAAAAGAACCTGATGTCACGGGCACATTATCCTCAGAGCAATCTCAAATATGCGGAAAAGAATCAAACAAGAAGGAATCATTGGATTCTTCTCGAGGTCCACTAGTAACTCCATCAAGTAGTCCAGAGATGTTCAGTACGACTGAAGCTGGTACTTCATCAGTTTCAAGCTCTGATCCTGGAACTTCGCCATTTTTTGTCACTGAAGTAAATAGGGATCTGAAGAAATCCAATTTATTAGCTGCCAAGGAAGATGTAGATGAATCGAGTTCAGAGAGCGAGAGTGAAAATTTATCCGCATCATCAAGTTTAAGGTTCCAACCATGGATTGTGGACATAATCACCTCACAATCTGAACTCTCACAGTTCAAAGGAAAGAGCTCATTGAGAACTCATGACAGACCACAAGATTCCACAAATAAGACATTGCTGCGGAAGTTTAGTAAGCTCGATGAAGAAAGTGATTTTGGATCCCCGAGTTATAGAGCTGATTTGGATTATAGTGGGAATGTGAGAGAAGCAGTTGCACTGTCTAGAAGTGCACCTCTTGGCCCTCCTCCCTTGTGCTCTATTTGTCAACACAAGGCACCTGTATTTGGGAAACCTCCCAGGTGGTTTACTTACGCTGAACTGGAACTTGCCACAGGAGGTTTTTCGCAAGCAAATTTTTTGGCTGAGGGAGGATATGGATCTGTTCATAGAGGAGTCCTTCCAGATGGTCAAGTTGTTGCTGTGAAGCAACACAAATTGGCAAGTTCTCAAGGGGATCAAGAATTTTGTTCGGAAGTTGAAGTGCTCAGCTGCGCTCAGCACCGAAATGTTGTAATGCTGATAGGATTCTGTATTGAGGACAGCAGAAGACTACTAGTATATGAATATATATGCAACGGATCTTTAGATTCTCATCTATATGGTATGTGATTCTATAATTTTTTTCGTGAAGTGATTCTGGTGATCTTTTCATTTTGCTTCAAAGCTTGATTCTTTTGTCTTCATAATTCTTAGAATCATTTTCTGGTTTTCACAGGTCGTAGTAGAGATCCTTTGGAGTGGTCTGCTCGTCAAAAAATTGCTGTAGGTGCTGCAAGAGGTTTGCGTTATCTTCATGAAGAATGCAGAGTGGGCTGCATTGTCCACCGAGATATGAGACCCAACAACATTCTCATTACCCATGACTTCGAACCACTAGTACGGAACAACTCTTTCTCCTCTGTTGAAAGTTCAAGGATACACATTAAGACTGCATTGTGTCAACCTTGATGCATCACTCCAACTTTATATACCTTTCTTTTTCCAGGTTGGGGACTTTGGTTTGGCTAGGTGGCAACCTGACGGAGACACAGGTGTTGAAACCAGAGTAATTGGAACATTTGGGTAGGCCTTGAAATTAGTTTTGTATACTTTGTTGTTATGTTACAGAGAATCAATCAATAGGGCTAATTTGTGGAATTTAGGTACTTGGCGCCCGAGTATGCTCAAAGTGGCCAGATTACTGAAAAAGCCGATGTTTACTCATTTGGAGTGGTGCTGGTAGAGCTTGTTACAGGACGCAAGGCAGTGGATCTTACCAGGCCTAAGGGCCAGCAGTGTCTCACAGAATGGGTATATATTCAGTTAACTAAACGAGAGCGCCCTCCTTCCTTTTCATGTTTAGCTGATATTGTGATTGATATGTATTAGGCACGTCCATTGTTGCAAGAATGTGCTGTTGATGAGCTAATAGATCCGCGGCTAGGGAACTGTTACTCGGAACATGAAATATACTGCATGTTGCATGCTGCATCCTTGTGCATACGACGGGATCCTCAAGCCAGGCCTCGCATGTCTCAGGTAAGTGATACAGATGTGCTTCGACATTTTTTCACTCGTGAATCAAAGAAGTAAAAGCTTTACATTCCAACCACAAAATCCAGTCTTATGCACCATGATTCTGTGTGCTGGGTGTAAATTTTTATGTTTGTTGTATGTTGTTTATGAAGGTTCTTCGAATACTTGAAGGCGACCTTATCATGGAATCTGGAAAATTGTCAACAACACCTGGATATGATGTTGGAAGCCATAGTGGAAGGATTTGGTCAGATGCCCAGCAACAGTATCAAAGGTTCAGTGGTTCCTTGTTAAGTGATGGATCGGAAGAATTCAATGCTAAGCTCTCGTTTGACAAAAGGAACTCCTCCAATATTTGGGACAGGGATCAATCCAGGACAACATATTAGGACCATCTGTAAATAACTTGATCTTGACACTAAGATACATTTTGCTGCTTTATCAGGTCTAATTAGCCAGGCAGTTTTGTTGAAAGCCATGTGTTTTGTCATATCTTGTATAGAAGGTAGGCATTATATAGTATATGTTTTGTATTTGATATCCCTGTCTACATGTTTTCATAATTTAAGATAACATGAGAACTTAGTCATTCTGTCAAAAATCTTCACGTTTATTCATGCAACTAAAAGAACAGTCCGTTGTTTTGATGAAAGAGAAACCTAGCTTTTCACAATCTGGATTGCTAGCTTAGTCAACAAATCCATTTATAAACTCGATTGGATTTCTATAAAACTGCTCTTGATTTTGAAGTTACAGTGCAGCTGCTAGATGCTTAGGAAGTTTAACATTTAGTTACGTAACTTCTTAGGAGTCTATGAGAAATTACATCAGTTGCAGTTCATATGAAGCCGGTTTAACTACATTTGCACGTGTGCTGGTGTCTTAAGAAAGACATCGAATTTGTCCATAAATACCTTCATATGACCTAAACTCTATAATAACACATAAAGAAGACGCTGAAGAAACTAAGCACCGGAAATATCTTCAGTTCAGCACTGCAAAAGCCAGTATGTTGGCAACCATTGAACACTTCGTTGTTTTATATAAAAAGGTACCTACGGCTTCCTCATTTTGGATCTGGCATACCTGAAAATAGGACAGAAGGGAAATTTTAGTAAAATTGGTACAAGAATGTAAATACTCAAATGTACTTGCAGTAGCATGATAAGGACTGAGAGGAGTACTCGATGTGCATGCCACCCCGATCAGAAGATGGTAGCGTGCTTCCTTGAAGTTCATTCAGCACTTTAGTTGCTTGCTCAACGCCCTATAGAAACAAAAACTAGCTACATAACTGATAAGAATGCAATCATAGTAGAATTTCTTTCCAACTTCACTTCCCTTTTACAGAAAATACCACAAAGAGGGAAGCCCAGTTTTTCCTAATGACTGCAACAGAGACTAAAATGATTGAAAATTCCGAACACATGATCATGTCTCAGGGATGTAATAAATGCAAGTAATTAGCTTCAGTTTTACGTCTTTGACCTGATCGCAAGTTTATATTTTGCTCTAAGCCACACTAAGAGCTGAAGGGAGTACCTCAAAATCAGCAAAAGCAACAGGCATCCCACCTCTGGCACGCACCTTGAGGGTGTTAAATCCAGGATACCTGTCAGTAAAACATATACAGTCAATCTTAAGTAGCCTTAAGCAAGTTATAATATATCCATCTGCAGCTAGCACTAACAGAACTAACTGCTTAACCATATGAACACTGAATTCTCAAGAAAGAAGAGAAAGTGAACACCCTCCTGTGCGTGAGTTATACAGGAACTTACTGAGAAACAACTTGCTTCAATTCATCCTCAGTGCAATTTGGACCCAGATTGGCGATAAACAGAGTGGAACATGGTTGTGCTCCATCTGTTGTCTTCTCGTTTTGTTCCTATAATATCAAATCCAAATGAGACGCTGGCGGCACACATAGCAAAACTTTGCTTGGAAATAAACAAGAACTCCAGAAAGAGGAATTCATCAGTAATAAAAAACCATGAGACTCATCCTACATGTTTGCTCCAATAGTGAAATAAGACAGGTCTCTTCTTCACTAACAACTAAACATGAAAATTGAAAATAGGTCAAGTCTGCAACAGCAATTTGCAGCTTTTGCACATTTTCTGATTATATCTATGTATATAGTCCTTATACTCACACACAACACATATTCATTCCAATTTTCAGGATTTGAATGACACACTTTCAGAGCTTCATCTAATCTGCTTGCAATACCAATGTCCAGCATACAACACATGCTACAGATACAGGGTAATATACAGGCTTACACTTTTGGGGGCCAAAGCATGGTCAGGCTCCACTACTTTCTCCTCACTGTTCCACAATAGAGAATAATAAGCCTTCCATGACAGATCAAAGCAACAGACCTCAGATAATACATGTCTTAATAAATAAAATTTAGTTAATCAAGAATCTTGACCATTTCTCTTCTAAAGAATCATTATTTGTCCCAGAATCAGGTTTCTCAGGCTCGGGAGCATCATGAGGATCAATATCACCTGAATAAGTAACACTTTATCAGTCTCACTAAGAGATTGGACGAAAATACTTCCTGGTAGGAATTATTAAACAAAAGGCATATGAGAAATACAGATATACTTTGGCATCTTAAATGTGGTAGTGAAAGCATATAGCAAACCTTCATTGCTTGATGTGTCTTCGGCATCTTCATTGAACTTGTTTCTGTTGTCAATAACTACATAAGGTCCTCTTCCTGAGAAAAATGAGCCAATAGAAACAATAATCATAAAAACAAGAATGGAAAAGAATTTTCCCATTTTATTGGATGCGAAACCTTATTGATATCAAATAAATATCAATGATCGCGACAAAATTATACCTGGAATTTGTATTCTTCTAGAGTTTGATCTGGCCAGTTCAATATGCAAAGTGGATCCAGTTTGAGGATCAAATTTTACACCCTGGAATTGGAATAGGTGAAGGACAAGAACGATACAAATTGACTATACTAGTAAAGCAAAAGTTGAACGTCTACATGAACCTCAAGATAGGTAGTAAAAAACTCGATTAGAACTAAAAGGAGATTAACAGAAAAAGAATTTGTTTATTCCCTTTTGCAATTAATGGACACTGTGAGCTTTCAGTTTTGGAATTACGGGAGCAAGAAAACTAAACCAAATTAATTCATCAACAGCCACAATTCATAATGCAAAAATCACTTATTTGCAGATGAATTGAGAGGCCAGGATGACAAGACAAGGTCTGGTTGTGAATAGTTGGACAAATTTAATATTTCTGAGCCTCTTTATCTTTTATACAGAACACAAAAAGAACAGAAGAAGATCTTGGAATAAGGTGGTCTTGAAAGCAGCATATATGTGATTTCCAAATCCGAACAGAAAGTGGAACATAACTAGACCTACTCAGATTAGATATCTCACATTCAGGGCATGCATGGCTGCCAGTGCTGATGGATGATCAATAAAAGTAGCAAAGGCAACAACCTGCATATAGGGAGAAGAAGATTATAAACAGAATGGTAAATAAAAGATTGGCGCATAGATTCTAGTATTCTACAGTTGATTAAAAAAAGATTTAGTCTTTCACTATCAATTCCTTTCATTTTTTGGTTTGACAAATACTGAAAAACTTCATATCAAAATAAAGCTTACAGTTTGATCAGGTTGTCTTCGGAATAACAAACAAATGTAACTATATCACCTTCCCCGCATGAGAAATAGGACGAGTCTCTTTGCATGTGGAATAAGCTAAGGTATGGTCTTTGCCTTCATCTGCATGCAGGGGATGATCTAGATGCCCAGATATGGATTCAGCCGAACCACTAACTTTTGCTTAAATAGTGAATTTTTGTTAAGAAATTCATTTAATACGTATAAATATTAAGTTTAGAACTCATTTATTAACACTTAGAAGTTGCAATTTTGAATTCCAGAACTCACAAAGTTGAATCATGGTTCCGGCTTTACCTGCTTGCATTGTGTATCTCATTCTATCTTCACCAAATCCTAATCAGTAAAGTCTCAAGAAGTGAAACCCTAAATTATTTCTAACAAAAAAATCAAAGCCATTCTCCCTCCAAAACATAAGTAACCAACAATAACTTTTAGAAACAGATAAATCTATTCTTAAACGCTTCTGACTTCATCCAACACCTCCGCCATGTCAATAACTTCTCCAGTTGCAATTCCTCTTCTACTTTTTTTAGTTAAAAAAAAAATTCTTTCCGACAAATAATTCACCGAGTGTTATGAACACTCACGCTCAATGCAACTGGTCAGACAGTTGATTCGTGGTAAAATGAAGCATAATATCCACATAAACGACTCAAAAATCCTTTCTCGATCACTTAATAGCTTCGCAAAATTTTAGCATCTAAAATAGGCAGTGAATTAGGAAAGAGAGGGTACCTGATTTCCTCGGCCAGTGTACTTGAGCTGACACGATTCAAAACCAGGACGGCGGCGGAAGAGGTTGTGAATCTCACGAGCTTTAACATCGTCAGGAAGTCCCGAGACAAACAGCGTTTTTATCTCCTTCTGATCATTGTTGTACGCATATACTGGTTGAGTTACGTAGTACGGATCGTACCCCGGGAGGTGAGCCATCTTCACGGCGGCCGGCGCCGGTTGCAGTAGAGGAGGTGAATGGAAGGGCCTTTGACAGTAGAAATACGATATATTCACATAAATTTCGTAACAAGTACAACGACTTTAGCATAGCGTACAAGTATGCTCACTTGTTTTTACAGGTTAGTTTTTCTCACTTGTGCTTTTATCTGTTTAAAGAGTCCTGTTTAAAATAATAAGAATTTAAGTCATAATAGCAATTTATCTATTGCTTTTTTCACAAATTATTTGACAATGTAAATATTATCTAACATTAATTCATCAATGAAAAGTCAATTTATATGTTCTTTAATTATACGCCCAAAATTTTCTACTTGAATTAGTGAATTAATCGATTTCAAGTGTGAGGAAATATGCGTAAAAAGTAAAAAAAATATTGTGTAACTTTTATATTGCAACATATAAAATGACTAACATAATGAAGTGATAAATACTTTGTTATCATTAATTAAAGGTCTTGACTTCAATAACGATAGCATATCCTGTGCAAATTCTGTACACAAAATCTGAGAAGATAATATGTAAATAGACTTCGTTCTAATCGAAACAACTCGAAAAAAAAGTAGAAAAATTTTGATAAAATACTAATAATAACTAATAACATGACAAAGTATTATGAAAAAAGAACGTATCTACAACATAATAATACTATAATCAAAGTGTAATAAATAAATAATAACAATAATAAAAGAACAAGCAATTGCAAAAGCATAACTACTGAAATAAAACAGCAAGAGAGATAACTCTCCACTACTTAATATCTTGCTATCTTAGTATGCGTCATTCAAAAATAAATGTTTGAAATTTGAATTATCACCTTTGTTATAAATATTTTACTTTTTTTAATTGAAAATTTTTAGAGGCAAAATTCCAAGTTAATTAATTTTAATATGAATGTAAGAATTTTTTCTTTTAAATACCATAACTAAAATTCTTTATCTTATTGCTACTATTTATGCAAGAAATACACAATAAATTTTAAGAAATGAAAATATAGGTCATTCTTTGGTAGACCTAGAAACTTCCTTGTACTTCTTTTTGAAGTTTTTACGTGTTTAATTTGAAAGAAGCTTTTAGAAGTATTATTTATGTTCTTTGTAATTTTCACGATCATATTTGATACTCAACATCGATTAATTTGAATTCACAAAAATTTTTCATTAATTTAAATTTATAATATTAATAAAATGCTTGTTAATAGGAAAAAAAAGTTCATATTCCACTCAAAATTCAAATATACTTTGTTTGAATGATCAAATATTTTTATATGAATCATAATTGAGCCCAATTTAGACGAAGAAGAATCACGAAAATACACATTCTTTTTACCATGTCCCCAAATTATTCCTGCCGACATTAATTAAATACAACACGCATTTGCCAAAATTAAAAAAAAAACACTAAAATAACGACAAACCACCAGTCATGGATGATCAAATTCAACGAGAAATGAACAAAAGTAAATGGTGATACAAACAATCAATCGAAGAAATTAACGGAAATTGAAATAATTTACAAAAAAGAAGAAGAAGAAACTACAATTGGTTGACAAACTTCAACTGATTTGGGGAATTAACATTGCAAACTAAGACGATGGCGGAGCAGATCTTAAGAACCCAGCAGCTTCTTCATCCATGAATAAATCATCAGTTTTCCTTATCAAACCATGTATCAACACCACAAACACGCCGACGGCGAGCGATATTAAGATATTGGAAGTGGCGCCAGTAACCAGCAGCAATCCGAGAGTAAGAATAGAGAGAACAATCAACACCACACGATCAGAAATCAGACGGCCAAAACTCACTAACGGCTCGTCACGGAGAAAGTAGAGGAACAACCAAACGGCCATCAGAACTACGAAGACGATGAGTGAGATCGGGTGCCAGAGGAGGCTTAGGAAGACGATTCCGAGCACTACGATGGCATAGTTCGTCTGGAAGTAGGAGAAATTTGTCTTAATTCGAGATATAGCATCGCCGACTCCGGATGGAAGATTAAAAGAGTGGAAATTGAACATCTCCTTCCACGGCCGGCGAGCAGCTAAACCTTCCTTTACCACACCTTTTGCCCTACTGATAAACTCCACGTTCACTGGTCCCGAAGAGGACGTCGGTATTGTGCCGTAATTCGTCATTTCTCGCCGGAGATTTTGAAAACAGAGAGGATTTCTTCTTCGCTGTAGTAAACGGAGACGGAGTGAATGAGGGAAATCGTCTTTAATGTGGATTTGTTTAATAAGTTGTGTGAAAATATCAACATAAAGCTAAGCGACACGTGGCAGTTGAAAGCTATCTCCGGCACATTCTTTCCAAGGAGTTTTTTTTAAAAAAACCATTTCTTGTTTATTTTTTATTTTTCACAAATAATCATTTGATAAAATGATTTTTAAAATCTATAACAAGTTAGGTATTTTATGAAATATCATAAATAATCATAAATTTGTATATTTTTTTTCAAAATACGACCTAATATTTTTGTGAATACACTATGTTTCAAAGCTCCTTAAAAGAATTTTAAGTGATAATATACGTGAATTTCATTTAATTGGTAAGGAAAGTTATATAGATAATGAAACTGACTCGTTGTCTCAAGTGGACATATTTTTAAGACTTTTTTTTTAACATCTATACGCAATAAGAAGATATTGCAACCATTTTGCTGGAGATTCAATTAGGGCTATTTAAGATAAAGATAGTTATAATTCAAAATAATAACGAAATCATTTAATAAATAATTAATTAGGTATGAAATTAGCAAAACAACAATAATTTCGAGAGATTTAACCTGTTCATTCAAGTGAAAACTAATCAATTTAGTATGAACCATTAGTGATTAATTATTTTTAAAATTATATTTCACATATCGATTGAATATGAAATTTATTTCATATGTAATATATATTAAAAGTATGTTTTAATTGCATACAATGGCACGTCGTTAAGGATATATTTAAAGCATTTTCTAATGTTAATATGTCATCATTTGTCCAAGCATACTCTTCATGTACCAATAATATTATATTTATCAATTTTATTTGTTGACTACGCCAACTTTTTTTTTTTAAAGTTAGTAACAAAGGTTATATAGATAACAAAACAATTACGCCAACTGTTTTTTTAAATTATCTGTATTAGTCCAACAAAGTGGTTTAATATTTTGGTACTACAAAGTTGAGTACCTTTTAATAGTCTATTAAGTTAGCGTAATCACATTTAATTTTGTCTGAGTTAGGTCTCATTTTGACCTGATATGATGATTAAATGAGTGGTTTCGCAAGTAAAATTCATGGAAGGGTTCGAGAGAAATAGAAATCCACAAACTAATTCATTTGTAATTAACTAGATTATATCTCGTCCGTCCATCTTTATTTGTCTCGTACTAACTTGGTATAGGGATTAAGAAGTAATAAATGATTTTAAATCACCGTTTGAATGTAATAACTACAATATCTTAAGAGAATTATATGAAAATGCGACAAGAAATAAAATGGTGAGAATTTTAGTTTGGATGAGATGAACAACCTGCTATTTGATTTATTTTGATTAAAATAAAAAAAATTAAATATCTTTTAATAGCCTGTTTCATCATTCTTTCTAGACTAGTCTATGTTATGAGCTATTTAAACTTCACTTATTATCATAATAACTCATATAATAACATGATATATTTTTATCCGTTCAAAATTAACTCAACTCTGTCAATATTTATCGGAGAAAGGCGAGACATAAGTGGGATGGAACAGGCAGAATGCCACAAGAGGGCCATCAGTAAAACAAAACCTCCATAGTAAGAGAATCTTTTTGGCAATTTGGCCCAACTAATTTGTTGATTGAATGATAATAAAAATACTGTGTACTTTTTCGTTTTAATTTTTTTTTCTAATTTTACGAAATGATGATAAAATTTGCGTATATTTATTCTAGTTGAAGGTGAGAGGGATAAGAGTGGTGGGAACGTCGATGGTGTTAAAGAACAGGCAAGGAACAACGAAGCCGGTCCCTCTTCTACCACGTGCATTGTCTACAAGAAAAAGCTCTTTTTTATTTGTTTTTTTCTTTTGTCATTTTATAATTTGATTTACCTTAAAAAAAAAACTGATTTTTAAAATAATATAAAATTTTTAATTTTATTATTAATGATATGATTATTCAATATAAAACTTATTTTTAAAGGAAATAGGAAATGAAAATAATATAGGTAAAATTCATATAAAAGTTCCTTTTTTTCATGGAATAAATTCGAACGATGGAGTATGAAAAGAAACTAAATTAATTGTGGAGAAGAATGAGGAAACGTGGGTGATAGATTGAGTTTCCCCAAGTCAATGGAGAAGCATGATTGGATCTTGAAATACCCAAATCATAAATATAGTTAAAACTCCGAGGGCAAACCTAATTTATCGAGTCAATTAATTCATATTTGTATCGAATAAATTTATCAAAAAAAAATAAAAATATCTTATTCTTTTAAAATTTTGCATGGGCTCCACCATAAGAGAGAGCTCTTTTAAAAAAAAAAAATATTAGGAGGGTTTTCAATATTTTTGTAAGTCGATAAAAATGAAAGTTTATTTTCACATTTAGAAAGATTTTTAATTATTTTGGGAAAATAGACTAGTCAAAGAAGAGTTATGGAGTATTTTATTTTCTTCTCAAATATTTTCCAATAATTCTGTAGTGTGAATTTGATCAAGTCTCTATCAAGTTGGATATTTGTAAGGCAACGTTCTAGATAAATGTATCTTTTTCTTAATCACAAAAAAGATACTACCATATTTTGTTTGGGCATTATTGATTTTTTCCTTTTTAAGGAATAAGCATTATTACTTTGCGATATCTAGTTATTTTTACAGAATGGCACATTGAATACCATCCATAATTTGCAGGTTGAAAATTACTCATATAGGATGGTTCAAAGTTTTATTATTTTTCATTAAAAATTTCAAGTATGAGCTCATAGAGCGAAAAATATATTATTAAAGTATCGTTTCGAAAAATAAATTTGTGAGTATGGTACACAATCCTAAATAGAGAGAGAAAAAAGAGGCTTCAATATATGAAGCTATTTAACAAAAGAGCTAATGCATTTCAAGTGACTTGAAAATACGATAATAAATTTACTTTTATATTTTTTATGATAAAAAAGTAACTAATATTGTGCTAATTATTTCAGAAAATAGAAGCCCACATAATTGGTCTCAACAAATTTATTACATGGCAATGCCATGCCATCTTAAAAGTCTTAAATAGTCACTGAATATTATTAATGATATTTTCTTTGATGAAAGGGATCGTTCAAATTCGTAATTAATAAATATTCTTTACGTCTACTCTTAAGATTATGAATTCGAGATGGAGCAAAACGATAAAGAGGAATGGAAAAAACCTATTGGGAAATGAATAAAGTCGTGTTTCTTTCTTTCGTATAAAAAAATTGTGCTTTACTTTTAAACTCACTCAAATAAAAAAATGATAGACATCGCACCGATTTTTAATGATGTTAAACCTGATTTTTTAAGCTAACAAATGAAAAGCATTAAATTCGTCAATTTTAATCAAAAGTATATTCACTTAATAACTAATCCTAAAGCCACCAACCCACAAACTGAAATGAAAAAAAGTGGAAAAAATTCAATTACTTCATCTAAAAAAGAAGTGGAAAAAATAAATCAAAGGCACAATTACAGGTTTTAATTATTAGCACAACTATTTTTTTTTTGTGTGTGTTAAATAGGTGTTTGAATTGAAAAATATAATAAATAATTTATTCTCTTGATTATTAAGCAGTTGGTTGCCTCCAAGTTTCCTTTAGTAGATTAAAGAAAGTTAGGCCAAATCCGTTGGTGTTAATTAATTACTTAATTATCATGATACTTAGCAGTACCTAACTTTATTTCCCCTCTTTTTCTAGAAATATGTATTAATTAATAAATTCTTATAGATCCTGAAAAATAGAATGACAGATACCTTTAAGCTAAGAATATATTTTTTCGATAATAAATAATTAAAATAGACAATATGGAGTGCATTAATCCAACGTGCCAAACATTAGACCAACAAATAGTTAGTCTTATGAAAGTAAATTGAACAAAATATTGAAGAAAGAAAGTAATAAAGAAAGGTTTAAGGTATCTGAATTTGAATCATTAAAATATTATCTCTAAATCTTTTAGCACGGATTAATTCACAATTATTTCTAGTGATATTTGTCCAGATTTTAATTACTATATATCTCGATGATTAACAACAATATACCTAGTGGAATCTTACAAATAGGGTTTGGGAAGGGTAAAATGTGCAAAGACCTTACTATTACCGCATAGAGATAGATAGGTTATTTTCGAAAAACCCTCGTCTCACAAATCAAGCCCCATAAGCAGAAGATACTAGATATGGACAAAAAAAGGGTAAAGAAAAGAAAAAAAAGGAAAACGACTAATAATGAAAACAAATGATAGTATATAAATACGATAAAAGTTACATACCAATAATCGATACATAGAAATTTTACACAATCAAATAATTTTGAAGTCCATTAAATATACTAAATTTTTGGAGACATGGACTGGTAGCCTACATGGTAAAGTACTTGTTACAAGTTGCAACACGTAAAATTATGTTAACATTATAACTTGCCAACGTATATTGGCAATGTAAAATTTTTACACTATCACTAATGTATTTAAAAATATAATACCTGTCGTATTTTCAAGATTACAAATTTTACTTTCTATTGTTTGTTACTTCGTTGTGGTTTAATTAACCTGATAGTATAAAAGTTATTTTTTGTTGTTCGTGCATAAAAAAAAGAAGGACAAGTCTGGTGAACTAAAGCTCCCGTCATGTACAGGATCCGAAGGAGGACTCGTGCATAGAAGTTAAACTCATTTATCTAGGCTTTCCAACTTTGCTGGTGCAACCTAAGCCAATGTTAGATACACAAAAGTGGGATAGGGAAAACTTGAGCTTAAAGTAGAAACTAGCAGTGAAGTTGAAGGTTGCCTTTAAGGATGAATTTTACATGTTTTTAAGTTTTGTCCACTTCTAACATCTCAATTGTATTCCAAGTTTCCACATATAGCTGTCTTTGAATTAAAATAACAGACTTACCAACCTTTATATATCAACAAACTAATGTGATCCCAGGCCAACAACAAAATTCTGTATTGTTTCTTTGATATTTGTCTCTCAAAATATAATCAACAATACTTTGAAGAGCTACAAAAATGGAGGGCAAACACAAGTTTTTTCATGGAACACTTGAAGTTTCAATTTTTCGCGCTACGTCTCATAAGCCATCTCTTCCCTTCAAGGTAAGTGATTCATTGCAAACACAAGTTTTTCTTGTACTTAATAGCAACCTTTTTTTTTATACAATGAGAAATCCCTGAGGGTCGAGTAGTGCACGGTGTTTATCTTTTGAAACTAAATGTTCTCAATGGTGAATCGATCATTCAAAATTGGATGATGGAATCAAAGGAAAGTAATGAAACTTGTGATGATTGTTGAATAACCTTATACTTTCTCAATCATCAAGCCTTTGACCTTTATATCCGTTCACCAAATCTTGTCATCCATCCAAGCTCGATTTTGTTTGAATCTTCGTGGAAGGAGAAGAGCTGGTTCACCAACCATACATTTGCGGCTCAAACTCACAATGTGTGTCTAATCAACACATTATGAGCTAGGCTCTTAGCATTAGACCAAAGCCCTCGATTTATTTTTGGTTTTGGTATTTTTTTTTTTTGCAGTGTATTTCAGCAAATGGAAAGCCAGCCTTTGTGACAATCAAGATTGATAACAAGACAGTCGCAAAAACAACACAAGAACGCGATCGCGTTTGGAACCAGACTTTTCAAATCCTCTGTGCTCATTCTCCAACCACAACAATTACAATTAATCTGAAAACAAAGTGTTCCATCTTAGGGAAATTCACAATTCAGGCAAACAAGCTCTTAAATGAAACGAGTTTAATGGAGGGATTCTTCCCACTTTCTAGAGAAAACAAGAAGTCAAAGAAGAAACTGAAGTTGCAATTCATTGTTTGGTTCAAGCCAGCAGAAAATGAACCAAGCTGGGGAAGAATACTAGAGAATGG
Source organism: Solanum rostratum (assembly GCA_029948455.1). Classification (NCBI taxonomy): domain Eukaryota; kingdom Viridiplantae; phylum Streptophyta; class Magnoliopsida; order Solanales; family Solanaceae; genus Solanum; species Solanum rostratum. Next base: position 65,884,111 of record CM057054.1, read on the forward strand.
TGCATTCACAGGATTAAAAAATTCGACGTTTCCTCAAAGATCAAACTGCAGTGTGACTCTTTATCAAGATGCACATCACCAACATACGTTCCAACCTCCATTTCAGCCGAGACCTAAAAACCTGTGGGAGGACATGTACAGAGCCATTGAGGGTGCAAAGCATTTGGTTTACATTGCAGGATGGTCTTTCAATCCTAAGATGGTTCTGGTAAGGTGGAAAAACTATCATCATTCCCTTCCCTTTTTCTTTTGTTGCATGGTTTTATGTGTGTTTTGGTGTTTGATAGACGTACGTTAGTTGAGCAATGAGTTGTCTCTTTTTATGATTTTGGGTAAATCACACTTCATGTGCTAACTTTTAAGTTGAGTTAGACTTAGACCCAATGTCGGTTTTTTTGACATGGTATCAGAGCTATAGAATAAAGAAAGACTTTCGACTTAGGTTGAAGGTATGTCCAAACATAGGCGATTTGTCCAAGAAACATTGTTTTGTTTCTAAAGAAGAGTGGATGTTTTGGTGCACATAGGACCACGAAGGGCCCTCATGTTATATCATACACATTTCATGAGGTCGGGGTGTTAGATATTTCCAGATATGTTGAGGAATGAGCTAGCTTTTGTAGTTAAGTTCAGGTCTGGTTGAGTTAGACCCAGTGTCGATTCTCAACATTTGGAACACTGGTGGCTTCTCTTTTCAGGTTCGCGATCCCAGTGCAGAAATTACACATGCAAAAGGAGTAAAGCTAGGTGAATTGCTGAAGCGTAAAGCAGAGGAAGATGTAGCTGTGAGGATCATGCTTTGGGACGATGAAACATCCTTACCAATCATCAAGAACAAGGGAGTGATGAGAACACACGACGAAGATTCTTTAGCTTATTTCAGAGACACAAAAGTAGTATGCAAATTGGTTCCCAGATTGCACCATAAACTTCCCTCATTCTTCGCGCATCATCAGAAGATGATAGCAGTAGATTCGAGAAGTTATTTATCGTCAACTAGTCGAGAAATTACCAGTTTTCTTGGTGGTTTAGATCTCTGTGATGGTCGATACGATACAGAAGAACATTCCTTGTTTAGAACTCTCAACACAGAATCACATTGCTATGATTTCTATCAAACAAGCCTATCTGGTGCAAGCCTGCACAAAGGAGGGCCTAGAGAACCATGGCACGATGCCCACGCTCGTGTCACAGGGCAAGCAGCTATGGATATACTCAACAATTTTGAACAAAGATGGAATAAGCAAATAGGCCCTTCTTTGCTCATTCCGATTAGATCCATTCCAGAACTCAGCAATCAGCCAAACATGGCTTCTACTTATCGGGATTGGAACGTTCAAGTCTTCCGATCAATTGATCATGTCTCCGCATGCCCTTTGCCTAGGAACATGACAGTTGAAAGAAGTATTCATGAAGCCTATGTTGAAGCAATCAGACGAGCTGACAGATTTATATACATCGAGAATCAGTATTTCATCGGCGGATGCCACCTTTGGAAGCAAGATCAACATTGTGGCTGCAGAAACTTAATTCCAATCGAGATTGCACTAAAGATTGTGAATAAAATCAGAGCTAAGGAGCGGTTTTCTGTGTACATTGTGATACCAATGTGGCCAGAAGGACTGCCTGAGAGCGATTCAGTTCAAGATATATTGTACTGGACTCGCGAAACTATGAAGATGATGTATAAGTTTATAGGTGAAGCGATTAAAGAAAGTGGCGAAGAGGGGCATCCTAGAGATTACTTGAACTTCTTCTGTCTTGCAAACAGAGAAGAAATGTCTAAAGGAGAATTTGCTCCTCCTTATTCTCCACATCCTGAATCACAGTACTGGAGAGCTCAAAAGAATAGGAGATTCATGGTTTATGTCCACTCTAAGCTCATGATAGGTATGAAAAATTTTCCTCTATATACTCATGTAGTCTTAATTTGACCCATTCGAACTCAACCAAGTTGACCCAACTCGCTCATTTTCCACTTCTACATTTCCTATTATTGATCATTTAGACTTGTCAGGCTTATGTACTAAACAATTCTCTCCTAATTTTCAGTGGATGATACATACTTATTAGTTGGTTCCGCTAACATAAACCAAAGATCCATGGATGGGAAACGAGACACTGAGATTGCAATAGGATGCTATCAGTCGAAAACTGAAGAAAAAGACATCGATCAGAGGGACATTCATGCATATCGTATGTCATTGTGGTTTGAACACACTGGACAAGCGGAGCAAGAGTTTCAACAGCCTCAAAGTTTGGAATGTGTGCATAAAATCCGTTCCATCGGAGATCAAATGTGGAAAATTTACGATCAAGATGAAGTAGACGACATGAAGGGAGTTCATTTAGTCACTTACCCTGTGCGTGTGACTGCAGAAGGTCATGTAGAGGATCTCATGGAGAGAAATGGTCACTTCCCAGATACTGAAGCACCAATAAAAGGGAAAAGATCAAAAGTTTTAGCACCTACAATTACTACATAGACAGAACATAACAAGTTGGAAACTCGGAGCCCTTTTACCAATGATTATGTACATGCTGAATAGTAGGTAAATTTCATTATATATGCAATTTGAATGTAAGATGACAAAAAGAAGAAACAATCAGTTTCTTATGACTACAGGCTGGAGCAATATAATAAAAAGAAAAACAAATAATAGTTTAAAATGTATATGTATATAAGCACATTGTGAGCACAATAGTCTCTAAAGTTCTTGCTATTTCCATAAATTTCAAACAAAATAAAAATCTAAAATTCCCTTCTTCCTTATAGAACACATAGGATAGTGATTTTGTTTTGAATTTTTACCATGCAATCACATGAGATAGATCACAGCAGGGCAAAAATGAGTGCTTTGTACAAAAAAACTATGTGCAGCTTTCTAGCATATCATAGAAGAAAAGCTGTGAGTATGACGCACCCCATAGCAATCTGCAATAAGGTTCTGAAACAAAATATAGTACAAATAAATTTCTCGAAGATGAATTGGACTGCAGAAAACTTCATGAAAGTTGAGAATCACCAGTGCCTATCAGCTCTCCTTTGCATGAGCTGGGTTATAATTTGCAATTGCATCCTTTAGTTTCTGGAGCTGCATTATATTTTCCAAAGTATGTTATTTCAAAGGAAAATTGGTTGAAAGGTGAAACCATGAGGAGGAAAAGAACAAATGTTTAGACTGTTACAAAATTTCCTTACTCAACATAAGCAAAAACGTTTAGGGCACCACGTTATCAGTTAAGAAATTTCATTTACCAAAGAAGTATTGGAGTTCACTACTAATAGCGATAAGAAAAACAATCGGACAGTGTGTAATCAGTACATTGCTACGCAGGTTAACTAGAAACAAGTTATTCCCAAGCAAACTAAAAAGGAAGCACAACCATCATGTACAGTCTTTTCCCACTCATTGTGCATATTTTGACACCAAGCTATCTCCTTTTAGTCATTTACTCTCTTTTTCTTTGGGCTAGGGGAGATGAATGGAGTATCAGGCTTATCTTAATGCCGATGGCCACTGTGGGAAATAACAGTATAAACACACCGTATGCACTTCGTGGTCTTACCTTTGCGAGAGAACAAGAAAAGGAATCCAGCAGACCGTCAGCTCCTCTATAGAAGTGGAAATATGGAAGGACTTTTACATTTAAGCTTTTGCACAAGGACTTGTTCTCATCAAAGTTCACCTTAATGAAAAGAATCTCGGGGTGTTTTTCCGCAATCATGCAGACCTGGCCATTGAAAAGTGAAAAAACAAACAAATTTTTATTAGGACATCTTGGACAGCATAATTTTGTTTGACATTTGCTAGAAGGTGAGTAAAACTGGTAATGTAAAGATGGGTGAACCAAAATTTTAAAAGGAAAAAGGAAATATGAAACTGTAATAACAATGAAACATAAGCACGGTGATTCAAACAGACAGACCAAATGAAAAGAAATTACTAAAAACTTAATGAGGCCAAACCAGACTAATGATTAAATTCAGAATACATGATGATTATGTAAGTTGAAATTAAACGATAAGGAAATTAGCTCAATATACCAACTCCTGATAGTCACAAGAGAAAGATGTGAGACCAAAGTAAAATTCCCATAACCACACATTCAAAGGCAACAACAATTATGTGCCTAAATCTCAAGCCAAAAGGGGTTAATAACTTATGAATACAATCAGACAAATAATAACTATGTCCCAGATTGAGTGCAGCCCCCTCTTCAACAGTCAGAACATAAAGAAGTTCCATGTCTAGAAATTTTACTGGCAATTACATGAATAGAAACAGATTTTAATAGAATGGGACAAAGGATTCCAATCTGAAATAGGGAAGATCAAGAACTTCGAAGGCCTGCAACTCTAAATGCACCAAAATGATCGTACAAAGGAGCTTAATGGCAAGCAGGTGCTTATAAAATGAGAAAGAATGTGAAGGAATTTATTCAAGGGAAAAATTCGAATGACCAACTAGTGCAGCAGCAATGACCCCAAAATCTAAATACAAAGTACACATCTTTTCAATCAGTCATTTTCATAAAGATTATGAGCAAATAATGCCGATGATTCAGCCTGAGTCATCGAAGTTCGTTCAACTATCTATGCAACATGGTATTCTCTTTTTATAGCAAAATAAAAAGATCTTATAATGTTTTCTTCACCGCAATAATTTGGGAACATTCTCCTACTTCTTTTATTCCAAAAGCTCCAAAAGATATAAAATGGAGCACGAAATATAAGGTATTTGTGCAAAAACACTTCGCCCATATTAAAAAGGCTTCAAAGTGGAGGGGGCATGACATTCTTCTAACTGACTTTATGATTTCACAATAACATATCCAAAAAAATCCTAAAAGATATATGTAATTATGAAGCAATTGTTATCAGAATGTTTCATTCCTCTATTAGACCGATCAGCGAAAGAGCGCAAACCACAGGAGTGCAGAACAAAAGTGGTGAGTATTGTTGTACATCCAAGCAATATGCGCGAGAACAATGCATTCCATATTTTAAAAAAGCAATGGTTCATTATTCAGGAAACTGTAGACACTCACCTTGGGGAACAATGCACGACATGAAGCACACCATGTGCCATAAAATTCAACAATTACTAATTTATCTCCAGCTTGACTTAAAGCATCTAAAAATTCTTGAGTTGAATGAATGTCAATCATATTTGAGGCATTCTTTTCCCACCATTTTGGTTGATCAGTTTCAGCAGCAGTTGCATGTACCTGATGTCCAGTAAAAGAACACTGTTGCTTGACATAGGAAGTTGAAAAAAAAAGCAATGTTTCATCTACATAAAGTTAAAGGGAACAGATAGCCCCTAGTGTGATCTGTTCTAAAAAGCTTCACTCGGGTCTTACTTCTTTTTTTTTCCAACTTGAAAGGGAAAATACAGCACCATTACAAACTGCAGATAAAGCCCATTGAGATGAATACCCATTCTTTAATAAAGTTCCACAATTTTGTACCTCTTTAAACAAATTAACCCAAATTCTTGTTTCTCCCTAAATGCAATCGACAAGCATAGGATAAAGTTTACTAGTACATTAGTCAGTGTCTAGAACTGGTTCTTTGGTAATCTAGGTAAAATGCCCAAATTGAATAGTTCAGATCGATGAATTATGAGCCATAAAAGTTCATAAGCTAACAAAAGTTGAATATCCCCAGCAGTGGGGCTCGCTCAAACATATATAACAACACAAGAAAAGACCAGAAATTACCTTGAAATATAGCAAAGGCTTGTTGGGAGCATAACCAGAAGGATTAACAACACGGGAATCAAGAACCCTTTTCCCCCATAAGTTCAATTTAGCAGCTTTAAAGGAGAATGAAGATGTGGGGTTTGAAGGAAGAGAGGAAAAAGGGGAAAAGGGAGAATTTTTAAGTGAAAACACAGAGTAGCCCTGCATACTCCGTCTCTCTTTTTTCACATCACACAGTACAATTTCGAGTCCCAAATTGTCAGAATCAACAAGAACACGATGAAGCAGAGGCCATGGACGTATATGAACAGTGGCAGTGAATTAGTTGAAGCTGAATTTATGCTTTCTTTGCTCTCCGAGGGTTGCTTGTTGACTCAAAAATGGCCAATTGGCCAGTAATTTGCCAAGAGCTTTTGCTCACGGGTCATTCGACTCTCCAATCCGATTCCAGCAATTTCCATATTTATTATAGTATTTCACATTCAAATATTATTTTTCATACTATCAAGTAACTTCTTTTGCAATATAATATAATTAATTATTTCAATTTTTTATCCATCATTAAAATTGCAATAACTATGAAAGTGAGAGAGAGGTTTAGTGTGCGGAAAAGTGTGTATGTTTTTGAGAATCAGTTTAAATTCATGTTAAAGACGATTTATTATAAAAATCATTTATCTCATGAAAAAAGTGATGGAGCAATATAAGGAGAGCAATATGGACTTATATATAGTTTAATTGACCTAAAAAAACGTACAATAAAATTCCAAGCTCAGTGGATAGAGTTGTTTCTATGACATATGCTAGAATAGTAGAATGATTACTAAGATGTACAATGAAGCCAAGTAGGAGGAGGAGAGATGGAGCAATTTTCAATCGTGATGAGATTGCATCAAGGATCAACTCTTAGTCCTTTTTTTTTTTTTTTGCCTTGGTGATGAATAAATTAACATGTTATATTCAATGAGGTATCTTAGTAGATGTTGTTTGCATATGATATTGTATTGACTGACAAGACTCGAGACAGAGTAAATGTTGGGTTGGAAATTTGGAGACAAACCTTGCAATCTAAAGAGTTCGAGATGAACAAAATCAGAATTGAATACATGAAGTGCAAGTTCAGTGATGTCACATATTAAGTTGGCTCGGAAGTGATACTTGATTCACTCATCATTCCAAGAAAAGAAGTTGTAAGCATCTTAGGTCATTAAGTAAAAAAAATGGGAAGATCGACTATGATGTTACACATCATATTTGACAAGGGGTGAACGAAATACAGTATCACCTTCGGAGTCTTATGTAATAAAGATGTACCACCAAAATTTAAAAGTACGTTTACAAAGTGGTAATTAAACTAACTATGTTACGTTGTATGGGGTGGAATATGACTAGTTAAGAATCCTAATGTTCAAAAGATGATAGTCGAAAGAATGAGTGAGTGAGGATATAAAGGTCACAAATCAGAGCAAAAGATTAGTAGACAGTGGAGTATTGTCTTGCTTTTCGGTGGGATAGGTTTGGTGATAATTTTTAGTGCATAATACCTACTCCTCTATTTATCTCGTAATTTCTTGTCCTATGAATACTGTCACTATTTGTTTATTGTATCTTGTTTTTTTATCACTAATACCTCCCTTTCAATAAAAAATGATTTATTTTCCTTTTTCGTCTGTTTAAAAAAGAATAATTTTTTTTTTTGACAAAACTTTCAATTCAACTTTTTACATGACATTTTTAAGGTTACAAGATTTAAAGACATTTTGGCACATTTAACTTAGTTTTAATTTAGGTTCATAAGATTAAATTTTTTTTTTCTATGCCAAGTTATGTTAATTCATTCTTTTCTAAAGAGAGGATTTTATGTAACCTTTACTTATGTATTATTGTCTTTTTCAAACTGGCATAAACTTTAGTAAGTATTTTTAGAGACAATATTTTTTCCCAAATTTAATCCAAGATTACCTCAAGATATATGTTTTAAGGCTGTTCCAATTGAATCCCTACCAACTTAGCAAAATCAGAGGCGCTTCCCTTTAGTGAAAAATTGATTTGTCTCTTTGCATGCCCTTCTTCTAACTACTTTATGGTGAGTTACATTCCTCTTTGTCTCTTCCATTTTTCGTTTCACAAATTTCTACTTTCCTCTGTTTATTTTGTTTGTTCTGTTATGGTTATATGTCTACTTGGATTTGCTAAATTGTACTTCTTAATATTCATAATTAGCTGTAGGCAGTATTGGGCTTTAATGAAGTTGCATGTATATATTTTGGCGATAATACTGCAGGTTTGGACATTTGGTAGCCAACAATATCTGAAATTGTCAATGCGATGATTAGTAGAGCATCAATTTTGAGCTTTTACACCCATCTTCGGTGATTTCAGGTAGATATAACTTTCACTGTATTATAAGGTACACTAATTCCACGATATAATGCACGATTATCTTATCATTCGTTTGGTTGGAGGTATGCGGTAATTATTGAATTGTTTATCCCGGATTAAGTGGAATAAGTTTTCTCGGGATGACTTGTTCCCAAACAAATGACTTCCTTTTGATCTTTCCAGCAGACCTCCAGGCAGTGCTTAGCATTTTAAGCTTCTCTTTGGCAAAAAAAAGGTCTAATGATTTGATTCGATTGGATTCACCCTCTTAGGTATTGACCCTTTTTATCAGACCTGATATTTGACTTGATTGTTGTTGATGTATATAAGTGTGCACTCTGCTCCAGATGCATTTAGTTCTACTAGTTTAGATTATGCTTTTAAAGTAGTTTTTGTTTCATCCGTTTCTTCCTCTAAAACAGTACATTATACAAAGACTGCTGAATCAAATTTCCTCTTGAATTCTGGCTTGTACATTATAATATTATGAAAGCCAAAATATCGTGCAAGTCTGGATTGGTATGTTATGCATTTGCATGTTAAGTAACTTGAGAAACCTTGGCAAAGAGATGGATCCACAAAATATTGAGAAATCTGAAACTAAATGGCTTTGTCCAGGTTGTAAACAAGCAAGCAAAATGTATTATTTGGCTGCTTTAGTGTTTCATGCACGACAGGTTGTGAACAAGTAGGGGAACGGTCAAGTGGTTTATATGCAAGAGGCAATGCCATAACTATGTTAAATTGGAAATTAGAGATCGCTATACTGAAGGGGCTAACATCTGTGCATGGCACGGGCACCGACCATCTAGTATTAGGCAAAGAAAATGTTCATTTATGCTTATCTAATATTGAGATACCAAACTCAATCTATTTAATTCCCAGTAAACAGGGAAACTGAAAACATAATGAAGAATAAGCAACAAGCTGTCCACCAGTGCAAGAAAATACAAAATTGTGGCAAATTTGAACCCACTGTGCTGATGCAAACATTTCCAGCATTTTATGAAGATCTGGTAATGCAACCTTACAGACCCGATATTTCCATATCATGTATGTAGCATGTTGGTCTTGGAAAATTCTGTGATATTACTATCATGGCCTATCTTCAAGGAAGAGCATACTTGGATACTAAAGAAGCTCAACTTCTGGTGATAGGCTATCACTGGTCGCACAATCCATCAAGCTGTTATTTGATCCCCTCAATGTAAGAATCTACCTTTTGCATGTGTAACTTTATGTTGCTGCTCATAAGCACAACCTATGGGAGCATGAAAATGTTCCAGTTTTACACGAGTAACTTTATGATGTTGCATAAGCACCACCTCTGGGAGCATAAAAATGTTAAAAACCATGGCTACGTGTTGCTGCAATAGCAGCATGGCAGGTTCTGTCCATTTGAATTTTCTGTTATGCGACTCACAGTATGAGCCGATTTGGTTATCCAGGATGCCACAGTATGAGCCGATTCACAGTCAAAAGCTCTTCCCAATCATACGAACACCCTTGAATTCAAGCCCCACGTGGATGTCAATTAAATTGCCTTCGGACTTCTTATTCAATCTCATTCAGTCTCCCACAAATCAGATTGGCTTTAGATCAGATCCTCATGAGTTCCTAGACCCCTCTTTATCATAGGGGTTGGCTTAAATCAGATCGCCGTGCACTCCCACAGCCCAACTTTGTACCAGAAATGTCATCACATAGCATAAAGGCAGCAAGATAAAGGTAAAAGTAAATTGAACAAAGTTTCCAGCTTTCATCTGCAAAAAAAGAAAAGAAACTATGATGAGAGCACTGTTTGCAAGGAAACTTAAGAAAAGAGAATAATTTGCTCATAAATGCTTATAACCAACAATAGATTTATGGAGAATTGTGCAACTTCATAAAGCATGGCGAGTTTGGGAACCACATAACAATACAAAGGAATGTGAAAAGGCAAAACTACCAACCATCAGATGGAACCGCAAGATATCCTGATCCTTTTTTATTTTGGGCAGGAAGGGGAGGAGGTTGCCTTGCACCACCCGTACCCAAATCAACCCTTTTAGAACAATTCACAACGGTAGAAATGAGAGACACTAAGTTGAACATTTGGAGGCTGGCCCTAAAGTCCAAGCGAGACTAGAACAGAACATATGTGCAAGATTAGTGATGTATGAGACAAAAGTAGAAGTGAAGATCAACGAAAGAGTCATACACAAGAGAGGAACATCAAAATATCTAAGGGCCATAATTAAAGAAGGGGAAGAAGGTTGATGATTCCATACAACATATTGGTCAAGGCGGGTGAAATGGAGGCTTGCATAAGTATGTGCAATAAAAATGTGTCATCATGGTTTAAGAGTAAGTCCTACACAATGATAGTTAAACCAATATTATTGTATGAAGAGTGTTGGTTGGTCAAAAAAAATCTATGTTCAGAAGATGAAGATGCTATGATAGATGTGTGGCATATAATAAGAGAGATGTGACTAGGGTGAGATAGCCTTGTGTGTTGACACATCAGTAAGGTGTGAGAGGTTCATTGTAGCAAGAGTTAGGAAAGGTAAAGATCGGGCGAAAAAGAATAGATGAGAGATGATAGAGAAGCCATGACACAACTTCAATTACTTAACAACATGACCTTAGATAGGAAGTATTAAAGGTTAAAAATTAAGGTAGAAGATTAGTAGGTAGTCTGAACTTGATTGCATGATGGTGAGCAATCAAGTGGAACATTACTGTCCATTCTGAGAACTTGCTTGCATGATGGTGACCCCAATATACTCTGGCACTTCCAGTACCTAGGTCACTTACCTCAAATGACAAAAAATTCCTCCATTAACCTTGACTTCCTTCCAACTTTGCCCCGGAACTAAAACCCAACTGTCCTCAGTGAGCATTGAACGGTTAAATCTCATCACCTCCGCGGAGACAATTGAACTAATAAAATACCCCGAGGAAATTGCCGATGAAAATTAAGTATAGTTCAATTTCTTTTGAGGAAAACCATTTCATGCCAGCAACTTCAACAATCAAGCAAAGAATCAAGTTCAATCCACCTTCTGCCGATATGAAAGCAATTCCATTAAATGACAGTCACTAACCAACTACAGGTAAAAAGGTCACCCAGAACCAAGTATTATTATATTCAAAATAAGTTGGCCCCCACATACATACAAGATTGTTGCATTGTAAATAGTTCCAGCTCAAAAACCACATTCTATTGACTAAGAGGACAAGTGTTCAAACTTTTTTTTTTTTAAATTGCTCCGGATGTCCGAGTCTCTTTGAGCCCCGACTAATTCCGGGGTGCACAGTCCCTCGGCAAGGAGTTTCCCGCAAGTGCACCACGGTTAATTTAGATTTTACCTAGTCCGATGGCCCTCAGAAATTGTTTGCACCCAGTGGGTTTCGATTTTGAGACCTTAAAAGGGAGCAAACCCCAAGGCTCAAGTCAATTACCAGCAGGCCAACCCCGAGGGTTCAAGTGTTCAAACTACTACCTAATAATAATCACTGTGCCATCCAATAATAAATGCCAGCACGGTAGATTTCTAATTGTTTCTTCAAGCAATAACCACTACGTCTCATCTGTACCATTGTGTCTATCATCCAAAAATAAGGTGTCGATTGTCAGCCCGGTTGATTACTAAAGTAGCGATCCAACACAAGGTGAAGTGTCTTATATGAATCTTCACTATCCATTTCACTCCATTTAAACTCTCCAATCACCCGGCTAAAGGCCAAAGAGGAGGGCTACATTAGACTGACCAATTTCCGATGAATCCTCACGATACTTGCTTCTTCAACGTATGTTAGAAATATGTTGTCCTCTCCAGGGATGAGCAAATTAGTATCTCATACCATAAATACTTGCATGTCTAACAAATATACCCACACCATAAATTAGAGTTAAAAGGGTTAAAAAAAAAACACATCTATCACTTTTTTGCGATTTTCACATCTCAACTATTAATTGTTCGTTCACTTTTCCTACCTTAACTATGATCATCTATGTATTAACACACACCTCCAAACTGATTAGGCCAACTACTAGTTCTCTATTCTTATTTGAATCATCACAATCTACTCAATAGATGTATTTTATATATAGATGGTGATAATTGAGATAGGAAAAGGATAAATAATAATAGTTTAGGCGGAAAAAAAAAAGAACAATTCATAGTTGAGATGTAAAACTCGACAAGAAAATAACAGCTCATGTGTCTTTTTAATTATCATCTCAATAAATTAATATTAGTTTCCCAAAATAACATTCATAATTTTTATAATCAGTTTCTCAATAAATTAACGTTCGCTCCCCATTTGCTTCCCAAGAGGAACTTCCGACAAAGTTCCCTAACAAGTGCGACCAACATGGAAAAGAGACAACACAACAAAGGAAGGAAGGAAGCACTGCAAACAAAAGACTAAAGGTAGAGAAATCTCAAAGTAAACTCCTTCCCACACTGCGTTCCCAATCAATGGAAGGAAAAATATCTCCTTCCTTTCACTTTCTTATAAATTGCAGTGGTCTGATAAAACAAGGATGCGTCCCTCTGAAGGACTAGACCAGCCCATAATATTTCTATACAGCTAGTAAAATGGAAAGAGATGAATACAACGCATAATAATAAGAACAATAAGGGGCCATTTGGTTTGGGTAGTAAGGTATATAATCTCCACAAAATTCAGCATAAGTTTATAATAAGTTTAGTTGAGGATGAAGGAAATCTAATCTTAACAGAGAAATCAGCATTAACTAATCCAATGTTTGGTAGATTTTTCTGTTCTCCACGTAAATAAACATGGATTGAACTATGTATTATTTTATGTGGAATGAGATGAGAAAATAGTGGATATTAAGTAATGAGTGGATTGAACTGCTAAAATGACCAACAAAAAAGGTTAGCATTATATATCCCTACATAACCGGGAAACTATGTATTATTTTTTGTGGGACGAGATGAGAAATAAAGGATATTAAGTAATGCATGGATTGAACTGCTAAAATGACCAACAAGAAAAGGTCAGCATTATACATCCCTACATAACTAATCCATGCATAAATTGTCCTTGATCCAAACAACAACTAAAGGTTCAGAAAACCACAGGATCTATAGGTTAGTGTAACTAATACCTAATCCAAGACTATACCCATCACGATCAGTACCCTAAACATTAGGCTGGTCTTGGCAAGCAGTAGTCCTTATGAAAATAAAATCATTCCATAAGCATACAGAAGAAGAGTAGGAATGGGAGTGATCTACATCTAAATATTCCTGAACATAAACGTGAGACAGTAAGAAGATAGAGAAGCACATCCAAGTATAATCTCTGTTAGAAAGATAGTACAATTTTAGGGGCCATCGAAACAAAATACTTGCCTATGGAATTTTGATAGGTAGTCATCACTTGCCTATGTAGCTTCCACGGTCGTCACTCAAGATTTAAAGGACCATCTCAATGTATGCGAGCAACTCAGGTTCCAATTGCTGCAGCCAGGATGATTGACCTATTGAGCGTTATAGCACAGGCCACATGTTACGTGAAACGTTAAGGAAGAATACCCAGAAGTTGTCGTGGATGCTGCATTTTTAAATTCAAAAATGGCTTTAAATAGATCAGCGAAAGTATATCAGCTCACAACTCCAAGGTTATGCCAGCTTCACCACTCTACCTCTTTCCTTCATTTTGTAACCATGAATTCATTCCAAAAAACTGACAAAGAGTCACAAGACCGTGTTGATCTATTATGCGCTGTGGTGGCTGCCACCACTAGAACTGATAACTTGATAATACCAACACACAGTAAACACTGAGTAACACTAAACCTCCAATCTCCCCAAGGCACAATCCTTCCTCTCCAGTACCCATAACGATTTGAGTTCATCATAAACCATCAACTTCATGGTTCCAACTCAGGTGAAATTGGGATAAGATAGTAACAACTACAGTTTCACAGCATTTCTATATTTGCAGCAGATGACTACAAGGGCAGACTGCCATTACCAAAAGCAACATTTATGATAAACATGCACTGCTGCTGACTTTCTTCAAAAACATCTAACCTACCAAAGCCGCTTATAACAAGAACCTCCCACAATAACTAGGAAAGAAATAATCATCAATACAATCCTCACAGAGCAATCTACCATAACTGTTGTGGGGAATCATTCATTTCCAATCTATACTAGTTACTCTAGCCTCAAAAAAAATCCTACATGCTTGCAGAATAGTAATAATATGCACTACGGAGCTTCTTCAGGTTATTCTAGTGGTGCATATTCTGATGCAGATTATTGCACAGCATCAGCTTCTTCTGCCAGTATGAGTACCAACATAGATCGCTCAAGGTAAGTCCAAAAAATACAATCAAGAAATCATGGGTTTGTGATGTCCAAAACACAACCACCTCACAGTTAAGCTCCATATCCCAAAATACTACTAGTAGGCCAAAACATTGGCAACTTCATATTCTCTACAATATCTACTAACACAACTAAATGCACCATCATACTTCTGAATCCATCTGCTAGTCCCTTGCAAAATGCTTCGTGATAATACAAATTTACACTGCTCACCACAATTATTAAGAAAATCAAATGCTAAGAAAGCACAACATGGACAAGGAATATGTATGCAACGAACTCAAACATTGCTAATTTAAACTACAAAGTCATAACATAAGGCATTAAAAAAAATCCAGTTCCATCAACTATGGAAGAACCTTAATTACCCTTAGACAGTTTAAGATAAAAGGCAGCACACAGTACTCCAGTACCCGAATATTATGGATCCACATCAGAGACTCGAAATATAAACACAACCACTAGAATGAAAGAGAGGCCCTTCATCCTACTAGACAGCAAGCGAACAGGAAAGAACACCTCAGCGACGGTTCATTTGAGGTTTCTCAAGTCCTCCTCGTGAAGCTGATGCAGCACCGTACAAAGGACCCTTGTCAGCAGCACCCTGAGAATAATGGATGAATGTCAATACACCAAGTTGACTCTACCTATTATGTTTGCTATGACTACTAAAATAAACTCCCAATCATGTGACTGGAAATATTCATACCATATGAACCCCATATCCCTCGCCATAAGGTGCAGGAAAACTTGCATCGTGTCTTCCATATCTCATCCCATATGATCCACCTTTACCAAACAGATAATAAATTGTTAACATAAGTAACCAAAAGAACAAAGCATCCTCTAATTCTTAAATTGCTTAACCACACTGGAAGTCAACTGGTAATCAAGAGTAAAATATTTTCAAGTCGACTGCTCAAACAAAAGAGGGTTATAAAGGTACAACTTGTAACCGTTCTTCTCACTACCTTTAGCTAAAGATTGTAAAAGGATGGATTTTGAATAACTTACTAAAAGATCCCTATAAAAGGGATGGAGTCCATAATATAAGGTATATATCTTCTCATATCTCTACATTTTATTTTTGGAGGGGGTTACTTTGTGGGAGACAGGCCAACCTCTAACATCTAACAAATGGAACTAGAGGGAATTATTCACTACAACTGAAGAATGATACAATATACATGAGGTACAAGCACTATCAAAAAAGTGTAATCACCGTATAAACAACAACTCCCAAGTCTTAAGGCCATTTAGCCTCAAAAGTACAAATCTTGCAAACCACTAAATAGAATCAGAAAATCCTGATCAAGAAATGGATAAATTTACTTGGAATCACAGCCTTGTAACCTAACTCTACAGCTAGTTAAATAGTAGTGCTCCGATCTTAACAGCTCCACCGCCTTAAAAAAAATCAAAATATAATAATAGATAAACTAATACATAAAAAAATATAAAAATCCAACGCAAAAATTACCACTCAACTCCTCTTCCCACACACCTGAATGTTTGGGACCTTTGGACCCAAGAGTTATCACATGTTTTTGCAGAGTCCCTACTTCTATCATACCCAGCTTATCGATGGCAGATTTTCCCCCTACTACCCAAAAATTATTCATCTCATGAAAAAGCGCGTTTGGTCTACATATACTTCACCCTCCCCAAACCTCAAACCCCACCTATGTGAGTTCACTGGGTAAGTTATAAAAAGCATGTTTGGGTTCAAGAATAATAGCTCCCAGCTCCTAGAATTGCCACATTAGGCAATACCTGAATAAGCATGGAGGCTAACCTGGGACAGCAGATTGAAAGAACACGACAGAGAAATTACAATATGCTAATAAAGGGTGTAGATAATACTTATATAAGAGCTA
This sequence comes from Solanum rostratum, assembly GCA_029948455.1. Lineage (NCBI taxonomy): Eukaryota > Viridiplantae > Streptophyta > Magnoliopsida > Solanales > Solanaceae > Solanum > Solanum rostratum. The sequence continues at coordinate 65,900,435 of CM057054.1, forward strand.
TTTAAGAAATTATCAAAAACATGATAAGAGCCATAATAAGAAAATTACAGTAATGCACTTGCTAACAAACTGGATAATGTTAAATAGATCTTTTGCTAATTCAATCTACATGTCCCTTACTGAATCATTTGAAATATTTTTTGGATGAGAATAGATCACTCCATTTGATCTCCTTCTGATCTCCTCTTCTATTTTCTTTTTCTTTGGGAGTATTAGTTTAGATTATATGTACATAGAGCTACATAATAAGATCTGGTTCCTTATATCATGATGGTATGATGCAGATAGGGAGGTAGGCCTATAGCTGCACTATTTTAAGGCATTATCTGATGTCAACATGCTTTATGTGATTGAAGAAATCCAATCCAGCTGTAAGAAGGAAGTTGTTCAAGAAAAACTAGACTGCCCTGCAATGGCAACAGACTGCAATGAAGATACTCGTGGTTGCAAGCAATGGAATCTATCATATCAAATATTAATATGTGTAGGAGAAATATAACCAGTGGCTGATCTAAATGTTGGATTCACTTGCACTCGTGCTCAGTTTTCCAACCACGCATAATACTACTGCAAATTTTATAGTCTTACATACATTTGACCTGGGGAAACTAGGCTGTAAACAGTGCTATGATGCACTATTAAAAGCCATGGTGCACTGCAAAATCCATTGATCAGGGATGTGACATAAAAGAAGGGAAATGACAGTGCTTTTTCTTCCTCGATGAAATTATCTCTAGTATCAAATACAGTATAGTACTATATATTAAGCCCCTAATTCTCCTTCCAATTTCTGAACTTACTGATTCTATTCTGACCATCCATCACCATTCTTTGCATTATTCCTCCTCTCATTTCTTATGACAAGTCGAAAAATAATCAATAAATGAAGTAGTTTGAGAAATATTTCTCTAAATAAAATTATCTCTTAATAGAGTGGGATAGTTTATTGAGTTTGCTTCAACTAGTTTCAAAAGATCTATGTTCTCTAAAAAAGATTCTCTTCTTTCAGTTAGAACTGAATAGGGAGTAGTGGAGGGTCTGCGGTGTTGTAGAACAGTAGAGAGAGTGCATAGTGGCAATCAGATGATAACTTGCAAATTTGTGGGATTTAATTCGTTCCTGGGTGTAGTCTACACAGACTAATAAATTTGAATGGAGGAACTCTGCTAGGTATTTGCTGCTGTTAGAAGTATATGTCATTGGCTTTGGGAGAGATGTGGAGATTTTAATATTACTAGATACTCATTCGAGAGAACAAATTGCAAAAGAATATCCTGGAAATGGGCTGAATTCTAAGAATGGATTAATGATATGGTACGGTTAGATCCTCCTTTATTTGGAGGACCTTATGAATTGAGAAGGGGAGAAAATCATAGGAGTGCATAAAGAATTGGCCGAGTTTCTCTACTCTAGTGAGAGGAAATATTCTAACAGACCAGACGGCACATCCTTCCTAAACTTAGTTATGATCATAGCCCAATTGTGTACATGAGGCTAACTGGAGTACAAGAAATATTACCTAAAGTTTGAGCAATGGTAGCTTGGAGTGGAAGATCAAGGACAAAGTCGAAGAAAAGAGATGGTGGGGAGCTATTCATTCATGCATGTGGTGGACTCTGTGGAGGGAAAGAAATGGGAGATGTTTTGAATATAGATTTGATTCTAGACATAAAATTAAGGTGGAAAGAAGCTAATGTAGAGGAAGCTTACCAGTTGGTAGAGATTCTAGGGTCTCTGTGATTAGTCTTAGAACAAAATTATCCAAAAATTTGTAGAGGTCTCTAGCACGTTCTTAATGTTGATGAATACAACTTACTAGTTTCAGAAGAAACAAAACGATTGTGCTCTATTATGGGAATTTTGATGAAGATGGAAATTAATGCAGCAGACACCCAAAAACCCAAACTTTAGTGCTTCTCAAAGTTCCCAACACTCGAGTCTTATGGACTGTGTTAAAAATAAACTAATGATGCTATTTAGACTCTGCCATTTCAGCATCAGAAATCCCCAAGACTCTAGCATCAATGGTTTCTGAGAAAGTGTTTCAAAACTGCTCCCAAAAGCAACTGGAGAAGCAGAAAAAGCAGTACTCCACTATAAAGGAAAACATGTAAGATTCCCTTCACAGACTTCTAGAATAAAAGGAATAACTTGTAAGAGCATACCTGCGGCCCATGCTCTACCATCAGAATTAGAAAGCTCAGCTCGTAGCTTCTCAACTTCACGTGCCATAGTAACCAAATTTGTCTCCATTGCCTGTCTCTGATCCATGAGCTCAACTTTAGCCTTCTTTTCGTACTCAATGGCAGACCTAGAAGTCACGAGCAAATTAATTCAAGGGTTCAACTCCTAATGGGCACCAGGCAGGTATGTGACATATCAGCATTCAGGGTTAACCATATCTCCATAAAAAGAAACAAACAAAACAAGAGCAGATACCTAGCACGCAAAAGCTCTTGATGCAGCCCATCAATCTCAGCCCTAAAATGAGGAATCTGTCGGCTATCAGCTTGTAGCTTCGCAAGGTCCTTCGTGAGAGTTTGCACCTGGCCAGTCAGATCCTGCTTAATAATATTAAGCTTCTGGACTTCAAGACGGAGCTGTTTCACCTCATTTTTCAGAGGTTCTGCAGCTCGAAGATCCCCTTCGAGCTTGAGACCTCTCTCGATTAATTCCCTGGACCGCATCTCATGTTCCCCTTGCATGTCAGCTATGGCAAGGTTCTTTCCATACAGCTCCTCCTTTGCAGCAGCTAATTCCCTTTGAAGAGCTATTCGGTCATCAGTCAATCTCCTGTTTTCACCAAGAAGTCTGCGTATCTCAAGATGTTGTATTTCAAGTTCCTCCTCTAACAAGGCAGGATGGGGAGGGGGTCGAGGCATAGGACCCCGGGCAATATGCCCTTCTGCAGGAAAGCCCCGACGGTTATCAAATGCTTCCCGAGGAATGCGATTTCTTCCTTCCATCTCACGCAGTACTGTAAACGAGTAATAGCAGCAAAAAGGATTAGACCACGACAATGAGAAACAATCATCTAGGAAACATGCAGTGATACAGCAGTTCAACTAAGTCTTAAATAAAGCAGGTGAGTACGGCAGTTTAACAGAGCCTTAAACAGAGCAAGTGATGTGCAAGTTGCTAAAACAAATTTGTGGAAGTTAAGGCAAGCAACCAAGGGAAGCTTAGAAGACCTAATAATATTACAATACTTGATAATGTCGAGAGAAAACAAGAAAGATTTTGACATAAATTTACAGTTCAAGTTCCTTTGTTTAAGGGTGAGAGAGGAACTTCCAGGAAATAGTATAGAGAGAGAGAGACAAGTAATTAAATTTAAAAAAGCAAGTCAGTCACTGCCTGGTGGCATTCCAAAGAATCTACTATGTTAAAACTAAGGATCAAAATTCAAAAATGCTAAAAAAGAAGGGTAGAGTGCGAATAATACTGAGATTGTCAATCAGTCAAGACATATAAACACGTCGTAAGTACACAGAAGAACATCCAAACTTGTGGACAGACAAAAACCTAGTAAAAACTCATTTCATTTAAAAGAAAACCAAAAGGGAATTTATGAAATACAATAGATACTATGGAAAAAAGTTGGGAAATCCATTCAAAAAAAAGGTCAAAGTGTTCCCTATGAACTAATGATCTCACTCCATAGCTCAATTGCGTATCACATGCACTTCTGAATGTTGATCAACTTAAAAAATAAGGACTACTGCAAAAGCGCACTTTACTGATCCAAAAATAAGAGCTCATTAAATTGGCAGGGTCAGATAGTACACAAGAAAACTATCACCAGACAACATTACTTGACTACTCGATGCCTTGCTTAGATGTGAACCAAACCTTATCAAGTAACCTCAGCTTCAAAAGAAAATAGAAATATAAGAGAATCAGTTAAATCATATTGTGATTCTTTTTTTGTCTTGTCATGAATATATATACACACATATCAAATAGTGGGACATAGACCGGGTGATCTGGCAATCCTATTTGCCCAACGAACTGAATTTTTAAATTGTCTTTTTTTTCCCTATTTATCTGCTTTTATGTTCAAAAGCAGAAGTCACTGTATTTAAAAAAAAAATAAGTCACCTTTGATTGTTTTCCTCTTCTTCCTCATCTCAATTCTATTGCCACCACTTAAAACACCTACCTAGTCTCTTCATTTCTTTCCTTTCCCAGCTCCTTGTATTCTTTCTAGATTAAGGTTTTTGTCATCTTGATTTCTTTCTTCACGTTTACTGGAGTTACCTTTTTTCTCTACTAATCAATATTTACCCCTCACTGCCATAAGTTCATAAGAAATCTGTTGTGGGAGAAATTTCTTTTATTTGCACACGTGGATCTTTACAAAGAGTTATTTTCTTTCTCGGAGAAATGCAACAAAGAAAGAAGATTCTTCAAGAGGTTTCTATTATCCCTGCATAAATGGTTGCTGCCTCTGTAAGTGTCCGTTTTCTGCTTCGCTCTTTGCCCTAAAAGATAGCTCTGACTGCCATCATTGGTATTCAAGACCAACAGGATTCTCACCAGGAAGAAATTCATTCCTGGAAGAGCCGACATCTTCAAGGCCGAGTTGACGAAGAAGTTTTCTAGGAACCCAGGATGTATGAGGTGAAGGACCCAAATGATAATTAGCTCTAACATTACTAGATTTTATTTTAGAAATATATTCTCTTTTTCCATTATATTAGATGTTGTGAATTACAGTTATATTTGGATTTGGTATCAATCCTAAATGCGGGAGAAGTTTTAAGCATATTGAATTTCATTAATTTTTCTTTTGTCTACCTACGCAATCTTTAAATCTTCGCAAATATAATTTCTATCTTTAGTTTAATTTTGGGGGGATAACAAGGGGAACTCACAGCCGCTACCCTTTGGGTGCGCACATGGTTAACCCCAGCTCCTATGCAATAGCTTGCAAAAACCACATAGGAGAGGTAACCCGCACTGGGCAAGGAGCAAGGCCCAAAAGGCAAACCCCTTCTTTCGCTGGCAAAGGATTTCGAACTTGAGACCTCCAACATGAAAGTCTCAAGCCCAAACCGCTGGGCCATCCGAAAGGGTTGTCTTTAGTTGAATTAGTTTATTAGACTTTTCTTATAAAAATTGTTTGTAATAATTAGTTAGTAACGTTTAATTCTTTTTATAAATTCCCGCGGTAAAACTAACTAGTGCAAGTATAAATTAGGAGTAAAAAAACACAGCTCCTAACAAACTCAAAAGCAACAGTGAACAACCTTATCATCTGAGTCTCCATTTTATAGTCTGTACAAATAATCAAATGGTCAGTACAAATAATCAAACAAGAAAATGAACTTTACACAGAATAACAAGGAAACGGAAACAAAAAAACAAGTTCATTAATCGCGATAGATCCTTAAATTCCCAGTCTATACAGCACAAATCATTTCAATAAAGGAATAAATAACAAACCTTCAGGTTATCAGTCAAAATTCAACGACATAAACATGACACACAAAAAAAAATACGGCATGAAACCCTAAAATCTCCAATCATAACAATCTGAATAGATTTCTGAGGTTGACAGTACCAAAAATTAAAAAAAAATCAACAAATCGAAAGGAATCAAAAAGAGATGTGATCAGATTTTATACCTTACGAGAATAGAAAAAGCTAGATGTGATCGGACAAGCCGATATAGAGGTGCCTCTGTCTCCGGCTCCGCCGCAGAGTAGTCCGCAGAATTATCTGTGCAGAAATATTTTAGGGTATTTTAGCGAGTGGAAATAAAAGTAAATTTACTTGTCTTTTATATTCCATGAAAATGCATCACGGTTAGTTCATGGACCTTGTGGGGATTGGGCCTACTATATTATACTACTAATTGAATACAAGTCAATCAAGTGAAAAGGCTCCATGAAAGATATGTGTGTCGTCGGGGTGTAAAATTTAAGCTAGTTTTTCTGTATCGTTTTCATTTTTATAAGATATATGTGTCATTGTTATGCAAAATTTAAACTAATTTTTTCTGTATCGTTTTCATTTTTATTGGATGCACTTAAAGGGATATGAAAATGTGTGGTGTCGTCGTCTGAAGCTTAAGCTAATCTTTCTGCAACGTTTTCATTTTTATTGGATGCACCCAAAGATATAATATATGAAAATATGGGTGTCGTTGTCATATAGAGCTTAAGTTAATCTTTTCTGTATTGTTTTTCTGTCTTTTCTACGCACGAAATGTTAAAGAAAATGAAAAAATAGTCTGAAATACGGTGTTGAAGTAACTCATGCCATACTCCCAGGAAAAGCTTGGGAGAGTGGGTGAACGTATTTAGGAAGGAAATGATCTTTACACGGAAATGAAAGAATCTGAAGTGATTAATAAAGAAAATATTACAAAATCAAAAGTGATCATAGTTTACGGAATGAACCGCCGGAAACTCGTTGGAGAGTTGGTTTGAGCAGGACCTATTATCCTCTTAGAGTTTTTTTAGTAAATTATTAAAGGTATTATCCATCTTGAGCCGCATTTACAGTGGGCGCGTCTCTATAGACCACATGGCAATCTACATTTTTTCATGAAATTCGCTAGTTTTAGATATCAATTTCATTTATTTTTTGGCAAGACATATATGCACATGTCAATTTTTAATTGGTATTTCTTGATAAGTTAAAACTTAATTATTAATTGTCATTATTACTTAAATGTTTTTTAAAAAAAATTTACTTTCTTTTTCTTTGAGGTTCAGCTATGGCGGAAGAGTTGTGCCGACAGCGGCAATGAATCAAATGCAAAAACTCTCAGCAGTAGAATCAACATCACGATACAAGAAATCTCCCTCAGCCGCTACAACCATCATTTCCACTAGAATCGTAAATTTTGATTGTGAAAAATGCAAATCATCACTCCATCACTATCAAGAGGACAAAGAAAATCACAAACTTTCATGATAATATAAATTTATTATTGGAAAAAATGTTATACCTCGCTAAAAGGAAGACCATTTCTTTTTGAGGGAACTACTAAATTTTGAGATGAGTTTGAACAATATTATGATAATAGATTAAGATAAGATTAAAAAAAATGTTATTGTAAAGAAACTCAACAAAAAAAGAAAGCTCATCTGAACAGGCGTGGGAGAAAAAGAGGAAGAAATAAGTACTGTTATTTTCAAAATTCAAGAAAAAAATTAAAAAAAAAAGCAAAAAAAGAAGATAGATTAAAATAAAAATAAAATTTTAAAAATATAAAATATACACCTACGCATGCATATCACACCTTTATACATATGTGAGTATGACATATTAAATGGGTGTATAGTATATTTTAAATTAGTTAATAGGTGTCGCATGTCTCACTCAAAGTTTGAGATTGAGTAGAAAAAGAAAAAAAAAAGGACTTGCTACAAAGTTGATTTTATACCTGCTCAGAGTACTCGGCGCATCTTGCCAATATACATAATATATATATATACACACACATATGTATACACACGTCAAATTAATTCTCCGGTCTAATTTATATTTCAAGAGCTAGTTCAAAAGGAGGATTCAAGCCTTAAAAGGAGTCTAGCAATGTCATTCATCATCGAATTGAAATTTATTATGATTGTCTGAGGCTCTTAGGGCCCCATAGCATCTCGAGTCTGATTTTGATACCATATTAAATTATGAAAAAAAATTGTGACTAAGCAAACATATGCTATTTATCATAGCTACAGTTTAAACTATTTACCACTTGCCACTATGGTCCAATTCGAGACTCTAAGAACACGTCCAGAATTTACATAATTAAACTCTCAATTATTTAAATTTAAAATATGTTTTGATAAATTCAAAATTTCTTAATTGAGACTTTGTAACGATTATATTTCTCATGATGTATAATATTATGATGCTCATCTTATTTATTATTATTATTATAATAATTCTTACTGAGTTAATATATATATAAACAAAGAAATATTCGAGTAATGAGATTATCTTAAATTTTATATTTTGAAAAAGATAAGCATGAAATGATTGAAAATATATTTAAAAGAAGCACGTGAGTTTTTTTAAATTCAATACAATGATATAAAGATAAACGCAATATTATAGTTTCTTAAATGATGGATATTTACAATCAAAATTGTTCTCTACTTATTATAAAAAAAAGTTTTTTCTTTTTTAAATGATTTGCTATGGACACTATAGTATTACTATTTTTCGACACATGTATTACACATATATATCGTGTTAAATAATATATACAATTTTATAAAGTAATACTAGTAATATTATTGCATCTGTATGAATTAAAAAAATATAAAAGTGAAATGTACACATTTAAGTGAAAATATGTATTTAAAACAATTATTTAATTAAAAGATTAAAAAAAATATGTCAAAACTTTTAATACTTTTCGTCCATACGTGTATTTCAAAATCAAATGCTTTTTCTTCCTAATCTCTTTCTTTTGTATTTTTGTTCTAAAAAATTTATGTTTGATGTGGCATAAATTAAACATTTGAAACACACAAAATTAAAGATCAATCAATTCAAATAGCAAAACGTACAATTGCTTTATTAGTATCCAACAGAAAAAATAAATAAAGCCAATGCCAAAATATCAGTATGCCAATTTTTTATAACTATTTGGCACATTTCAATTCCCTGTAAAATTACATCATCATACAAAAGAATAAGGCGGCTGGCCTACTACGGACGCCTGCAGGGATCAATGTGTGAGACCGCAATCCTATGGATGCTCAAAGTCAATTCAGAAAAACACTATGGACTGCCACAAGTTCATTGTTGTAGTCAGCTCGTTCATGAACTTCCTTGTAATTTCAAGAGCATCTTTCGACATGGTTGCATAAAGCGCTATTACTTTAACTTTGGCAGGCAAAAGAGATAAAATGTTATGTATCTGCAAATAAAAGAAATAATCAACAAAAATATGTGTTCATATCTAACATGTTCATATCGTTGAAAACATATTGTAAAAATGCAGAAATAAATTACCTGAACATCGAATTCCCTTGAGAGCATTTCATCTGCCTCATCTAACACAACAATTCTAACATGATCGAGATGAAGAGATTGATTTTTAGTAGACAACAGGTTCAACATATTCGAAGGTGTACCAACAATGAGATGGACACCAGTTGATATGATACTTTTGTTCGTCTCAACGCCATTTCCACCTACACAAGTATCTATTTTTATTTCAATATGGTCACAAAGTGATCGCATGACTTGCTCAATTTGATGTGCACGATCAACCGTAGGTGCCAAAAACAAGACTTGGCAATGAAGTAAATCCTTATTTATCCGTTGTAAAATTTGCAAACAAAATGCTCTTATTTTCTCAGCAACAGATTGAATTTTGTACTTAATCTCTAATTCATCAGCAGCAGACCTATAAATCATAAGATAGAATTAAAAAAAAATTTAATTATATTTCTTAAAATAACATAATATACCTAAGAGATAAAAGCCTTGAAACTTCAGAACGGAGGTGTTTGGCCTCATTTTTCAAAGGTTCAATATATGAAATTTGGTGTATCAACTGCAAACCCCTTTTCATAAGTTGCCTGCAATGAACTTCATGCTCTGCTCGTATATGATCTATCACAACATTCTTACGATGAAGTTCCTCTCTAGCATCATCTAATTCATATTGTGAAGTAATTCCTTCTTCAACTAATTTTCCAATTTCATTACAAAGTCTTTGGATTTCACCTTCCATCTCGCATACACTAGTGAAAATAATTGCAAAGAATTAGATAAAACAATCAAATGAAAAAAAAAATAGTTTAAGACCAAATGAATGATATAACTGTTCAATAAGATAGAATCCACCAAGGAATGACAAAACTCTATACCAAGCAGTGGCAGAGTCAGAATTTATATTGAGGGATGTCAAAATATCAAGCAGTAAGGACACACAAAAAAATTAAAGACAAAAGATGCTTCAATTGTCTTAAAATTAAAAGAAAAATGTTTAAAGCCAAAATACCTCAATTAGGTTCGAACTTTAAACGTCGGAATCACTAACCAAGTGTCCCCGGTAGTTATCAAACAACACACTCAATATGCTACCTTTGAGTATAACTCCCAATACTAGTTTTGCTCGAATATCATTGATATTAATTTTTTTTTTTCAATAGGCATAAGGAATTCTAACCACTCTCTTAACTATTCTTGGGGTGGTAGGGAAAGATACAAGATAAAATTCTCCAAGGGATTTAACAAGAGACATACACATAAAAATCCTAACATGTGTAGTATGATATACATAAAAATAAAAATTGTCAAAATCAATCAAAAGGAAAAAAATAAAATAAAAAATGGATAAAAGATAGATTTATAATAGTATTTTCTAACCTTGAAAAGATAGAAAAGTTGTACAGCTACAATGTTGATGCCTCCCAAAGAATGGTTAATAAGTGATTTGAATTCCTATTGCGAAACTCATTCCACCCAAAGAGAAAATTGTACTAATATTCCAGAAGAACCAGTATTATTTGTGATACTGATGTAATATAAGGTGTGTGTGTTTGATATATATATATATATATATATATATATATAAAGGTGATGATGAAATTATCTTAAATCTTGTATATTAAAGAGATAAATATAAAAAAAAAAGTGAGTCAAAGATACGAAACTTGAGTCAAAGATGCGGGTGATTATATTTTTTCAATCTTGCGCAATGATAAAAAAGGTAAATTGATAACGATCACATAATTTCTTAAATGATAAAAATCTGTCTAGTTAAACGCCCAATATAGTACTTTATTTATTATAACAAATGTGTTTTTGAAATATTTATAAGGATAATTTTACTATGATGAAGAGAGAAATATGATAGAATAATTAAAACAAAAAGTAAAATTTTAAAACATTCTATATTTGTCAATACATATATTATTTTTAAATTAAAAACTTTAAACAAATAAGCAAATTATTAAAAATGTGACTAGAAGATCTAAAGGGGTACACATAAATTACATATGATATCTAGTAGTAATAATACGAAACAAGGGTGAGTTTTGGGGTTTTTTGACACGTGATGATAGTATACATTGCCTATCTAATTTGTTTGATTTCAAAGCGTCCATTACTCTATATGATGTTAATATGATTTTTTTTTTATGGGAATTGGTTTTAGTATTAATTAACTACAGAAAAAAAATTACAAGAAAAAAATCAGGGCAAATTACATTAATGTAAAATAAATTATAGGAAAAATAGTCTATCTTTTTTTTTCTTTTGACAAAAAAAAAAGAAGAAGCCAAAATTGGCCCAATTATTGAACCCAAAATCGGCCCAGCTATTAAACCCAAGGCATAGGCCTTTTTTTGTTTTTTGGCCTTCTTTCCTTTTTTTTTTTTTTCATTTTTCCTTCGATCTCAAAATTTATTTGATTATCATGCATTTCCATCTTAATAAATAAAAAATAATAAAATAACGTAATTATTTTTTTTTCACAAAAGAATTGAAACAATTAAAAAAAACTTAAAAAAATTTAAACATCAAAAAAATCTTCTTTTTAGTTTTACGTTAACATTACACAACAAGAAAAAAAAAAGTTTCAGTTAAAAAAAGGGAAGAAAAAGGTCAAATGGTCAAAATAAAGAAATAAAAAATAGCACGACTAATATAAAAAAAATTAAAAAATTTAAGCAAAGGGAAAACAAAAAAACAATATCCTAACATGGGCATTAATTGTCAGCTATTTTATATGACAACTTGTCAAATCGAAACCAAAATAGCTAAATGACTATGTTTGACGTAGATGTATTGGCCGAAAGGCCGACTAAAGAAGAAAAAGAGGCAAAGTGGCTTTTTGATAATGAACACTTTTTCTTCGGTGTTAGCGTTTAAGGACAAAAAAAAGTGAGCTATTTTTTTAGGTAAATAATTTTTTCTCAATGTAATTATCTTAAAAGATAAATGTGCGACGTGTTTACAAAAATCAGGGAAAGATAGGATGGGCTTTAAAATTGATATTATTTATGTAAATAGCCCTTGATATGACAGACTACAATAGTTTTAGTATAACTAGTTTCTCAACACGTGCATGCACATGTATATTGTATCAAATAATATAAAATTTTATACAATAATAAAAACTATTTAACTTCATTAAAACTTGACCAAACATATTACAAAATTTCAGTTTCTAGCCTTTGTTTGTTTGTTACACATGCAATCTTATTACCACTATATAAGATCATGATTCCTATTTATACAACCAGAAGGAAGAAGGAAGAATTAATATTTAAACAAAATCCTAAATTCTCCATCTGTAATTTCCAACAAAAAACTGGCAAATCAAAAATAAAAGTCTTTTAGAACCTTCAAAGGGGGGAAAAGTTCTCACTAAAGACTAAAACATAATTAAGTGTATAACCATATGTCTGATGCTAATATTTTATATCTCCCGTTCTATTTTATGTGCCACCATTTAACTTGACACGATATTAACTAAAAGAAAAAACTTGTAAGATTTGTGATCTAAACTCATCCTTGGATATTTATGTTGGTTGTATACCATTTCATTATATAAACGATAAAATTAAAAATTTTAGCGAGGTATGACATTTTTCCAATAATAAATTTATATTATCATGAAACTTTGTGATTTTCTTTGTCATCTTGATAGTGATGGAGTTTGGGAAGGGTGAAGTGTAGAGATAGGAGAAGATATATACCTTATATTATTGACTCTATCCCTTTTATAGAGATCTTTTAGTAAGTTATTCAAAATCCATCCTCTTACAATTTTTAGCTAAAGGTAGTGAGAAGAACGGTTACAAGTTGTACCTTTATAACCCTCTTCTGTTTGAGCAGTCGACTTTAAAATATTTTACTCTTGATTACCAGTTGACTTCCAATGTGGTTAAGCAGTTTAAGAGTCAGAGGATGCTTTGTTCTTTTGGTTACTTATGTTAACGATTTACTATTTGTTTGGTAAAGGTGGATCATATGGGATGAGATATGGAAGACACGATGCAAGTTTTCCTGCACCTTATGGCGAGGGATATGGGGTTCATATGGTATGAATATTTCCAGTCACATGATTTGGAGTTTATTTTAGTGGTCATAGCAAACATCATAGGTAGAGTCAACTTGGTGCATTGACATTCATCCATTATTCTTAGGGTGCTATTGACAAGGGTCCTTTGTACGGTGCTGCTTCAGCTTCACGGGGAGGACTTGAGAAACCTCAAATGAATCGTCGTTGAGGTGTTCTTTCCTGTTCGCTTGCTGTCTTGCCTGTCCAATAGGAAGAAGGACCTCTCTTTCATTCTTGTAGTTGTGTTTATATTTCGAGTCTCTGATGTGGATCCATAATATTAGGGTACTTGAGTACTGTGTGCTGCCTTTTATCTTAAACTGTCTAGGGTAATTAAGGCTCTTCCATAGTTGATGGAACTGGATTTTTTTAATGCCTTATGTTATGACTTAGTAGTTTAAATTAACAATGTTCGAGTTTGTTGCATGCATATTCCCTATCCATGTTGTGCTTTCTGAGCATTTGATTTTCTTAATAATTGTGGTGAGCAGTTTAAGTTTGTATTATCCGAAGCATTTTGCAAGGGACTAGTCGATGGATTCAGAAGTATGATGGTGCATTTAGTTGTGTTAGTGGATATTGTAGAGAATATGAAGTTGCCAATGCTTTGGCCTACTAGCAGTATTTTGGGATATGGGGCTTAACTTTGAGGTGGTTGCGTTTTGGACATCACAAACCCATGATTTCTCGATTGTATTATTTGGACTTCCCTTGAGCGATCTATGTTGGTACTCATACTGGCAGAATAAGTTAATGTTGTGCAATAATCTGCATCAGAATATGCACCACTAGAATAACCTGAAGAAGCTCCGTAGTGCATATTATTACTATTCTGCAAGCATGTAGGATATTTTTTTGAGGCTAGAGTAACTAGTATAGATTGGAAATGAATGACTCCTCACAACAGTTATGGTAGATTGCTCTGTGAGGATTGTATTGATGATTATTTGTTTCCTGTGGGAGGTTCTTGTTATAAACGGCTTTGGTAAGTTAGATGTTTTTGAAGAAAGCCAGCAGCAGTGCATGTTTATCATAAATGTTGCACTTGGTAATGGCAGTCTGCTCTTGTAGTCGTCTGCTGCAAATATAGCAATTCTATGAAACTGTAGTTACTATCTTATCCCAATTTCATCTGAGTTGGAACCACGAAGTTGATGGTTAATGATGAACTCAAATCGTTATAGGTATTGGAGAGGAAAGATTGTGCCTTGGGGAGTTTGGAGGTTTAGTATTACTCAGTGTTTACTGTGTGTTGGTATTATCAAGTCATCAGCTCTAGTGGTGGCAACCATCACAACTCAAAATAGATCAACAACACGGTCTTGTGACTCTGTCAATTTTTTGGAATGAATTCATGGTTACAAAATGAAGGAAAGAAGCAGAGTGGTGAAGCTGGCATAATCTTGGAGTTGTGAGCTGATATTTGATCTGATTAAAGCCATTTTTGAATTTAAAAATGGAGCATCCACGACAACTTCTGGGTATTCTTCCTTAACGCTTCGCGTAACATATGGTTGTGCTATAACGCTCAATAGGCCAATCATCGTGGCTGCAGCAATTGGAACCTGAGTTGCTCGCATATATTGAGATGATCCTTGAAATCTTGAGTGACGATCGTGGAAGCTACATAGGTAAGTGATAACTACCTATCAAAATTCCAAAGACAAGTATTTTGTTTCAATGGCCCCTAAAATTGTACTATCTTCCTACCAGAGATTATACTTAGGATGTGCTTCTCTATCTTCTTACTGTCTCACGTTTATGTTCAGGAATATTTAGATATAGATCTCTCCCATCCCATTCCCACTCTTCTTCTATATGCTTATGGAATGACTTCATTTTCATCAGGATTACTTGCCAAGACTAGCCTAATGTTTAGGGTATTGATCCCGATGGGTATAGTCTTGGATTAGGTCTTAATTACACTAACCTATAGATCCTGTGGTTTTCTGAATCTTTAGTTATTGTTTGGATCAAGGACAATTTATGCATGGATTAGTAATGTAGGAATATATACTGCTGACCTTTTCTTGTTGGTCATTTTAGCAGTTCAATCCATGCATTACTTAATATCCACTATTCCTCATCTTGTCCACATAAAATAATACATAGTTTCCCTGTTATGTAGGGATATATAATGCTGACCTTTCTTGTTGGTCATTTTAGCAGTTCAATCCACACATTACTTAATATCTACTATTCTTCATCTCATCCCACATAAAATAATACATAGTTCAATCCATGTTTATTTACATGGAGAATAGAAAAATCTACCAAACATTGGATTAGTTAATGCTGATTTCTCTGTTGAGATTAGATTTCCTTCATTACACATAAAAATTTACAAGTTATAGTTTTAATATGGAGTTTATAGCTTAAAAGGTCAATAAACTATGAGAATTATCTAACATAGTCATTGCACTTTGTTTTGTATCAATAAAACCATTTAATTAGACTTTTATATCAACAAAATCACTCAACTAAATTAATTATAAAAAATTTGACATGACAAAATATTTTTTGTATATTATATAAATATGAACCCACAAATAAATAAAATTTAAGATGGTAAATTTATTGTTTTTTTCTATTATGCAAATATGAACCTGCAAATAAACAAAATTTGTAAGCTAATTTATTTAAATAAATTTACTAGTACAAAATTATGAATATAAAACATAAAATAAAAGAAAATGTAAAAGAATTTGAGAGATATTTTTGTCCTTACATATCTAATCCCATGATATTAAATAGATGGTATTAGTTAATACCACCAAATGGAAGGTATTAATACCATGTAGGGTGTATTAACTAATACATTGATTAGTTATAGACAGACAAAATCCTACCAAACATAGTATTAAATAATACCACAATAATACATGTATTATTTTGTCTAATACCCTGTAGTAAAATGTGATGAATTGCAATTATCTATGGGAAAACAGAGAAATTCGACCTCAAAACTGACTTGAGCAGTTTCCTTGCTGACCCTAACTCCTCTCTGGTCTCATCCCTCAAACGAGCCAAGATTTAATCAGCTCAGAACGAAAGGTACTAAACATAAACGTTCAATCAACAACTACTATGCTAAGAATGAAGCGTTAAAAGAAACCCAATAATACCTAACTATAAACCATGTCAAAATTAAGGATGATTTGCCCCACTGGATCCTTAAATTGCGCATCAAGACTTAACTAACAGAGCTATTGAACAACTCCAACCAGGTAAAAGTAGTCAACCCATTTAACTACTAAGAATTCTCTTAATTAACATACGTAAATCCATAAATATTGACGAAGAACTTGAGATGTTTTTTCCTGGACTTCTCATGCAATAAACGCATGATGGCCAGAACGTTTGTCTAAATTGTAGAATAATGACCGCACATTTTAGTAGGAATTTGGAGATTAAATACATTTAACTTAATACAGTAAAAGAAAAAAATTAGGGGAAAAAAACCCACTTGACATACTAGCCAAAAATCACTTTTTCAAACTTGAAACCAAACTAGTCGGCTATTATGGAAACAAGCAGCTCATAAGGGTTGAAAAATCCTGCTTATAAAGAAAGCAATCTCCCTCATTCAGCTCCTGATATCTAACCCCTTTGCTTAAGCGTCATGGATCTAATATAAGCCAAAAAGTGCATTCACGAACAACTTCATAAGCTATTACAAACATGGCAATGATATAAATCAACAAAATACTAGATTGCCTCGGTCTAAAAACTTACAGAACTGGGGGAAAGCACAAAAAACTCAAATTCACTCCTACATAATCCCCAGTATCTTTCGGCAATAAGTTGGACTAAACACAAGAAGCAGCAGAACTTAGCAGACAAAACACAAACTTTGATATGATCTTTACTTACAACCACAGCTCTTTAATAAACACTAAACATTCACAACTGCTAAGAGCATCTATTCTTACCATTTACAAACAACTTGAAAGGTATGGAGTTAGCCTGGGACATTTACTTATCCGGGAAGCACCAAACATGGCATACCACCAGTTATGATCAGTGCTTGAAAAAACTTGTAGGAAGTCCCCAAAGTTTGAAATGAACAAAACAAACAGCAAATTAGAGGCTAAATTGCAACTCTTCTCACATCCAGCGATCTCACTACTTCCTTGTTGCCCTAGTTCTTCGGGATCTGCCTTCAGGCTTCCCATTTTGGTCCGATTCCAAGCTACCATTGTTCCGAACCTTTCTGCCACTTTCCCCAGAGAGTCTCCTGCAGAAGTATGCTTTTATGATTCGTGTTGAACAGAGCATGAAAAAAAGAAAGTATGTTGGGTTATAAGGGAGGGAGGTGTTGATAATTCAAAAGCTAAATTGATACAACTAGGATAGCATCTTCAATCCAAAGAAGGCAGAGTCTTTATCATACTTCCTTCCCAATTTAAGTGGACCCAAAAAGGTAAGCCCGCCGCTGAAAGAGACCGAAGAAGGTTCAACTAGCGTCGGTGCGAGGCCTTCAAATAGTTACCGCTTTGCATGAGCTTCAAAAGAAAGAGAGATCGAGTCACTAAGCAGAGATTTAGATCCAAGAGCGAAAGAGATTATGAAAGATCTCCCACGGGGCAACCCTGAAACAATTTCTCAAATCAATCTATTCGAGTCCTTGAAAGCTGTATAATTTCATGTGTGAAGCATAGTGAGAGTGACACAGATCTCCTTTTTTCAAATAGGGAAAGCAAATCCTACCTTAACCATGATCATCTATGTATTAACACACACCTCCAAACTGATTAGGCCAACTACTAGTTGTTCTCTATTCTTATCTGAATTATCACAATCTACTCAATAGATGTATTTTATATATAGATGGTGATAATTGAGGTAAGAAAAGGATAAATGATGATAGTTCAGGCGGAAAAAAAAAACCAATGAATAGTTGAGATGTGAAACTCGACGAGAAAATTACAGCTTATGTGTCTTTTTAATTATCATGTCAATAAATTAATATTAGTTTCCCAAGGTTAGGTTGATAACTAACCGTGGGGTATTGTGGGGCAGTAGGTTTTGTCGAGTCCGTATATCATGTGTTGTATTTAGCTGTATTATATGTGTTAACTTTGTCCGTTTCTGTGTTTTCATTAGTAGTCGCTCTTCCTATTCCTTTCTTTTCCTTTCCTTTGGGTCATATCTAGTTTATTCTACTTTTGGGTTATTGAGACAAAGGTTCCCAGGAAACAACCTCTCTACTTTTATGAGGTAGTGGTAAGGTTTGCGTACATTCGACCCTCCCCAGACCCCACTTGTGGGATCCCACTAAGTATGTTGTTGTAGTTTCCCTAAATAACATTCATATTTTTTAATAAGTTTCTCAATAAATTAACGTTGGCTCCTCAGTTGCTTCCCAAGAGGAACTTCCTACAAAGTTCCCTAACAAGTGCGACCAACATTGAAAGAGACAACACAACAAAGGAAGGAAGGAAGCACTGCAAACAAAAGACTAAAGGTAGAGAAATCTCAAAGTAAACTCTTTCCCGCACTGCGTTCCCAATCAATGGAAGAAAAAATATATCCTTCCTTTAACTTTCTTATAAATTGCAATGGTCTGATAAAACAAGAATGCGTCTCTCTGAAGGACTAGACCAGCCCATAATATTTCTATACAGCTAGTAAAATGGAAAGAGGTCAATACAATGCATAATAATAAGAAAAATAAGGGGCCATTTGGTTTGGGTAGTAAGGTATATAATCTCCACAAAATTCAGCATAAGTTTATAACAAGTTTTATTGAGGATGAAGGAAATCTAATCTCAACAGAGAAATCAGCATTAACTAATCCAATTTTTAGTAGATTTTTTTGTTCTCCACGTAAATAAACATGGATTGAACTATGTATTATTTTATGTGGGACGAGATGAACAGTGGATATTAAGTAATGCATGGATTGAACTGCTAAAATGACCAACAAGAAAAGGTCAACATTATATATCCCTACCTTACTAATCCATGCATAAATTGTCCTTGATCCAAACAACAACTAAAGGTACAGAAAACCACGGGATCTATAGGTTAGTGTAACTAAGACCTAATCCAAGACGACCATCAAGATCAGTACCCTAAGCATTAGGCTAGTCCTGGCAAGTAGTCTTGATGAAAATGAAGTCATTCCATAAGCATACAGAAGAAGAGTAGGAATGGGAATGATCTACATCTAAATATTCCTGAACAAATATTCCTGAACATAAACGTGAGACAGTAAGAAGATAGAGAAGCACATCCAAGTATAATCTCTGATGGAAAGATAGTATAATTTTAGGGGCCCTCGAAACAAAATACTTGCCTATGGAATTTTAATAGGTAGTCATCACTTGCCTATGTAGCTTCCACAGTCGTCACTCAAGATTTCAAGGACCATCTCAATGTATGCGAGCAACTCAGGTTCCAATTGTTGCAGCCAGGATGACTGGCCTATTGAGCGTTATAGCACAGCCACATGTTACGCGAAACGTTAAGAATACCCAGAAGTTGTCGTGGATGCTGCATTTTTAAATTCAAAAATGGCTTTTAATCAGATCAGCGAAAGTATATCAGCTCACAACTCCAAGATTATGCCAGCTTCACCACTCTGCCTCTTTCCTTCATTTTGTAACCATGAATTCATCCCAAAAAACTGACAGAGTCACAAGACCGTGCTGATCTATTTTGAGTTGTGGTGGCTGCCATGCCACCACTAGAACTGATGACTTGATAATACCAACACACAGTAAACAATGAGTACTACTAAACCTCCCATCTCCCCAAGGCACAATCCTTCCTCTCCAATACCCATAACAATTTGAGTTCATCATTAACCATCAACTTCGTGGTTCCAACTCAGTTGAAATTGGATAAGATAGTAACTACAGTTTCATAGCATTGCTATATTTGCAGCAGACGACTACAAGAGCAGACTGCCATTACCAAGTGCAACATTTATGATAAACAACACTGCTGCTGACTTTCTTCAAAAACATCTAACCTACCAAAGCCACAGATAACAAGATACTCCCACAATAAACAGGAAAGAAATAATCATCAATACAATCCTCACAGAGCAATCTACCATAATTGTTGAGGCGAATCATTCAATTCCAATCTATACTAGTTACTCTAGCCTCAAAAAAATATCCTACATGCTTGCAGAATAGTAATAATATGCACTACGGAGCTTCTTTAGGTTATTCCAGTGGTGCATATTCTGATGCAGATTATTGCACAGCATCAACTTCTTCTGCAAGTATAAGTACCAACATAGATCGCTCAAGGGAAGTCCAAAGAATACAATCGAGAAATCATGGGTTTATGATGTCCAAAACGCAACCACCTCACAGTTAAGCCCCATATCCCAAAACACTGCTAGTAGGCCAAAACATTGGCAACTTCATATTCTCTACAATATCCACTAACACAACTAAATGCCCCATCATACTTCTGAATCCATCTGCTAGTCCCTTGCAAAATGCTTCGGATAATACAAACTTAAACTGCTCACCACAATTATTAAGAAAATCAAATGCTCAGAAAGCACAGCATGGACAGGGAATATGCATGCAACGAACTCGAACATTGCTAATTTAAACTACAAAGTCATAACATAAGGCATTAAAAAAAATCCAGTTCCATCAACTATGGAACAGCCTTAATTACCCTAGACAGTTTAAGATAAAAGGCAGCACACAGTACTCAAGTACCCGAATATTATGGATCCACATCAAAGACTCGAAATGTAAACACAACTACAAGAATGAAAGAGAGGTCCTTCTTCCTATTGGACAGCAAGCAAACAGGAAAGAATACCTCAGCGACGATTCATTTGAGGTTTCTCAAGTCCTCCCCGTGAAGCTGAAGCAGCACCGTACAAAGGACCCTTATCAGCAGCACCCTGAGAATAATGGATGAATGTCAATGCACCAAGTTGACTCTACCTATGATGTTTGTTATGACCACTAAAATAAACTCCCAATCATGTGAATGGAAATATTCATACCATATGAACCCCATATCCCTCGCCATAAGGTGCAGAAAAACTTGCATCGTGTCTTCCATATCTCATCCCATATGATCCACCTTTACCAAACAGATAATAAATCGTTAACATAAGTAACCAAAAGAACAAAGCATCCTCTGACTCTTAAACTGCTTAACCACATTAGAAGTCAACAGGTAATCAAGAGTAAGATATTTTCGAGTCGACTGCTCAAATAGAAGAGGGTTATAAAGGTACAACTTGTAACCGTTCTTCTCACTACCTTTAACTAAAGATTGTAAGAGGATGGATTTTGAATAACTTACTAAAATATCCCTATAAAAGGGATGGAGTCCAAAATATAAGGTATATATCTTCTCCTATCTCTACACTTCACTCTCCCCAAACTCCATCACTATCAAGATGACAAAGAAAATCACAAACTTTCATGATAATATAAATGTATTATTGGAAGAAATGTCATACCTCGCTAAAAGGAACACCATTTCTTTTCGAGGGAACTATTAAAATTTTGAGATGAGTTTGAACAATATTATGATAATAGATTAAGATAAGATTAAAAAATTGATATTGTAAAGAAACTCAACAAAAAAGGAAATCTCACCTGAACAGGCATAGGAGAAAAAGAGGAAGAAATAAGTAATGCTATTTTCAAAATTCAAGAAAAGTTTAAAAAAAAAGAGTAGAAAAGGAAGAAATATTAAAATAAAAATAATAATTTAAAAATATAAAATATACACCTAGCAACACGTGCATATCACCCCTTGATACATATGTGAGTATGACATATTAAATGGGTGTATATTATATTTTAAATTAGTTAATAGGTGTCACATGTCTCACTTAAAGTTTGAGATTGATGAAAAAGGAAAAAAAAGACTTGCTACAAAGTTGATTTGGTACCTGCTCAGGGTACTCGGCGCATCTTGTCAATATATATATACAACACAAATGTCAAATTAGTTCTTTGGTCTAATATATATTTCAAAAGCTAGTTCGAAAGGAGAATTCAAGCCTTAAAAGGAGTCTAGCGATGTCATTTATCATCGAATTTTACTTTTGGAGGGGGGTTACTTTGTGGGAGATAGGCCAACCTCTAAAATCGAACAAATGGAACTAGAGGGGATTATTCACTGCAACTGAAGAATGATACAATATACATGAGGTACAAGCACTATCAAAAACGTGTAATCACCATATAAACAACAACTCCCAAGTCTCAAGGCCATTTAGCCTCAAAAGTACAAATCTTGCAAACCAGTAAATAGAATCAATACTGATCAAGAAATGGATTAATTTACTTGGAATCACAGCCTTGTAACCTAACTCTACAGCCGGTTAAAAAGGAGTGCTCCTATCTTAACAGCTCCAGCCTCAAAAAATTTCAAAATATAATAATAAATAGACTAATACATACAAAAATATAAAAATCCAAGGCAAAAATTACCACTCAGCAACTATTCCCACCAACCTGAACGTTTGGGTCCTTTGGACCCAAGAGTTATCACATGTTTTTGCAGATTCCCTACATCTATCATACCCAGCTTATCGATGGCAGATTTTCCCCCTACTACCCAAAAACTATTCATCTCATGAAAAAGCGTATTAGGTCTGCATACACTTCACCCTCCCCAAACCTCAAAATCCACCTATGTGAGTTCACTGGGTAAGTTATAAAAAGCATGTTTGGGTTCAAGAATAATAGCTCCCAACTCCTAGGATTGCCACATTTGGCAATACCTGAATAAGCATGGAGGCTATCCTGGGACAGCAGATTGGAAGAACACGACAGAGAAATTACAATATGCTAATAAAGGGTGTAGACAATACTTATATAAGAGCTATTTAATAAATTATAAAAAACATGATAAGAGCCATAATAAGAAAATTACAGTAATGCATTTGCTAACAAACAGGGTAATGTTAAGTAGATCTTTGCTAATTCGATCTACATAGTCCCTTGCTGAATCATTTGAAATATTTTTTGTATGAGAATAGATCACTCCATCTGATCTCCTTCTCATCTCCTCTTCTATTTTCTTTTTCTTTGGGAGTATTAGTTTAGATTAAATGAAATAGAGCTACATATAAGATCTGGTTCCTTATATCATGATGGTATGATGCAGACAGGGAGGTAGACCTATAGCTGCACTATTTTAAGGCATTATGTGATGTCAACATGCTGTATGTGATTGAAGAAATCCAATCCAGCTGTAAGAAGGAAGCCGTTCAAGAAAAACTAGACTGTGCCCTGCAATGGCGACAGAAGATACTCGTAATTGCAAGCAATGGAATCTATCATATTAGATATTAGTATGTGTAGGAGAAACATAACCAGTGGCTGATCTAAATGTTGGATTCACTTGCACTCGTGCTCAGTTTTCCAACCACACATGATACTACTGCAAATTTTATAGTCTTACAAATATTTGACTTGGGGAAACTACGCTGTAAACAGTGCTATGATGCACTGTTAAAAGCCATGGTGCACTGCAAAATCCATTGATCAGGGATGTGACATAAAAAAAGGAAAATGACAGTGCTTTTTCTTTCTCGATGAAATTGTCTCAAGTATCAAATACAGTATAGTACTATATATTAAGCCCCTAATTCTCCTTCCAATTTCTAAACTTTCTGATTCTATTCTGACTATCCATCACCATTCCTTGCATTATTCCTCCTCTCATTTCATATGACAAGTCAAAAAATAAGCAATAAATGAAGTAGTTTGAGATATATTTCTCTAAATAAAATTATCTCTTAATAGAGTGGGATAGTTTATTGAGTTTGCTTCAACTAGTTTCAAAAGATCTATGTTCTTTTAAAAAGATTCTCTTCTTTCAGTTAGAACTGAATAGGGAGTAGTGGGGGTTATGTGGTGTTGTGGAACAGTAGGGAGAGTGCATAGCGGCAATCAGATGATAACTTGCAAATTTGTGGGATTTAATTCGTTCCTGGGTGTAGTCTACACAGACTAATAAAATTGAAAGGAGGAACTCTGCTAGGTATTTGCTGCTTTTAGAAGTATATGTCATTGGCCTTGGGAGAGATGTGGAGATTTTAATATTACTAGATACTCATTCGAGAGAATAAATTGCAAAAGAATATCCTGGAAATGGGCTGAATTCTCAGAATGGATTAATGATATGGTACGGTTTGATCCTCCTTTATTTGGAGGACCTTATGAATTGAGAACGGGAGAAAATCATAGGAGTGCATAAAGAATTGACCAAGTTTCTCTACTCTAGTGAGAGGAAATATTCTTACAGACCAGACGGCACTTACTTCCTAAACTTAGTTATGATCATAGCCCAATTGGGTACATGAGGCTAACTGGAGTACAAGAAACATTACCTAAAGTTTGAGCAATGGTAGCTTGGAGTGGAAGATTCAAGGACAAAGTCGAAGAAAAGAGATGGTGGGGAGCTATTCATTCATGCATGTGGTGGACTCTGTGGAGGGAAAGAAATGGGAGATGTTTTGAATATAGATTTGATTCTAGACATAAAATTAAGGTGGAACGAAGCTAATGTAGAGGAAGCTTACCAGTTGGTAGAGATTCTAGGGTCTCTGTGATTAGTCTTAGAACAAAATTATCCAAAATTTTGTAGAGGTCTCTAACCCGTTCTTAATGTTGATGAATACAACTTACTAGTTTCAGAAGAAACAAAACGATTGTGCTCTATTATGGGAATTTTGATGAAGATGGAAATTAATGCAGCAGACACCCAAAAACCCAAACTTTAGTGCTTCTCAAAGTTCCCAACACTCGAGTCTTATGGACTGTGGAAAAAATAAACTAATGATGCTATTTAGACTCTGCCATTTCAGCATCAGAAATCCCCAAGACTCTAGCATCAATGGTTTCTGAGAAAGTGTGTCAAAACTGCTCCCAAAAGCAATTGGAGAAGCAGAAAAAATAGTACCCCACTATAAAGGAAAACATGTAAGCTTCCCTTCACAGACTTCTAGAATAAAAGGAATAACTTGTAAGAGCATTACCTGCGACCCATGCTCTACCATCAGAATTAGAAAGCTCAGCTCGTAGCTTCTCAACTTCACGTGCCATAGTAACCAAATTTGTCTCCATTGCCTGTCTCTGATCCATGAGCTCAACTTTAGCCTTCTTTTCGTACTCAATGGCAGACCTAGAAGTCACGAGCAAATTAATATAAGGGTTCAACTCCTAACGGGCGCCAGGCAGGTTTGTGACATATCAGCATTCCAGGTTAACCATATCTCCATAAAAAGAAACAAACAAAATAAGAGCAGATACCTAGCACGCAAAAGCTCTTGATGCAGCCCATCAATCTCGGCCCTAAAATGAGGAATCTGTCGGCTATCAGCTTGTAGCTTCGCAAGGTCCTTTGTGAGAGTTTGCACCTGGCCAGTCAGATCCTGCTTAATAATATTAAGCTTCTGGACTTCAACATGGAGCTGTTTGACCTCATTTTTCAGAGGTTCTGCAGCTCGAAGATCCCCTTCAAGCTTGAGACCTCTCTCGATTAATTCCCTGGACCGCATTTCATGCTCCCCTTGCATGTCAGTTATGGCAAGGTTCATTCCATACAGTTCCTCCTTTGCAGCAGCTAATTCCCTTTGAAGAGCTATTCGGTCATCAGTCAATCTCCTGTTTTCACCAAGAAGTCTGCGTATCTCAAGATGTTGTATATCAAGTTCCTCCTCTAACAAGGCAGGATGGGGAGGGGGTCGAGGCATAGGACCCCGGGCAATATGCCCTTCTGAAGGAAAGCCCCGGCGGTTGTCAAATGCTTCCCGAGGAATGCGATTTCTTCCTTCCATCTCACACAGTACTGTAAACGAGTAATAGCAGCAAAAAGGATTAGACCACGACAAATAAGAAACAATCATCTTGGAACATGCAGTGATACAGCAGTTCAACTAAGTCTTAAATAAAGCAGGTGAGTACGGCAGTTTAACATAGCCTTAAACAGAGCAAGTGATGTGCAAGTTGCAAAAACAAATTTGCGGAAGTTAAGGCAAGCAACCAAGTATGACTTGCAACCAAGGGAAGCTTAGAAGACCTTATATATTACAATTCTTGATAATGTCAAGAGAAAACAAGAAAGATTTTGACATAAATTTATAGTTCAAGTTCCTTCGTTTAAGGGTGAGAGAAGAACTTCCAGGAAATAGTATAGAGAGAGAGAGACAAGTAATCAAATTTAAAAAAGCATGTCGGTCACTGCCTGGTGGCATTCCAAAGAATCTACTATGTTGAAACTAAGGATCAAAATTCAAAAAGGCTAAAAAAGAAGGGTAGAGTGAGAATAACACTAAGATTGTCAATCAGTCAAGGCATATAAATATGTTGTAAGTACACAGAAGAACATCCAAACTTGTGGACAGAAGAAACCTAGTAGAAACTAATTTCATTTAAAAGTAAACCAAAAAGGAATTTATGAAGGTACAATAGATACTATGGAGAAAAGTTAGGAAATCCATTCAAAAAAAAGGTCAAAGTGTTCCCAATGAACTCTAATGATCTCACTCCATAGCTCAATTGCGTATCACATGCACTTGCGGGAAACTCCTTGCCGAGGGCCTGTGCACCCCCGGGATTAGTCGGGCTCAAAGAGACTCGGACACCTGGTGCAAGTCAAAATAAAAAAATAGTACACAAGAAAACTATCACCAGACAACATTACTTGACTACTTGATGCCTTGCTTAGATGTGAACCAAACCTTATCAAGTAACCTCAGCTTCAAAAGAAAATAGAATTATAAGAGAATCAGTTAAATCATATTGTGATTCTTTTTTTGTCTTGTCATGAATATACATACACACATATATCAAATAGTGGGACATAGTCCAGGTATTCTGGCAATCCTATTTGCCCAACGAACTGAATTTTTAAATTGTCTTTTTTTTTTCCCTATTTATCTGCTTTTTTGTTCAAAACCAAAAGTAACTGTATTTAAAAAAAAAAAAAAGGAAGTCAGCTTTGATTGTTTTCCTCTTCTTCCTCGCCTCAATTCTATTGCCACCACTTAAAACACCATCCGTCTACCTACTCTCTTCATTTCTTTCCTTTCCCAGCTCCTTGTATGCTTTCTAGATTAAGGTTTTTGTCATCTTGCTTTCTTTCTTCACATTTACTGGAGTTACCTTTTTTCTCTACTAATCAATATTTACCCCTCACTGCCATAAGTTCATAAGAATTCTGTTGTGGGAGAAATTTCTTTTATTTGCACACGTGGATCTTTACAAAGAGTTATTTTCTTTCTCGGAACAATGCAACAAAGAAAGAAGATTCGGTTTCTATATCCCTGCATGTATGGTTGCTGCCTCTGTAAGTGTCCGTTTCTGCCTCACTCTTTGCCCTAAAAGATAGCTCTGACTGTCACCACTGGTATTCATGACGAACAGGATTCTCACCAGGAAGAAATTCATTCTGGAAGAGCTGACATCTCCAAGGCCGAGTTGACGACGAAGTTGTCTAGGAACCCAGGATGTATGAGGTGAAGGACCCAAATGATAATTAGCTCTAAAATTACTAGATTTTATTTTAGAAATATATTCTCTTTTTCCATTATATTAGATGTTGCGAATTACAGTTATATTTGGATTTGGTATTAATCCTAAATGCGGGAGGAGTTTTAAGCATATAGAATTTCATTAATTTTTCTTTTGGCTACCTACGCAATCTTTAAATCTTCACAAATATAATTTCTGTCTTTAGTTTAATTTTTGGGGGGCACAACAAGGAGAACTCACAGCCGCTACCCTTTGGGTGCGCACAGGGTTAACCCCGGCTCCTATGAAATAGCTTGCAAAAACCACATAGGAGAAGTAAACCGTACTAGGCAAGCCCAGTGTGACGAGCTCGGTCCAAAAGGCAAACAAAGCAACGCAAAGGAATTCGAACTTGAGACTTCCAACATGGAAGTTTCAAGCCCAAACCACTAGGTCATCTCAAAAGGTTCTCTTTAATTGAATTAGTTTATTAGAGTTTTCTTATAAAAATTGTTTGTAATAATTAGTTAGTAATGTTTGATTCTTTTTATAAATTCCCGCGGTAAAATTAACTAGTGCAAGTATAAATTAGGAGTAAAAACACACAGCTCCTAACAAACTGAAAAGCAACAGTGAACAATCTTATCACCTGACTCTCCATTTTATAGTCGGTACAAATAATCAAATGGTCAGTACAAATAATCAAACAAGAAAATGAACTTTACACAGAATAACAGAAACAAAAAAACAAGTTCATTAATCGCAATAGATCCTTAGATTCCCAGTCTATACAGCACAAATCATTTCAATAAAGGAATAAATAACAAACCTCCAGGTCTCAGTCAAAATTTAACGACATAAACATGACACACACAAAAAATACGGCATGAAACCCTAAAACCTCCAATCATAACAATCTGAATAGAATTCTGAGGTAAACAGTACCAAAAATTCAAAAAAAAATCAATAAATCGAAAGGAATCAAAAAGAGATGTGATCAGATTTTGTACCTTACGAGACTAGAAAAAGCTAGATGTGATCGGACAAGCCGATGTAGAGGTGCCTCTGTCGGACCGGCTCCGCCGCAGAGTAGTCCGCAGAATAACTTGTGCAGAAATACTTTAGGGTATTTTAGCGAGTGAAGATAAAAGTAAATTTACTTGTCTTTTATATTCCATGAAAATGCATCACGGTTACTTTATATTATACTACTAATTGAATACAACTCAATTAAGTAAAAAGGCTCCATGAAAGATATGTGTCGTCACGGTGTAAAATTTAAGCTAATTTTTTTTTGTATTGTTTTTATTTTTATATGATATGTGCATTATTTTTATGCAAAATTTAAGCTAATTTTTCTGTGTCATTTTCATTTTTATTAGATGCACCTAAAGGGATATGAAAATGTGTGGTATCGTCGTGTAAAGCTTAAGCTAATCTTTTCACTATTGTTTCCATTTTTATTGGATGCACCCAAAGATATAATATATGAAAATATGGGTGTCGTCGTAGTATAGAGCTTAAGCCAATCTTTTCTGTATTGTTTTCATTTTATTGGATGCATCCAAAGGGATAACATATGAAAGATATGTGTCGTCATTGTGCAGAACTTAAGCTGATCTTTTCTATGTCGTTTCTATTTTTATTGGATGCACCCAAAAGAATAACATATAAAAAATATGTATATCATTGTCGTCGGGTAGAACTTTAGTTAATATTTTCTGTATCATTTCCATTTTTATTGGATGCGCCCTACGGGATAACATATGAAAGATAACCCTGTTTGATCGAAACGACTGGCGTAATTTCATCATTGTAAAATAACATTAGTATGTTATATTTGGAATTTCAATAATGATTCTTGATGTTTTGAGATTAAAAAAAAAAAAAGAACGAATCTCACGAGAAAAAATAAAATTACGTGAGGATGAATAAATGCAGCTTTATGTTTTAAAAGTGAGATAAAATCTTTTATAATAGACTTTCTATACGTAAATCAATTTAATGTAATTACTAAGTTCCAAGCATTAATATTTTCTGTCTTTTCTATGGAATGTTAAAGAAAAATGAAAAAATAGTCTGAAATACAGTGTTGAAGTAACCCATGCCATACTCCTAGGAAAAGCTTGGCTGAGTGAGTTAACGTACTCGGGAAGGAAATGATCTTTACATGGAAATGAAAGAATCTGGAGTGATTAATTGAGAAAATATTACAGAATCAAAAGTGACCCTAGTTTACGGTCAGATGAATGAACCGTCGGGAGCTCGTATGAGAGTTGCTTTGAGCAAGATCGATTACCCTCTTAGAGTTTTTTTAAGTATATTATTAAAGGTATTATCGATCTTGAGCCGCACATACAGTGAGCGGGTCTCTATAGACCACATGGCAGTCTACATTTTTTCATGAAATATACTAATTTTAGATATCAATTTTATTTATTTCTTTGACAAGACATATATACACATGTCAATTTTTAATTGGTATTTCTTGATTAGTTAAAACTTAATTATTAATTGTCATTATACTTAAATGTCTTTTTTTAATTTTTACTTTCTTTTTCGTGGAGGTTCAGCCATGGTGAAAGAGTTGTGCCGACGCCAGCAATGAATCAATTGCAAAGACTTTCAGCAGTAGAATCAACATCACGATATAAGAAATCTCCCTCAGCCGCTACAACCATCATTTCCACTAGAATTGTAAATTTTAATTGTGAAAAATGCAAATCATCACTCCATCACTATCAAGAAGACAAAGAAAATCACAAACTTTCATGATAATATAACTTTATTATTGGAAAAAATTCCATACCTCGCTAAAAGGAAGACCATTTCTTTTTTAGGGAACTACTAAAATTTTGAGATGAGTTTGAACAATACTATGATAATAGATTAAGAAGATTAAAAAAATGATATTGTAAAGAAACTCAATAAAAAAAGAAAGCTCATCTGAACAGGCGTAAGAGAAAAAGAGGAAGAAATAAGTACTTTTCAAAATTCAAGAAAAATAAAACTAAAAAGTAGAAAAAGAAGAAAGATTACACCTAGCAACGCGCATATAACCCCTTGATACATATGTGAGTATGATATATTAAACGGGTGTATATTATATTTTAAATTAGTTAATAGGTGTCACATGTCTCACTCATAGTTTGAGATTGAGTCGAAAAAGAAAAGAAAAAAAAATTGCTATAAAGTTGATTTGGTACCTGGCTACCTGCTCATGCTACTTGGCGCATCTTGTCAACATACATAATATACACACACACACACACACAACACACACGTCAAATTAGTTCTTTGGTCTAACTTATATTTCAAGAGCTTGTTCAAAAGGAGGATTCGAGCCTTAAAAGGAGTCTAGCGATGTCATTCATCATCGAATTGAGATTTGTTATAGTTGTCCTAGGTTCTTAGGGCCCATAGCATCTCGGGTCTGATTTTGATATCATATTAAATTATGAAAAAAATTATGTGACTAAGCAAACATATGCTACTTAAATTATTTATCATAGCTACAGTTTAAATTATTTACCACTTGCTACCATGGTCCAATTCAAGATTCTAGGGGCACGTCTAGAATTTACATAATTAAGCTCCCAATTATTTAAATTTAGAATATGTTTTGATAAATTCAAAATTTCCTAATTGAATAACTTACATTTCTAACACATGAGTACACACAGATTTGACTTTGTAACGCTTATATTTTTCATAATGTATAATATTATGATGCTCATCTTATTTATTATTATTTTTATAATAATTCTTACTATAGTTTATTTTTATAATAATTCTTACTATAGTCTAAATTTTATATTTTGAAAAAGATAAGCATGAAATGATTGAATATATATTTAAAAGAAGCAGGTGAATTTTTTTAAATTCTAACACAATGATATAAAGATAAACGCAATATTATAGTTTCTTAAATGATGGATATTTACCATCAAAATTGTTCTCTACTTACTATTGAAAAAAGCTTTTCTTTTTTAAATGATTTGCTTTGGACATTATAGTATTACTATTTCTCGACATTGCATGTATATATCGTGTTAAATAATATATACGATTTCATAAAATAATATTAGTAATATGATTGCATTTGTACAAATTAAAAAGAATATAAAAGTGAAATGTAAACATTTAAATGAAAATATGTATTTAAAACAATTATTTAATTGAAAGATCAGAAAAAATATGTCAAAACTTTTAATATTTTTCGTCCATACGTGTATTTCAAAATCAAATGCTTTTTCTTCCTAATCTCTTTCGTTTGTATTTTTGTTTTAAAAAATTTATGTTTGATGTGGCATAAATTAAACATTTAAAACACATAAAATTAAAGATCAATCAATTCAAATAGCAAAACGTACAATTGCTTTATTAGTATCCAACAGAAAAAATAAATAAAGCCAATGCCAAAATATCAGTATGCCAATTTTTTTGTAACTATTTGGCACATATTCCCTGTAAAATCACATCATCATACAAAAGAATAAGGCGGCTGGCCTACTACGAACACCTGCAGGGATTAGTGTATGAGACCCCGATCCTATGAACGCTCAAAGTCAATTCAGAAAAACACTATGGACTGCCACAAGTTCATTGGTGTAGTCAGCTTGTTCATGAACTTCCTCGTAATTTCAAGGGCATCTTTCGACATGGTTGCATAAAGCGCTATTACTTTAATTTTGGCAGGCAGAAGAGATAAAATATTATGTACCTGCAATAGAAGAAATAATTAACAAAATATGTGTTCATATCTAACATGTTCATATCATTGAAAACATAATGTAAAAATGCAGAAATAAATTACCTGAACATCGAATTCCCTTGAGAGCATTACATCAGCCTCATCTAACACAACAATTCTAACATGATCGAGATGAAAAGATCGATTTTTAGTAAACAACAAGTTCAACATATTCGAAGGTGTACCAACAATGAGATGGACACCAGTTGATATGATATTTTTGTCCGTCTCAACACCATTTTCACCTACACAAGTATCTATTTTTATTTCAATATGGTCACAAAGTGATCGCATGACTTGCTCAATTTGATGTGCACGATCAACCGTAGGTGCCAAAAACAAAACTTGGCAATGAAGTAAATCCTTATTTATCTGTTGTAAAATTTGCGAACAAAATGCTCTTATTTTCTCAGCAACAGATTGAATTTTGCACTTAATCTCTGATTCATCAACAGCAGACCTATAAATCATAAGATAGAATTAAAAAAATATTTTAATAATATTTCTTAACATAACATAATATACCTAAGAGATAAAAGCCTTGAAACTTCAGAACGGAGGTGTTTGGCCTCATTTTTCAAAGGTTCAATATCTGGAATTTGGTGTATCAACTGCAAACCCCTTTCCATAAGTTGCCTGCAATGAACTTCATGCTCTGCTCGTATATCATCTATCACAACATTCTTACGATGAAGTTCCTCTCTAGCAGCATCTAATTCATATTGTAAAGTAATTCCTTCTTCAACTAATTTTTGAATTTCATTACAAAGTCTTTGGATTTCACCCTCCATCTCGCATACACTAGTGAAAATAATTGCAAAGAATTAGATAAAACAATCAAATGAAAAAAAACAGTTTAAGACCAAATGAATGATATAACTGTTCAATAAGATAGAATCCACCAAGGAATGACAAAACTCTATACAAAACAGAGAATTTATATTGAGGGATGTCAAAATATAAAGTAGTAAGGACACAGACAAAAAAAAAAAAATTAAAGACAAAAGATGCTTCAATTGTCTTAAAATTAAAAAAAAAATGTTTAAAGCCAAAATACCTCAATTAGGTTCGAACTTCAAACGTCCGAATCACTAACCAAGGAGAAATTTTACTACCCTAAAGCACTAAGTTAATTCTTTACTTTGTGTCAATTGGTGTCAACTTTTATATATGTAAGTATAAAATCAAAATTTGACATACCTGTAATTCTTTTTAAGCATTAGTGTCGATACCTAATGATACAATGTAAATATGAGCTCGTCTCATTGAAAGAAAAAAAATAGCACTTATATTGAAGCACAACTAATATTATAAATGAAAATGATAGTAACATTAAATTTTAATAGAATAATAAAAATATAATTAATTAATAAAATATGTACAAAAGTGATTCATTTCTACCCTTCAAAATTTAGAACCAAATTCAAAAGACTAAAATGCCACATATAAATTAACTGAAGATTCTAAGCATCTATGTTGATATCAACTTTCTAACTTGTGCTTCTATATAATTAGAAAAAAATATTGAAATATATTATATTTATAGTTCAAAAAATGCACAGGGAGGCTAATTGTTAAATGCCTGTCGAAAAGGAACTAAAGAGGGTACAAAAAGATAAATGGGCGACATATTACAAAAATGAAGGGAAAAAATGATGGGTTTTAAAATTAATGTGGCACACCACTATAGTTTAATATATTTCATTTCTCGAACGTAGACCTTCTTTCTTTGATTTGAAGCAAGATTTTTGGAAAGTAACAATATATTTAATAAAAAATATAAGTGGAGCATTAGGTACATCTAGCCGATATTTGACAAAAGATGTACACATAAAAATTATAACATGTGTAGTATGATATACAACAACAACAATAACATATCCAGTGAATGTAGTATGTACGATATACATAAAAATAAAAATTGTCAAAATCAATCAAAAGGAAAAAATAAAATAAAAAATGGATAAAACATGATTTATAATAGTATTTTCTAACCTTGAAAAGATAGAAAAGTTGTACGACTACAATGTTGAAGCCTCCCGAAGAATGGTTAATAAGTGATTTGAATTCCTTATTGCGAAACTCGTTCCACCCAAAGAGAAAATTGTATTAATATTCCAGAAGAACCAGTATTGTTTGTGATACTGATGTAGTATAAGGTGTGTGTGTTTGAGATATATAAGGAAAAAAAAAGTGATGGTGAGATTATCTTAAATCTTGTATATTAAAGAGATAAATATATAAAAAAGTGAGTCAAAGATACGGAACGTGAGTCAAAGATGCGGGTGATTGTATTTTTTCAATCTCGCGCTATGATAAAAAAAGTAAATTGATAATGATCACATAATTTCTTAAATAATAGGAATTGATAACGATCACATAAGTTCTGTAATTTAACTTCTTTTTTTTTTTAACAAAAAAAATAGCCAAAATCGGCCCAACTATTAAACCCAAGGCATAGGCCTTTTTTTTTGTTTGGCTTTCTTTCCTTTTCTTTTCCATTTTTCCTTCCTTTCCTTCGATATCAAAATTTATTTGATTATCGTGCATTTCCATCTTAATAAATAAAATAATAAATAATAAAATAACATAATTATTTATTTTTTTTCACAAAAGAATTGAAACAATTAAAAAAAACTTTAAAAAAAATTAAACATTGAAAAAATCTTCTTTTTTCTTTTTAGTTTTACTTTAACATTACACAACAACAACAAAAAAAGTTTTAGTTAAAAAAAGGGAAAGAAAAGGGTAACATGGTCAAAATAAAGAAATAAAAAATAGCGCCACTAATATTTAAAAATTTTAAAAAAGGAAAAAAAAAACAATATCCTAACATGGTTTAAAAAAACAAATTTAATCAAGCAATTCACACATGATACTTATAATATGTATTATTTACTGAATTTAAAACGTATTATAGTTATTTTTTATTATTTTCTCTTATTAATGATGTTGAAATAATTATTATATTAAAAATATATTACTTATATTCCCTGCATTAAAAAATATTTATAACACATATGAAGTATCGAATTTAAAATATATTACAATTGTAGTTTTTATTTATTTATTTTTATTAATGATATTAAAAAATATTATATCTGAATTTTAAATATTTAAACATTATTTAAATTAGTTTATATGTTAATATATTAAATTGTGTCAGTGCATTATTATAATTTGAAGAAATTCAACTTTTTAGATCGTAAGTTTTAATTATTTTTTTTTATCTAAATATCGTGACAAATCAAATGATATCACATAAAATAAGACAGAGAGAAAATATTTTTGCAGGATAACAATTTTAATTTTGGTAATCAATTTGAAAAGACACATTTGCCAATATTATAAGAATTAGAGGAGATTTCTGTTAAACTAATTAATAAAAACTATCAAACTCAAAAAGGAATAAAACATGACAACTAATTTTCGGATCTTTAAAAGATTGGAAAGTTGAACAACTCCAACATTGATGCGGAGATGTGTAGTTATGAGAGTGATTAAAATTTCTTATAGCCAAATCGTTCCATCGATAGGAAAAAAATAGTAATACATATAATATTCGAGCAGAATTAGTACTATGGTGATACTAATAGTAGCACAAGGTTTGTGTGTTTGATAATTGTCAAGGCTAGCTATATTGCTCGGAGAGTAGTTGAAATTTGAATAGCTCTTGAATGGGAATTGCCTATTGTGAAGGAGGAACTTCATCGAATGAATTTTGCAATAGATGATATGCAAGGGGAACATGAAATTCGCTCTAGGGAACTAATTGAAAGAGGTCTGAAGCTCGAAGGAAATCTTCGAGCTACAGAACCTCTGAGAAATGAGGCAAAACAACCATATGCTGAAGTTCAGAAGCTTAATACAACTAAATAGGATCTCGCTAGCCAGGTAAAGACCCTCACTAAAGACCTTGGTGAGTATCTCTCCCTGGCTAGAGAGATCTTGCTTAAAGGTACTAAGCCTTGTAACTTCAGAATGGAGGTGTTTAGCCTCTTTATCAGAGGTTTTGTAGTTCAAAGATCTCCTTCTAGCTTCATACCTCTTTCAATTGTACTTTCCTATTTCATGCTCCACTTTCATATCACCTATTGCAAAATTTATGAGGTTCCTCCTTCGCAACACACAATTCACATTAAAGAACAATTCAATCTTTAACTAATCTATGGGCAATGTGTCCTATAGGATAGCCCTGGCAGTTTTGAAACACACATCCCTTATGCTACTATTAGTACTAGGTCTACTCGAATGTCATCATTATCATTTGTAATTATATTACAAAACACCCCCCTCCCATCCCCTTCGTGCTACTATAATTATAATTTGTATCACCTAGTATCACTCACAATACTAATTCTACTCGAATATCATCAATATTAATTTTTTTCAACGGGTGAGATGAGTTTGACTATTAGGAATTCTAATCACTCGATTAACTATTCTCGGGTGGTAAAGAAAGAAATAAGATAAAATTCACCAAGGGATTTAACAAAAGATGTATAGAGAAAAATCATAACATGTGTACAACGATATACAAAAAAATACAACAACGTACATACCCAGTGGAATCTCATAAGTGGGGTTTGAGGAGAGTAAAATGTACGCAAACACAAAAATAAAATTGTACAAAATCGATCAAAAGGAAAAACATAAATAAAAAATGAATAAAACATGATTTATAACAGTATTTTCTAACCTTGAAAAGATAAAAAAGTAGTATAGCTGCAATGTTGATGCCTCTCGAAGAATGGTTAATAAGCGATTTGATTTCCTTATTGCCAGACTCGTTCCACCCAAAGAGAAAATTTACTAATATTCTAGAAGAACTAGTATTGTTAGTGATACTGATGTAGCATACGGTGTGTGTGTTTGATATATATAAGGAAAAAAATGTGACAGTAAAATTATCTTAAATCTTGTATATTAAAGAGATAAGCATAAAAAAAGTGAGTCAAAGATGCGGAAAGTGAGTCAAAGATGCGGAAAGTGAGTCAAAGATGCCGGTCGTTATATTTTTTCAATCTCTCACTATGATATAAAGGTAAATAGATAAAGGTCACATAATTTCTTAAATGATATAAATATGTCTTTTTAAACGCCCGAGTATAGTATTTTATTTATTATAAAAAGTGTGTGTTTTTAAAATAATTTATATGGATAAATTTAGTATGATGAAGAGAAAAAATATGACAAAATAATTAAAACTAAAAGTAAAATTTTAATCTATATATAATTTTTAAAATATTCTATATTTATAAATACATCTATTATTCTTAAATTAAAAGCTTAAAAACTAGTTTAAAAGTGCAAAATAGGCAAATTATCAAAGACGCGTCTAGAAGATCTAAAGAGGTATACAAAATTTCATATGTTATCTAGCGTGAAATTTTTTAAATGGGCTTCAAAAATCTTAACTCAATCCTGCTAAATCACGGGTTAGGTCCGGCCCAATGGGCCTCACCCATATTGACGGCTTTACTAATGAAAAATTTATGTAATTTAATAATCTTAAATCTTGTGTATTGAAGATAAGTATAAAAGAAGTGAAAAATCGTTAGAAAAGAAGATACTCATATTTTTAAATCTTGCGCAATGATATAAAGATAAAAGTAGAATAACTTCTTGAATTGATGGATATCTACGATCAAGAATGTTGTTCTCTATTTATTATAGAACATGTCTTTTAAAATAATTTATCATGAATAGTTTTAGTATACTTAATTTCTCGACACGTGTAATATTAATTGAGTCAAATAATGTACAACTTTATAGAATAATATAGTAATATTATTGTGTTTATACAAATTAGTAACAAGAATATAAAAGTGAAACACAACTAAATAAATCTTTTTTTCTTTCTAATCTCTTTAGTTTATATATTGTTCTTCTAACATATGTGTTGATGTTGTTGCTTGATGGCTAGCTATTGCTCTCTCTTCTTTTGATCCAGACGGGCATTCCCTTCTTCATTCTTACAGTAGGAAAATTGATAATTGAATCCTCCTCAGCAATCCACCTGCACGAATTCAGATTTTTAATTGAACTAGCGTCTATGAACGTGCTTTCCACGTTCCTCTTTATCAATTTTAATATAAAAAAATTTGATGACTAATCTAGAGTTCCATTCTGACATCTGATTAGAAAAAATCAGGACCCAACTTCTGAATCAAGACTCTATCTCGATTCCCAATCCAAGACCTAATCCAATACTCATCCTAGGATTTGATCCAAGAGCTGGCTTCTGACTCGAGATTCAATCCTGAATTCAACTCTAGACCCGACTTCTAACTCGAGATTCAACTCTGTACCCAACTTCCAAACCAAAATCTGAGCCCACCTAATCCTGACATTCGACACTAGACTTGACCCCAACTTTTGACTTCTGAGTTGGCCTAAATTTCGACTCAAGACCACTCCGACATTAGATCCTGGACTTGACTTTTGATTAAGGATCTATAAAGGTCGTTCAACATATCAACCAACATTTATATTCATGCTTTTAGAATGATATAGATATACTCGATTTTAGGTAAATTTTTACCGTCGAACCTATAACACTTTTTGAAATTAATCTTATAGATAACACATAAAACATTTGCTTTTGTAATAATTATCCCTAATTTTTTTATGACATGTTAAAGTAAGTACATACCTGAATTGAGTAGTAAAGTGGTGGAGGAAGATTGAAGCTTCCAGCCTAGCAAGGTCAAGCCCAGGGCACAACCTTTGTCCACCTCCAAAGGGGGTGAAGTTACAATTATTTGTGTCCTTGTTCTGTAAGGATATAAAAATAGTATAAGTCGTAATAATTATATTATTGAGCGTTTAAAAAAAAGTTATTTGTGCTTACTTGCCAGCGCCAAGGATTAAACTGATAAGGGAAGTCATAGAGATTATCATCAAGATGAACTGATCTAAAATAAGCCAAAATACACCATCCTTTTGGAATTAAATATCCTTTTATCTCCACATCTTTCACTGCTCTCCTCATTACCCCTATTATTATGTTTCCCAGCCTTAATGTCTCAGATATTACCTATAAAAAAAGGAGTAATTAATTACTAATTTAGTTAATTTAATATGTTTGTCAAAATAATTATGTTTGATAATTAAGTTGAAATATAATCAAATAACTTACGTTTTGTGTAAATGGTAATGATAAATAGTCGCTCCATACTAGTGTTTCTCCTTGCTTCTCTTTTAGACTTTTTAACGTCAAGTTCTCCTCCTGTAAAGTATCACCAGAGTAAAGGATGAATTTTAAAGTTAAATTATTTTTAATTAGACTAAAGTAACATTTATTTTGGAGTGGACCAAAAAGGAAAAGGTGTCACATCAATTGGAACAAAGGGAGTATTAACTAAGGCAATAAGTAAGTTTTTTAATAGGTTGAATTGAACAGATCAAATGAATTGAGTTAATAAATGGGCAGGTTGACGGGTCATATTTTCATGAATCGATCCCATCACTTCTACTATTGTACATAGATCAAATTCTTCTCATCCCCCGACCCTCCACCCCCACCCCACGTCAAGAATCAGATATTTGAAGAGTGTATAATTTAATATAGAAGTCCAACATCAATCAATGGGCATATATAAGTCTGTTATTTTGGAGTGGACCTAATTCAACCCCGCAGATTAGTTTTTCCTTATCCCACCGACATAGGACTAAACTCAACCTCGAAAGTTAGAACAAAATAAGAAAGAATACGTACCGTCAACTGTTGGAGAGCAAGAGGAGTATCAGAAAGGTATTTAACAGCAAGAGTTATTAGGACAGGAACAGAATCTTCACCAGGGATCATCAAATCAATCATATTATCAGATATTAATTCATCTGTTAATTCTTCACTTTTATCATTTACCAAAACATCAACTACGTCTTCATTTATTATTGACATCTTTTTTTCCCTCTTTTCTTCTATAATTTTCTGTATCAATTTCACCATTCTCTTTTTTGCCTGAAAAACAAAATTTAATTCATTAATTATGATTATTTTTCAATATACATGTAATAAAAAATATTACTTCAAATAATATAAGTACAACTTGCCTGTAAAGAACGATAAAGTCTAGTACCAGGAAAATTTATTGGCAAAGACATAAGACCAGCAATGAATTCTTGAAATTGGATTTTTAAAATCTCCAATTTTTCACCTCCATCTATACCAATCAATGATTTGACTAGTACTTGAAAAGCAATCTGAATATGTAACAATTAAAAAAAAAAAGAATTAAAATTAACGATGTTGAAATTAGACACGTTTAAATATACAACTACAACATACCCAATTAAATCCCACAAGTGGGGTCTGGGGAGGGTAGAAATGTACGCAAACCTTCCCACTACCTCGTACACGTTTAAATATAACAAACATAATTATAACAAATGATTCCAGTTTAACTAACAATATAATTCATATCCACTTCAACATGAAATGACCATACGAAAAGCTTTATAACAATATCACTGTTAGAAACAAAGATTTTTTCCACCACGAAGCAGTAAAAGTTTTGTATTATAAAATATGATTTTTTATCGATTTCAATTACAATATATGTGAAAATAGCTATTGAATATTTAGTAATTTGCATACACTACTAGAAAATTGTTAATATCCATCGGAAATATACTTGTTACCAACAGTGGCGGAGCCAAGATTTTCCGTACGGGGGTTCAGAAGTAGATACACAAACTAATTGAAGGAGGTTCGATATCTATTATACATACATAAAAAATTATTTTTACCATATATAAATAGTATAATTTTTCGCCAAAAGAAGCTCGGATGAACCCACTAATACCTATGTGGCTCCACCATTGGTTACTGACAAGACAAATTTCAAAGGAATGTCTGTTAAAATTTAGCAATTTTCTGATAGTGCGGAGAAGAGGGAGAAAGTGAAACTAACATTTTTGGCTTGGTGTTGGATGTAGACAGGGGAATTTTCTTGCCAATTAGCCATAGATTGTTGTACATATTTCTGCATGTCATGTGTAATTCTAGCTTTAACATGAGGAGATTTGAAAAAAGATCCAATTAGGCCATGTATTCTTCTTTGTAAACTTCCATTAATTAGCAAAATGGAGGATTTTCCCATTAACTCAGTAAGAGATTTTGGATAAAAGGGCACAAAAGTCTTTGCATCACTTTGAAGAATACTTCGATTAACTTCTGCATCAGTTGAAATTATAGTTGGACTTCCAAATATATGTGACTTGAACACTTTTCCATACCTTCAAATAGCCAAAAAAAAAAAATACATAGTATCAACGAAACATACTATCTCATAGAAATAGAAAGAAAATTTACGATTCATTAATTAGAGAAAATAAATTTGAAAGGTAATGACGACTATATTACTCATATAGTCATATAACCTTAGCAAGTATTTGATACGATAAAAATTGACTTCGTTGAAAAATCTTTATTTTTCGATATTTGTATAGTACAATAACGACAAGAACATATCAAATATAGTCCCACAAAGTGAAAACTTTAGCTAGTAAACTTAAGATAATTCTAAAAGAATAAAGTCCACTCATAAATGAGAAAGAATGTAAATATTTTCTTTACAAAATGACTTTTATCGTATCAACCATAAAAAATAGCTTTCTCATGAAAAATAACTTCGCAACGAACAAATTTATGATTGCTAATCTCTTATGTATATATCATAAAGGCAGATGTAGTAGGGGTTGCAAACCTTTCACCCTTCTGTTGAGCACATATAATAAATTATTAATTCATCGACAAATTAGTTGATAGATAATTCTAGATGTACTTACATATGTCGACGTTTTTCCATAAATGATTCAGGAGAATGAGTGTAAGCAGAAGAAATGTACTCTAAAGTTTCTCCAATGTAAGGCCATCCAAGATTTCCCAAAGGAATAAGTGAAATCATCATGTTTGATTTTCTGTATAGTTTGATGATGAATAATTTCCTATGAAAAATGATGATAAATATTGTAATTGCTAATAAACTCCAAACACTATAACTATACATCATATTCTTGGAATTTCCTTTTTCTAGGCAAAAGTAGAGAATATGTTTGAGACAAAATGGTTTTGTAGATGTTTTTGAGTTGTGTACTTTATTTGTTACACTTTTGTTATTATTTGTGTTTGGGTTGGTGGGGTTGAGTAACTAAAGCAAAAAGAGTTTTTCTTTTTTCTTAGAATCTTGTAAAATATTCCTAATAATTGGAATTGGGTACTTGAGTTAAGAAACTTTAATTTAGTCTGATGAATAATGATTCATCACACAAATATAATATGGCCTACATTGATTAAACCATATTCACAGCCAGAGGGACAAATTTTGTAGTTAAACAGTAAAAAATTTATAATAATCTCATTTATTTATGAATTAGCGAAGATTATATGAAAATTCAATTATCTAGGATTATCGATAAATTTTTATAATTGATTTCATGTGTTCTTCAAAGTTGGTTGCAGCTAACTAATTACTATTTCATTTTTTAACTGCTATATCCGTTTTCTTCTTATAATATATCATTGTCATGAAGTCTTAAATTCTACAAATTTCTTTCTAGAAGAGGGTCTTTTTTTCTCTATTTCAAACAGTGCATGTGACTCTCAAAAATATGAAAAAATAAGATGAAATAATGTAAGTAAATCGACTTCCTTATTATATGATTAAGTTTTTAGTGTATCTTACAGATCAATTCGAATTATTTCATATATATTATCTATTTTTTATATATACCAATACGTCACTATTGTTATACAAATATGTTTGTTGGATTTGGCCAACAACTATTGATGATACGTTGGCCACTTATTATGTATTACTTTGATTTGGCATGAAATTTAAGAAATATGAAAAGATTTTAAAATATTTCAAAAATATTCACAATATCATCTGTCAAATAAACAAATATCTTATTATTTTTTAGACCGACTAAAAAATATACATGCTAATTTTTGCTCGACTCTTATCACGAGCAAATTAGGAACACGAGGGATTCATCTGAACGCCGCTGGCTCTCATATATAGGCCATAGCTATTTTGAAGAATACTTCCAAAGTGACCATGAGGAGGATCAATCTCTAGGTAAATCATGAGTAGCATCTATTTTGATTATGTATAGACATCTTTAATTTGGAGTTTATTGACCCACCAATATGCAATATTGATCATTAAAAGAGTCTACCCATATGATTGTATTGACAAAAAAACAAAGAAAAAAAAAGTTATGCTAGAATAGATCCTACAATTATACACCAAAAAAACAATGTTTAAAAGAAGCGGCCGGCGATCCTCTAGCCGCTTGGGTGGATTATTGGTCAAACAATATAGTTAGCGTACATCTAATTAATTTAATTTTTTTTAGG
Organism: Solanum rostratum; assembly: GCA_029948455.1. Taxonomy (NCBI): domain Eukaryota; kingdom Viridiplantae; phylum Streptophyta; class Magnoliopsida; order Solanales; family Solanaceae; genus Solanum; species Solanum rostratum. The sequence goes on from CM057054.1 coordinate 65,944,069, forward strand.
GTAAATTATGGAATTAAACAAATATATGATATGTATTTACATTATACCATTATAGACTATAGTTTGAAAAAATAACAAGTTATAGTTGTAATTAGAGTTTTGTTGCTATTTCTCTCTCCTTTATTCCTCTTCTCTCTCTATAATCTCTTGCCAGATATATCAGTTGCACATATACAATTATTTAACAGATATACATATTCAATTCGACAAATATACATATAACAATTTGCATCTCTACCCTCTCTAGCTCGCCTCTCTCGAGCTTGCTTGCCTCTCTCCTCTGTCTCCCAATCTCGCTCACCTCTCTCCTCCCTCTCCCAATCTCACTTGTCAGATGTACAAATACATATGTATATTAGTTACACATATATAATTATTTGATAGATATATACATATAATTTAACATATATACGTAATAAATTCGCCTCTCTCCACTCTCTCTCGATCGTGCTCACCTTTCTTCTATAAAATGTAGCTATGAATCATGATTTTAGCAAACTATAGCTATTTTTGCCTAATTATGTTTCAAATATTTGCTCTTTTTATAGATAATTGTAACTTGCTACCTCTCGTCAATGAAGATATACATCAGATAACTATATTTATCAAGATTTAGAAGAATAAAAAAATCTCATCATTGAGTTCATATAATTAATCATTAAGTCACACAGACACTGCAAGTTGTTTTTTTCTTTAAACAAACAAATTAGAATATGTATATTGAAAAAGAAGGAATTAAAGAATATGTTATTAAGTGGTCCAAAACTAACATGTAAAGCCAAATCAAATTCTTGGTAGGTACAAAGAGAAGTTTGTTAAGGTATGTACACTATATATTATAGTATTAGAATTAGTATCAAAATAATATATAAGTCCCTACGGTCATGATGATATGTGAGGGACACAATTGTGCTTGCATGTGAGTTTATTTTTCTAAGTACAAAGCCAACATTTAACTATATAATCATCATCATACTCAATGCCCTACAAAACCCATGCCCAAACTTCTATTCTAAATTAATCTCATTCTTATCCTATACGTCTCTGATCAGTAATTACTAATTAAGGTGCTAATCTTCTTTTAGTTCTTTATTGTTATACTATGTGATTTTAATTAAACATGTCAATTTGACTGTAATTATCAACTTTGGTCTTTGGCTTTGCTTATTTAATAATAAGTTCCATGCCCCAACATTAATTAATTAATCAACATGATTATTTTAATTTGTTAATAATCATTAGTGTAAGCGTGTGGTTCATTCTAATGTCATCATTCCATTAAGTTCTTTAGATACCGTCTTTTTTTAATTGGTTGGTATATAAACCAAATCTTAGCTTGAAAACCGTTGGAGAATATTATTTCTTGCACACTAGGTGTATATATTTTTGTTAATTAATGTACCAAATTATAATTGTAGCTTTTTTCCTGCTAAATTAATGCTAAGACTCTTGAATAAACTAAATTAACATGCCTTATGCGCTGACAACAATTATTGATTCGATATACGCATTTTGCGATGGTGATTTTTCGTGATATAATATGGTTATTAAGAAAACGATGTTTGTTTTGATTGTTTTATTAATTATAGGGTATGGTATGGTTTTGTTTCATGGTTCTGTAACCATGAAAACCATCACTTTTTGAAACCACCGATTTGGTGGTATCCCATGGGTTTTTTTTTTCCAATTATACCCTTGTTTAAATTTAAATAATCCTAATTTATCTTTTATTCTTTATTAAACTTTACCCTAATATATGTATTGTTTTTGTATTACTTATTTCCCTCCGCATCAATTTCTGAAACTTTTTCCGCCTCCCATCTTTTCTTTCATGTTTTAGTCTATTTTTTGAAGTTTCGTTTTTTCAAAGTTCTCACTTTTTTTATTTTCTTGTGTTGTATGTATAGATTGGAGATATATTAGTTTGTATGTTTCTCTACTCGATTCTATATATTCATTTTTTAAAAATTATTAAAAAATATTGATAAATTTAATATTTATTATAATAAGGACTTTTTTAGTTCAACTGGGTATGTTGTTGTTGTTGTTTTAAGGACATTTTTTTTGTAAATGTATAAGTTACTCCCCATTTTAATTTATTTGTCATATTTTTCTTTTTAGGGAGTGTTTGAACTAGCTTCTTAAAAATGACACCCAACTTTTGACTTTTGTCCTTACTTTTTAGGGGTGTTTGAATTGGCTTGTTTGTTTCCAAACACTTTCAAAATTAAAAAATAGCTTAAAAATCATAAATCACTTAAAATAAATCAATCCAAACATGCACTTAGTTCATTAACGAAAAATGTCTCCCCCTCTTTTTGAGAACTCATAATTCTAATTGGTAATTCATCGTTACTTAACAAGTTCATCGTTAAAATCCTTAGCTACTTTCGAGTTTGTTACCCTTAACAATCACAAAATGATGTTTCAGTCTGAAGTGTTGTACGTCTCAATGGCGATTACTGATACTACTACAGTTACACCTCAATCCCAAACAAGTTGGAAACATCAATTTTTCTTATTTGTGTAAGATTAGAATAACAACAATCCTATGTCTACTAGGGATTTATGCATCAGTTCATTATAAAGTGTATTTACAAATTTCTCGTCAAAAAGAAAGATTTCTGAGATGGGATTTAGGCATCAGTTCATTGTCCAAGCAAATTCATTACTTCAACATTTGTTTGTATTTGAAAAACGGAGAAGATGAAAATCCAACCTGAAGGTAAGTTTCTCAAGAGCCAAAAATTACAAAACTGGGATGGAATTGGCTCGAATAAAGTGCTTGAGAATGGCTTTCTCCTCATCAATGCGCTTTTTCTCCTCTTGATCTTTTGGTTTAACTCTTCTCTTCTCTTCCAACATCCACTTAAATAGTTCACGCTGTTGATTCTCGGGTATTGGTTCTCGTGCAATCACAGGCAGCAAAGTACGTGGAGTAGTGACTTCCTTTTCTTTTTCACCAACTGCTATAGCAGCTGCTGTTGAAACAGAGGCGCCAGGAACAGCTGACGTTTCTTTTTCACTAGCAGCTACTGTTGAAATAGAGGCACCAGGAACATCTAATATTTCTCCTTCCTCAGATCCCACATCCTTTTTTTTTGTCCTCATGAAAAGGTAAGCTAAAAAATTGCAAAAACAAAAGAAGCACCACGAATGTGAAAAGCAAGTAGACGGAATCCTTAAAAATAATTAGGAAAGACCGGCAGCAAATAGCTGTCGAGGTTGTGGGCATAGCAAGGGGGTACAGGGAAGAAACATGTACTCTACAGGATAACACTGTAAAATGGGAATGAGAGAAAAAGAAGCAACCAATATCAACTTGAAAAAAAATTTCTGTTTCCATTCTTTCCTTTTCTTTTTAAAAACTAGCTGAGACATAAAGAAGGAAAGTCAATTTATTTGACCTTTTGTTTCTTCTTTCCAGTAAGAATTAGAGCACAAGAAGATGACATAAATATTTCGCATTAACAACACATGTTTGTACTAAAGAAATATAGTGCACAAAGGAGTTCCACCTGTATACATTTCTAAAAGAAGCACTATTCCCATCACTAGGAGAGTAGAATTACGCAAAAAGATAGATCAGCACAAGGACTACTAGACAAGTAGTAAGATCTTAGTTCACAGTACATCCAGTTTCATACAATTCTATATTCTAATGTAATCACAAGAAGTGCAGCACCAAAGAAAAATAATTACAAACTACGGTTACTTCTTTCAAGTTTAACATGGTTTTGATGGCAGAAACTTCCAAGTGAAAGTTCTGGACCTTGTCACGTCATTGTAGGTCAAATCTTAAAGTGAATCGCTGTATAAAGCAGGACATAGATAAAATTAAACAAACCAACTAGGTCAGTAACAGTTGCAGCATGAAAATCAGAAATGGGAATCAGAGCTGAACATGTGCTTTAACAAAGTTAGGTAGACTCGATCAATCTTATTTGCTTCCTAATTATTGACTGCCCTTGCTGAAACTAGCTTAATAAAAAGATACAGATCAATTGAAGCTCATGACCATGTTATTTAAAGCATGGCCATACTACCGGACTATTTAGTGTGACTATGGTTCCATTTACAAGGATGCATCTCTTTTGAGAATTTCCAGCACTGCTAATAAAAACTTGATAAGTTCTTGTCACGATCCCAAAACAATCTGTACATTTCTCATCCTGCTTTGACCAAAATAATTGGCACCAGATTTGGACCATGCAAGTTACATTCAACCATCATCCTTTAACCAGCTGGATTGAATCATTCAAGACTTTCATGTTTGAATTCAAGGTCTTCAAAGCACTCGAGCCCGTAAAGTTAAAATAGCACTATCAAAAAGTTGAAATGATCCTCCACCACAGGCATCCAATCCTCCATAATGATGGTAGAAAACATGGTGCATGAACTGTTTGGTAACTTTTCTATTGTATGCGGGCAATATATTCCAGCAAAGATACAAAACACGAAGCTTCACAGGAAGCTGCCATGTCGACTTCACTGATATTGCAGTTTTCAACCGTATAACGTTGAGACATTCTTGGGTGGTTTTTAAAGACCCCTTCGCATCCTACTTTTCTTTCTTACCAACGTGTAATTAGTATTATTTCCCTCTTTAGTGCAGAAGGGCAAGGTCAAGTCTTTTTAGACTAAAGGTGGCTGCATTGCTGGGTATTTATTATCAGTCAGTCTAGATTTAAACTTTTTTGGTCTAGGCATCAAAATAAACCACATCATTCACAAGTCAGATCTAATATGGTGGCTTGCATACACTCTACCCTCCCCAGATCCGACTTGTGGTGCTATATTCGGTATGTTGTTTAATATGCTGGCTTGACAAACATAGCACGTAAGCAACAGAACTTATGTTTACTGTTTGTGCCGAGTGGGGTCACATAATCTGTGATTATAAAGCGGAGTAAGTTATAACAATCACAAAACAATCGAATTGGAAATGAGGAAAACTTTGTTTTCTGACATACAACAAAAATGAAGAGAAAGCAAACCAATTTAGAGAAATAACGAAACAGGAAGGGCTGCGAGAAAGATAAGTAACAACACTAACAACTAGTGACTTCAAGGATGACTGGAGGTTTCTCCCATTTGTAGATCATTTTCTTCTAAATCTGACAGCTGCTGTGATAGTTAGATAGTTACTCTGCCTCTTGCAGCATAACCCTGTATCATCTCTTCAGTAGTTTACCTAGTCAAAGCTTCTTACCCTTCCTCCTAAGGAACAAGGACAAGTACACATCTAGAATGGATTCTCAGAGAAAAGAAACCTCTTGTGCATTATGGATAAGACAACATGAGATAGAAGCTACACCCTAACTGAATTAGGAAAAAGAAGACAAGCTAAAGACTGAAATTTGTCTACTGAACAATAACAAAACTCAGATACTAAATAGAAGTTCCATGACTACAAACTTTCTCCAACATTCTGCACCCTTTCCCTAGATACTTTCCTTAAGCAGGAGATGCTTGTGTTTTCCAAGGTGGACTCCATTTTCAGCATAAATGTTAAAGAGTGGATCTTGAACCTAACTTAACCCCAAAAACTAGCTCATGAGGGAAGTATTGCCCGAGACCAATAAGGAGACCAAATTCCATTGCCATGTGGGAGTCCAACACTCCTACATGCCAAGAACTAGACATCTGGAGTATGGACAATACAAGATGGGGCCCACTATCGAAAACAATGGAGCATCGACAATATAAGACAGGGCCTCACTATCGAAAACAATGAATATAGGTTTGGTTGTCATACTATGTTAAACAATGGATCTCGAGTCTAACTCAACCCAAAAGCTAACTTATGAATTGCCCAGGACCATATAAGAGACCAAATATCCACTCCACAAACAACATTGGACTCCAACAATAACATCAAGCAGGAGATCCTCAAAAGTGCGATCAGAAATGTCCAAGTCTAGTTCCATAAAGCTCGGAACTTTATAATGAACTGATAAAGAATTAGCCAACAACGGAAAAAATTGAAGAGTAAAAGAGGAACCTCCAATAGAGAAATTGACAGCCAAAAGCATAGGCCATAGGAACTTGTAACGGCGAATAAAGGATTCCTTAGGCGGCTGAGGCCGTGGAGCCGCACCGTCCGCAATAGATGACGACGAAGACGGCGGCGCCGGCGTCGGAGAAGATGCCTGTTGTTGCTGATATTGCTTCAGCTGCGCTGTAAATCCGAATATAAACGTATAGTATTATACATATATATAAAAAAAAAACATGGATTCTTCTCCATTAAAGAAATAATTTAGCGATTACCTTTCTTAGGTTTATTGACGTATAGTTTTGGAGACGCAGCCATTTCTATAGCTTCTTTCTTTCTTCTTTACTATGCTGAAAATCACACTGTTTCACAGTCTTCAGTCGCCGGACATCGTTTCTTCTTCTTCGGTAAATTACCCCCGTCACATAAAACGACGGCGTCGTAGCCCCAGTTTTTTCCTCAAGAAAACTCGGGGAATTTTATATTTAAATCCTTGAAATATAGGCAAATTACGAATTTCCTCCCAATGATATTTACTAATTACAGGAAAAGGGTAAGGGTGTCAAAAATGAGCCTAAATGTAAGTAATCTGCTTAACTCGTTCAAAATTTTAACCGTTGAGCTTAAGATAATTTTAATTGGGTTCAATTCCAACCCATTCAAGTATTAACTCATGTCAAAAGAATCCTCAATTTCAACCCGTTTTAAGACTCTTTACATGTATTAATGTAATTTATGTTTTCTATCTATTTTATATTTTCTATCATTTATCTACCAATTTGTAACTTTTTATTTTTATTTTTTGAGTTGAAATTCAAATTGCAATTATAAAAAATAAATAATAATATGTTAGAATTATTGAGATTGAGCGGGTCAAATTGGGCGGGTCATGATCCAACTCAAATTTTAGCCCATTTGAGTCCGACCCGTTCAAGCCCAAAGTAAATTTGGGCGAGTCATAACCCAAACCCAATTTCTATTTCAACCCATTTTAATATTTTCAATCTAAACCCAACCTGCCCATTTGACGCTCCTAGAAAAGGGATCAAAATTACATCTCGACTTTCATTTAATAGCTAATTTTACCCCGAGAGAAGTATTGTTTCACACACAAAAATGTGTCATTCAGGCGCTACACGTGACTTAAAAGCACCTCTCAACTCACGAACTAAGCTTAAATACACCTCTCCTATTATATATATATACACACACATATAATTTTTAAAATAAAAATAAAATAAAAGGATTGGTTATTTCTCTAATTAAAAAAATAAAAAAGTAAAATATACTTCTAGATACAGGGTTCTAAAGTGTAGCTTTTACACTTCCAACACTCTTTCTTCTCTACATTAATCCTAACAAACACTCTGTTACTAAACATCCAAAATAGTTATTTAATTTTATTTGTCAAGTTTAAAGAGAAATTTATTTATCCTAATTTTAGTATTTACTCAACTTAAAATAACTGATCAGGGTTATATAGTGAAATCGTAGTTGAAGCGACTGGGAAAATGATTTATTAGGGGTAATATTGTAAAATCATAATTAAAATAAGCAACTGCCTCATAAAGATTAAATCAAAAAGTCTATGAAATATTCTTATAGACACTATATAATGTACGAGAGGAAGCAGATAACTCAAACAAACATGTCGATAGACAACTGCCTGCTTGCCCCTCGATTCACACTTATATAATAGGAGAGGTTATGAAAGAAAATAAAAGAAGATCAAACTATAACATGAAGAAGTTAAGGGACTTCTTTTTTAATCGCAAGAAGTAACAGGGGTAGTTCTTATAATTAACCCTAATAAACACTCCGTTACTAAACGGACAAAATGCCGCGGAATACAGTTTGTGCGAGTAGCTGAAAATATCAACAATGGCGAAGGCGATGCTTCTTCTTCCTTCGTTATCCACAAAAGCTTCTTCAGTTGACACAACTCAAAGACTTCCGTACAATCCTCACCGTACAATTCCCAAAAAACCCCAACCCCCTGATTCTCTATCCGCCATTTCAGCTCTCTCTTTGTCTCCTTCTACTAGCCGTTCGAACATTTCGGTTTCGGACCTTCTTAAACGTGAAATTACCAAGTCTACGGAAGGTAATAAACGATCAGTTTGATGTTTTACTTTGTATTTCATACATTTTGTTGATGGGTGGTTTGGATTTTGTTTTTGCTTTATATTTTGTCACTGAAATAGTTTTTGTTTTTGTTTTATATTTTGTCATGGAAATAGTTAAACAGGAGGGAACATATATGGGGTATGATGTATGGCTACCAAGTGCACCTAAAGTTGAGAAGCCTCGGTCTGTGTTTAATGCAGCCTCCCTAGCTTATATTGGAGATTGCGTCTTTGAGGTTATATTCTTTTTTACATACTACTTAATTTAGGAAGTTGCTTGCAATATTATTGTTCAGCCGAGGATTACACTGGGTTTTTTGTTGTTGTTGATACTCATCATTGCAACATTAGAATTCTTGATGATGTTCTTTTTGGATTATATAGAGGAGAGAGTTAAGATTGAGTCGTACTGTTTGGTTAGAGGTCCAGTAGTTTAATGGGCCATTCATATGAGAAATTATGTCTTACCTGATTAGAAACTGCCTCCAAAATGGTCAATGTAGGTTAGATGGCAGCATCCAATATCTGGAGCAAGCCAAGCCCCTTTCAACTAATTCCAAACAAACAAAACAATTAGGCCTCAATCTCAAGCAAGTTGGGCGGCCATATGAATCCTCATTGACAGTGTTGCTCCATATAAGCTTATCTCAGACCAACAATATACAAAATCTCCTAACTCTGATACTTTTTATCCCTTTTGGAGCCATACAGTTGGAGGGGGAAACTTAGGGATTGTCCAACTCCGAGTGACAAAAGACTTGTAGTAGTTATGCAAAAGCTATGATATCAAAATTGAGGAGTCAATTGGGATGCAACTTAGAAAGTGTATATCTAATCTTGTTTCACCTTTTTGACTGTGCAGCTATATGCAAGGAGACATTTTTTGTTCCCACCATTGAACATCGAAGAGTACAATGATCGAGTCATGGCAGTAGTGCGTTGCGAAGCACAAGTATGGCTATCTCACAAATCTTAAGACCTTATGAAGATTTGCTCTACTGATATATGGTTCCCATGATTTTCTCATATGATGTCTCTGTCAAGGGATAAATCTGTTTTGAGAGTACTTATATGATGTCTCCATAAGAGACAAATGTGTTTTAGGAACACCTTGATAATCCTTTTATATCCTCTTTATGGATTTATACTGGTATCAAGATGCCGAAGTTTTGGCTCCCTTTCCCCCACCAAAAGAAAAGACAGTAGAGATGACTGTATGCATAATTATTGAAATCTTCCATGACTAAATACATACTTTCATATGTTAAAAAATAAATAAAGATGCCAGGTATGATTTTTCTGTATAAGATGTGGAATCTTTTGTATTTGCCTGTGCGACAACTGGGTATATATGCTTTGAGGGTTAAGAATTCACTCTTTCAGCTGCACACTTGTTTTAAAATTACCCCCTTAATCTCGATTAGCTAGGGTTTTTATTTGAGAAAAATGTTCTTTAATAGGCATCTGAGAAGGTGTTAAATACAGAACAATTCAAGAATATCACACTTACGTCCCCCCAACATCGTTTGAAACATTTCCTAGGACATGGACCTTTGAGTTCTTGGTGTTATGTGAAGACACTTGGTTGAATATGTATGGTACTTTTCTTTTTAATGTCAACTTCTTCATAAGGTGGAATGTTGAGTTTTTGTGCATATTGCAGGATGCTATGTTGCAGAAACTTATGAACGACAATATTTTGTCAGAAGAGGAAAGGTAGATATATTGCATTTTGAGATGGTTTCTTTCCTTTTGGATGTTCATCTGTGATTGACATGTGAATGAATCCTCATCTGAGGAATTTGAGGGTATTTCAAATTTTGTTGTCCTGACAGATTTATAATATAACAAATAGAGTGCAAGCTTATTAGGACACCACCGTCATCAAAACAAAGTTCATAAATAGAGCAACTTTCTCCTTATTCAAACAAGCCCAAGTTAGCTTTTTCATACATTCAGTAGACATAATTACTAACATCCATGAAGTTAATGCTTTTGTGCTATATATATTCCTATCTTGCTTATACTCGAGCCTTCATCCTGCATTGCCACTTAACCTTTTGAAATATGTTTCTTGTAGCAAATATTTGATGGCTTACAGCTGTTTCGAAAATTAGTTAGTGCCGCACAGTTGATAAACAATGGGCGACATGAGCGATTTGCTTGTTGAAGCCGGATCACTTGTGTTGGTTCTTCTAATAAATCCAACTCCTGGAGGAGGGTAATTATATTAATGTTGCATGGCCATAAATAAGTTGATTGGCAAATTGAACAAAGCAATAAATAAATAAATAAATAAATAAATAATTCTTATAATGGTAAACATGATAAATATATTTGGCAAATTTATGGCTTACTTCTATTCTCAGCCGAGTTCAGCATTCCTTTCTCTTTTGCAACCTGATAGAAGTGCTGTCTTATTCTATTCAACAATTGGCAAAAGCATCTTACACTAAATCATAAATCTATGTGATGCCACTGCATATTGAAACATAATTGTTGATTTCGTGGATGAAATTTTTGGGAGATGGCTGTTAGGCTTCTAAATTTAGATGTCTCAGTCCTTTAAATGTATTGTTTAATTTAACCCCATTAAACTTCAGAAGAAGTATTACTTGTAAAGAAATAAAACCTCCTCTTTACCATGTGATTCTGACCATATGTATGTTTTTTCATGTTAAAGGGGTGTGCTTCGTTGGGGGAAAAATGTTGGTTCAGGCAAAACGAAGACGAAGAAGCGTGCTGGAGTGGCTGTTTACAACAGAGCGTCTTCACTTGAAACACTTGTCAGTTTCTTCAACCATCTGTTAAAAGTAGTGAATTGAATGCATTATCTGTGCTTTAGCTGCCGACTTCCATATGCTGTTTATTAATGCATGTTAATCATTTTTTCTTCTTTTTTTGGTATTTCAGAAACCGATAAAATGTTTTCAGGAGGTGCTATCTTCAGTGTACATATAGTTTTCTTCACTTAAAGTTAATTTTTGTCTAGTTCTCTCTTGTAGGTTGGTTATCTCTACCTTACCAATGTGCAAAGGCTTGAAGAAATCATGCTGAAGTTGGGATTTCACATAGGTGACTCTACCCTGCCAATTGTGGAGAGAATAGATGGTAATCTGTTTCTTTGGCTCTAAAAATTCTAGTGCTGGCAGAGAGTGTGGAGGATGGGTGTTCCATGGATGTCCATTCTTTATCATCATATCCTGAGTCTTTATCCAAAATTAGCAGTATAAATCACTGTGTCATAAATCTGTAGGAATTCTTCATCACCCCCCTCTCTGTCTGTAGCACATGCAGTTATTTATACTCATTTTTCTTAAAGAAGATGTTCCATGACTGATGTAGCTGATTCATGTTTTGATAGGAATGACTCCTTTGCTTCTTAAGTCGTGTTTCCTTTTGTGTTAACCATACTGAACAATTTACTAACATTCAGCTTGCCTGTATGGATGCAGTTAGTTCAAAATAAACTAAACCAAAAGGAGTCATTCCCATGGTCTCAAGTCTTGTTGCAATGTTAGTCATCTCGATGATATGATCTTGCATGTTATCCTACCCATCAAATTTCATGGTTGTGAGTTCTGTCATTAACATTCTAGCAATATATATGTGTGCAGAATGAAGATGTTCCTCCACAAACTTCGGGTTTTCCCTGGCATTTTGTTTGTATTTGTGGAATAATACTCTTAATATCATTGGCAGTGTCCTGAGGAGAAATATATCGTCTCTTTCAACTTGATAAGTTTTTCTCCACCTTTAAAGAATGTCTTTCCATATCATCACATCCTTGTGTGGTTACCTAAGGTAGTTGGAGAAGTCCAAACTTTACCATCCACAACATATCGGCCATTTCTTGAATGTTCTGCACCTCATTTATTGTGCATATGTGCTCCTGGTGATGTTGATGCTTAGCCAAACCTTTCTTATCTCAAAACACTCTAGAAGCAGAATAATTTCAATCAAGAATCAAAAAGATACTGGATGAATCAAATCTTATCGTTTCTATATCAGAGCTAGCTAAGAGTTGAATTTTATGTGACATGAGATATGAATAACATATAACTAAAAAACATTATAAGAAGATTCAAAAGGTTGAATCATCGGCAGATGCTTTGTCACTTTAGCAGATACACCATTAATCATCCTTAATTCCTCATCTTTCCACCAGACACCAATGAGAGCTAGAGGGAGAAAAGGGGGCCCGAGGACAGTGGCTGAGGTACCAAAATTTTGTCCCTCCACTGAAAATAGGAAGGTGAGAGTGAGAAGGAGAATCAAATGGGGTAATTGGGGAAGATTCCAAGATTGAGAAGGAGAGGGAAGAAGCTGCCTGCAGGACAGAGGAGAATTTGGTCCTGTCTCTTGCTTGTCCTAAATGCTTACGGGTCATTTGGTGTGAAGGATAAGTGCATTTCATCCAGGATAAAAATGTAGTGATCCTTAAATTGATGTTTGTTTGGCAAACTCAGGATAACTTATCCCTCTTCTTGAGGGGTATATCCCAAGATAAAAATGATAAATGACAAAGTTATCCTTTTAAACCTTTTTTATATCTCATTTTGAATATTTATGTATATTTACATTATTTTTATTATAATATATAATAACATTCACAACCTTCACTCATTATTTTTATGATATTTCTTCATATTTTTCTATTAAAAAAATTACACTATATAATATAATTTTTATTGACTAATTCTTATTTGTTTATATTTTGATTTTTCATAAATCTTTTTTACTTTAACAAACATAAAAATAGAAGTTCTATTTTTAAATTAAATAAGAAGAAAATTTTATTTTAAATGCATATCATGCACACATAAAAATATTTAAGCTATATAAGATGAAAAGTTTATTTTAAAAATGAATATTGAATAACTAAAGCTAGCAAAGAAAATGCATAAAAAACTAATAAAGTGAAGGGTATTTTTGTAAATAAATAACATATTCTTAAAATTTATGCAACAAACCAAATACCCAATAAGAAATAATCTCAGCATAACTTATCCATCATTACTAATCCCAATATAACTTATCCCATCATAAGTTGTATTCAAACCTTACGACCCCTTAGAGTAGAGATCTTCCAGGGAGAATGAGATTACTGTAGCATGAGGGAGATTGAGGTACACAGTGAAGGCTGGTTAAATGCCAAAAATTTGTACTCCACTGACAAAAAGGGTAGATCAGAGTCAGGAGAAGAATATGGGGTAATTGAAAGAATATACCAAGCTAGAGAAGGAGAGGGAAGAAGCAGCCTGTTGGAAAAAAAGGGTAAATGTTGGTCCTTGCTGTACTTACAGCTATTTGAAATATGTACTTAGGTTTGTACAACATTTGAGGATGAACTATTAAAAGGCGAAAAAGGGCTCATGAACATGATTAACCGTGTATCTTTTAGGTCATTTAACTTGTTCTGCTATTAGAGCTGGCTCAGGGTCAACTGATACGAGCCTGCTGGAGAAAAAACCGAGCAGACCCCAATCAGTTGAATCTAGATTGCTGTTTACCTATTCCTTTGATGATGTTGCATATCAAGGTTCATGATTCTTACAACAACAATATGCCCAGTGTGATCTCACAAAAATTCATGATTCTCAACTTTGAGTTATTCCAAAGTTGTTGAAAGTGACAGATTTTGCATCTAAAAGGGGGCTTTTGAGGTCATATATGCAATTGCTATTTTTAATCCAATGGATTAAACATTTCAATTTGTTGAAAAATGGAAGAAGTCACGATTTTGTCCACGTCATTCTGTTTTTTTCTTTTTCCACAAACATAAATTAGTCAAATATTCTCCATTGACAGTTTCTTCGTCAAAGAACTTAAAGCTGTTGGCAGAAGTTGTACATACACTAACTTTTAAGCTTTGTTCCATGGAAGATGGTCCCCCCACCCCCACCCCTGGTGTCCAACACATTTTTTTCCTTATATGACATTGAGGAGGATGACTTCTGGAATTGACTCATGTTTTCATCTTATATGTAACCCAATTTTAAGGGGCATATGATACGTCTTTTTCCTTAAAAAAGTAAAGATTATCGCAAAATTGAAAGACTAATTTATGTGCCTACTTGTCATTAAAAACTATATTTGTCTGTTCATGTTGAACGCTAGTTCCTTACCTTCTTCCTTTTTCTTTCTGGGTTAACTACATAGATTCTGCCTTTTCATGTTATTTGCTCATTGCTCTTTTCTTCACCTTTTGTATTCACTGATGGTGGTTACAACAGCTGAATTTTTGGAATCACATGGATGGTGGAACCTTTTTTTTCCCCAATTAATGAGTGCAGGCTGTTGTATTTTCTATATACCGTATAGAAAGGACATAAAAGTGTACTAGTAATATGGTATGTGTGCATGGTAAAATGGTTCTGACCATTGTCTTTTGATCTTTTCAAGATCAATCAAGCGCGGAAGTGTTAAGTACTTTTAATGTGTGACTGGCATATATCTCTTCTATTTTTATATATTAGTACTCTTAAGTTTGACAAATATTGCATGTCATAGGTACATCAAGTTGATGTCGGAGGAAGAGATGAAGTTCATGAAGCAGTATTTAGATAAGAAAGACGGACATTTCCGATAGCATGCTGAAAGAGTGTTTCTCAAAAACAACAAAGTTCGTGGAGACTTGCGGAAGGTTGTCATCACCTCTTCATGTGCTCTATCATTTAAATATCACAATAACTTGGAAGTGAGTGGATTTTTAGTATTTCAAAGCTTTGAAAGAACTAAGAAGTCATATTAGTTGTTCTTAAATGAAGAAACATTTAGAAAAGAAATCATATTATTCTTTCTGGAGAAACACTTAAGACTTACAATAGAGATATGATTTCCACTTGAATACTTCCCAAAAGTTCTTCTCATCATCAGCTAAATGGATTCAGGGATGTGTTTACGTTGCTCATTCATGGTTCTCAGCATGAGGGTAAATGTGTACACGGATATGTTTATTAGCAGCTATGTTTATATCAGGTCTATTTGTCATGTAATATGTGTTAAGCTTGAATTGTGGTAAGAATAATTTGAGGTTTTCTATTTTTCACAATATGTATTTGATCTCCTGCCATTTCTTATCTGTCCATCAATTTCTTCTACTTCCTTTTCTTGAAAGCGGCTGGATATATGAATCTACACCATAAATATCCATCTTTACGTTCATGGCTGGAGAATTCTATTATTGCTTTTCAATTTTTCTCCTTTTTTTGTCAACAGGGAGAACAACAGGAGACATGGGTCAAATTGATGCACGACGATGTGGCTGCTCAGGGTATTTGCCTGTCAACTACAGAGAGAGTACTTCTTTTACTTACCAAAAACCTACTAGTTTTGTAAACTTTTGCCTTTACTCAAATTCTTAGTAGAAAATTGTCTATATGTGGTCTTAACATTAGCAATATATCCTCTGATCTCTGTTCTCAATGTTATGCCCGTGACAGAATTCAATTTACTCCTTTGTTTTGCTGTTCTTTGTTGATCAAGATCAGGGGATAGTGAGCGGTATGTCTGTGCAAGTTAATGTACTGAAACTTCGCTGCATTGTGGCTATTTTTCTAGTGTGGCTGTGTGATATATGTAAAGCAGATAAAGCATAAAAGAGTCTTTGCTTGCTTCATGACAAAATATTACTAACTTTAATTTGCAGTTCCCTCAATTAGAGTCCAGATATAATCTCTTTGACAAAACCTGAGGCAGAAAGCCATTTCCCATTTGCTTAGGGTGTATTTGCCTGTGCCAAACACCTAAAACTGAATTTCAGTGAGCTTAGAAAGAAGGTGCATATTTGTAGTTTTTTTTTTCTTTCTTTTGTTGATAATTGTGGTGTTTGAACCAGTTTATACGCATCTCAAGTAATTCTATGGGACACTTTTGTAACGTCCTGCCAGAGCAATCGACGGGAAGAAATCACCTAGTATTTTCGTCTCTGCTGGAATTTAAACTCGAGGCCTCATGATGACATTTTGACATCCATTCTTCTTCTCCATTAACTTCATAAAAAGGTAAAAGGAAATAGCCACACAAATGACTTGTAACATTATCCTTTTTCTTAGTGGGTCGTTGGAAGGAAAAGACACTCACAATTGGTGCTGCATTTTCCCTTGATTATCCAACTCTTTTAAATTAATGTTAAAAAAATAATTACTCTACAGAGAAAAGTGGCAGTAATAGTGTGATAGTTATATTTTTGTAAAGTGAAATTGAATTGCATGAAGGGGAGATATCAAACTTGTGAATGGACGTTGAAATATTTGTCAAAAAGCATTCCTTCTTTAAGCTTCTTACGCAAAAGAGGTGTTTTAATGTATATCCTTAAAGAATTCTGTGGAGTATAATATTGGCTAATATATTTATTATTTAAAAAACATTTCCAATCAACATAATTTATGGCATGACAAGGAAATGAAGAATCGACTTTTTGAAATGGATTAAGGGCCCATTGGATTCTGGTATGTTGATGTGGATAAACACTTTTGAACCCCAAGTGTTTGTGTATGTGGCAACCCAATCCATAAACACTAGGATAACATTTTGTATTTTACTTGGGAGGACTATATTTTTCTTTCAATTGGAATCCAAAAATAGCGTATTATTTTAAGGAATTATTACCTATTACAAGTAAGCACACATGTATAAGTTCATAAAAATTTTATACACTTAATGACATACATGCATAAATTGATCTGTATAACTTTGAAAAAAAAACACAAATGTTCAAGTGTATAAATTTATTACAAGTAAGCACACATGTATAAGTTCATGAAAATTTTATACACTTAATGACATACATGTATAAATTGATCTGTATATTTATGTGTAATTATACAGTGAGCAACATTGTATAAATTATACTAGTTTTTATATAAATTGAAAACTCACCAGTAACTTCCTTCCAAAAAACCCAGGAAAAAAAAAATTACGTTGGCAATTTTTTCTGATAGAAAGGAAATCTTTTTTTTTTATTTAGAGTAGAAATATCATCTTATTATTTTAAGAAGAAGTGTTCAATTAGGAAAAGGATTTTAATTTGTTATTATACTTCCTTAATTAAGTTGGCAATTTTTTCTGATAGAAAGGAAATTTTTTTTTTTATTTAGAGTAGAAATATCATCTTATTTTAAGAAGAAATGTTCAATTAGGAATAGGATTTTAATTTGTTATTATACTTCCTTTATATATGCAACCGTTTCCTATAATAAGTACCTAAAAAAAAACGCCTAATTAATTAACAAAAATTTGACACTTCCGATTTATACATTACCCTGAAATCCGATTTATACATTAAATTTGCTATAGCCATAGTTATAAAAAGTAATTTCATAAACATGGCTATTTTAAGATTTTTAAGATTTTTAAGTTTGCCATTTATGAAAAATCCCCTTATTTTAATGACGATTTTTCAATAAGAGCAAACACTTGAAATATTAAGGCAAAAAATAGTTATAGTTTGTTAAAATTACAATTCATAGCTACATATTATAGGAGAGAGGCGAGCAAGAGAGGGAAGAGAGTGGAGTTAGGCGACTGTATGTGTATATCTGTCAAATAATTGTATATGTATAACTAATACACATATCTATTTGTATATCTCGCAAGCGAGATTCAGAGAGGGAGGAGAGAGGCGAGCGAGAGAGGGTAGAGAGTAGAGAGAGACGAATCGTATATGTATATCTGTCGAATTGAATATGTTTATCAGTCAAGTAATTGTATATATGCAATTGATATGCATATGTATTTGTAAATCTGGCAAGAGATTGTAGAGAGAAAATAATATGTAACAAAATCTTAATTATAGTTAACAATTGTAATTTTTTTCAAACTATAGTGGTATAATATAAATACATATTATATATTTGCCTAGTTAATATTAGATCGAGACGGACTTAAAGGAAGATAGGAACTAAATTAGTTCCGTCTATATTCAGAACAATGCATCTAATTTATGTTGCTTCATTAAATAGATGAGAAGTCCAACAAGGAAATAAATAAATAAATAAATAAATGTGGTCTTTTCTTGTATGACTAGGATGATATAAGCTTTATCCATTTTATAGATGTCAATATTAAGTTGAAATAGTACTTTGATGATCCTTCAAATGGATCATGGAAAGAAAAAGCAATCAAGGTTTGTCAATTTATTTAATATGGTGATTAAAGAAGTCATACATGAACATTCATTGCTTGTTTCAAAGAAATTAATGCATAAGAAGAAAGGGTAATAATTATGTAAAACACTTGTTTGTGTTTTTTAGGTTAAAATACATTTGGTTCCAAGAGTAAGTTTGAGTTTTGATTTTTGGACATTAAACCTTTTAGTTTTACACTAGTTGTTATGTTCCCACAATAACATATCCATTAAAATCTCACCAATAGAGTTCAAGAAGGATAAAATGTATGCAAACTTTATTTTTATCTCATAGAGACAGAATGTTGCTAGTTTCCCACACAATTTTTTTTTGGTTCAAGTTTGCGATCGATAACATGAAGTATTAATTTTGATCTTGTAGACATTTAAATGTGAAAAGATCCAAGCATTTAAGAATACAACCTACCGATCAATGAAATATGTTATCAGAGTTCAAATTTTTGTAAAGACAAAAAAGGTTAAGGTAATATATTTTTGTAAAGACAAAAAGGGTTAAGGTGGTATATTCTAAATCTATCTGAGTTTTGATAAAAATAATTGATGATAGAATATAACAAATTTTTAATAAAATAATTGAGATATACGTCAGTTGAGTTGAACAATTGTAGGGTCCTAGTGGTCCAGAAGTGTATATTGGTTGGCCTTTTTGAGTCCCAACAGACGGATAATATCTCACACGTCTCATTGGAGTACATTGCTCCACAACCCTACTTTTCACCTATTTTTTCTTGCCTAATTATATATATATATATTCAAAAGGTGATTATTGTAAATTCATAGCTGCAATAATTAAATAAATAATCAATAGAAATGGAATAGTAAAATCAAGCAATTGAAGTAGACACATCAATTGATAGTTGTCGGTTTAAGCACACATATCGACCATGACATGTCTGCTTCAGAGACACTTATACATAGTAGTAATATATTCAAAAGGTGGTTATTGCAGAATTAATTTCTCTGATGCTCACTTAATTAATTATATGAAAAAAAGTTATTTTTTTATTAAAGAAAATTATAATTAAAAAGATAATAATTTTTAAGATAATAACACTTGACTTAGTGATCCTAAAAGAAAATCAACTCGAATATTAAAAGTCTCGAACAAAATGGAAACAATTTTAGTTTGGTGCATCTATTTTCATTTCATGGTCCCCTTAATAAGCTGTCGAAATAGACACCATAGACCCAATGCCTACTACAACATGAGTTTTTGTCCAATTTTAAACCAATGATGTTATTATATTCCTCCTCACCTCCATCATTAATGGGTGAATTTAGACATCTATACTATTTACTCTACCTAATGAATTTTCCTCCGCGGAAAATAAAAAAAATTCTTGATATGAAATGCTTTTTCTTTTAAAGGTTATAATTGGGTTAGTAGTTTACACATGAATTTTTTTCAAGTAATATTAGTTTTGAATAGTGAACAGTAATAAATTACTATAGTTAATGACGATCAATATTATCCCTTTTATATTATGCTCAATATTTTTATTTTGCTTATTACAATATTATGCATATAGATCTAGTAAAACCATATGATGAAGTGATGTTTTGTGATTGGAATAAGGTATATATGTTCAAAGTCGAGCCAGTGGGATTCTCTAGAGATTAAATGGTTATAAGAAAAAGTATACTTTGGTATTGTATACATATTATCCTCGACTTGAATTATATACAACAATAATATACCCAGTTAAATTTCACAAGTGGGGTCTGGGAAGAATTAAATGTACGCAAATCTTATCACTATCTTATAGAGATAGAGAGTCTATTTTTAAAAAACTCTCGTCTAACAATCGAGCCCCATAAGCAAAAGGTACTAGATATGGAACAAAGGGAAAGAAAGGGGAAAAAACCCGACTAATAATGAAAAGCAAATGACAGTATGTAAATACAATAAAAGTAAACAAATATAAGATGAATAATGACAACATAGGATATAGAGACACGACTAACTCTTACTATGTTACTATATCACAAGGTCATACATCGACCTACTCCTACTAGCCTATTAGCCTTCTACCTTAATACACGATCTCAATTCATTTCTATCTAAAGTTATATCTTCGATGAGATGATATTATGCATGATGATCCTACTTTGATCATCAAAGTTAGTTAGATATCAATATAATACTGTCATGGACATTAATTAGGGTAACACTAACAGATTAATTAAGTCATTAAAATGATTTTTCTTTGCTTTGACATAAAGCATCTGTTTTCTTTATATATTAGTAGGCATCACCAATTGCATCTTTTAATTAAATGTGTTAATATAATATGGTCAGTTGCTTATCCCAAACAGTAAATATTCACATTACATATTGGTGATGATGTGACAGGCCAAGGCAATTTAATTTGAGAATCATATTCATAATTCAACAATTAAGACAGTTTATTTACCTAGTAGTAAAAGTCTAAATTCTATTTTTTTAAAAATATATTTATGAATTATATTGAATATATTGTTATTATATTTCGAATTCAATAATAGATTTGAAAGCATATTTATTAATAGACCGAAGGCCAATAATTTAGAAAAGAAAAGTGAACAACTGATAACTGAAATGTGTTTTGATAAATATTTAACGATAGTTTAGGTAGAAAATTCACATACTCAAGAGTTTGTATTTGAAATTTAAAAATTTAAAATATTTTTAATGTGTTTTTGACACGTATAGATAATCATAGACCTTTTTAGATAGTCCGTTAATATTAAAAAAATTAGAACATGATAGGACAACAGATCAATCAGTAGCGCAGCCACTATATAATTAGAGAGTTCATCCGCACTCCATTCGATGAAAAATCATATTAATGCTAGTTGAAGAAGAATAATTAATCAATTTAACAAAAAATATTATATGCCAGACAAAATCTTGAATTTGGATAAGATCATGGTCAAAAAGTGTGACATGAAATTGACACAAATTAAATGTATATAATTAAAATTCACACGTAACTATAAGCAACTTGCAAGATAAGAGAGACCAACTATCTCCCAACTTTATTCTTAGTTTCCAACTTTTCAATAATTCACTTCATACAAATCCCATTCCATACATACGTTATATTTGATATTTATTGTGTTTCATAGTTATAGTTTGGATAATTATATTTTGGAACTATAATTATAATAACGTTTGTATAATTTAGACAGTATTTGTATACGTTTGTATATTTTGCTATACAATTCGTGCAAAAATATTTGTATAATTTGCTATACAATTCACAATATTTGTATATTCTAATATACGATTTGATTCGTGCAGAATTTTTATATAATCGTGCACAACATTTCCTTTTTAGTACATGGCAAATATGATCACTATTGCTTCCTATTTTTGGTGTGCAACTTGATCCTTTTAAATTGACCACATTTATTCTCGGATCTATGCTCAAAATATATAGGCCCATGGGCCCATGGATCAAGGAGGAAGTGGGCCCATAATATCACTGACAAGGCCTGGCCCATCTATAGTAAGTTGAAGCTATTGGGTAAATTTATAATTGGCCCTTTGCAAATTTACTCCAAAAATTGCACGTTTTGTCCTTCAAATGAATTGATCTTTAATTTACGCCCCTTAAATAGGTTGATTATTTTTTGCCGTTTAGCAATAGAACTTATGCCTAATGAGTTCTCGATGACTAGTGAAACAAGTCATGATTGTTGTAGATCAGCTTTCGCTAAGAAAAAAATTATGACCTTCTCTGTGAAAGCAAATATCTAATTAGACTATAGTTATTAGAATTTGAACGTATGATAGGATGACTCAAATTAATTAAAAAATCAGAATCGACTCCGTCAAATACACAAAAAATAATTGATAGCTGTCTTTGTTGTACTTTTTGGTCCTACAATCCTTTGCTGAATTGGCAGTCTCATCTTGTCTGAGCTCACCCCATTGAGCTTTTAGCTAAAATCTCAAATAATGATCAGTAATATGTAATTCAATGAGGATCTAATAGATAAGCTTGGGATTAATTAAATAAATTAGATTAAATCTGGTCCATTAATTAGAATAGCAATGGTTTATTGGAACATTATGTCAAGTGATTAGGTATTTGATAGAACAATTGAATTTGGAGATTGCACTGCAAAAGACACAAATGCTTATGTAATTTTAAGGGGCATAAAGGGAGTATGATATAACATTACCAATAATCAACTCCAAATTACTCCGCTTTCTAACGAGATTAAGACGTAACTATCTAGACGTTCAATTAGGCCTTGCTCTAGCTTTTTTAGTGTGCCTAAATTTCCAAAAAAAGCCTACGATATATAGCTCCAATTTTAATTTTTGTTTTGTTAATTTTCATATTAAATCAGTTCATATAAAGTACTGAGACCACTCCTAAATCTGACGGAAATTATTTGTTTCATCCCTGAACTGTTGATAGCTTTAAAGACACCCCTCTATTTGATTAATTGAACTTAAATACACCTCCGATATTGTAACATGAATGAAATACACCCCCAAATTCTCGCCTATTTTAAAATATTCTTAACGCTTCTCTTGACCTTTTTTTATTAAGATCCTTAAACTCATACAAGAATTTGAGACCCCTAGCTATGTCATGTGGTGATCTGAGATATATTTAAGTTCAGTTAGTCAAGTTTATGGGTGTTTTTGAGACTGTCAATAGTTCGAAGATGAAATTAATAATTTATGTTAAATTCAAGATTTTTTTTTTTTTTTAATTTGGATAATTAAAGCTAAGGATATCCAATAATGGACTTGGATTCCTAAATAATATATATTATTTCAAAAGGAATTAAATCGCAGGTTGCAATATAAAGACGAGAACAATATTTATGCTTGAAAAAAGTAGTACACTAATCTTTTCCCCCACCTTATAAAATATGAAGTATTTTATTTTTAAAGATAATGTGCTCTTCTTTTTTGGTACGACAGAAATTATTTCTGGTCTCTACATAATAATGACACACCCCAATCTTCAAAATAAAAATTTATTTATCATTTAAAAATGAATCAAATATGGATATAATTCATATTATCCACTAAGGAATGGAGATTCAGACGAACAATATAAATATTCATATTACCAATATGAGTTTTATGAATTCTTGTTTTTTGATAATCTAAATATAATTCGACTTTGTGATAATTTCTAAAACCATGAACCCTCTTTTTTATTCATGGACAAATTTAATATTTATTCATTTTCTAAAAATTCATTTTTTTGACCCGACCCACCTATTTATCGTTCCTATTTGTAATTGACAAGATGATTTTCAATATTTAGATAACTTCTATTTAATAAAAGTGATTTGATAAGATTTTACTGATTCTTAATTTCTATGCCAAATTAATAGTAGACAACTATTGTAGGATACAACGCGTATTAGCAATACCTATTTTTTTTGCTTGTTATCTTTTATGAATTCTTGTTTCCCAGAATCCTAACTTATTTCGACTTTTAGCTTGTGTTCTCATTTGACAATTTATAAAATCATTAATCCTTTTATTCTATTTATCCTAAATTCATCTTAATCTCTGCGCCAAATCCGTTTATTTATGGATTAAATTAGAAAAAATATTGAAATAAATAATAGGCCCACTTACTAAATAAACAAGAGGAGGATATTACAAAGATAATCACCAATGCTTACAGCTTTTTGTTTAGGCAAACTTAATTGTTTAAAATATGACCACTCATTTTTCTCCGATGAAGAGAGGGCGGTGGCTACTGTTGTAATGGATTAAGGTTAAAGTGGGCCCATTAAATCTATGTACCAAAATATGCAAGGCCCATTACTTTGATAAGATAAAAAGAGCTAACAAGTTATTGTGTGAATTTTACGTGGCCGCTTTATCATCCAACATTTTTTATTTTTTATTTTAAAAAAAACATCTCCAACTTTTTTTTTTCTTTTAATAAAATTAATAGATGAACACAGCCAGGAAAAAACAAGGGCAAGAATTTTCGATGGCACAAAAATTTGTTGGGATCAAAATTAGTAGGGCGTCATGTAGAAGCTAATAATTACATATGATGACGTTAAATTGAACGCAAAAGAAAATTATAAATATATTATTTAATAAGTTTGGTCAAGTGACCAACATATTGAAGACAACTATCTCGTGAATTATATTGTGTTTAATGAAACTCAAATATGATAACAAAGCATAAAAGAATCTTAGATAAAATCAAGAATTCAAGATATACAGATTGATTCATGGAGAACCCTATATTACTTGAAGCTAGAGCTTTTCTTATCAAGATTGCAAAAATGATTATCGGAGCAGTTTATCAATATAACTTTTCAAATAAATATTTTTGAAAAAAAAAAGAATTTATGTTTGACAATTCGTTTAGATTTATTAGAATTTGAAGATGTAATATTATCAAATTTATTTGATTTAGGGTATAATTACAAGTTCATAGTGGCTGTCTTTGTTGAACTTTTGGTCCTACATGTGTGGCTGATTTGTCATCCTCATCTTGGTGTATTTTCATAAGGGCCCCGCTATCCATTGCTGACTTGGCATTCTCATCTTATTTTTGTGTTCATGCCATTGAACTTTAAAATCTCGCGTCGATCGGTTCGATTTTATATATTATCGATTTAGTTTATCGATTTTTAATGTTTAAATATACTAAATAAATAACAAATCAATTAAATAATTTTTATCAATTTTTGATTCATCGATTTTAAATCTTTAAGAGTTCGATTTTTTGTTTACCCGATAAGAATAATAATGAGAATTTGTATTAATAAAAGCAGATGGAGTACGAAAACTATGTTTACAAACTTGCAAAATCTATAATTAGTTAATTACAAATTAAAATTAAAGCTAAAACCAAGTTGTCCAATAAAATGATCCTGAACAGTTTTCAAATCCATTAGATGACCTGGCGTGCTGTAATACTAAACACTAAATACTAAAGTGGGTAACTAATTATTTAAGTATGGTAAAAATTAAAATAGGTAAAGTACTAGTATAGTGCCCTATTACTATTAAATTACTAATATTTAATATTTATGATGAGGTAAAACAGTAGATTATTATAATCTTATTGGGTTGTTAATTTACGCAATAACCTAATAATAAAAACCAATATCGATGGGATGATTCAATATTTTTTAACGCTAAAAATTCGAATGAACTCTTTAATTTGAGAGAATAGAATAAGAATAATATAAATAATGAAATTATAATGACATGCACATGGAACCAATCTTGAATCACCTTTCAATATATTTACTTTGTGAATTGACCCATCAATAAACCTCCATCCTACAACACAACAATAAATTTCATATTTTTCCTCATTTATTTTGTTTTTATCTGTCATGAACGATACCCATATATATATATATTTAGAATTATTTTATTTTTAATAAGATAAATTATAATTATATCAATGTCTAAATTATTTTAAATCATAATTCTTTAAAAAAACAAATTATTTTCTTAAATTTTATATATAATTAAATTATATCACATAAAACAAGATGGTGAACGTTGCACTAATATAATATATCATTGTCATTATCCTTGTAGAGAAAGATACGTGTGGAACTTTATTCATCATGTATAATTTGTTATATGTCCTAAAATAAGAAAAAGGATATAACAAAATATTGATAAAGATGATTTTATTTTTATTTTATTTTTGGGAGGGTGGGGTTCAAAAATATATTTTATAGAATCCACATGTTTACACTTATTTTATAGGATATATATATATATATATATATTGAGTTTCCTTACTTTACTATCCCATATAGAAATAGAATCAATTTTTTTTTTGTCAAGCTCCACTAATTGCTAGAAGAATCAATAGTATTTTTATTTATTATTTAGCATTATTCGAACTTCTAATTTATCGATTGATCATGAAAATGTATTTTTATTTATTATTTAGCATTCTTTGAATTTTTAATTTATCGATGAAGGATGAAAATATTCAACCACTTGAATAAGTTTCGCTCGTTGCGAAATTACATGTCCAATATGAAAATTCAGATATTTGTATAGGAATATGGTATATATTCAAAGGCAACGCATTAACATTAAAAGAAAAAGTACTGTAAATTAGATTCTTCACTTTTTGATTTTGGCTTTGACTTTTAACACTCTTATCACATAATTGCTGGCCCACCGTAAGATAGTGTGTCGCAATTTTCTTTTATGAGATTAGTTAAATGGAGATTAATTAAGCTATGGGCCAATATACTCAAATATCCCATTTTGGTCCATCATTTAGATTTTATTTATATTTTTTAAAATTATGTAAATAAAGATTTTGGTGATTGATAAAATATTATATTATGATCTAATATTTTTAATTTGCTCGAAATTAATTTTTAAGATAGTAATCTAAATTATTCATAAATTACTAGAAATCTTTTTCTCATTAGGACATAAATACATATTTCATCTGTTTAAAAAAGAATGACTTACTTTTCTTTTTGGTCAGTTTAGAAAAGAATGACCCATTTCCTTTTTTGGTATAACTTTAATTTCAATTTTTCACGTGACATGCTTAAGACTACAAGATTAAAAGACATTTTAGTACATTTGACATAACTTTAATTTAGAATCAGAATATCAATTTTTTTTTCTTAAACCTTGTGCTAAGTCAAACTAGATCGTTATTTTTCAAACAGAGAGATTATATTTTCTTGGCCTTGTTTGGAGTGGGGAGGGTGGTGGCTAAACTAGATTGAATTGTTGATGTGAAAACAACATGTGCAACAACTTCATAATTGTGTAGGATGCAACTAATTTTAGTACAATATTCCAGTTGTTTCTAGCTAGCTAAAACAATTGGATTACTCCTATTTGGACATGTATTTCAATTTCATTAATAAGGTTGTCTTCCAATGCTATTTCCTAAGCTCACAACTTTTTTGGACCTAACGTAAGATGGTAATTGAACGCATATAGTTAAATTGTATTATATATATATCATATATTACATATGTAAGAATTATATGATTTGTTATATATATAATTTTAGAAAGTCGAGTTAAGTACTTTTTTTTAGAGCTGTTACAAAATCAGGTAACCACCTGTTGTCTTCAATTGGTCCAATCTTAAGTCAAGATCCTCCTATTTAATTTGTTGAAGGAGAGAGTAAGCAATAATAAACACATGATTATTACTCTATCATTATTACCAATTGCAATTTAAGTTTTCCTTATTTTCTAGAGATTAAAATGAAAGTTTGGAGCTTCATTTTGCTATCATTTGAAATTGAAATGTCAAAAATGTTTGGCATGAGTGGTTTGAATAAACTGATAATTAAATTATTTATCTCCACTTTGAGTTCTCAACTTTATTGGAAACTTATGTGTCAGTAAAAAGTCTTTAGTGTTGATGCCTCCTCATACAGTCAAAGATTAAGCCAAAAGTTGATGGTAATAAACTTTTTTGAAATTTTTGGAAATAGGTAAAAATAATAAAAAATATGATAAATAATAAAAGTGTAATTTGGTAATTTTTTCTAAGAAAAATATGTGTGTTGAGATGCCGGACTAGACCGGGTTGAGCCATTTTTTGAGAGAAAATAACACCTGTAATTCACAAAGGAAAAGTATTCGGTCTTTACTTTCATATTTCTCTATGTTTTTAACTGTTAATATAATAAGAGTATATATATATACTCTGATGCTATCAAGAAGGAAGAGATAGTACTCTAGTGAAATTGATATCATCAAAGTATACATATATCATCAATATTTAGAGTTTAATAAATAAGATTGTTATTATAATAAATAAAATTGCGACTTTAATAATTTTCTCTTAATTGTTTTTTTATTTTTTACTTTAAAAAATAGACCAATCCGATATGATATAATGATACCGATAGGATGTCAATATACTAACAAAGTACCATAGAGGATTAAGCTCACTCCTATATAATAACAATATAATATCAATATGCCGATATAGTATCATAGAACAGTGATATTGACATCATGCGTGAAATAAGAAAAGAAAAAATGAAAAAATAATATTTAAAAGGTATTCTAAATATACCTTCAAGTTATAATTTTTTTTATATATATCTAGAAATTTTGTACCTGACAAATAAAATGAAACAGAAAAAAGTAATTAATTGAGTAGATTAGTTAATGATAATTATTTAAATCCTAACCTCATATCAAACTATAAGGTGGATGGACCTAGCAGCAAGTCCCACTCACCAGCAGGCTGCACATTGTCTTGCACATTAAAATTACTTAGCTATTACGTTTTTTCGTTTTCATTTATTATTTCAATACCTAATTCTGTTTACTTTTGCAATCGACTTGAGTTGGACCTTCAAAATAAAATAAAATAAAATAAAAATCTTGGTGATTAGGAAGGTAGCATTATGCTATATAAAAATTATTCCAAAATCTCAATATATTATTTTTGGACTTGGATTTATGATTCTATTAGTAGTGTGGAAAGAGTGGTGTCACGTTCTATAAAAAATATTGCAAATATATATAGTTATTAAAACAATTATAAGTTGACTCTAAATTCTTTGTTCATATCACACTGTTAGCGATGGATAAATCTATATCTATCTAATTATATATTATATTAAAAGTGTGAAAATCTTTAAAAATGTCGTTTGAATTTTTTGTCCGACTTTATTTTAGATAAAATCATCTTTTCACCATTTTTACTTAAATTATTATTATATTTATAATATTTACTTTTAAAATATATAGAAAGAAGTGATAAAATAACGACTAGCCATGGAAAAACTCTTAAATCTTCCTTATTTGATACACTTGTACTTCTTCCTTATTTGAATCAAGAAAATACTAGTCGCCAAGAAAAATTCTAATTTATTATGGGTTTTAATTAATGATAGAATCTCTATAGGACGTTTATAAATATATAATTTATCAAAATTAGTGAATTATTTATCTTTTTGTAAGTTCATAATTAAATTTTAATTTTTCTCGTTAATATTTATTATCAAACGAGGTACACGCCTTTGATAATGTGCAGAGTGCATACAACAAGACTAGTAGATATAAAAAATGTACCAAAATTTTGACAAAATATATTGAATTATTGAACGTACAAATTTGGATTTAATCAAGTAACTTAATTTTAATATATTAAATTTGCAGCATTATTTTTCAGATAAATAATTCACCTTCTCTACGTGCATTACAGTGAGATACCATGTGTCCTCTAGAAGAAAGAAATTAATCAATTAAAACGCCAGTAAGCAGGAAAATAATCAATTAATGTTAACTTTGCACGATCCATTAAACTAAATACTAATAATTACTCCTATTATTTTCCACTTGGGCAGTTTCAAAGCATTATTTGATCAACTTAATCACTTTCATATTATTCTTAATTTCCAATTAGGATGAGAAATATATACCATTTTATTACTGAAAGAAGCTTCGTTGCGGGATGGTTGCATTGCAACACATTAAGAATTTAGCAGCGATAATCTAATTATTGTTATATTATATTTAACGATAATAATAAATATATATACTAATTTATAACCATTGCTCGCTTGTTGCTAGTTATGTGTTAAAATTAGTAGGGGAAATGGAAGAATTGAATGAATCGCGATTGAAATTATTGATTGATGATGGTTGTTACGTTATGTATTATAAATAATTTTTTTTTAACTATATTGATAGTTAATGAGATATGTGGTCTTCTTATAAGATTTAGACAGTTCTTTTTTTGTGTACTAATTTTTCACGTACTATTCAAAATCGAATTTTCAATGATGTTTTAAGGATCTTCCTATTTAATTCATACAACCAAACTCCAAACTAGATGCTTTAGAAAAGAAAGCATGAAGGTTAAAATCTTTATAATTATTACATTTAGCTTTTTCTTTGATTTTTATTTAACTAAAATCACGCTAAGACGATAAAAAATGTATCTAAAAATATTATACATGTAATAAATGTTAATTGCATAGTGCAAAATCTGTTTCTCAATAAAAAATAACTTCAAACATATTTCATATGAATATAAAATATACAATATGAAGTTAAATGACTTCTGAAAACAAAAATCATATAATCAAAAAATGATTAAAAAAAAAAGAACAGTCAAATCCTCCAAATTCACAGAGTTTTCTTAAGGAAATTATTCCCCTAAAATACTTGAAGTTATGGAATGTATCCTCCCGTAATAAAATGATTCGCGACAAACAAATGGCGGTAACTCAAATTTGTTGTCCTGCGAACCACTTAGTGGCTTGTAATTACACTTGAAGTTTTGAAAAAATAGAAACTTGTTCTTACTATGTACTGTTTTTCTTCTCGTAAACTTCTTCCAAAAATCTTAATAACACATCTCAATATCTGAGAAAAAATTCAGATATCTATAGTCTATAGAAATAGCACAATGATTCATGTTGTGAAAAGATAGCTTAGAAATATGATAGGTTGCATTCATATATGAACGAAACAACTTCATTCATAATTACAGAACTTTCACATTTTTACTCCATATGTCATTATTCATTCACACGAACCTAACAATATATTACTTTATTGATTTGACAGGTACAACTACGAGAAAACAGAACCGTGGCCTTATTGATTAAATGAGCGTGTAACAAATCATAAAATAAATTGAAGAAAAGGATATTTTCACATGATTTTGTTGACTTGATTAAGAAGGGGAAAATTAACAAACAAAAAATATATATTTAAAGGGAAAAAATAGTTTGGTGTGTGCAATGATGCATGATGCTGAGTAGTGGAGAAGTGCATGCAACATATTGCTTTGTTTATAGGGAAAAAAAGTAATTTGCTTTGATTTTCTTTTCCTTTCTCTTCCTTGCAAGTAAACTAGCTACTCTAACAACAACAACAACAAAAAAAAATCTTTCTTTTTTGATTACTAAAATGAAAGATTTCACATTTTGCTTTGATTACCTTCACACGCCAAAATGCCATCCAAAAATCGAATCGATAAAAATATTATTGATTTTGTATTTCTGGATTATTAGGTTATTAGATTTTTAATATTTTTTTTTTAAGAAAATAAGATTATTAGGTTATCGGTACGGTATCGATTGGCTAAATCGATGACCTAGTAAATTTTTAATACTTTACTATTTTACCCCTTCATAAATATTAAATATTAGTAATTTTATAATAGTAATAGGACGTTATATCAATACTTTACCTCATTTAATCTTTACAGTACTTAAAGTGATTAGTTATCCACTTTATTATTTTAGTTTGTAATTAACTAATTATAGATTTTGTAAATTTGTATACATAGTCTTCATACTCTATTTGTTTTTGTTAATGCAAATTCTCATTATCATTCTTATTGGGTAGATCGAAAACCAAATCGTTAAGGACTTAAAATCGATAAAAACTATTTTATTGGTTTAGCATATTTAAAAACCGAAAAGTGATAAACCGAATCAATAATGTATAAAACTGAACCAAATCGACCGATAACTCTCGGAGATTTAAAATTTGAAGTTTGAAATTAACTAGGACAAGTCCAAGTTAATTAATATAATAATTACTTTATATATAATTAAATATTTATATATATAAGAATTATTGAGATCTTGTAAACCTGTAATCTAACTCCGCCTCTAACGATAGTGTCAAAATACGAAAAAATATTATACAACCAAAAAAAAAAAACGGAGGAAGGACTTGAATATTAAGTTAAGGGTATAAAGTGTAACCATACTTGCTACTTATTTTGTGACAATAAATATGAATTTATAAAAAAGGTCATACTTTAAATAGAATTCAAGTCGAAATGTTGAGTTATGCTGGGAAAGGAAGAGAACATTTATGTTCTAGGGTATATTATTTCCTACATTAATAAGATTTCTATACCTAAAATTAAATGTAGATTATACTTTAAGTTTTGTTGTGGTTGAAGTTTGGTTTCAGTAAAAAGTAATCTCATTCTAATTATTATTTGAATTTTTTAAAAATATTAATGGATGCATATATATATATATATATTTTGCGTTGGAATAATTTCATTATACATTGAACTAAATAAGTTTGATTCGATTATAAAAATTTACCATATTATAATAAAAATGCATCTAGATTCTAGATATGGGTATAAAATTTAAAAATGAATAGAATTGTAAGTTAGCTTAAAACACGGATCATATGCTCATGGGAATGCTAAACGTTATTCAACGCAGGATAAATTAGCCATATAGCCACCATCTTACAAATATCATTCCAAAAACAAAAAATACTAGATAAGAAACCAAACGACTAGAATGAAAAGTAAATTATAATCTGTAAAGACAATAAAAGTAACAAAATGATTGACATAACATAATAAACACAATATATAAAGAGACGAGCCTCTACTAACCTATTATATCACAAGAGCAGACTTTATCCTACCCCTACTAGCCGTCTACCCTTGTATCCTAATATGCGACCTCCACTCCTTTCTATCAAAGGTCATGTTCTCGGTCCATATCCTATCTTATCACCTCTCCTCAATACTGAAAAATGTAACCCTAAATTTAACCGCTCGCACCCGTCTACCCTTCTATCCTAATACGCTACCTCCACTCCTTTCTATCTAAGGTCATGTTCTCGGTCCATATCCTATCTTATCACTTCTCCTCAATACTGAAAAATGAAACCCTGAAATTCAACCTCTCGCACCTCCTAAAAGGAATGTTAGCACTTCTAGGAGGTGCAAGAGGTTGGATTTAGTTTAAATAAATTTTTAGTCATAGATATGCAAGTTTAAATCAAAACTATTCAATTTTGTGAAACTCGCTCCACCATTTAATCAGAAAATTATATTTATAATCATAGAAACGTAGGTCATTAGGGCTAGCTAAACCTAACCCGTGAGGCTGCGGGGAGAAAACAACACAGTCAAAAAGTGCTTCATTAGAAAATTTAATCACAATTACAGACGTAATTACCAAGAGAGATTCTATTCCACGTTCTTCCCAAGAGCGTGAAATACACTTACCAATTATATGTGATAATTCTCGCGAATATATTTCACGCGCGATCAATCGTATGAAAATTCACCATACCAGAAACAAACATAACGCTTATTGCCGAAAAACAGGAACCGACCGTAAAGTATCTTTGTACACCAGCCTTAAAATAAAAAAATTCACTATTTTAGTAACAGCCAAACAGGCCTTTAATTTTGTAAATAATTATTTCTTTTTCATTTTTTTTTGGGTGAAAAAACTAAAAAATTTAATTTGGGGGATGATGCTCCGCGGTATGTGGGTCCAAAGTTCAAGAATGGACCCCACACTCATTTTCAAACTATCCATGGTTATGTGTATTTAAAAGCAGCTGCTAAGTACCAATATTATGCAACTCCCAATTCCTCATTTATTCACCCTTATTAGTTATTACTCACTCAGTACCTGTTGCTAAATTCATCATTTTTCTTTCTTTCTTTCAATGTTAATGGTAAAAGAATCAAGTATAGAATAAAGTGCAATTTGAAAGAAGGAAATATAGTTAGGGGGGGCAAAAAAAGTTCATTTTGCCTTAAAAAGGCACAATCTTGAGAAAAAAGGAGCTAATTTCCAACATGGGTTCTAAGCTAATAATGTTAAATGTGTTGTTGGTGTTGTTGGGTTCATGGGTTTTTTCTGGAACAGCTTCTGTTTCATATGACCATAAGGCTATTATTGTAAATGGACAGAGGAGAATCCTTATTTCTGGTTCTATTCACTATCCAAGAAGCACTCCTGAGGTATGTTCATGTGAAATGTAGTTCAAAAGTTCAGCTATTTATGTCCAATGTTTTCTTGAAAAGATTCCTTTTTTTCCTGTTTTTGCATGAATGGGTGTAGTTAGTAAATGTTAAAAGTTGAGTCTTTTTTGGCAAAAATGGATTTTCTTGAACTTTTATTCTGGGGTTATACAGATGTGGCCAAGTATTATTCAAAAGGCTAAAGAAGGGGGTGTAGATGTGATTCAGACCTATGTTTTCTGGAATGGGCATGAGCCTCAACCAGGGAAAGTGAGTTAAATTAGACCTTTTGTTTTTCTTAATTTGTATTTTTCATCAGCTCTTGATGTTTAGTTTTTTTTCTTCTTTCCAGTATTATTTTGAAGGGAGATATGATTTGGTGAAGTTTATTAAGCTGGTGCATCAAGCAGGACTTTATGTCCATCTCAGAGTTGGACCTTATGCTTGTGCTGAATGGAATTTTGGGTATTCATCATATTTACTATTTTATCTGCAAAAAGAATGATAATGGATTTTCTTGCTTACTTTACCTGTTTCAATTTCAGGGGTTTTCCTGTTTGGCTCAAATTTGTTCCAGGTATCAGTTTCAGAACAGATAATGGACCTTTCAAGGTTAGACAATATGAAGATTTCCATCTTTGATGTTGTATCAAAAAGTTTCTTTCTTTGAAGTGATTGGTTTCTGAACTTTTTTTTAACCTTTCATGTGAAACTACTGTACCTTAGGCTGCAATGCAAAAATTTACTACCAAGATTGTCAATATGATGAAAGCAGAACGTTTGTATGAAACTCAAGGGGGCCCAATAATTCTATCTCAGGTTGTTCAGAAGTGCTCATATCAGCAATCTTGCTGCATTTGTTGTTGGCGCACAGAGGTTATGATTTTACAAAACATGAGGGGAATTGATGATTTTCTTCTTTTGGAACTTTTGACAGATTGAGAATGAATATGGACCCATGGAATGGGAGTTAGGAGCACCCGGTAAATCTTACGCAACGTGGGCAGCCAAAATGGCTGTGGGTCTTAACACTGGTGTCCCATGGATCATGTGCAAGCAAGACGACGCCCCTGATCCTATTGTAAGTATTTCCCAGAGTACAGTTCTGTTTTTGCTCTTATCATTGTTATATCTTTTATTTTTATTTTATTTGCTGTTGGTCTTGAAATGAGTTTAAATGGAGCAAAAATGTTCTGTGAGAATTTATAGCGCCCCCAACTTGCTTGGGATTGAGGGATCATTGTTTTTATATTTGTTGATTGCTTTCTTTCTATGTTTCCTGTTCCTAGTGGGGTTCTTATGTGCCAATGGTTGTCCCCTTGATGGTCCAGAATTGCAAGACTTACTCTGCACATGGGTTGCTTTTGTTTCCAACTACTTTCTGTATTTCTTGCCTCTTCCTCAAGCAATCAATGGTCTTTGACTCTTGTAATGTGAAATAATATATTATTCACTCTTTGGAGTCAGAACCATAGTAGTGTTAATATGTTTAATCTTGCTTAGTACATTGAAATATTTGTTTCTGAATTCTCTACTTTGTAATATCTAGGTGATAAATATTTCTTTTTTCCTTATCCTTTTTCTTCTGTTTCCCACTTTGATAGACCTTCTTCCCTTGTTCAGATTAATTCTTGCAATGGCTTCTATGCTGATAACTTTTCTCCAAACAAGGCTTATAAGCCAAAGATATGGACTGAAGCCTGGACTGCATGGTATGTACATATATCTTTCCAATGCATTAAATAAATAAAATTTCTAGTTTTATATTTCTTCTAGAGTACATGTGGGGATAAATTTCTGTCATTTTTCTTTTTTGCAGGTTTACTGGTTTTGGAACTCCAGTTCCTTACCGTCCTGTTGAGGACCTGGCATTTGCTGTTGCAAAATTTATACAGAAAGGAGGTTCCTTCATCAATTATTACATGGTATGTTTATCATCTCTGATATTCAAGAGTGTTAGTGTTTCTTCTGATGCCAAGAAAATTATGTTGTTTATGATTTTCTTTTCCTTTTTTTCT
The DNA here is from genome assembly GCA_029948455.1 of Solanum rostratum. Lineage (NCBI taxonomy): Eukaryota > Viridiplantae > Streptophyta > Magnoliopsida > Solanales > Solanaceae > Solanum > Solanum rostratum. The sequence continues at coordinate 65,980,079 of CM057054.1, forward strand.
GCAGTATCATGGCGGAACAAACTTTGGACGAACTGCTGGTGGCCCATTTATTGCTACTAGTTATGACTATGATGCACCTCTTGATGAATATGGTGCGCACCTTTTCTTGTAATCTGGTTTAGATTGAGTTTCTTCACGTTAACAAAAGGTTAAAAATAAGAATCCCATTTTTATAATCACTTGAATTTGAATAGTGAGAAGTGCCTAAACAGAACTTTATTTGTCAATGCCTAAATAGATTTAAAAAAAAGTTGATGTCAATGACTCCATCAAATAAAGTAGCTTGGCATATCCCTTCATCAAATTTTCATCATGCTTTGCAGTTAGTCAATAGCTGTTAATTCTAACTTCTTATGGATGAGACTTCTGGAGTGTCAGTTGCATGATTAAGAACTAAGAAGACAACTCAGAAGAGACCTCTGCATCTTAAGAAATGTATTGTCTAGCCAAATTTAACATTTTCCATTTGATCTTTAGGATTATTGCGTCAACCTAAATGGGGTCACCTGAAAGACCTGCATAGAGCAATAAAGCTTTGTGAGCCAGCTTTAGTTTCTGGAGATCCAGCTGTGACAGCACTTGGACACCAGCAGGAGGTGAGATTTAACTGAATGCTTCTTGAACTGGTCGCCATTACAACATTTGCAATGAGTAACTGGAGCTTCATTGTTTCTTATACAGGCCCATGTTTTTAGGTCGAAGTCTGGCTCTTGTGCTGCATTCCTTGCAAACTACGACCAACACTCTTTTGCTACGGTGTCATTTGCAAACAGGCATTACAACTTGCCACCATGGTCAATCAGCATTCTTCCTGATTGCAAGAACACTGTCTTTAATACAGCAAGGGTAAGTTATGCTGTTTAGAGAAAATCATTCACGACCTGGAGATCGCCTCCTAACTAACTGATAATGTTATTGATTCCATGTAAAGGTTGGTGCTCAAAGCGCTCAAATGAAGATGACTCCAGTCAGCAGAGGATTGCCCTGGCAGTCATTCAATGAAGAGACAACATCTTATGAAGACAGTAGTTTTACAGCAGTTGGGTTATTGGAACAGATAAATACCACAAGAGATGCGTCTGATTATTTGTGGTATTCAACTGAGTAAGTGTCTATGTAGTTTCTGAAAGCCTTGTCACATATTAAATTAAGAAACACACACACACGCACGCTTGAATTACATTGGATCAGTCACATGTTTATGATTGTTTTTCTGTCCTTAGTGTCAAGATTGATCCAAGAGAAAAGTTTTTGAGAGGTGGAAAATGGCCTTGGCTTACAGTCATGTCAGCTGGCCATGCATTGCATGTTTTTGTGAATGGTCAATTAGTAGGTACGTGGCATAGTTATTTGTATTTAACGTGATATACAATTTGAATCATTACTGTGTGCTAGATCATTATACCACTGCTTATAATGTTGAAAGGAAAAAGAGGTGGACCTTTTTCAGTTTATCTATCTGCTGTAAAATTTCTTAAATCAAAAGCTGAGGGCTATGTGGTCTCATCAAGCAAATACAATAAGTGAACAGTCTGTGTAGTAATAAAAAAACTAAAGCCTCTATCTTTGCTCAAATTTCTTGCAGGAACTGCATATGGAAGTTTAGAAAAACCGAAACTAACTTTCAGTAAAGCTGTAAATCTGAGAGCAGGTGTTAACAAGATTTCTCTGCTGAGCATTGCTGTTGGCCTTCCGGTGTGTTCCATCTCACAGTCACCCTCTTAGTCTATTATATATGAATATTAGTTGAACACGTGCCTTGGTTTCTCCTCATGGAAGTGGTCTTGTTCTGCAGACCGCATATATATAAAATTTGGACCGCTAGTTTTAATATATGCTTACTTGACCTCCTTCCTCATGTGCTCAACTGCAGAATATTGGCCCACATTTTGAGACATGGAATGCTGGTGTTCTTGGACCAGTTTCACTCAGTGGTCTTGACGAGGGGAAAAGAGATTTAACATGGCAGAAATGGTCTTACAAGGTTAGTGTGTATAAGATATTCCAAAACAAGAAACCAGATGCTCCATTGCATGATGTCATCTAACCTTCCACTTTTTTCATCAGGTTGGTCTGAAAGGAGAAGCCTTGAGCCTTCATTCACTTAGTGGTAGCTCATCAGTTGAGTGGGTCCAGGGTTCTTTTGTGGCTCAGAGACAGCCACTCACATGGTACAAGGTGCATATCTCATACTAACACCTTCTGTACGAACTTACTTGTACATTTTGACATTCAAGTCATCCCTCTGCAAGGAAGGAACACTTTAAATCTTCTTTAAGCAGTTTTAGGCTGTTATGATGTGTACTTCACCTAAACACAGTTTTATCTAGCAATTTGAATTTCTTGGCTTAAAATGGCTAAAAAATTCATTGAATCTTTGTGTTATCTATACAGACCACTTTCAATGCTCCAGCAGGGAATGATCCTTTGGCTTTAGACTTGAATACCATGGGAAAAGGCCAAGTGTGGATAAATGGCCAGAGCCTCGGACGCTACTGGCCTGGATATAAGGCATCTGGAAACTGCGGTGCCTGTAACTATGCAGGCTGGTTTGACGAGAAAAAGTGCCTAAGTAACTGTGGAGAGGCTTCACAACGATGGTAAGTAAAAGTAAACCTTGTGGCATTTTCCTGCTGTGTAACAAGAAACTCTTAACTTATTTGGGAATTACGCGATTCAGGTATCATGTTCCCCGCTCTTGGCTGTATCCCACTGGAAATTTGTTAGTGCTATTTGAGGAATGGGGAGGAGAGCCACATGGAATCTCTTTGGTAAAAAGAGAAGTTGCAAGTGTTTGTGCAGATATGAACGAATGGCAGCCACAACTGATGAATTGGCAAATGCAAGCTTCTGGTAAAGTCGACAAACCACTAAGGCCTAAAGCTCACCTCTCGTGTGCTTCTGGTCAGAAGATTACTTCAATCAAATTTGCAAGCTTTGGAACACCTCAGGGGGTCTGCGGAAGCTTCCGGGAAGGAAGCTGCCACGCCTTCCACTCATATGATGCTTTTGAAAGGGTATTTACAAATCTTACTCTTTGTTTGAAGAACCTGTTTCTTTTCATTCTTGAAGTAGCTATTTTCTTTAGAGACCTGATTGAACATCTCCCCCTGTTTTCCAGTATTGCATCGGGCAAAATTCGTGCTCAGTACCTGTAACACCAGAGATCTTTGGAGGTGATCCATGTCCACATGTTATGAAGAAACTCGCGGTTGAGGTTATTTGCAGTTGATGACACTGAGGATAAACAAATAAAGTGGTTTCAGTTAGTTGTCTCAAGTACAGTATAGCGATGTCTAAGTGTTTCCTTTCTGAAGATATTTTTGAAGATTCATTAGATGTCAGAAAGTTGGCTTTGATGGGGGTGAAGTTGTACAGATATGCAACACACCTTTTCATTTGAGGCCCATATGAATTTCAATGGCCCAAGATTCTGTACATATATGTTGGTTATTGTCATGTTGGTGTTGGTTTGTTACTGTAAAACAATAGTAGTATACTCATTGGTTCAAGTGCACATTGAGATTGTGCTGGTGGTAGGTAGCAGGTTGTGGAGGTTCAATCGAGGTCTACACAAGCTGGCTTGGATACCACGGTTATAACAAAAAAAGCACATCGAGATTGATTTTTGATTAGTCCATGTGCAGATATTGTTACTACTAAAATTTGCAAGTCTTATGGTTTCAATATTTTAGACTCCTGTAAAAATAGCAATCTATTATTGCTTTGTACCTGCAGAAATGCCACTATGATGATGTGAAATAACATCAAATTCTCTTTAACAAATGTTTTCTGAGTCTTGTTCTTCAGCATTGTTGTCTGACATATTGCAAAAAAATATTTGAAAAACATATCCATCAAAGTATGTTGCTATAGATTTTTATCACTTTGTTGCTAGGTAAGCCTTTCGACAAAAACAATGAGGCCCCTAGCATAAGTACCCACAAAAACCCGACTCCCAATTTATTTGAGTCATAAAGAGATAAAATTAACATAAATAAGTTATATCTTTAGAATATAATTAAAATAACTTTAGTGTAATTTTTTTCATTTTATAAAGAATTTCAAACGATAGAGTTAAAGTTGTTGACAATTTTGATATAAACTGAAATTTTAATTCTTCCCTATTATAAAGCGGAAGGTTTTTTTTCCACTTTATAAGGAAAAATTTACTTACTTAACCACACTTTTCATTTTTTCCCTCGAATTCTATAGTACTAATTCCCAACTCGATAACCCAATAATTCGACTCCATATTAAAAATTTGACATTAATGTTTCTTACGTAATTACTGATAATTAACTAAATAACGAATGAGGAGGGTGAGAGAACAAGTCATGCATTCAAACTGTAGTTGATAATGGGAATTCTAATGATTAAGCAATAATATTTTTTTAAAAAAAATATAATTAAAACTAAAGTAATATAACTTGCAAAATTATACTAATTTTATTTGTAAGCTTTTTTTTTTAAAAAAAAAAATTAGGCGAACTTAAGCCAATCCAAAACAAAATATTTTTAGATTGAAATATTTAGTGGAAGCATTCCTAGATTATTTCATAGGTTATTCAATTTTCCTTTCCCATTCGGTCAGGCTTAGTACATATTATGTATACTCACCCCTACTTCTTTTCCCCCAGGAGATTCTTGTCAGGATTATCCACGTGACAGATGATTTGCTCGCGCAGTTGGTTCATATCAAATCTTGTCATGAGACTTAGGGCTTTGAGTTGCCATTGGATTCTATCTTAGTTGTGTACTTTTTATTTTTATTCAAAGACTGAGATGCACTTATTTCACCAGTTTTTATATTAGATGTTCTTTACACTCGTGACATCAGATGCGATTTTATGTGGTGACTATTTATCTATTAAATTTTTTCCTTCTAGGGTGTTTTATTTGTTGGATGATAAAAGTCTTTTAGTCGTGACTCGATTTTGGATCGTGACATGAGTGTAAGATCATGAAATTTGAGTAAGAAAGTGATTTATAAAATGAAAAAAATATTTTGTTTTTAAATCTAGATATTGTTTGAATGTTTTTATAACTAGGAAAAGAATTTCCACAAGCTTATTTTAGTCGTGGCTTATTTATTTACCACCTCTTTGCTCTTCGTCTTCTTCGAACTGGGTCTCTACAGTTGGGAAGAAATGGAGTTGTTGGGGAAAGTGGGTAGTGAATACCTCATTTGGTGATGGGAAATTTACAAAAAACTTCTTCTTTTTTGCCCCAGTTTTACTTTAAGCAAAAAAATGAACATTCAGCAACTCAAATCTTTAGCTAAACTTGCCCTATCTTTCTTTATTATAGGAACTGCAACTGTTTTTGGTTACTTAACATGGCTTATCTCTACTTCAGTTTCCATTCTGTTAGCTGACCTACTTTTAGTACTTCTCCACCGCCGCTGCCCGTATATCTCTCGTCTTTATCATTTCTTTCATCTTGACCATCCTAGGCGAACACACCGTCATTGTGACATTTTAGGGCCGTTTGTAGCGCTATGTGTAGCGCCATTGTTTAGCCACAAACTGTTTGACATAAATGTGTCGTCTTGTGTGGTGGTAGCAACTATGTTTTACCTTCACTTGCTGTATTACTTTGGTAGGCCTAGGGATTTTCGGGTACTGAATGTGCTCTTTATGCTTACTGTTAATATTGCTTATGGGGAATTTGGATTTGGGCCTAATACTTGTGCATCAGTTGCTTTTTTCACTTACATTGCTATTATGTTGGCCGGTCAAGCAGAGGCAGGTGCAGATGATGATTTTCAGCATTTGACTTTGAATCAGATTATGTCGAATTTGATCATAGGTACATTTTATAACAGTAATTCTGACAATTGTTTTGTTATGGTAGTATGGAGGCAATTGCACTAGCTAGACAGTGATTATTGGTAGAACAGTCGATGTAATTAGATTATCTGAGTTGTTTGTTAATTGGTAAAATGAATACGGAGTATGTTTATTTGCAAATTTGTCATGTCACTTTGTTGAGCACAATTTAAATGGAGGTTAATGTTTGTTGATGCTAGGCTAAAAGGGGTTGCACTTACTTTCTTCTTACTTGATTGATCTTCTTTTCTGACCTGGAAGTAACCTTCAGTTCCTCTAGTCATTTGGTTAATGATTTTATGGAATGAGAAGGCTAACTAACACAAACACCTTATGCATTAGTTACTCAAGATGGCTCAGGAAACTTCACCATGATAATGAATGCAATCTTGGAAGCACCAAGTAACAGCATTGAAAAATATACTACATAGAATGGAATCATGAACTTATGATTGGTGCAACTTTTACCACCATTCCACTTTTATCTATTCTTAGGTTCTCTCCTCATTGTTGTTATTGCACTAAAATTGCCTTGGATGAAGTCCACGGTGCCAGAATTTCACAATACCTGTAAAATTATCTAGCCAAAGTTTCTGTATTGAGTTTATTGATAACTTTCTGAATGACAACATTAGGAAACACAGAGATCAACATCTGTTCTTAATGCCCAAAGATGCTACATGAACTGGCATTAAGAGCATAAGCTGATCTTAGTACCTTCTATATGTGTAATTTTGAAGGCTACCCTATGCACAAGATAATGTTATTGAAATTGTGAAATCTTTGGTACTGTAGACTTGGTACACCGTGATGTAATAATCCTGTTCAAGATTTGTTTAATTGAATCAGCGCATGGCAGTGCCTAGATAGTATGATACGATCATACCACAGAAAAGGAAAATATGAGAACAGATGAATAATCATTGCTTTATTGTGTACTCCTATTTCACTTAGTTGTTATTTGGTGCTTCCATGATCTAACTTATTGTCATGTCAAGTAAACCTATGCCATCTCGAGGACTATTTCATGAGATGGTTGTGTTTGTGGTCTTTTCCACTCCATTAGAAAGTTTGTGGTAGTCAACCTCCCTATTGCAAGTTCTAATTCCCTGCACTTGAGCAAATATGAATTTGATTATTCCAGTCAGCTTTTGTACATAGTCACAAATTAATTTATGTGCAAACATTTGAGCTTAGCATTTTGCTCCATCAATGTAATTGGATCAGGTTCCAGAGGGATCATTGTGTTTAACTTTAGGAGATGTAAAGAATGGTTGTTTCAATCAGTTGTTTATAAAAAGAAACGATGTTTCAAGCTATCGTTTGAGTGACAGGAGGAACCAGAGGGATAACTGAACAGTCTACAACAAGAATTGATAGGGTATTTATAAACCTATATTTTGATAACCAATTGGTTTACCATATTCAGTAAGGATCCTACACCCATGTTGACACAACATGGGTGCGGCATCGAAAGTGAAGATGGAAAGCAACTTAGCTAGCAATCAACAATTAACCTGTACTGATTATTGTAATAGTACAATAGAAGGCTTTGCCATTGTACATGTAACATAAAACTGAATTAGTATACTTACATAGCTATATATTCTTGAAATAACAATAATTAGGTTAATTTTCTAGGGTTTAGCCAATCATGAGGTGGATTATCATAGTAATAGGGGTGAAGAAGTCCCCTCGGATTGTTTGTTCTCCTTTGGATCTTTACGTTCGTGGAAATAGCTCTTCCTTGCTTGTGTTCTCCTTCTTGGATGGGAAGAACAAGAGATAAAAACTCCAGTTCCTTTGCTCTCCCTTTTGCAGCTCTGTCCATGCATATATGTGACTTGTGATTGGACCCATCTTCTGTGAAAAGGTTTGAGTAGCTTCCTCACTTATCACCTGGTGTTAGGGAGGTTCATTATAAAGTTCTTTTTGGTCAAGGTTGATGCATGGATATTTATTATCTTCTTAGAGACATATATTAGGATGTTTTGGTCCTCTTGAGGTACTTTACTACAATCCATAGTGGCATACTTTTGCAAATGCTTGTGTATAATCCTATCCTTGCTCTGGACAGATTACAAAAAGTTTTAGTCCCTCTTATTGTATAAAAATAATGTCATTTTAAAGTAAATTTCTAATTGTTTTGATTTCCGTTTCTATGAAGAAATACAAGAGTGGTATAGAAACCATTCGATATGTTAAGCAGAGTTACTTTCTATTATTGTCTTTCATGATGATTTTGATAGCAATCCTTGTGTTTCATGGTCATATGATGATTATGGACATTTTGAAGCTCAAAACTGTAAATTTTAGTTCTGTATTCTTGAAATAAAAGTGTAGTAGCTGCTGATACGAGGACAGACGAATAGGTGATTCCCATTTGTGTGATGGCTGTGATATTTGTGGTTTATTGGAGATGTTATGGGAGAGAAGGAAACACGGTTGTGGGTGGTTGTTACCTTTTAACAGCAATATTAGAAGATGTGCTAAGATCAGAATAGATTAAAGGTAGCTTCATGTCTATACAAATTGTAGCAAGCTTTTCATTTTCAATTCCAAGGTACACATACTAGTATGTTTGGTCATGAGCTTTGTTGTAAGTTGTAACTGTTGGAAATGAACTCTTTTGTAACAATTGATTGTTGGGATTAAGTTACATTAATGTTCTACTTTTGTCCTTTTTCTCAGTTTTCACTAAAGCTGATATGTAAGAATAAGTACTCCTAGGAAGCTTTTACTCCTTTTTACATGTCATGTTCACATCATAAAGGGCATTGAATTCACCTTTTTCTGATGAAATATTTCAAATTTGAGAATTGTACATATCTACATTGAACTGACATTTACTGCCCTCACCTAATTTTTTTCAAAAAATTTGTTTTGTAATCTATAGTGATTTCAAATGATAAAGAATTTGAATATATTGATGTCAAAGAAGACTTTATGTTGCTTTTTCCTGTAAAAGACAATCTTTCTTTTGAAGCTTTACAAAATGTCTTTCTTCTTTCTTCTTTTTTATTTAGACCTTAATCTTCTCTCTAAGGATTAATTTTCTTTAAAGCTTAAGAAAACCTGTTGAGTAAAATCACAACTCCAGAAGTCAATTAACCTTAATTAATAATAGAAGTTTTTACATTATTAAGTGCATTGTAAGCTGAGCTGCTGTTACCAGTGGAATTCCACAGGTGAAGTTTGAAGAGGGTAAAATGTACGTAGATCTTATCACTATCTCATAGAGATAGAGAGGTTGTTTTCGAAAGATCCTCGGACCTCGCCTCAAAAAATATCAAGTTCCAAAAGCAGAACATACTATCACCCCACCTATTAAAGGGCCTCGTATTTAGTAGCTTACTCAGAATTTTCACTAAGGGAATTTAGAAATTAAAAAAATAGTGCTTGAAATTTGAGCTTGGAATTTTAAGATGAATTTGAAATCACTAAACTATTTTGATTAGCCTCTTATCTTGTGTTCAAGGGATTCGAAATCTATATAATATATATTTTTAAAAAAATAAAATAAAAAATTATATATACAATGTAATTTTTTATCAAGAAAGTTCAAATGAAGCCTCGTCTATTCTTAGATCTGGCCCTTCTTTATCAAATAACAATAAAGAGTTAAAAATATCTTTAATTTATTAAAAATGATTTTAAAAGGTCATGATTTGCTTATTAAAATAATTTTGTCCGTAACATTTTTTTCTTATCATTGGAACTTCCTCTTTATTAATGGCGAGTGATGCATGCACAGAAAAATAAATTTGATTTTTCTTAAATTAAATTTTATTATATTATATCGTAACGTGAAATTACAACATAAAAATTTATTTTGGTGTGATTTCATCATTATCTTTTCCTTTTTCCTCATTTTATCTATTACTTATTACTACTTACTTAATATAAATATACTCATTTTATCTTATTTTTTTAATAGTAATAGTTTTATGAATATTCTTTTTCTTCTTATATATAGAAATTATCAAAATATTATATTTATAAAAACAAAACAACATCCAAAACCATGATAGATGGACTAAAAAGTATTGGAGTGAGTGTTTAGAAGAAACTGCTGTTATCACAAAAACACCAGGTGCTAACTACTGTGTGTCTGTGTTTTTTCTTCTGTAAATGACGCATTTCCATGGCGGCGGGACCTAATTTTCTCTTCGTTTTCTCCATTTCTAACCCGTTTTCTCCACCCTACTGTCACATTCATCATCATCATCCACACCATCAGCAGCAGCAGCAATCAGTGTTGTCCCCTTTTTTGCTTTTCTTCTTCACTTTCTCCTTTTGTTCTCTAACCATTCTCATTTTTTCTCTTTACTCTAAGCTTACTAAGAAGAAGATTAATGACACCCATCAACGTCTAATTAAAGTTCGAGAAGGATTATCTATACAGGAATCTGCTATAGATAATAAGAATGAACAAGAACGGGAGATTACGCATCAATCTGACCCGACCCATTTGACCCATTCTATTCTTCTCGAGATCTTACCCTCCAATTCATCTAAATGGGCGAAACTGTTTGCTAATGAATTGGGTGATGCCCCGAATAAGATTGAATCGGGTCTTGATGCGGAAAGGGTGGAAGAGGACAAGGATAAGGAGAGGACGAAGAAGAAGAAACGGGCTAAGAAGAAGAGACCCGATTCGAATAGTGAAGAGGAAGGGAAGAAGGATTCTGGGGTTGTGAAGGAGAAAGAGGAATTGGTGTGTTTATACCCTTTTACCAAGTCGTCTAGTGCAACTCAGAGAAAAATTAAGCAACATTATGACGAGCTTGTTAGGTCTCACGAGTCGAATGGATTGACTTTGGCTCAGGTTTTTTTCTCTTCTCTGCTTGATTATTAATTGTATATAGCATATACCCAATCTTTGAATTTAGTAAAGGTTGCTTCTTGATGTGGTCCTTGTTGAATTCGATGGCTGTTCTATGTATGTATGACTAAATTAAGGTACATACAAACACATCACTGCATAACTTACCTGCCTTTGATGCTTATACTGAGATTCTGAGTTGAGGGTCACACAGAAACAAGCTCTCGACCTCCAAAAGGTAGGGGGTAAGTTCCGCGTGCGCTCTACCCTCCCCAGAACCCCACCTTGTGGGATTTGACTGGGAATGTTGTCGCTGTTTGTTCTATATTCAGCCTACATGATGAAGGATATCTGCATTTCAAACTTGAACATGAACAGTATTTCCTTTAAGGTTTCATGAGCTTGACTATCTGTTCGGTTAATTTTAACTCTCCATAAGGCTAAATCTTGTCATATATTGGGGACTAGATAGAAGTGTAACACGATCCAATGTTAGTCAGCAATTAGATAGTAGGCTTCGTCACCTTTTTTTTAATTATTTCTTTTTCTTGTTCTTAAGACAGGAATTAAAAATTATCCAGGGTAGTGTATGTTTTTTAGAAGCTACTCCAGTCTTTTTCAAGAGTAACAGTGTTGGGACTAATCAGTTTGTTTTAGCGAAGACATGTCTGACATAATTAGTTGGAAGGAAAATATTAATTTGTGGTAGTAGGTGAAAGAAATTGTTTAGGTGTATTGAGTCAATTAATTAATTAGAAGGAAATATTAATTCAAAAATTTGGTCAATGTCTATGAGTATATTTGGAGTCAAGTGATTGATGACAAACGACTTGAAATAACAAGTCAGCCATGGCAGGGACAAAGATAGGTACGATATAGAGTTTAAATGAACAAGTGTTTTGAAAGGAAAGAGGAACACATTTCATTTTGTAAAGTCTAGATGTCTCCAACAACTACACTTGGGGTTAGCCTGTTCAAGAAGGAATCTGCACTATTGGATTAGGAGAATCACTAAAGATGATGTAGCACACATACCCTGCTCCTATGGGTTCACGTGTTAAGGCTCCACCAAAAATGCTAAAATGAACATAGCATCTCATCCACCCCTTGTCAGAGGGCTTGAGATCTAATGGATCTGGCTCGGTATGAGGTTGTAGAGGATTCCTGATATCGTTAAATAAGAATATATTATATTTACATATGATACTTATCATATAGAATAAATATCCAAGAATAAATATTTTGGTATGATACGTACCCTATAAAATAAATACCCAACAACAAATATTATCATATACTTGACTAAGGTTAATAAAGTCTTAGTGATAGCAAAATCCAAAGTCATACAAGTCTTAGTGATAGCAGAATCCAAGAATCTATAAGTCTTGGTGATAGTAGAACCCAAACGCATATAAGTTTTAGTGATAGTAAAATTCAACAAACATATAATTGTTTTCTGCTATCACTAAGACTTATACGAACCTTAGATCAAGTATATGATAATATGTTAGGTATTTATTCTATATCGTAAGTATCATATGAAAATATTTTTTGTTGGGTATTTATTCGATAAGGCAAGTATATGAAAATATAATAAATACCTATATTCTCATTTAACGACATCAAGAATATGAGATACTATGTCCATTTGCACGTGAACCCATAGGAACAGAGCCAACTCCTCTGACCATAAAAAATTAAAAAACTATGAAGTGTGCAAAGCCCCACTTTTTGGGTTATCTGTCAGTACCACCTTGGTAATGATTGTTAATAAATTACCTCAATCAACTGGATTCTCCCTCAAAGTGTCAAAGAAGTATTGGAAAGCTGGAGTCTTAGAGAAGTTGATAGCCCCATCAAGAATACCTGGCAGATGATTCTATCATATATTTCTTGGTGTATTTGGAAGGAAAGGAACCTCGGATGTTTTGATGGTATCTCAACTCCAATTAGCAGTTTCAAATCCTTTTGCCTAATTAACCTCTTCCATTGGAGCAATTTATCCCCTGTTAGATTCCATTAGCTCCCTCAATATGGCTTAGCGACTGTTCTTTTGCTTGTGGCTAACTCCCTGATTAAATAGGGGTTTTTGTTCTCAGGAGTTAACCATGTTAATGTGTATGTAATTTGCATCTCCTTGATGCATTTCTAATACAACATCTTACTTCATCATCATCATCAACAACAACAACAACAATAATTCAGGTATCTAGGCATTGAATGAGTATCCACCTTAGGTATGCATGAAGACATTGACTTCTTGGAACTTTGTGAAGTATTAGCTTTTCACTGAGGTGGTGGGGTGGGTTTAGCATAATGATAGCCACATCCATAGATATGAGTAAAGGTGCATCTCTCGTGTGGCTAGTCTATCCGCATATCCTCAGAAAAGGTGTGCCTGAAAGCACAGCGGAAATGTCTCAACTTGCAAGTGAGCTCGATGTACCCCTTGAGAACACATTTTAAGACAATGCTCCTCATGACCTTCAAGACTGAACGCCAACAATAGGCTTGGTCTCTCCAAAGTTCTCTGCCTTGAATATATGATTCTGCATCAGGATTTATGAGTTATACCTTAGCAAATGGAAACATCCTTCCAGGTTGTGGGAATCAGTTTGAAGTTTGCATGAGCAGCAAGCTAGTTGCTTATCTAAATGAAGTATTAGGAATTTAGGAATATGCTGCAAGTGCTCAGCAGGAGCACTTTTATTTTGCCCATGCTTTTATCAATTATCAGCTTGTAAAATCTGTTGTGGATCCAAGAGATATCAGCAAAACACCAACAAACCCAATATAGTTCCACAAGTGGAATCTAGGGAAGCTTGGGTGTATGCAGACCTTACCCACAAAGATAGGGTACAGAGGCATGGAGGTAAATTGTGCTTGGAGGTGATCAATGAAGCAGAGATATGTTATGTAGTTAATTTGCTGATCTGGAAGTATAAACTTCAGTCAAGGCTCCTTGGTTGCATGTGATCATATTTATTCAGTGGCACTGATGATCCATGCTTCTCTCAACTGATTTTCTGAATCCACAGTGGGGTAATTGCTTAACAGGCTGGCTTAAGAAAACATTCATTAGATGAGGTTTCTGAGATGTAACTTTGGTCGATTATCTGATCATTCTATTGGATGGATTAGTGGAATCAAACATCTGTTGACCATAGTGCAAGGTAGACAAAAATGGGTCGGTTTAGATTTGGCAGTCGCGGCCTTTTCGTTCCAAGTGAACAAAAGAGAAGTTCTGTCATACCAACCTTCTTGTGGCATATTCTGGCTAAAGCTGTCTGTGCCATGAATGCTCTTGAGAAGTTAGAACATCACAGTAGTGTATTAAAGTTACAACTCTTGACTAATCTATTAGCATAGCCATCCTGGTATTGTAATATATGTATACATCTACAGAGAGAAGTTTCCATTTGGGATTTACTGTAGTTATGTATGGAGGACAACTTTATTTATCATTGCTCTCTTACTTCTGTCAATTCACATGCAAAGTTAAAATTTTATTCATCATTAAGTTAGTGTCATTCTCCCAAGTCATTTTCTCTTAGGATTTCCACACTTCTGTTTAGATATTTGAATTGGCTTTGCTTGTGCAGACTTTTGAGATTCCTAAATTGTTGTACTATGATGCAGGTTGGTCAATTTGTTAATTGCTTGGTTGAAGCAAGGAATGAGCTGCAGCACAAGTATGTTTAATATTTCTTTCTTTTTTCCCTTGAATAAATACTATATTATGTTGAATGTTTCCTTTTCTACATGAGTGTTACCAGGATCAATAAATTGATTCATCTGCTGTAAGTCATAACTGCTTATAAAATTTTTTTTGATAAAGCATAGAGTATATTCATCACTACAAAATTCTGTGCTGTGAGCCAGATTAACAAAAGATCCGTGAGGCTAAAATATAGCTACTTTCAAAGTTACAACTGCTTATGATTTTGACTTGTGTTTCCAAGAGTGTCTTCCAGTTCTAAACACATGCAACATCAACCTTTGTCGAAGATACCTTATGGTTTACTTCAATGACTGCAAATAATATCACACGAGTTGTGACCTTCCAAAGCACCAATGTTAGAGTGTTCATTGGTCCTCTCACACAACATTATCCTTTGGATGAAGAATTTTGCTATGAGTTCTGTGTCATGTTTGTACTTTTCCCTTGTGCAGGAAGGAGATGTGTGTTCTATTTTATATTTTGGAATTCTTAGCGTTCTGTTCCTATACCTTCTCTTCATCACATTCCTGCTGCCCTCCTCCCGCCGTCACCACCACCACACACACCAAAAGATTAGAGTAGAGACGAGACTAGAGACACAGTGTGTATCCTCTGTTTCGGTAATTAAATGTGTTCTTCCTCAACAGGTCAGAGGTCATTCAACGAAGATTCACAATAACAAAGGCCTTACTCTTTAAGGCTGATAGGTCTTCCTTCGTTCGCTTACGGCAGCAGGTAGTGAACTCCCTTCTATCAATTTTTCTTGAGTTGGAAATTTGTTTTTCACTCATTCCCAATAAGAAATATTAACTTAATTTTTTATGATTGCAAGATATACAAGCTAGAATTAGAACAAAAACGATTGGAAGAGGATGCTTTTGTATATAATTGGCTGCAGCAACAGCTGAAGCTCTCGCCAGCATACAAGAAGGTATAAAATTGCGAATTCAACATGGAAATTCTATCCTTGTGATTAGTAGACTTTCAATCTCAATTTTGTTCTTTTCTCCCTTGCGTCATGTCAGAATCTCTTCTTGTAACATTGATTCCTTGAGGCATACTTTCCCACTTCATATTGACCTCTCTTATTTCTTGAAGATGCTTGAAATTGGGGCTGACATGGAAATGAAAGCAAAATCCAATGAACTAGTCGAAAACACAGAAGCTGAGTTGCCTGATATTTCGTTTGAAGAGTTATTAGCGCAAGAAAAGAAAGATACTTTTTGGTCAGTGCTACCTTGTCTTCATCCCCTGGTGCTCCCCCACCCCCACCCCTTCGGACTGCTAACAAGATATCATTTTGAATTGCAGGCAGAAGAATGGGAGAACCAAAGTGTACTCCGGCTGAGGATTCGTTTTTTAGCTTAGTTGGTGAAAATATCACTAATGGCAGTATGTACATCTTGATACCAAAGTCATACCTACTACAGGAAATTTTTTATTAGGTGCCTGTGCTTCTTGGGTTGATTTTGGACTGAATAATAACCATTAGTATTTTATCTTCTTTCTTAGGTACTCCATGCGCCCTGCATATGGTAAATATCTGGGTCGTATGCATTACTGTGGCCTTTGAGAGTCCATCTCTATATGCTAACGACAGTTACACCTCATCTTTCTTCTTTCGTTTCCTAGTTACGAGAGAAAAGAACTTGCTCGTAGTTAGTGATAAATTAACATGGCCTATATAGTAATGAATTGAGGTTAAATGATTGCGCGTAAACGGTGACAAATATGAGGTGAGATTAACGGTGGGAGCTTGAGCTGAGAGTCTTTTGAAAACAACTTCTCTATTTCTATGATGTAATGATAAGATTTACGTACATTTTACCCTCTCTAGATCCAACTTGTGAGATTTCACTGGGTATATTGTTATATTAATGGTGGGAGCCTTTCCTGAACTGGAAGATAAATGTGCTACAAGGATAAATTTGAGGCCTCTTTCCTTTATTGAATGTTGACATCTCTGACATGATAAATAACATTTGTCTTAGGAGTTTTAACGTAATACACTTTTTGTTAGGTACTAAAAGACTGAATTCTAAATTATTCTTAAGTGACTTCTAAACACAATCTCAAACTTGACTTGATATCTTACCAACTTTTTTGAATTTTTCCCATTTCAAGCCATAGTTTTAGCTACTTCTTACCAAACTCAAAATAACATTTCTTTTGGAGCAAACCTAACAAGATGTAATTTATTGGTATAGAGAACATTTCTGCAGCAGAAATGAATAAGATTTCTGCAGTAGAAGTGAATAAGAGAGCTAACGTTTTGAGAATTTCCAATATTATTATCCAAAAGCAAAAACAGGAGAGTTGAATTGTGTTAAAAAGTATAATATCATACAAATGTACTCGCACAATAGTATTACTAATATTCTAAGTTGATCCAACTCTAAGTGGTTTTTAAGAATAAACATATGAGATTTTGTTGAAAAATATTATCAACCAAGGATCATAAAACATGAGCAAAACTTCTTTACTAGGATCTACCAGATGCATGGCTAAACAACACTACAATAGAGCAACAGTGTAAAGGAAAAGAAGATGCACAAAGTTACACGTCAGGCCCTAAATATCAAAAGGCTGTTATACAGGCTGCAACTTACTCTTTGGCCCATTGTGCTATGGAGTGAGAATTTTAGTGATTTTTTTTTCCAATCTCAGCATCAGCAAAACTAAGATTACAGACCCTTTTTCACTATACTAATAACAAACTCTCAGTTCTCTCCTTTGATCAATCAATCAATCTTCACCGAGGAGTAGATCTTCCGAACAAACCAGAAGCAAGCATAGAAGCCAATTGTTCCTGTTAACACAAAGAAGGCATATGATGCGATCAACATATAACCAAAGTATAATATGCCTGAAACCAGCTTGCTGATCTCCAATTTGGTGAAGAAATAGAAAATAGAGTAGAGAAACAGGTATAACGCGGATGATCCAGCAGTCAGATAAGCTCTCCACCACCAATTATAGTCTTCACTGCACAACTGAAAGTAGCAGAGAACAACAGTTATCTCTGCACATGTGATTATCAAGATCATGAAAACTATGAAGAGGAAGCCAAAGATGTAGTAGAACTGGTTCAGCCATATGGACGTCAAGATGAAAAATAGCTCGATGAAAACAGCTCCAAAAGGAAGGATGCCCCCAATAAGTATCGAGAAGGCCGGCTTCATATACCATGCTTGCTCTGGTACTTGCCTAGGGATTTTGTTCGTCTTGACAGGGTCTTCAATGGCTGGTTTTTTGTAACCAAGGTAGCTGCCAACAAATACCAAAGGTACTGAAATTCCAAACCACAAGCACACCAGAGCCAACATAGTACCGAATGGCAATGCTCCAGAAGAATGCTCTTCCCAGATAAGAGCATTCAGCACAAAGAAGATGGCAAAGAGTATTCCGGGGAACATGAAAGCAGTTTTCAAGGTAATCCTTTTCCACTCTGTTCCTTTGAACATTTTGTAGAAACGGGCAGAAGAATAGCCAGCTAACAAGCCCATGAAAACCCATAGTAGAACCATAGCAGTCATAAGCCCACCACGATTTGAAGGTGATAAGAAACCAAGAAGAGCAAAAATCATCGTCACAAGGGTCATACCAAATATCTGGACACCAGTTCCAACATAAACACACAGTAAACCAGAATTAGTTGGAGCGCGGAAAACATCTCCATGAACAAGTTTCCATCCAGTTTCTTCCTGAGCCTCATCTTGCGTTTCCAATTGATTATAGTTTGCAATATCTCTGTACAAAGTTCTCATCATGATCATCGCAACCATACCAGAAAGGAATAAGACAATCATAAGGGAATTTATGATGGAAAACCAATGAATCTGATCATCATTCATGAGCAAGTATGTATCCCAACGAGAAGCCCATTTTACATTGCTTTCCTGAGGAAGAACGACAATAGTAACTAAGATATCTGCAGCCAAAGAATAACTGCTTCAAGCCTGACGTAGGAAGGACAAAGTTCAATAAGAGAATACCTTGAAAGAAACATCATAGCTGAATACGACCTCCTTATCTGCATCTACTTCTTGGGGAACAGTGCTACCTGGAACTAAATTCTTTGTTTTCTCATTGCATGTTGTCACCTGAGGATTCTTGTCATCCCACTCCTTGTACTCATGATTGATGCTATCAATAAAAGCATGTGAGAAAAGAAGAGCAAGGACAAAATATCTCTCCCCAACCCCGGGAAAAGGAAAGAGAAAAGAAAGACACAAGGCATAGATGTAAAGCACTGAAACCTGTTTGGTGTCACTTCAAATCCAACTATACGAGCAGTATCGGTTTCAGGATCCTTGTGGTACATGACTCGGAAGCTCAAGTGGTTGTTGATGAAATATTTCTCCTCTTTGCTCTATCAGAAAGTGAATGCAAAAACAGTTAGTCTAAATTTTGCAAGGACCAAGCCATCAGTCTATAACAATTCAAAGACTGCACAAACCCCAGCATAATTCCCCTTGAACCCAACACGGAAACCATGCTCATACGTAATTGATTGAACTCCATCTCGCCTTTGTCTAAGAACTGCAACTGGAAGGTTATCCAGAATCCTGCATCATCAGATGAACATTCAACGTGTAATCAGGCGTAAAAGCATAAAGGAAAAATAATGCACAGTAGGACTAAACTAATATCTCATGGGAAAAGAGTAAAACCAAATTTAGTCTTCCACATCACATCTGTGCTTTAATGGATGTGTAAAATATAAGTCAAAAATCATGTTCAAGAGGATTAAAGTAAATCTAGGGGACAAACAGACTAAATTTAATCTTACATGTTAACTCTGTATTCATCATCAATCATCTCCTTGAAGGTCTTTGCAGAGTCAGCATCGAGCTTTTGCTTACAAATCACTTGGCATGGTTGTTCTTGTCTCATATGAAACTGTAAAATAATTCACAAGGATAGATTCAGTTAGCAAATTTAAACATAAGCACATATTAGAAAAAAATTAATCTTTCTTCTTTTTCCTTCAGCAATTATCAGATTAGATAGAAAAAAGTTTCCTTACAGTATACACTGAATTCTCTATGCGGTCGCCTCGAAGAACCTCCCCCAAATTCTCCGCACTATTCAAAATCTTGGTAGGTCTGCAGTACTTCAAGAAGTAGTAGTCATAGGGAAGTTGTGTTTTTGTAGATGACAGCTTGTTCACTTTGATATTAAGAGGATGGCCCTGTTAGAAAAAAGTCAAATAGGAAAGCTAGTAAGAAACAATCGAACATGACAGAAACCAGCAGGAAAGGAAGAGGTTCACAACTCTGAAAACCAAAGGTGAAGCAAGGAAGGCAGCTACAGAGAGTTTCCAGGAAATTTTCATTTTCACAAGGAGGAACAATCAAACAATAAATAGAAATCCAAATGATAGACGCTCAAACATAAAAAAAATTGTATCTTTCAACAGATAATCTTTTCTGATTTTTCTATCCCAAACAATCAGTCCAAAGTGTACCTACTGATTCCTCGTACGCCATATGCTTAAACCATCAGAAAAGTTCGTCAAACAACTTCAGTCTCGAGTCAATCAAGTTCAACTGCTTAAGAATAAGATTCTCACAGATTCTTCCTCTCTCGAAATGACAATTCAAAGCTAAATACACACTACATTTCTCTGTTTAGTTCACCTAAGCTGGAAAACACAGATTAGGCATCAATCAAATGTATTGGTCCATCAACAAAAATAGATCACCCATACCATCATTAATCATACCAATGACCCAATGAGGAAAGAAAAACAGAACCCCAGATCAAAACAGGATATACTCTCTCTCTAAACCTCAGCAGTCAGTCAAAATCAACAGATCCAAACCCTTCTCAGTCACAAGAACTCAGAATACAGAAATTACTAAAACCCCAAGATTTCAAAAGGGTCTAAATCATTCAAAAAATGGTTATCAACACTAGAATCGAACAGATTCAACCGTCGGGAAAAACATGACTTGAGTGAAGAAGGAGGAACATACAGTTTGAAAGTCGCGAGGAGCAACACCAGGGAGATAAAAGGAGTGAGCAGAAGATAACAGAGAAATGAAGATGGCAGTGAGCCACAGCGATCTTCGTCTATTCATCTTCAGTTCTCAACTCAATACGCCCAAAGACTCAACTCTGAACGGTTTTTAGAGCCTTTTTCTTTTATGCACGAAAACTATTTCCACCTTCTTTTTCTGCAAAACCCCATTTAATTCTCTTTTTCTATGTTACTCTATCCGTTTGTGACACTCTTCTACTCTTTCTATTTTGATTGATATAAATATGATATGTTACCATATAATTTACTAACATTTTTCTATTAATAGAATTATTTTTAAAATAAAAATTAGAGATTAAAAGAAAAGAGCTACTAAATTTTCCAAAATAGATTTATTTATACATCTTCTATAACTTTTTATTTTATAAATATAAGTGAATTGACTATTTAGATTAAGATTTTAAAATTTTCATATGACGCATTTTCATTATATTAATTTTTTTGTCATACATTGAAAATAGTTTTTGTAGCTCATAAAGAGGGGTAAAGTTTATTTGCGCTCTGTCCTTTTCATACTCCAATTATGAAAATACACCTGATATATAATTGTTATTATTTCAATCATACCTTTAATATTTAAAATAATCTGATATATACAAAGGTTGTTATGTGAAAATTTTAGAATTAAGAAACAACATTTGGCATTTGCACTACTCAATCTTACAAGATATTGATAATAATTTCTGATCTAAGTTTCCAAAACCAGAACAGGTAGACACTGAATCTGAACACAGCTAAGCTGGCCTAGTGAATTAACAGTCTTTAAAAGACATTCTATTAAGCCAATAAGTAGTCAAGCTTAGATAGAAACAATTTGATCTTCTTATAACAGTAATATTGCAATTTACTACTATGAATAAGTTGACTAGTTGTAACTAGTAAAGCACTTCTTACAGCCTCCCCTTTTCTGAAGAAATAAGAGAACACCATAAATTTTAAGAAACCAACCAGAAGTAGCTATTTCATCAATAATATCCAAACCTGAAAATTTTCTACAGAAGCATAAAGTTAAATGACATAGTTGCCATATGTTCTTATTTTAGGGTAGAGTTTGAAGGTAGATTGCTTTTGTTGCAAAAATAGTTGATAAATGTTTAGGCAATTAAAAGCTTAAGATGTATGAAACATGAAATCAAATATCAAAAAAGGAGAGTATCACCCAGGCTTATGTTCATTAGGAAAATCTAATAGAAGTGTTATAGAGATAAGAATTTGAATCTTCATTACACTTCAACTTCTCTGAGACACTAATTAGTTTTCAACTCCTTCCTAGACATTGATATCCCATACTTTTGCTCTTAGGCCGAGCGTTTGGATTAGAACTGTGGAAAGAAATATCCATGGAATTCTTTTTCAACCAAATGCCACAAACTCCTGAAAGCCCCTTTATATGCCTAAAGGGATGTGTTTCCGTAACCTTTAGTCAATGATAAGATTAAATAAGGGGATTCAATACATAAATATCCAAAGCTAGCCATTTGATCGACTTAACAAACTCCTAGCTTGGTGTTAGTTTTTCCTTAACGTGGCTTGAACATCAATGACATCGCTATGTGGAGACACTAAGAACAAGTAAGCAGGTGTGACTTGAACTTGTCCAGTTCATTTAGGACCTCATCTTCTGGTCTATAAATGAGATCAATCATTCGCCATATCTGCAAAAGATTGGACAACGAGAAATGTCAATTGAAGATGCTAAAACGCTCACATTATGTTTGGGATTTAAGTAGAAGACAAAATCAACAATAGGGGAACGTGAAGATCTTTTGCTTGTAAAGGGCCTTAGGTGAAGAAAAGATTGAAAATCATAACAATTTTTCAGACATGTCATTCAACTTTATCATGCCTAAGACAAAGCCTAGTTGAATTTATTGTGCACCAATCATCATTTACAATTTGATTTGATACAAAGCATAGAATTCAAATTTTAGTCAATCAGATACTGAGAATTATAAATTGTATCTGTAAGTCAACCTAGTATGATGGATAAAAACCAAGTAACCAGCATAATAAACAAGTTTGGATGTTACCTGTAATGTACCACCTCCACCAGTACTTTCACCATCATCTGAGACACTAACAATCGTCCATGGATCTGACACATTCCAGTGGAAGTCAACCACCTTATCCCTATTTTCATCCACAAAGTTAGTACTCTCCATCCATGGAGTATAAATGAATGTAGAATGCTCTCTGCTTTAAGCATAAATATTAGTGAACCCTCTGAGCTCCCTTAACAAAAGAGAAAAAGGATAATCGACTCTGCTTATAATAATATCAACTTGTGTACTTGTGAAGTTAATTTTATCTATCACTACGGCAACTGTAGGAAGAGCATACTCTCTTCCATAAAGCATATCAAGAAAGAATTGTGCAATAATATTAGTGATGCATTTTTAAATGACTGTTCAGATTGTCACATTAAGGACAGATTTGTAAATCTAAGCAACAGTATTATCACTGATCATTTTTTAAGTATGAAAGCATTTTGAGGTCAAGTATGAACGGATGATGTACTTCTGTTTTATTAGAACTAAATTAATGATATTCAATCATTTTGAAGTTCATACTTTGCTCATAATTTATGATAATTTTGAAGTTTTGAGAGAGTTGCAACCAAACTTTGTAGCTAATAATTGGCATGACTACGTTAAAGATCGTGGGTGCCCCTCGTCTTCGAATTCTAGGTTCGCCTCTTCCCTCAATAATGTCCAATCAGAGGATATGCCATAGTTACTTCACATAATCTACAGAAATGATTCCGTCTCTATACAACTACTTATCCTATCATGCCTCAAACAACTGTCTAATTATGTCATGAAAGGCTTTATTTTTTCACAGCGGTCACTGAAGCTTGGTAATCATAACGTATAGATACAGAAGGCATCAAGACGTTGGTTTTATTCCTAATGGAATATATTTAAGACATTTCTTAACCAAAACTCTGATGCTACAAATTCACATTCAATAGTTGTAGAAAGCATCACCTACTTTTTTCCCTCTCTCTTTACTTCGGTAGTGATTTAGGTAAAGTTCAACTAGGTTTGTTGGATAAATTAAAATCAATTTAACTTGGGTCGATTGAAGAGATTTGAGGTGATAACTTTGAGTCTTTAAAATTAAAGATTTGTTTGGATGTAAGAAAGTTTAGTTGGGAAATATGATTGAATCAATTGATGGAACGTCACTTTTAATGTTGTATGCCGGTATTGGGAGGTTATCATAATTAAAAGCAAATATGTGTGGAATAAACAGGAGAAAATTGATGTGTGCCAATTGCCTTCTGCTGATTTTCTTGGCTAAAAGCTTGCTTCCGGTTGTAATTTACAAAGATTAAGAATTGACAATGTAAGGATTTCCTCAATTAAAGGCCAGGCAATGGATTTGACCAAAGAGGCATATTTCATATAGAGAGAAGTCAAGACTACACAAAGCTCTTCAATTGTCTATTGAGATTGATGAGGATAGAAAACCAGGGTTACGGCCAACAAAAGATATGGTTGATAATCCGGCTCTTCATAAATCATTTCAGAGACAATTGTTTGTGAATGGTTAGCAATCATATTTAAATGGGACGGTGTGTTGATTGAAGATAATACCGATCTTCAGAAGCAGGCATGGTTAGTCTGTCTCAATGAGAAGGAAAATCAACTCCTCCAGTTTTCATCTTGAAGAGAATTCAACGAATGAAGAATGAGCAAGTTACAAAATTTCTGGTCAAGAGATCCTATTCAAGTGATTCTATTTCTTGGATGGAGGAGATTTATCGAGCCTTGCAAAGGGGATTTATAGCGTCCAACCTGGATCTTAGGAGACTGTCAATACCCTGATGCACTACACTCTGCAAGTGGATTCACTGAAAAGCAATCAATACCAATGGCTACAGAGGATGTTCATGGAGGGAAGCCTGATTGGAGATGTTGTCTATGCAGCACAGCATCTATACTACATATGCAACCATAAAAATTTGACACCATCTTGGTGCAAGGTCAATGAAATGATCTGTTGACATATACAACAATGAAAAAATATCACTGCCGTGGAGGAGTTTACTCTTTTCTTTATTTTGGACTTGCCACCCAACTCCCACTGCCCCAACATTTTCCCTTTTTTCTTTTCTTTTGGAGGCACAGCGTAGGGGCTTTGATATTAAGTCAATCAGAAGCTTCGTCAAAGATATCAAGGATATAGAAGGAAAAGAGAACTGGAACCATGCAAACAAAATTTAGAATAAAATAATCGAACAGAAACTTTATACCTATGTCCAGCATGACGAAAGAATAAGCCTGGAGGAGATGTTGGAGCTTTCTTATCACCGGCTTCCTTTATCTTACCAATCTGGGAGAAAATAATTTTTATTGATACTACTAATAGTGAAGTACAATTTCTTTTGACTGTTAGGAAAAAAAATCCTTGAATCAAAAGTTCAAAACAATGCCCACCACTTGAATGAAGCAAATGATAAGCTATAACCCTGTTAACCATGTCAGTCAATAGATAGATCAAAGAGGCTAACGAATATCGTGAAGCCTAACAAATAATGAAGCCTAACTAGGGAAAAAAGGAGCTTAAATAATACCAAAAAAAATAGCAGTCAATTTAGAGCCTCTTTGGTTTTATGCATAAAAGCTCTGTTTTTCTAAATATAAATACACTACTTTCTGCTCTACCTATATGTGGTAGTGGTAAGGTCTGCGTACATCTTACCCTCCCCAGACCCCACTTGTGGGATTTCACTGGGTATGTTGTTGTTGTTACTTTCTGCAAGTCATGAGGGATTTTTTAAAGAGTTAACAACTTGATCTTCAACATTAGATAGAAGAACTTCTTCAGCATATAGTCCGAGAGGAAAAGGAGAGACAAGAAAGAAATAAGATAAGGATTTCTAACCTTGTCATGATCCCAGATGTTCAGGATACCATCTTCTGCCGAACTTCCAAAGACTGATGATTTATCTGGGGACCACTGGAACATACAAATTTTTATCAACACCAGTGCAAGCCTCATGCAAATAGGTTACCCTTACCAATTTAAAGGGCAGACAGCAAAAGCAAGCAAACATGTCAGTAACTCTCAAACCTGTACACAGAGCACAGCAGCACTATGACCCTCAAAGATATGTACAGGCGATCCCACTCCCCCAGAAGTGAGGTTTCGTCGATCAAACATGCGAACGGTGTTGTCTGCCGACCTGAAGGAGGCATAGCCATAATCTTAAGGCTTCCACAAAAATTGAAAAGCATCCGTGGAATCATGGAACCAGACACTCACATAAAGGAAAAAACAAGGATACACACCACATAAATATTACAGATTAATGCACTGTCCAAGAATCAACCTACTAAAAAATCCTTATTGAGTTCAACAGGACAAACAGTTACAATCATTACCCGGTCAAAATATAATTTACATCATGAGGATTCCAATCAACACAATGAAGATCAGCATTATGAGCCTTTTCTACCTGCAGGAAGAATTATCAGATTACAAAAACCAATTAGAGATATGATTATGACCAAAAGAAACAGCAAATAATATAGTAAAGACTGTAAAAATAAAAACGATAAGAAAAAAGAAAAGGACACGTTTCAAGGAATGCAAAATCAATAGATGCATAATTTAATGGAAAGACTGATGATTTAATGGAAGAGTCGAGAACTGCATGGGTTGCATCTACTTTGGAGGGCTTCCAGATAAAGACTTCATTTACCCATCACCAAAATCAACACTCCTTCAGTCACTTAAAAGATAGCCCAGAGTGGGCTGTCCCAAAGTGGTTCTCTTTCTAAGTTGAAGTTTTAATACATTTGTTATACTGAAAAAGCTGGGTGGGGTTGGGGGTAAGGGGAGCATTTAATTTTCCCAATATGTATTCTCTCACCTTAAAAGTTGAATATACCGAAATAATTAGATGGTAACCATTTTAGTCTTTGCAATACAACATTGTCTCTAATCTATTCTCCGAAAAGATGGAACTTAATGTCTCCTATCAGACACTAAACTCCTATTTTCAGTTCTTCACTAAATAAATGGATCAAGTCAAACTAACAATTAAATTAGGATGTATAAAGTAGAATCTAGAAGCCAACAGGTGCCTACTTTGTATTATATGGTTTTCTTATGAAAGGGCTATACACAAAAAGTAAATCTAAGAATTATCACCACCCCTCATAATTAACAATTATCCATCACCATTTTTCCTAAATCTTGCTACTATTCACAACCATATATTGCAAGATTTACTATACTCGAGCTTAATTTAACTCATGAAGATGGTTCAGAGAACAGGGTTTTCTCATATAATGTGCTATAAGAAATATCCAAGGAAACATGACCAGAAGCAACCAAAAAATAACTGCAAAGACAAATAATTACAAAAGCATTCCACCATAGCAAACAAATAGGATTCCTGATTTTCCAGTTGAAAAGATATCGGAAGGTCAAATTGGTTCATTTCTCCCCACCTATAATATTTGAGATGGATGTGTGGACAGACTAGGAGTGACAAAGATTAGGAACGAAGTTATTTGGGAGAAGGTGGGTGTGGCCTCTGTGGCAAACAAGATGAGAGAATCAAGACTGAGTGCAGAGGAGGAGTGTAGACACCCCAGTTAAGAGATGCAAGAGGTTGGGTTTAGGGGTTATGTGGAGGAGTAGGAGTACACTGAAAAAGTATTGAGAAAAGATCATTAGAAAGAATATGGACAACTTTATATCAACCAAGACATGACTTTATATAGAAAAGAGTGAAGATCGTGTGTTAAGGTAGAAGGTTAGAAGAGGTAGAATGTTGTCTTGTCTTGTGACAATTTTTAAGTTTGTCACAGAATTAGTATCCTATTATGGTTGTATTGTTACTACTCTTTGATAATTATGCTACTTCTATTGTTTTTCCTTATAGAATTGACATTGCTCTTCATTATAGCCCCCATTTTTTAAAACTGGTAATTTGACATTTTAGCCTTTATTTTATATCTATTGTTTACTTAGGACTGATACATTTGAGCCGAGTGTCATTCGAAAACAGCCTCTATCTTCTTTCACTGGGTATGTTGTTGTTGTTGTTGTTGTTTGTAATTATTTCATCAGGGTAATTTTAAAGTTAAATTGTTTTTAACTATAGTGAGGTGACATTCTTTTTTAGGACAGACAAAAAAGGAATGTGTGCCACATAAAAAATGGGATGGAAAGGGTATTATTTTATGCAGAGATTAGTTATGCAGTGCTTCGTTATTCATGAATTACTTATTCTATCTTCTATCCTGCATAAAATTATACATAGATTCCTTCATAATCTACACATGTACTAATTATGCAGGTTTCTAAATTGCAAATTAGATACTATATTAGTTTTATACACAATGCTAACCAACTATCGAACATGGTATTACTTATGCAAGATCTAATACATGTATAAATATTTCCTAACCAATTACCAAACGACCTCTTACTACTTATTGTAATAACGTGATTTTTATAAATACTTATTAGTTGTGAGATTTGGAGATTTAGGGGGTGTTAGGATTGACTTTTAAAAAGTGGCTTATAAGCTAAAAGCCAAAAATCATAAGTTGAGGGTACCCAACTTTTAGCTTTTGGCTTTTTTATTTACTTTTTTAGCCTAAACTGGAGTCCTTTTAAGCACTTTTTATTGTTCTCAAACACTTCCAAAACTAAAAAATAGCCTAAAAGTCAAAAGTCACTCAAAATAAGCCAATCCAAACACCCAAACTACAACAACATAGTGGAATCCCACAAGTGGGGGTTGGGGAGGGTAGAATGTATGCAAACCTTACCACTACCTCATAGAAGTAGAGAGGTTGTTCCTAGGAAACCTCGTCTCAAAAACCCACAAGCAGAATAAACTATATATGACAAAAAGCGCATGTCAATATGTAAATATGACAAGATAAACACACATAAGACACATAATGAAAACACGTGCTATAAAACACACCTACTCCTACTACCTTACTATACCTCCACCTAATCCTACTAACCAATTAACCTGCTAATCTAATTCGCAACCTCCACTCCTTTCTATCTAAGGTCATGTTCTCCGTGAGATCCAGTTTTGCCATATCTTGTCTGATCACCTCCCCCAATACTTCTTCGGTCTACCTCTACCCCTCCGTGTAACTCCCAAAACCAACCTCTCGCACCTCCTAACAGGAGCATCGGTAGCCCACTTAATATAATTTGCAGTTATTGGGTCAAAACCTTTGAAATATACTTTTGGTTAAGGGATTGGATGTGGACCAGACCCACCATTCTCTTCTTGGACACGTAAGATGACCTAAGGTATATATTTGATAATTTATGTTCCGGTTTTAATGGAAAAAACATACCCAAGTTGGAGCAAATTGATGAGGCACACAAAGAGACATTATAGTGGGAGTCCTTATAAATTTGAAAGGTTTGCGTACATTTTACCCTCCCCAGACCCCACTTGTGGGATTTCACTAGGTATGTTGTTGTTTGTGTCAGGTATCACTAAACTTTTGTATGCTTTTCCAATCGAAATTGACCAACTATGGAAGAGGGCAAGATAGAATTAGAGAATAATATTTTTTTGCTCATAGTGTGGTTGTTCTCTAACAATTGTTCTAGCAGTGTTTAAAGTGACAGTTGATTAAATTTATGTAGAACTCACTTTTTACGTGCATGTCCATGCAAACACCATCACTGCAGTCAAGGCTAGTGGCTAAAGATTTTGTTGAGTGGATTTTGTTGTTGAGGTGAACAACCGCATTGTTCATGGAGGCCCTCATCTCAACTTTATTTAGTTTATTTTTTATTATTTCATTTGTTTTAGGTTACATGCCCACCTTTCTTTTTTTATAACCACGGTATTTGGACCATCTTGCCCGCATCTTGACTAATTCCACAAAATACCTTTCACCTCCCACCCACAACAAGTAACAAATAACTCTATACATCAAGAATAAAACAGATGAAAAGAAATCACCTAGTGTTATTGTCTCTAGTGGACTTGAATATGAGACCTCAAGGTGACTCAACTCGCTCCATTGACCACTAGACCGCACACAACATTTTGTAATTCTCTTAAATGCTCCATGGTCTAGTGTGAGATTTAGGCAAGAGTTTTAGATTAATATTTTGAAATGCTAATTATCGGTAGTTGATTATCATATTGTTTGAATACTTATTTAATTTATCAAATGCTGTGAATTAACGGTGAAGGTATGAAAATTGGGTTTGCCTGGCCGGTGGTGTGTGTTAGGTTGCCAATCACGTCTAGGGGGTATTTTGGGACACGACACTCATCTATTTAACATCATAATTATAGTATAAGAACATGCAATATGACAGAAACCCCCTCCTGACCTCTACACACATGCATGCAGAGGCCATATATCTGTAGTAAGATTTCACTTTTTAAAAAAAAAAAAAAGTCATCATACAAGTGCAAATCAAGAGAAGCTCTCCACTCATCCACAAAGAAAAAGGGTAAAAACAAGTTGCTAAGTGCTTGAGTAAAAGAAATCAATACAACCTTGACAGCAGGAGAAGAACCAGTTCTTGCATCCCAGAGTATTAGGCAGGAATCATCTCCAACACTGCAAAACTCCTGTGCACTTTATCAAAAAAGAGGAATCCAGTAAGGATGTGTTAAGCCAGGATAAGTGATGAACAAATCACTTTTCTTTCTGTTGTCTTCATTTTTCTCTCTTTATCTTTTAATTGGAAAGTGGTCAGAAAGCTACTTAATCCAGGGAAAAAGGAATAGAAGGGCTAAAGGTTAAAATTTCTAAGACGTAATTCAGAAGAAAAGAAGTTTGACATGCAATATGACAGCTCATACGTGTATTAGCTCATCTTTAATCAACTCGCATTACATTAAGGTTTTGAGGGTGTTGACCCCAAACAACATCAAGTATCACAACTCCTAACAGAAAAATTGAAGGACTAAACTCAGTATCTCATACAATGTGGAAGATGTGATAGCTACCTGGAAGGGCAAAACTGAACATCTTCTACAGTATCATCGTGTCCTTGGAATACACCTCGAGCTTGAACAGTAGGGCCTTCTGCAGAAGGTTTTGGGTTACTTGCTCCAGATCCAGGAGACTTTGCATCTCCCTGGTCGGCTGCCAAAGTAGAGACATGATCACGAATGCTCCACAGAACAACCGATTTATCCTTCCCTGCAAGAATTAATCCATGATTGCATTAGCTTTATTATACAGAAACTTGGGAAAGTTAACATATCTGAGGTAAGAACTAAAGGAGGTAATAATAATTGACTGCAGGCATCAACAATAGTAAGAGGCTGAACTCAGATGTGCTCCAAAATTTTCCTAGGTTAACTACAGATATCCATTTAAGGACGAGATTATAGTCCCTTCAACACAGTTCATGTGAAACAAATATAGAAAGAAATAATATAAGTTGCTCGGACTCTTCATTTATTGTGTTGCACCCGTGTCAACACGACGTGGGCGTGGGTGTGAGATCTGTACCCGATCTAGTCAAATAGCTTTGGACACTTTGACCAAATTCGAGGGAAATAATTTTGACAGATTCAATGATTTATGTAATCGAAACTAATACTATGGTTCAATTGACAAAATGAAATACCTTGTATATACAATTTTCTATTGTCACCTCCTTTCCTTTTACTTCTTCCATGATTCTCCTCTTAACCAATTTTTTTTCCACAAGTTCTCCACGTAATATCTCATAATTTAGGTTTTATAACTCTATTTATAGATATTTGAATTATTCTAGTCGAATCTCTGCACTCATATCCATACATGGGTCCATATCCCCAACAACAACAATAACAACATACCCAGTGGAATCCCACAAGTGGGGTCGAGGGAGGGTGAAAATGTACGCAAACCTTACCACTATCTCATAGAGATAGAGAGGATGTTTCCGAAAAAACCTCGTCTCAGAAATCAAACCTCATACGCAGAAGATACTAGATATGGAGAAAAAGGAAAAAGAAAAGAAAAAAAGGGAAACGACTAATAATGATAGTATGTAAATACGATAAAATAACAAATATAAGACGGATAATAACAACAAAAGATATAAAGACACGACTACTCCTTCTAACCTACTATATCACAAGATCATACATCGCCTTAGCCCTACTAGCCTATTAGTCTTCTACCCTAATACGCGACCTCCACTTCTTTCTATCTAAGGTTATGTCCTCGGTGAGATGAAGTTTCGCCATATCTTGTCTGATCACCTCCCCTCAATACTTCTTCGGTCTACCTCTACCCCTCCAAATAACCCCTAAAATCCAACCTCTTACACTCCTAACAAGGGCATCGGTACTTCTTCTCTATACATGTCCAAACCATCGCAGTCTTGCTTCTCTCATCTTGTCAGCCACAGGGACCACCTCTAACTTCTCTCGGATGATCTCATTACTAATATTATCACTCCTGGTATGTCCACACATCCATCTCAACATCTTCATCTCCGCAACCTACATCTTCCAAACATGTGAGTTTTTAATTGACCAGCACTCCATCCCATATAGCAGAGACGGTCTAACCATCATTCTATAAAACTTGTCTATAAGTTTAAGTAGTATCTTTTTATCACACAATACTCCAGAGGCAAGCCTCCATTTCGTCCATGCTGCCCCAACGATGTGTGACATCATCGTCGATATTGCCACTACTCTGGATGATGCATGGATCCATATCCCCAAATCTTAAAAGTTTGATCATAGAGGATCCGACCTCTAGGTCTGCACCTATATTGGACACCCACACCCGAGTCCGAGCAACTTCGAAAAATATGCCACATAACTCTTAAATCCTACAGAACCTACGAATTCATAGAATAATTCGACTTTAAACTATAGCATGGTGTTCTTCATTAAACCCTGATTTGATTTTGTGTCAACTAGGTTGTGGCTTATATTGTTACATTTTAAAACGATTATGGAGTTGAAAGTACTCACTATACTGGTCTCATTCTACCTAGCCAGAAACAATACAATACTAAATCCACTCAGGCCTCAAAAAAGAAGGTATTGTTTTGTAACAAAATATGGTTACCCCGCAAGCTGAAAATTGCTATCCAAGGAATAATCTGCAAAAACCATATTCCACAACCCGCCAATAATGACCAGAACATGTCACTAAGGGGAAAAGCTAAAAAGAAATACTCCCTCCATTTCAATTTCTTTGACTTGGCACGGAGTTTTTTTTTTTAAAAGAAAAAAAAAAGAAGACTTAAATCTTGTTGTCTTAAACTAACGATATGTAGAATGTACCAAAATGTCCTTTACTCTTGTGGTCTTAAACATGCCATGTAGAAAGAATTAAAGAGTTGTCAAATAAGGAGAGAGGCATTCTATTTAAAGCAGACTACAAAGGAAAGTAGGGCAAACAAATTGAAATGGCGGAATAGAAATTTTCAGAAGATTGCATTGGAAGTGTGACCAACTGGTTAGCAGTTATAAAACAACACATTTTATCTGCTAACAAGGTGCAGTTAACAATGAGCTGCTAATTGGAATAAAAGTAATCACAAAATCCTTAAAAGAAGATAACAGTAAATGACTGGTTGGTCAACCTCCAGAGAGCACAAAAGGCTCAGAAGGGCACATTGCAAGCGCAAATTCAGCGTTGTCTTGATGTCCAGTCAATATCTGCAAGTAAATGTAGACCCTCAATTACTACTTATAAGAATACAAAGTTGGTAAATTGAACCTGTGGTTTAGAAAACCCACCAAGTCTGGTCGAGAATTATTTACTCCCAAGGTAGCATGACGATTAGGCTGAGATTCAACATCCCAAATAAGAACCTGATTCCAAAATTTTCCGAGGTCACCTTAAAGATTTCAATGAAAACTAAGCGCCTGTTTGGATTGGCTTTTAGCTTTTGACTTATAAGCCAAAAGCCATGTCATTTTTAGCTTAAAATGAAGTGCTTATAAGCACTTTTTAAATTTACCCAAACGCTCCAAAAATGCATAAAAACTATTGACTTAAAAGCACTTCAAAAAGCCAATCCAGACGGGCTACAAATACTGATATAGGCACCAAAAAAGAAACAACAGCCACTAGGGAGGAATCAATTGTGTATGATAGGGCTACAAAAGGAAATTGAAATATTCAGAAGCAGATGCTTACATCAGGACTGTCGGTGTGTGTGGCCACTATTTTGCTATCCTGGGGCAGTTCCCTAATTCGATTCACCTGAAATCATATTATAGAATGCCAGTGGATCTGTTAAAGCAGATTATTCTCTTTCAAGTACATATCGCATGTTATGAGTGCTTCTGTAATTGATATTTCTAAGCAACATGGATCCACCCATCAATTCCCATTCTTATAGTGAGAATAAGGAAGGAGAACGTTAGTATAATTGAAATGATTCAGCAAAATTTAGATGAATAAATTCATCTTCACATCAGAAAGTACAACTGACACTGCATGAGTCGTGACAAATAAAACAAATGCACAATTATATTGGGAACTGTCTCTATGGAAAATTATTTTCCCGATAAATGATGGGAAAAAGGTACTGGCAGAAGTTCAATTAATCAAACCAGAAATTGGGGACCCATAAGCACTAATACTCCCTATGAATCTCTTCCAAGTCTAAATCCAAATTTTATGACCCCAAATTATCTCAGAGTTGAGAAGACACCTGGTTTGGCTTTATAAAATATATCGCTGTTTTATTTGGCTTTAAGCCATAAGTTTCATCAATTTTTGCTCCAAAGATAACCCAAGCGAGAGTAGTAATTCACAGTTACACAACATTAACCAGATAAAGCCATTTTGAAGTCTAAAACGGGAATTTAAGTACATAACCATGAGGGGATTTCAATAAAAGCACCTAACAACAACCACCCTCTATTACAATACTACACTATAACAAGCAAGTTTTCTTTGAATCTGAATTTTTTATGTTATATTTTACCTCTATAACAGTTTCTACCTAAAATAGTAACATCCATCATTATAATGGTACACCCTTTGAAAAATTACCTCTATAACATCCTTACTCCCATATCCATATATCGTACTCCCTCTATGAGGTAGTGGTAAGG
Organism: Solanum rostratum; assembly: GCA_029948455.1. Taxonomy (NCBI): domain Eukaryota; kingdom Viridiplantae; phylum Streptophyta; class Magnoliopsida; order Solanales; family Solanaceae; genus Solanum; species Solanum rostratum. The sequence continues at coordinate 66,014,555 of CM057054.1, forward strand.
TTTGCGTTCATTCTACCCTCCCCAGACCCCACTTGTGGGATTTCACTGGGTATGATGTTGTTGTTGTTGTAGTACTCCCTCCGTCCCATTTTATATGACACCCTTTCCTTTTTAGTCCGTCCCAAAAAGAATGTTACTTTACTTGAATTAGAAACAATTTTAAGTTAAAATTCCCCTTTTACCCTTAATGAAATGATTTTCAACCACAAAAATATCTATGGATGATTTTAGAGCACGAATTTCAAAAGTCTCCCCTTTTCCTTAAACACCGTGCCACATAAATAACAAAAAAATATATATTAATTATATCTAATTTCATTGGATACTTAACTTTAAATCTGGAATGTCTTCTGAGCTTGAACATCTTGTGAGATTCTAAATTAAAATGATTTTTCTTATGTTTTATAACAGATAACGTCAAGAATAACGAGACCTGAGTACTTTTTGTTTATACTAGCCAGATAAGATGTAAATGTATGATATTACAGGTGAAACACTACAATAGGCAAAAAATAGTCAGGACAAATGCGGCTGTTAAAGAGGGTTTGACTCTTAGCTTAATTGAGAAAACAAAATACACTAAATGCTCCACTGCATTTGTGATGAAACAAGCTACGAGTTGGAAAATAACAATTCAGGAAATTCTACTAACTGAGCACATTAGAGCATCACCTGCATTCTAAAGTGATACAAAAGCTTAACAATATAATCAAATTATGAAATAGACCAAGAAGAGAAAAATCCATGCTTGGATCCTAGTAAGATGGGACAAAGAAAGATGCTCCTACCTCACCAGGATGAATAATAGTCTTGAACTTCTTTACAAAAGGCGAACGTGCTTCTTCGTTGAACTGAAAAATAGGCAACCAATATCATAAAAAGTGATTAAGTGGAAAGAAAAAAGGAAGAAATAGGAAAAAGCTTGCATCAATGCACAGGAGAACACCTGAGATATGTGTTGTGCTGCTGCAACCCTAGGTTTTACAACTTCACAATTAGCTATGACAAGAGTATTGGGAACGCTACCATCAGTCTGCAGGGAGGAGAAACAGGGATTATGATAAAAGTTGAGACGGCCTTAGCAGTGATGTAAGAGAGAAATGTGATGTCTGAGCTGGAAGGATGTGCAAACATTTAACTACCACACTCAATATGGAGTTTAAGGCAAAAACTGAACAAACAAATATTCTAGATACTTCCAAGCTCTTTACTAGCAACCTTATAAGAACATTTATCAAGGCTAATCTAATGTGTTAAACATCATAAAACATACACAATAAATGTCAAATAGAACTTCCCTGTAATTTACATTTTTTCCAAGGCAATTTCCAGTTCTTGTTCATATTTAGTCTGACTTTTCGTCAAATCTTTGGCATGAATAAGACTAATCCATCCTTCTCCCCAATGTTCCATGAACCACCATCAACATGGAAAAATTCACTCATGGTAGTGCAACATTTTTTTGCTATGGAAAGATCACTATCCACTTCAAGCCCATACCCGAAGAAAGAAGCCTATATGTGCGTAGCGAATACAAACTGAAAGCAATCCTAAATCAAAGGGCATGAAATGATCATCTTGCCTGCTCAGAAAGATAGAGACGCTGGCGATTCTTGTATGTTGCTTGCTCAAACTGGGGGCCCCATCTGAAATAGTAAAACCAGTAATTTCATTTATTAGTATCCATAGACAAATGAGCAAAGAAGTAATACCATCACATAAATAGGCTGAAGCATCACTGCATCAGTAAAACAGTTAAATCTCTAAAAAGACCAAAACAGACACATAAACAAGGAGAGAGAAAAAACTATAAACCAATGGCCAAAGTATCTGCAACCAAATACAGCAGACAACAAGCATCCCAACAATAGATGAACCAATATTCTGCCAGTACACTTCACTGTCAAACTTAGTGACATGATTGTAGGCTGAGTTTGATTAAATATGATACATCACTCAACAAACAGTGGGAAAATACAGGAACCTTCACTGGTGTCTACCCACAACCTCTCCTGTTCTCACACAAAACAGATGTAGAGAAGACTACTTAAATAAGTAAAACCCAAGGGTATCATTTGTAGACTCTTAATATTATGATTTCACATGGATGTCTAGGTTGACAGGAAATCTATAAACATGAGTTCCTCAAAAGCAGCTTCACTAAGCACTAAGACACACCCACCCACCCACCCCAATGCACTCACACACACCTAAAACGCCCAAAACTGAAAAAAGGGAGCAAAAGAGAAACTCTAGACTCATAACAACATAGAAGTAATCATGCATGCACATCGACCGAAAACTTCTTCTCAAAACAATAATGGTGGAAAGAACAGGTGCAATTCAAGAAAAAAGACCAAAATAAGTTGATAAAACAACACCAACGAATTAATCTTTCATTTTCGCTAGTCACAACAACATACCCAGTGTAATCTGACAAGTGGGGTCTGGGGAGGTTAGTGTGAAAAACGAACTTACTCCTGCCTTGGAGTTAGAAAGGATGTTACCGATCGACCATCAGCTCAAGAAAATACCAAGAGTCAATATCTTTTAAGAAAATGTTCACAGCTTAATATTTACAAGTAAAATAAAGCCACTCAAAATATTCAAGAAGCACACTTGTCAAGATGAGAAGAAAAAGGATTATGTTTGATGACTGGTCAGGATTGGGAGTTTGACGACTTGGTCAGGATGCTAGCCGCACTAAATGGCTTATCACTGAATGACCTGGCAGCACACAAGCTCAAATGAGGAAGTGGAAATGAAGGGATGTATTCTGTCCAGACAGGATACAATCTGTAAGGAGCTCATGTTGAAATCACTGATCGCTGACCATGGAAATTAAACTGGAAAACTAGGCTACTACCTACAATCATCTGCTTCATTTGGACTGCACTCTGTGAGGGTATGACTAACCCAGGATAAGCTTATTAAAAGAAACTTTCAGATAGTTAACAGATGATATACTTACCATAAGGATGCATAATTCTACAGTCACATATTTCTGCACGGTTCAGTTGCAACAGATTTGTGGAATATGTCTTACTGTGTTTTTGGAATTAGCCGGGTCATGACATACACCATGAAGAAAGTTTTTGAAAGTTTGAGCAGTTGGAAAGTTGACAGTGCCATCAACAACATGAGGAAGCTGGTACCTCCATTGGTCATTTTTCTGGAGCATATGGAATGAAACGAATAGAAGACATTTGAATGGACTATCAACTCCGAACCACTCTCTTAATGCTAAACACCTCTTGTATCTATATATTTGGCTCAATACATCCCCTTTAGATTCTCCTTGACTGTATTAGCTCCCTGGTCTTGAGATATCCTTTTGTAAAATGAACAAACAGATATTTCTCTTCTAAATCAATTTGTTCCTCTTACTTTACTTTTTAGTTTCCAAAATGAATGTCTTTTCCTCTTTTTGACAAAGTAATATTTTTTTAGTGTACACAGGGCATGATATTTTGGTACATTCTATGTATATTTAGTCTAAGAACAAGATTCAAAAGTATTACTTATTTAATTTATTGACCTAATGTCAAGTACCGGACAAACAAATTGAAGCAATATTACAAACTATTCTTTAATTACTTGAACTCCGTGTCTAAGTCAAAATTGAAACTAACAGAGGTAGTAACTCATTTACGCTCCCTACTATAGAGCAGTAGTATAAACAAATGCGCCAAACTAAGAACGAGCAGTTCAAACACTACATTCGGACTGTAAATTAACAAAACCCTAACAATAGAGAAATTAAGGATGTAAAGAGGAACGGAGATACTGACCGACAAGAGAGTGAAGGCCAGAGGAGATTGTGGTTGGCAAGCCAATCGTAGAGAACAGGAACGAGAGACTTCCATTGTGTGTAACGTTCGTCCACCGACGGCGTCTGTTCGCCGCCTTTCGCCGTTCTCTCTTTCATTCTCTCGTCTTCCTCACGTTTTCCCGCCTCTTCACTCTGCTCTAAATTTACTACTCACTGCCAAAGCTCAGCCCTTTTTTCCCCAATTATTTAGAATGAATGAAACGACAACCAACACGCGGAACAGTATGTACTTTGGGGATTCCACTTAATAATATATTCTCTCCGTCCAATAATAATTATTCATTTATTAAATTAAAAGAGTGTATTTAAAAATTTATCATGTAATTGACATTTGATATAATTATATTTTTTTACTAATTTGACAAGGCAACAACAATAACATACCCAGTTAAATCCTACAAGTGGGGTCTGGGGAGGGTAGAAATGTATCAGACCTTCCTACTACCTCGTAAGAAATAGAGAGGTTGTTTCGTGGGGACCCTTGACTCAACAACCCATAAACAGAATAAAGTAGATATAGGAAAGGGAACAAAGGGAAAAATAGAACTAGAAATCGAAATAAAATAACGACTCTTTACAAAAAGCACAAATTTGACAAGGCAACTAATTAATATAATATATTATATTGAAAGCGTGAAACTCTTGTTTGAACTTTTTGCTCTTCATTAGAAGACCCTCTTTAGATGATCGTCTTTTGAATATTTTTTTCTATTATTATATTATCATTTTAAAAATATTAAATATTGTGAACAAAATAAAAATTAAATGGAGAAGATTTTCTTATTATGGTTAAATTCCTAAGAATTTTTTTCCTACTAAAATAGACTTGATCCAAAAAGAAAATAGTAAAAAAAAACAAAAAAAAATTTAAAAAAAACAACTTCCAAAAAGAAAAAGGTTTAAAAATCGTCCAAAATAATAGGCAAAAACTTTTGTAAGAAATAGACTTGATTCAAAAAGAAAATAGTGAAAAAAAAACTTTCAAAATAACAATTAAAAAAAAAAATCTTCTAAAACAAAAACAAATAAAACTGGCCAAAAAAATAGACAAAAAAAAAACTCCAAAAAATATGAAAAAAAGGTCAAATTTTTCTACTAACAATTTAAATATTTAGGATTGAAACAAACTAATACATAAAACATAAAGTTCTACAATCCAATATTAAGTCAGATTCAGACAATAACACTAAAACACATATAATCTATATAAGGAGTAAATTTACATTTACATCAAATCAACTCGCTTATACGCTGATGGATATAGAGGTAATAATATTTTTCCTCTATTTCATAATATTATATTATTTTGTAATTTATATGCCTGTTGGTTGATTATTTGTCTGAAATTTTATTGATTTCAATTTGTGTTTGTATGTATGCATGCTTGGAAGGAATATATGTGTTTATTTAAAATTTGAAATAGCTTTTAGAATACGACTATATAGCATCCACCTAAAGGAACTATAAATTGATATTCAATATATATTATAGCATTCAAGTATACAACCAAAGTTATAAAAACTACTATGTTCGTTCTCTTGCTAAAAGTCTCAAATAAAAGAAATAAATGGTAAGTAAACATTTCATTATTTGAATTATGTTGTAATAAAAATATGATCGTATTAATTATAATTCATATCGAGATAGATAGAAGGTGGACATAAATTTAATACTCAATGACAAACTAAGATATCATTTCCCTTGAACACTAACAGAACATAGAATTATCAAACTAGATTGTAGAACAGCAACAGGAATAGAAAAATGACGTATTTATAAACTTAATGATTTATATTTTTAATTTTTTTTTAATTGATTGACAGTACACACGTATGCTAAACTAGTGCAAATAAGTTTGGCACAACATTGTCATTTTTTACAATTAATTAAATAATGCATTGTCATTAAATCATAACACCATATTTTAATAAAAGAAGTGTTGGTACATAATTACTAGCTACAATATTTTGTCAAATTACAATAAGTTATGAAGATCCATTGGTGCAAGAAATAGAATAACAGCACTGGAAGATGAGAGGTCTCATATATTGACAAGAATTTATAACTCTAAGAGAAAAATGTACAAGCAAATATCATTCAACTTGCATTTATCACTCTTCATAGTTAGAAAGTTGAGTTATAAAATAGAAATGCTGAAATTAACAATGTTGATTGAACTAATATATTTTATTCATTAAATAAAATTCATACAAGTAGTTCGGTGTGTTTGCCATCAAGTAAGAAATACCTAAAAATAGTTAAAATAATAGTCTCTGATGATATGAATATGTTGATGAATTCCTACTTGATCACTTTATTAATCCCGATGTGAAAATGAAATCCTCTTCCATCAACAAATATGTAAAAATGAGAATTATATTTTATGATCCATATAATCTGTGACATGTCGTACGATTTGAGAACAAAAGTGATATTCAAAATTGTAATACATACAAGAGTATTAAATTGACGAATCACATCGTAAAGGTCTAAGAGAGAGTGTTGAAGATAATAGCGAGGAGAGAACCACTAATTTCTTAGAATTAATTAGGAATCATGGAGTGACAATCGACTGTTAAAGTTATTCACATTAAGTGACCGGTGAAGAAATACAGAAAAGGAATAGGAATCTAGTGGAGTTCATAGACCTTGAAAAGGCCTATGACAAAGTCCTTAGGGACGTCCTATAGAGGTGTTTAGAGTCGAGAGGTGTCTCGATGACTTATATTAACACAATAAAGGACGTGTATGTTGGAGCCAAGACTTGAGTTAAAATAGTGAGAAAAGATTCAAAGCACTTTTCGGTTGAGATGGAGTCGCGCCAAGGATTAGTTCTTAGCCTCTTCATGTTTGTCATGCTGATGGGTGAGTTTATGTGGTCTATTTAAGAAGAGAATTATATTATGTGTTATTTGCAAATGACATGATATTGATTGACGAGACATGAGGACAAAGTTAATGCTAGGTTAGTGGTTAACTTTGGAGTTCAAAATGTTCAGGTTGAGTATGAAAAGGACAAAATATTTATAAAGTAAAGTATGTGTTATGTTGGATGAAACAGTCGTGGAAGTGAAGCTTGCTTCACAAACTATTCCTAGGAGAGGAAAATTCAAGTATCTTAAGTCTGTAATCCCATAAAGTTGGGATATTGACGATAATGTCACATACTGCATTAAGATTGTGTGGATGGCCTAGAGATTTGTCTCTAAAGTCTTTTGTGATAATAAAGTACCAGTTAAAATTAAAAGTAAAATCTATAGAGTGGTGGTTAAATCAATCCATGTTGTATGCGTAGAAAGTGCACAAATGCTTCAATGAAAATGTGCATAGGCTAGTTGCGGGGAGGGGTTTAGGTATATAGAGGGATCGAGATAGGTAAAAAAGTATTGAGAGAGGTGATTAGACATGACATGATGCAATTTCATATCACTGATGATGTGACTTAGATTAAAAAAAAAAAAGGTCACACACAAGGTAGAAGCTTAATAGGATAGAGTGTTGCCTTGGCTTGCCTCTATTATTTATCATCATACATTTTGTGTTAGTGTAGTATACTATAAATTACAGTTAAAAGTAAAATAAATAAATAATCATTTAGGCCAAGATCCGAATGTCTCGCTCTCTCTAAGGAGATTCAAGCACACTGTGGTATAATCCACACTGATTCAATAGTAATACTTTTGACTTGTCCCTTATGAGATCTCTTTCAGATTGCTACACTATCCCTTACAAGATCTCTTTAGATTGCTACATCGTCCCTTCTGAGATTTCTTTTTTGTAGACGCTACATCGCTTTCATATCAATGATTATACTTTATTCATTATTTTCTTCTTCTTTTACTTGAGTTTGATGCACTTGAATCAAGATTTTTTTGAAAAAAACTTTTCTACCTCCACGAGATAGTGATAAAATCTAGCATCTCCTTTTTATAAACTCCATTTAATAGAGTTTTCTCCTATGACATAATAAAGGATAGTCATAAAATAAGGAACAATGAAAAGCCAAACAGAATAAGGAATCAATAGCATGCTCTAATTATCCCTTACAAGTGGAGTAATAATAAAAGGAAATGATCATACCTCACTTTATCAATACAACTTAAATAAAGTATTTTGCTATTTGTATCTTGCATCTTACTTAAATTCAAATTTATTTTACATTGCAAAGAATTATACTTTGCAAATTTAGCGATTTTTCGGATTATTATTACTGAATAAACTTTTTCAACAACATCAAAGCCTCGTGTTTCACTAGAATAATATTGTTTTAAACATTAATTCCGAGAGAATTGAAGTCACAGAGGAAGGAAGTGTCTTGTTTGTTTGTTTCACAAAGGTAACCATTGACATCAAAGATTAGGGTGCAAAAAATTTCTTTCATTCTTAATCATATGTTTTAAGTTTGTATTTTATATAAATCGCTCTGATTGAAAGTATTTTTTTAACATTAAATTCAAATTAATAAAATTTTAAAAAGGGATTGGCCAAATAAAATAACAATAGAAAATAATTTTTCTTCCGACAATTAATCGCTTTAGACCATTTTAAGTACAGATTAACAAGTCATTGAGGAAATATAATCCCCTTTTTATAACTCAAATCTTTACAAAAAATAATAAAATTTTTGAGGGGGAATGTTTTGGTCTAACTTTTAAAAAGTTGATTCCATATATTACGTGGGATCCACGCGGAGGGTATTCAAAAAGTGTGATATCACTTCCCAAATCATTAATCTGCGTGGGCCACACGCGCCGCTGGACGGCGTCTCTCTTTTTGTGAGAAAAACTTTAATGGACGGTTGGTGGGCCGCATGTCGGTCATCTTATTGGACTTTGTCATGCTAATAACTTCCCTTTAATGTCTTTTTAATTAGGAAACTATATACCTTTTTACATTTTTATATTTTTATATTATTAAAATTTACCCCTTAATATTCAAATTCGTACATTGATATCATGTCAATATCAGCACCGCTTGTATAATATATTAATAGGATATACATATACCAACAGGATCACAGATGATTAAGTTCAGTCCTATATGATATTGATATGATGTCAATATACCGATAGAGTATCACGAAGAATATATTCTCTACTAGTTTAAAATTTAATAATTAAGTTTGTAACTTTAAAATAATTTTCTCTAAATTATTTTATTTATAAAAAAAAACTCAAAATTATATGATACAATAGGATATCAATATGCCGACGGAGTATCACAAGAATATATTTTCTACTAATTTAGGGTTTAATAATAATTTTGTAACGTTAATAATTTTCTAGTCCTATACGATATCGATATGGTATAAATATACAGATAGAGTATCATAACGAATATATTTTCTACTGATTTGGAGTTTAATATTTTTTTTATTTCTTAAAAAATAATCCTATATGATACCAATTGGATATCAATATACCGCAAGAGTATCACAAAAGATTGAGTTTATTCTATATGATACCAATATGGTACACATACTGCCGGAGTATATTTCATCGGCATGACATTAGGCGCGAAATAAAAAAAGGCAAGTGGTAAAAAGGTAATAGTTTGGATATTGGCCCATTTATAGTAAATAGTTTAGATTGGATCTATTAAGGGCAAAAAAAATAAAATTAAATCTATTTTGTGTACTCTTTCATTTTAATTATTACTCTAATATATATAATTTTTTGATTGTTCACTCAATTTCTAAAACTTCGACTGATACAAATCGTGCACTGCAACACTTATTTGAGAATGACGCTATCAACAAAATTGTGTCAAAACCCAAATTCAAAATCTATAATCACAATCTGAAACCACCAAGACAACTCATGTTGGTTAAAAATAGTATTTATAATATATGTATACGCATTTTAATTTTTTTTTTTTGGAAGTATTCAAGTTATCATTACTTCCTCTTAGTCCCCCACCGCCTTAATTTTCTACGAGAATCTTTCTTTTTTTTTAAAAAAAAAATTTATTAAGTACTTTTTTTATTATTAAAATAAGTTAACTTTTTTTTATACCCTTTAATAACATAATTTATAGCTATTTAAATATTCAAAATTTATTGTAAATTATAATTTCATTTTTTCCCATTTAACTTTTTGGCTAATCAAACAATATTACATAAATTAAAATAGACAATAATAATAATATATTTAATAAAATTTTGAAAATAAAATGTACGGAGTATAAAATGCGTAGAAATTTTATCTGTAAAGGTATAAAGGTTGTTTCTATAAAATCTCAGCTTAAATGTAGAAATTGGGACATACTTCCTCATTCCTTTAGAAATACTTGTTCACTATTGATTTGACACACACTTTAAGAAATAATAAATAACAGTTATATTAAATTTAATATTTTGGAAAATATATTAGATATTAAATAGTATCTATATTAAGGTTACACAAATGGATAAAGTAATTTATTGATTTTTGAGAATAAGTATTATCGAATATATCTTTTTAATATGATAATAGTAATATATTCAGTGAAATTCTATGACTGAGATATGAGAAAGGTAAAATGTACGCAGACTTTATCACTATTTCATAAAGATAGAGAGATTATTTTTAATATAATAAATAAATAAATTTGAATAAAAAATAATGAATAATAATAATAAAATAAAAATAAGATTTCGTATAAATATCTCTTTCTAAAGTATTACTGTTGTTATCATTGTTGGGATAATAAAGTTAGGCACGGTAATTAGTAGGACGCAGTAAAAGTTTTCATCGATCCATTTAATTACTTTTTCAGCTTTCCCAATAAGTTAAATGATGAACAAATTCATTCTTCATGATTGACATTAGAAACCAAAATATTTTCATAAGAAAAAGAAAGCAATGACTTGTGCGCAAAATGAGTTTTTTTTTAATTAATAAAGATAACATTGCATTATAATTTGCAATAACATTTTTATAAATTAGCGTGGAAAAAAATATAAATTCTTTTTTGAAAGAGATCAAACTCTAAATGAAGATAGATTTTATTAAAGCGTAAAAAATATAATTACTTTGAAATTTGTTCATATTTTATTCAAATTTTCTAAATTATTTTTATTATAGAGTTTAATCAATCTTTCACGCAATATTATAATTTCTTGTCAAAGGGATTGCAAATCAAGTAATATATTAAATTTGAATTTATATTATTATCGTTTTAACATTTTCATCATTAGATACATATAATAAATGGAGAAAAAATATTGTGATAATTGGTTAAATTTTAAAATACAATTTTCGAAGATTTATATAGTCCTGATAATTCTTTATCTTTTAATTTTGTCAATAAAAAGTTCTTTTTCTTTAGTAAAAATTGTTCTTGTCTACTTGAGTTTTCAAACCTAATAAAGCAGCAATTGATTTCTTCACCTCTGTGTAAAAATTGAAAAAAATCATCAGTGTTAGTGCAAAATTGTTTTGTTCTTTTTGTTTTTTCCTTTATATTTCACCTGTGTCCTCTGATCATCGGATAGTCCAGCACACTTTTTAAGACAAAAAGGGGTTGCTGCTTGCTACCCCTCCATCTGAGATCGCAAAATTGTCTACTCCCTTCCCACTTTTCAAGTTTCAAGTCTTTTCGATCTTCGATTGGAACTTTGATCGAGATTTCTACTTCTCAGATGGGTATGTTTTACTTTGTTATGTTCGGATCCATTTTTTCATTTCTTGAAGTTTTATATCTTCAAAACCCCTAAGATTTAATGATTCAATTACTGATTTTTGTACAACCGAATGATATTAGTTAATGGGGTTTCATAGTTTAGCCCCCTTTTCTTGGGTTTATTAGAAAGATTGTTTTTTTGTTTATTGGGTGTTGGAGTTCTTCTAAATCTTGATCTTGATTTGTGGGTTCTTGTGACCGCAGTTTGGCTTAGGGATGGACTGAAACTGAGTTACTTCTGATTTGATGATTTAGTAGATGTAATTGGGTTTTTGTAGCTCATCCATGTTTTCAAGTTGGAATAGTTTGGTTGCTGTAGATAAAGTAGTTTAGGAAGTATTTGATTCTTGTTAAGTTTTTTTTTCTGGGTTGGTCTAGGCTGGAATCAGATTACTGCACACTGTGATTGTGCTGCTGAGTGCAGTCGTCAAACATGCTTTTTTCTTTCTGCTGTGAAAAAAATGTAAGGTGTCTTTCAGGAGGGAGGGTTGGTTCGAATTGATACATATGAGTAGATTTTACCCACTTAATTGCTTGACCATAGGGCTTTCAGGTTTCAGCATTTCTGAATCAACTGTAGCTTCTCCTTTTTTCCATTGTTATGAAGTATTATGATGCTTTATTGAAGGTGTTCTGTTCATGTACAGAAGTTGGGTTTTTGTTAACTTCATACTCTAATGCTTTCAGATAATAAGGATGAGTGTTGTTCAACTCACCTCATTGATGGGGATGGGACGTTCAATGTTGCTGGAGTCGAGAACTTCATGAAGGAAGTTAAACTAGCAGAATGTGGTCTTTCATATGCTGTAGTGTCTATTATGGGCCCACAAAGTAGTGGTATGAATTCTCTCTCAAAAAACCTCAAGTAGCTACCACTTTGGAATATAATGACTTCAAATTAATTTGGTGAAGCTTGATAAATAGTAGGTCCTTATCATATCTATCATATCTTTATGTCCTCGTCTGTGAATGCTTCATGGTTTTGACTAACACTGGAGCTGATTCAGATCTGTATGTCCATGTGTTTGAGTGCCTCAAGTCGTATCCTCTCCTTTTTGTATCCTTACTGCTTGACTACACAAATCACCCTACTATCCTTTTTGGAACCAATTGTATTATACCGTCTTCCAGTAGTAACTAAATTTAACTGTGATACTGCAGGGAAGAGTACACTGTTAAATCATCTTTTTCATACTAACTTTAGAGAGATGGATGCATACAAGGGAAGGTATGTATAATTGTTTTATTTGCTAGATGTCTGCTGTTTTAATGTAGGGTGAGCTGACAGAATTAAGTATTTTCTAGGTCACAAACCACAAAAGGTATTTGGATGGCTCGTTGTGTTGGGATTGAGCCTTGCACGCTTGTCATGGATTTAGAAGGTACGGATGGTAGAGAACGAGGAGAGGTATGTTGAAAATACTTTCTAGATGATGATTTACTTTCCCTTTGTTGGGCTTACATAAAATAAAGATAAATTCAAAACAAGTTATATGCTCGTGACCCACATCATCTTATAGGGTCAATTCCATCATTTATTTTTCGCATGACCAGATGCATATTCTCCTTAAAGCATTTTCCCCAAATGCATACACCTTTAATAAGGGTGCAGATGGCAGATAGCATCATGGACATCTATTTGTTACTTATTGAATAATAAAGTATGGATCATTGATTTATTTCACATCCCTACTTCTTGCTCTATACAAATAAATTTCAAAATCATTATAGCGTCCTCTTTGTAAATTGTAATCCTATGATGAATTCACTGAATAATCTTTGGACAGATTTCAGTAGATTCCTGGTCCATGAGATCTTTTACCTCACCGTTCTGTGTGTTAATGTAGTTGCACTGTGTCCAAAGACGTCCATGGATTTCGTTGCTCGATATGTGGAACCATTAACTGTTCTGTGATTGATTTGGAGCTAACTGAAATTTTAGATGATCCTTGCATAAACTTGCTCATGTGGTGGGATAGCTATCAATTGAGTGGATTGTTTCTCATTAAGGATTTTCAAATTTTTTTTAGGATGACACTGCATTTGAGAAGCAAAGCGCTCTATTCGCACTTGCTGTTTCTGATATAGTGCTTATCAACATGTAAGTTCCTCTATTATGTGAAATATGTAGTACATGAACTTCTAATAAATTGAAATCAGAAAACATATGTTTGCATGGCTCACAAGTTTAACAATTCAGGTGGTGTCATGATATTGGTCGTGAGCAGGCTGCCAACAAGCCTCTTTTGAAGACTGTCTTCCAGGTAAAGTACATAGATGTTACTTTCCCGAATATTCCTTCCAGATGTTTTACGACTTACTATTTCCTTTTCCAATATTCCTCCCAGATGTTTTATGACTCAACTTTATTTTGACCAGGTCATGATGAGATTATTTAGTCCACGTAAAACAACATTGATGTTTGTTATTCGTGACAAAACAAGGGTAGGTGTCTTCTTCTCTCAGTAGTGTTTTTCTGCCATTTTTAGTATCTATGGGTCCTGTGGAAAAATATTTAAGCAGGTCATTTTTCACTTTGATTTGTAGACCCCCCTTGAAAATTTGGAACCTGTTCTAAGGGAAGACATTCAGAAGGTACTATATTCATGTTTTTTTTTGTTTTCTTATTTTGTGTTGCCTTCTAAAGTCTACATTATTGATTTTATCATTCCTGTTCTGGCTGTGTAGATATGGGATTCCGTCCCAAAGCCGCAAGCTCACAAGGATACACCGTTAAGTGAGTTTTTTAATGTGAGTCACAGTAAGATTTCATCTGCTGTTACATACTCATTGCCTGTTTATATCTGTGCTCACAGATTTGGTGAAATTGATTGAATGTCCAGGTTGAGGTTGTGGCTCTTTCTAGTTTTGAAGAGAAGGAAGAACAATTCAAAGAGCAGGCATGTGGGATTTTTTCTTTTGATCATTCGTTGATTATATATGTTCCTTTTTTTGTAGTTCACATCTACTTTTATCATATATGGTTGTCTTGGATATGTTGTAGCCGATCAGATCAGAAGACTTATTTTTTTAGGTTGACTTTGATTTACATGTTTCTGTTCCTTCTTGTTTCTTTGTTAAGGTGGCTAGTCTAAGACAGCGGTTCTTTCATTCTATTGCACCTGGTGGGCTTGCTGGAGATAGGCGGGCTGTTGTTCCTGCTTCAGGCTTTTCATTTAGTGCACAACAGATATGGAAGGTTATAAAGGAGAACAAGGACCTTGACCTGCCTGCCCATAAGGTTATAACCAAAAAATCTACTGCAATTGAAATTATCAATTAGTTATCCATGTATTTATGACATACTCAATTTTGATCTAATTACAGGTAATGGTAGCTACAGTGCGGTGTGAAGAGATTGCCAATGAAAAATATGTTTCTTTCACTGAAAATGAGGTATACAGAATTGTTTAGAGGTTTATTTGAGAAGTTATATCTTGTTCTGTTTTATCTACTGTTTTAAAGATCACTATTAATTTTAAATCAACTGGCCTTTTTGTAGGAATGGTCTCAATTAGAAGAGGCAGTTAATTCTCATTCTGTACGAGGCTTTGGAAGGAAAGTCAGCTCAATTTTGGACGCTTGTCTATCAGAGTAAGGATACACTTTTGTGCAGTATAGCATGGTTGTGCTTCTAAGAACACACACAAAGAATGTTGGGAAGCTAGTACTTTTCACAAGTGAAGCTCATCTGGAGTGGATGTTCTTAATGTGATATTTCTTGCCTTCCAGAAGGAAAGCCAATAAGTGTTCTTGTGATTGGAACAAGGGGCATATATGAATTAATTGATCACTCCATTTTCATCATATTTGATAAAGCTTATGGTATGAAAAACAGCTAGAAGAGTATAGCTTCAAAGCGAGTTGAGGACAAAGGATACAACTGACTGCGTACTCTAAATTTTAACCGTGTGAAGTTCTCTGCTAGAGTCCTTGAAATTTCGTTCTTATCAGCTGCTTCTCCCTTCTTTGATTACCTAATTACCAGTTTAATGACTTTAAGCTGTTGGGAAGGGACTGCTTGTGGAGCATGGTGTTTAGGTTTATATACGTAGGAACTAATGATACTCAAGAACTGTGGTTGAGTTTCAGGCGGACCTTATTTTGGTTTAGCATCTATGTAAGAAAACAAAGAGATTAAGATGACTACTTTGTACAATATCTTTGCCATATCGTGCTAAAATGAAATTGTTGTTTTCCTGATAAGTAGTTATGAGGTGTTACTCGGTATATAAAAACAGGTTTTTGGGGGGACTGATAAAAGAAAAGGTGTTACAGTATTAGGCATGTGGTGGTTGTGGTTGGCTGTGGATGATCCACCTTCTCACTGTGCTTTTGTCTCTGGATTACTCTTTGACTGGACTGAAATTCTTGGGCTATGTGCCCAAAATCCCTGTTAGATATTTTAACAAATAAGATTACCTATACATAAGGTACAAATAAAAGAAGCAAAACCCTTCTCTCAGCGATAAAAGAAAAAGTGTTACAGTAGTTATGTGGTGGTTGTGGCTGGCGGTGGATGATCCACCTTCTCACCGTGTTTTTGTCTCTGGATTTACTCTTTGACTGGAATGAAATTTTTGGGTTGTGTGCCTAAAATCCCTCTGGAAATTTTAACAAATATGATTACCTAAACCTAGGCTACAAATAATAAACCCTTTCTCAGCGTTCCTCCTTCCATCCATCTTCTTGTCCTTTCAATTATCAGAGAATTATCTTTGGTAAACTACTCTTTTTTTCCCCGTCCTTGAGGGTTAGCCAATTGCCAAAGGCTGAGGGATTTGTGCCTTTGGCCACAGGTTCGAGCTCTGCGCCAAGCATACTAAGTGTAGTATTTAAGTGGAGAAGGGTAGAAGGGTGGGCTGATCGGCCCCGAGTTCTGGTAAAACTACTTCCTTTTTCTTCTCCCTCACCCCAACTTTAGTCATCCTTTTTGCAGGATTAAATTTCTCTCCTCTACCGTCTTTCTTCTATTCTACTCCTAGACTAATCATGATGGCTTGTTCGTACCGCAGGGCGCCTGCCATCCTTTGTATCCATTCCCTCTATTCCGTATCTTGGCCATCTTATCTGCAAGGGCGGCTTCCTCGGTTTCTGGTTTGCATGTCTTGCATTCTGAATTGTCTCCTTTGACTCGTGCATGCTTGCGTTTAGATAGGTTAGATACTTCTTATATTAGGAGAATTATTGTAAAAGAGTAGTAAGGGAGTGAAACCGTGATCTAATCTTACATGTGCGAGGACTATACGCTTCTAGTAAGGCTAAAAAACTCCTGGCGAACACCCAATCTGATATAGATATAACTACCACTGACCCTTTGCCACAACTAGTTGGTATCTATTCTATAAGTACTCTGTTTTTTGTTTTTGGCTGAATCCCCCTTGATTTCATGAGAATATAGCTGTTTTGAGACTCATCTCCTGTCATTTTGGGTTGTACATCTTTCTATTTAAGCATGTTTAGTCATCATTGTTACACCTATAGAATGGCACATTTTGTTGGATGTGATTATTTCTATTTTTTTTCCATTCTTGTATTACTGCAGTCTGCACATATATCTTAACATCTCCTTTTTGTGCGATCATCCTGTGGACTTGTGGGGCTTCAATCTCATATCACACTCATTTGTGGCAGTATGGCCTGAATATGAGTGGAAGCAAATACTGTAGTAGTAATTGAGAGTTAGTTTGATCAAAATATGTGATTCTGATCAGTTAAATGAATGTGATCTTTTAGAAATTTAATAAGTTATATATAATATTAACAGGAAATTTTGTGATGTCCTGAAATAGAAAGTATCATATAATTTGAAATGGAGAATATTCTTGTAATTTCTTCTTGCCTTTTTCTCCTTTGGTATGTGATTATTGTTTTCATTTATGCATATATACATTATACGAAGGGCGGACATGGATAATAAGAAGTTTTACTTCATAGGTATGATGCCGAAGCTACCTTCTTTGATGAAGGGGTTAGATCCTCAAAGCGAAAGCATTTGGAAGAGAAATTGCTTCAGGTACCGGGCTAGGCTCTCTCTCTTAAACCTGTTTTACTACATAGACAAAATCCTTTGGGTATATTCGCCGGATTAACCATTCTAATATTGATGATTGACCAGCCCAACTTGCTGGGTTCCCATGTCTTAACGAGAACTCTTTGGCTTTTAAGAGTCAACCAAATAAATTAACATGTTAAAATTGATAACTTAATGGTACTCATTCAGCTAATGATAAAAATGCATATTCTCTCTTCCACTAGAAAAACACTAAAGTTTTACTCATTTTTCTCAAAGTGAAGGGCCAACTTTTGATTGCAATCCTCATCTGATTTATCCCGTCTATGTTGTAGCTTGTTCAACCAGCCTACCAATCCATGTTGGGACACATCCGATCTGATGCTTTTGAAAGATTTAAAGAAGCATTTGAGAAGGCATTGAAGGGGGGTAAAGGGTTTGCTCTGGCTGCTCGTGAATGTGCTGAGTCCTTTATGTCCCATTTTGATGAAGAATGCACAGGTACAGGATGCAATCTGATCTGCCATTGCTGTTACTTGGTTTACTTCACTTGATTTATATCTTTTCTGCTGATGATGACATATCATCCTTCATGGTCAATCCCCCCAAGGTCATAAAAAATGATCAAGGAGTTGATACCTGATCTCCATGTAGGGAGCCTACTTAAAAGAACTTTTGGTACTCTGGGAATATACTTGTAGAGCTGCCTAAGCCTAAGCTTCTCTTAAATGTCAATCAGTTGAAGTAGTTCCTTATCATTAATTATTAATTGAAATGTTCACTTGGGTTTGCATGGTAAGTTTCAGATGTTTTTTATTGCTATAGGGTACCCACTTCTATGCCTTTTTGGGTGCATGTGAGTTAACTGCAACGACTGTTGATTTGTTCTTCTTCCCTTCTCTTGGAGAAATAACAACTTTTCTGGTTGGAAATATGTAAACCAGATAATGAATTTTGCAAAGAGATTGGTGTATCACTTGCTTATTTTCAGCACTTGTAGGAAACTGTGTTCATTAATATTTTTCTTCTAAAGATCTTGCCAAACTTGTAGTTAATGAAATACCCAAATACTGGAAAGCTTTTTCAACAAGTGATATTTTGTGTGGGAGGTAAAATGTTGAGAATAAATGTTACCTTCTCAAAATAAAATAAAATGTTGAGCATAGTGCGGGGTGGGTACGGGGCGGGTTTAGAGCTATGCGGGGCGGGACGGGGCGGGTTGAAACTAATGCGGGGCGGGTTGCGGGTTTAAAAAACCAAATAGAAACTCGAAGAAATTAAATTTTTGTAATTAGCAAAAATCAAAGATATAAACTTTTTATATGGAACATTGACTTTAATTATATATTTTTTTTCTAAAATTTAAATTAGACATGTCCGGTAAATTGTTAGTTAAAATATTAATTAGAAACTTTTAAGTAACGATTAAGAAACAATTGTTAAAATGTCAACTAAAAAAAGTTAACTAGTTGTTGAGACGTTAATTAGCGAAAAACTAAATTCAATTAAAAAATAAAAGAACTTTAAAATTTAAGCGGGGGGGGGGGGGGGGGTGTTGAAAATGAAAAAAGTCATCATGCGAGGCGGGGCGGGGAGGTTTAAAAAATTTGCGGGTTAGCTCAACCCGCCCCGCACCCATTCCTAGTCAGCAGCTTGCCTTTTGAAATCTGACAGCTAATACATTTTTTTGTAGATGCTATTATTGACCAAGCAAAATGGGACTCCTCTAGAGTGAGGGATAAGCTGAGGCGTGATATAGATGCTCATATTGCTGAAGTTCGCAGTGCCAAGCTGACTGAAGTGACAACTCTCTATGAGGTATGAAATTCCACAACCTATCTAATTTACCATCAAGTCTCAAGTTGTAGCCGTTGTCTCCTTACATTTTGGAGGATGCTCATTTCTGGAGCTAGATTTTGGGATTGAACAATGCTCAAGGTCTATTTTCTTAACCTGATACTAGGCTGGCAATTCGGCGGGTTAGGTCAAATTTGACCGGGTTATAATGGGTCAAGACAACAAACGGGTCAAGACCTAACCCAACCCAATCCAAATTTTTTTAGGGTAAAATAGGTTGGGTCAAAACGAGTTGAGTAATGGGTTATAGAGCGAGTCGAGACCCAACCCGACTCAGCTTTTATTTATTTACTTTATTTGTTCTTTTTCAATATTTTAGTACTTCATCAAATTAGATTTTTCTTTATTTTAACTATATAAAACATATCAAATAAAAAAAAGCGTTTAAAAATATTTTGACAAGAATCTCTCTCGAGTCAATTCGGGTTGAATATCAACCCAATTTTAAATGGGTTGAAATGGATTGGGTTGAGTTAATTAACCCGCCCAAACTTGAGCGGGCTGGGTTTAATTTTGCCACCCCTACCTCATATTAATGCCATACCAACCTTTCCTTCCTTTTGTGTTATCCAATGGTAGACCCTTATGTTATTCAACACAATGATGACCGACCCTTGTGTTATTCACCTCCAAATGTCTACAGTGTGTTATGCTTGAAGTGCTAAGGGTCCCACATCGGTCCAGTGCATGGGGGGATGTCTCCCTGTTTGGTCCTACATAATCCCCATCTTCTCTTGTAGCTGTCGAGGTTGAGTTAGGGCCAAAGTTTAATATATTAATGTGAATTTTCGAAACTCACTTCAAATTTTTTGTAGCATTCTGTTCTAGGATTTTGAGGTATAAAAAGTTGGTATAATACTTGGATCTTTAGTATTATTTTCCTCATTAAAGGAGCATGCCATAACTTAGTTGCCTCTGATAGCTCAGTAGCTGGTGCCAGATGCATAATTTTTGTTGTTGCCTACATGATAGCAAACTAGTTGGAGAACCATTTGATTTTAACATTAAATGCAAGTATATGCTGGAACTGAAGAGAAATTCTTTGTTTAGACAAAACTGAACGAGGCACTGGCCGGACCAGTTGAGGCTCTTCTAGATGGAGCTGGTGATGATACATGGCCAGCAATAAGAAAACTGCTTCAGCGTGAGACTGACACAGCAGTCTCTGGTTTTGCTGCTGCACTTTCTGGTTTTGAGATGGATGAAGAAAGTAAGGATAACATGGTTTTGCGGTTGAAAGATTATGCACGTGGGGTAGTTGAAGCAAAGGCAAAGGAAGAAGCTGGAAGGGTCTTGATTCGCATGAAGGACAGGTATGGACATGAGTGAATCTTGTTCTACAAGTCTGACATACACTATTTATAATACAAAGAATGTTCTGATGACCTGAAAATTGTTGGCAGGTTTTCAACATTGTTCAGCCATGATCAGGATTCTATGCCACGGATTTGGACTGGGAAGGAAGATATTCGCGCAATTACTAAAACTGCACGATCAGCTGTATGATTGACTGAAATAAGTTTCCTTTTTTTGGTGTGTGAATTCAAGTGTCAATAATTACATCTATGATTGTACTGACTTCTCTCAATTTTCTCCCAGTCTCTGAAGCTCCTGTCAGTTATGGCTGCAGTTCGCTTGGAAGATGAGGGTGACAGTATAGACAAAACACTTATAGTTGCTCTTGTAGATGGAAAAGCCGGTGCTTCCTCTTCAGTTGATCCTCTGGCGTCTAGCACCTGGGATGAGGTAATTGGCTTACTTATGTGGTTTTTCTTGGAAGCTATTTGCAAGTAAACGAATTTGGTTGACGAAAAGGGGAATTTGAGGTTCTTTCCATTAATAGGCCAGTCATCATTACATAGTTCAGAGTGTAAATTTTGTTTGGGATCTTGCTGGTGCCATCAACTAAATTATGTCAAATTTTGGTATGAACATACAATCCAGTTCTAAACGTATAAAAGCTAATTTCCACTGCATTGTCTGTACTGTTTATTGCTTCATCTTAATGATTTGATTTTTAGACCTGAAAAGACTTGCAAAGGTATCCAAGATGTTTTTTGTCTTTGGGAACTAGACACTTTTTGTATGATTAAGTAATCTTTGCATGGTATACGTCAGCCCGTCAAAATTTTCATCTTGTTGTCAATTCATGTTGCAGGTCCCTCCATCGAAAACTTTGATTACACCTGTCCAGTGCAAGGCTTTGTGGAAGCAATTCAAGACAGAGACTGAATATGTTGTTTCACAGGCCATTGCTGCTCAGGCAAGATATTAAGTTCTACTGTGCATCTCTATTTGCTTGTCTGACAGTACATTCTTTTATGTTTGTTGGTTGAAAGCTCGAGAAGTTTCAACAAGGGTAGGAAGGTATTATAAATGATGGCTATTCACTAAATAATTGTATGAAAAACAGTTGAAGTGCTATTGTGTCCTTTGAACACCTGAGTCGAAGAGTGGGATGTACCTTTTGGTACTAGGAGGTTGGCTGTCTCTCATGCTAGGTGCATGAGTTTTAAGGTTTAGTGCTGAAAAGTTAGAGATTACCTAAACACCTGTAGGCGATTGTTTTGGCATTGATAATCTTTATTTGAAGTTTTGCCCTTTGTTCTTGATAGCTTCTGATTCTCTTATTCAACTTTCAGGAGGCTAGCAAAAGAAATAATAATTGGTTACCACCTCCATGGGCAATTGCTGCCATGGTGATTTTGGGATTCAATGAATTCATGACACTTTTAAGGTATTCCTTCCGACTTGTAGTTCATGATGCCCCCTATAATTTACAGTACAACATGATTCAGCTCATGGCTCATGTGAGTTTTACTTTTTTTCCCCAGAAATCCTTTATATTTAGGGTTTATTTTCGTGGCCTATCTGCTATTTAAAGCTCTTTGGGTGCAAATGGATATCTCAGGCGAATTCCGCAATGGAGTTGTAAGTGCTGAATCTTCTTTCTTAGATTTCTAATGTTTGCAAACTAGAAGCAATTCAACCAAATATCTTTTTAAAAAAGCATTCAACCTGAATTCAACGAAATAACTTTTGCAGACTCTTTCTAGTCGCTGCTTAAAGGACTATTTGAATATTTTTTCTACACTCTGCAAGTACAACACACTGATGATTTTCAGTTGGAAATGACGTTCTAAAATTCTGTTATCTCAGTTGATTTTCCAAGGGTGAAATAGATTTGAGTTTCCTATTTTTGTGACGTTTTATATTTAACTGTTTATGACTGACTCGTGGTTTCTGAGTCAAACAACCAATCCGGCTTAATCTTGTTTATCATCTATAATTGCTTCATTCACATATGTGGAAACTTTTGAAATAATGGTCTTCTCGGGATGTGATCTTCTATGTATGCGTTTTGGCAGCTTCCTGGACTTCTCTCTTTATCCACAAAGTTCCTTCCTACAGTCATGAATCTTCTTAAACGACTAGCAGAGGAAGGACAAGGTGCGGCAAATGGTCAACCTCAGGCTAACCCTGCCCTTGCATCAAAGAGCTTCCGTGGTAGCACAAGTGATGTATCAACCAGTGCTACATCCGAAGTAACTTCAGAAAATGGAACAGAATACTCTAGCTCCTCGTTACATGACAAAACACAGTGAGCTATTGTTTATAACACCCACTCTTATTCTGCGACAGCAAAGTTTTAGTGCTCATTCGGACGTGGTATGGTGCACTATGCTTGATTGCGGCTAGCCACTTTTGAGACAAAGCATATGGATGGATCAGACAGTGAACGCGTTGATTTTTGTACACTGAATAGGCTGTGTTTTAATTCTCTCTTGTTCTTTTTCAGTTGATTTTATTTTGTTGGTGAACTAAGAAGGCCATTCTTTTCTGTGTTGTTTGCCATCAAAATTTTCTTGTGAGAAAGCCTAATATAATATCTGTATTTTATGGATAAGCTGATGAAAGATAGCAGAAACTATATTTCTAATGAGATGGGATTTTTGTTAAGATTATTAGTGAATCTCTGAAATGTTTTTCATTTTTGCTAGGATACCCCCTCAGTAAACTTTTACTTGTCACTATTTCACTTATCGAGGTCAAATTATATGAACTTTGATCAACATTTTAAGATGTACTTTTTCATCATATTAATATGAGAAGGATTGCAACTTGTAGCATTTTTCATATTGTTTTCAATCATCTAAATTTTAGATTTCAAATACTAAATGTTGTTACTTTAATTTAGCTTTGAAGTTTTAAGTAAATTGACCTTGAAAAGCAAAACAGTGACAAGTAAAAGTGAATAGAGGGAGAACTCATTATGATAGTGATGTAGAAGTGGTGCATCTAGGTAAGAGTGACACTACATCCTAACAAGTTATATGAATTGTCATTGTCTAGGTTTTTTCATTAAAATTTTATCTGTACATCACGAATTTGTAAGTTTTGAGTTAATCTATCCTAACTCCCCTCCTCTATCGTGCTCGAGATAGATGATATGCAAATTTGATTGTAATCGATTATACAAATTCTCATGGATCAAGTTTTTTGCATTTAAGCTCTATATGTTAGCCTATGGTAACCCCCCCTTCTTTTTTGTAGTTTCTAGAATTAAGCACTAAAAAGTAGTAAGCCATAAAACAGGCTGTAATATACATTATAGTTCCTACAAAAATGTAAAAAGTGAAAGATTGTGTATACTTTTTTTAGGTTTAGAAGAGTGTATGGACCACCAATTATTTAATTCCTAAGTCGTAGGCTGTAATATATATAGCTATATATTGTGAGTAAATATAATAGTTGTGTGGTTAGTCTTTTTGGGCAAATTGCCAATTATTATTTATTATTGCTCAGTTGTTATTACCCTAGTTATTATTATATGCTACTACTCAGCCATGTGAGAAGCCTATAATTAAACTGAGTAAATTGAATTTTTCAAAAAAAGGAAAAAAAAATATCTTACTTTTCCTTAGCCATTTATAAGATTATTCATTGCAATTTGTTTGTTCTATTTTGATTTGATATAATATTTAAATAAAATATAGATTTTTTTCTTGTCTTTGAAATTTTGTGGTCTTATCATTAACTATACGGACACAATTTTTGTTATTTTTTTTTATCATTAAAATGAGACAAAATATAAGTGGTCCAGCTGGGTGCATTTATAATATTTCTTACAATATTATTTGTAATTACTTTCGAAGGTCTATTTCTCTAGCATCTAATTACATTTCGTGATTGAATACTTGCAACAACATACATTCAAAGGAATTTGTTTTTTCGGTTCGATAGCTGTATTGAAGTTTGACCAATTTGGATTCGGACGTTGCGAAACCCATCAGCATTTTCAGTGGGATTTTTTTCATACCAAAGTTTGCATCTGTAATTTCTAGTAAAGGATAAAGAGATTCCAATCGCCCACCACAACAATAAAAGAGACATTTAGTGGCAATAAGTTTTTTTAGCGACAATAGTTAGCAACAGTTGAGTTAATGCCATTGAATCTAGACTCAAATTTATTGTTATCGCTAAATATAATATAACAAAGATTATATTATTATCACAAAATCTTTTGTTTAAATAGCAAATGTTTCAATTAATTACCCAATCAAGCAAATTAAAAGCGAAATTATATGTATTTAATTGGATCTGTACTAAGCATGAACTAGTGGACTATAGAAGAGGAAAAAAAAGGGGGTAGGGGGTGGGGTGTGGGGTGGGGTGGGGGATTTTCATTAGGATTGAAATTTAATATGGTCAAATAGCTATATTTTACATAATTACACAATATAACTTTGGCTATGTGACCTGGAGGGGAGGAGAGACGAGCAAGATCGAGATCGAGAGAGGAGGAGATGTAAATTGTATATGTATATTTGTCAAACTGTATGCGTATATCTGTCAAAATAATTGTATATGTGTAATTAATATACATATATAGTTGCATATCTGGCAAGTGAGAGTGGGAGAGGGAGGAGAGAGGCGAACGAGATCGAGAGAGGGAGGAGAGAGGCGAGCGAGGCGAATTGTATATGTATATCTGTCAAAATAATTGTATATATGCAGTTGATATACATTAGTAATTGTATATGTGCAACTTTTTTCATATCAACATGATTAAAAAAATATATTATCTTAAAATGCTAGTCAAAGTCCACATTATTTGACTCTGAAAATAAAAATTATGACAACTAAAATGGGACGAAAATTATAACAACTAAAATAGAACGAAAAGAGTATATATTATCATTTCCATTTATTCAAAAAGCTGTTGGATTTCATTTATTACTGCAAATTAAAATGCAAGTTTCCTTTAATTACCAACAAAGGAAAGAAGAGAGAAAATGTAAAAGAGGAACAACTAATTTCCAGCTGGCTGGCTGGATGAAATAAAAATAAGAACAGTGTAGAAGGTACATAGCTACATTTATTTATTTATTTATTTATTTATTTATTTATTTATTTATTTATTTATTTATTTATCTATTAAGTAGGTAGCTAGCTAGCAAAAAAGGTGAAAAAAAAAAAGTAATTAAAAGATCCAATGAAATTGAATGTAGCAGTCCACCTCCACCTCTACCTCTAGTAAATATATGTGTTTAATTTCTCTTATTATATTTCATCCTCAGTGCTACAAATACTATATAATATAATAAGTACATTAAATATGTTGGGCAATAATAATATGGGCAAGTGTGTGTGTATATTTTTAATTATTTTTTCTAAATTTATATATATTCTTTTAATTAACTAAGATCTGTATCTGTATATAAAAAAAAAAAACAATTAAGTGGTCGGTGGAAATTAACTATATATTATATATGTATGAACATTATATTATATAGTTATATATTATGTAATATAATGGAGTATATATCTACTCAATGATTAGTGACTGACAAATAGATATCCTTCTAGAAGTCTCTGTGGTGAAATTTTATATATTCGAGGATTTCTATAAGTGGAGTTTGGGTCTAAGGTTGAATCATTTTTTTAATCCGTTCTTTGAATGCAAAGGGCGAAGAAAAAAAAAAGAAATATTTTTGTCAAAAAAAAAAAAAGAAACATACGGTTTTGTTTCATATCTAAGAGCCCTTTCTACATTTTTTTCTATTACATTACGAAATAATGAATTGAGTTCGTATAGGCATTTTAGATGCTGCTAGTGAAATAGCCCTTTTGGCTATATTTTCTGTTACTCCATCCATTTCATAAAGTATTTGCCCCGGTTTAACAATAGCTACCCAATATTCAGGGGATCCTTTTCCTGAACCCATACGTGTTTCTGCGGGTCTTAGTGTAACTGGTTTGTCTGGAAATATACGTACCCATATTTTTCCACCACGACGGGTGTATGCAGATCTTACTACTATCTCTAGACATAGAAAAATTGTTATCGTAAGATCCTCGACTCAAATATATCAATCTAGAAAATAGAAAAATGCTAAATATAAAATAACGATTAAAATGAAAAGCAACGAATAATTTAGGATATCAAATGGATGGATTGAGAGTTGGGACACTTAATTTGAAGAAATAAAAGATGATCTAAACTAATAAAGAAATCATTTAATTTGGCTGGTCATATTTAGTGGGTTAATTTCTTCACACTAAATTCTTCATTATATTCATTGAATTTTAGTTGACTCAATTCACCTAAAATTTTCTTTGGTCATGATGTCAAAATAACATGTGATATATATCATTAAAAAATTTTATCCTAAATTTTAATATGAGATTTTTTAGCAAGAATTTAAATTTAATTAAATTCAATCAATACGAAACATCAAACACCAAATAAAAGTGATAAATAACTCCATCAACTCAACAATGACCCAAGAAATAAACAAAAGCTAATGTACTTTTCTAAAAATTATTATTATTTTAATTTTATCTATTTAAGTTATATTCAAAATTATATACCCCTTTGTCATAATTTATATGGCATTTTTCAGATTTTGAGATTCAAATTTTTGATCGTAAATTTTTTATATATCTTTGAAATATTTTGAATTATTAATTAGTAACTTATTGTACTTTTTACGTAGTTTACAAATTTCATTTCAAAAAAATTGAAGATTCCAGGTGCAAATTCCCCATCAAACTTAAATTATTTGACTCTTGAAAAATGAAAAATGTCACATAAATTGAAATAAAAAAAATATTTTTTTTTACCCTTTTTAAAAGTAAACTTTATTCTCTGTTCTCGTTTATAAATCGAACTCACAATTTTAAAATTCAAAAACCAGGGATATCTATCACTTCAACAACCTCGTTTGGCCAAAATTTTCTTTGAATTTATTAGTATAATATGTCACAATCAGTGACTGTACTATATTTTACGAAAAACTTGTGTAGTTGTGTATCTTAATTCTCTTTATTAAGTAGTACTCCTTGTTGGGTTTTAATATTGGTGAATGGGAAATGATCTGAATAGTTGCAAACATTCAGAATCAGTACCTCCAAAAGTGGTGACTGATCTGAATGGTTGCAAACATTCAGAATCAATACCTCCAAAAGTGGTGACTGATCTGAATGGTTGCAAACATTCAGAATCAGTACCTCCAACTCTATAAATTCCAGTTTGTTTCCAGAATTCAAAACAATTTTTTTTTCTGCAATCAAACTTCCTCTCAAAATTCTCTCTTTCTTTATTCTGTGTGATATACAATTGTTGAGTGGTTCGCCGCTACCAGAATTTGGAGTACTACTATTCTGGTAAGATAATCGTTCTATCCTGGGAGGGGATATTCCATCAACCTCGAGTACTGTGAGGGGAATAATTTCCTTAAGGATACACTTTGAACTAAGTGGGCTCGATTATATTCTGAAAGTTTTCTTCTTGTCAACTTTATATTTTGATTTTCTTTACAGATTTTGTTTTCATTACTAGTTTTAGTTTCTGGTTTTGAAAACATGTTATAATCTTTGTGATTATTGTTTTCACAAAGTTTTGTTCTACAAAAAAAAAAAAAAAAAGTTTTGTTTACAAAATATTTTTTTTTTTTCTACAAAAGTTTTGTTAACTGCAAAAGTTTTGTTCAACAAAAGTTTTCGTTCTAAGTATTATAATAATACATGTTCAGTAACAATCTTAAGGAAATTAGATATATATATTATTATAATCTGTATTCTGTTTTGGAGACTAAAACCTGTGTGGTTTTCTACTCCGTATGAAATTTTGTATTCTGACTTGAAGATATAAAAACTTCGTTGGAATATTAAAGTTCATACTTGTACAACAATTTGAAGATCACAAAAACTTCAGTGTTGTTGATTTTTCTTTCTCTGATTATTAAGACAGTTTGTCAATTTTTGACAGTGAAAAGAAATGGAAATTGACTCTGCTACTCCTTCTGCGACTGCAACTCCTTCTGTGAATGTTGCACCAGCGGTTACTCCTACAACCCGTACCGCTGTGCCACCGGCGGAGAAACCTGCTAAGTTTACCGGTACCAACTTTAAGGGATGGCAGCAAAGAATGTTCTTTTGGCTTACTACCCTTGGCATGCAGAAGTTCACCAACGAAGACCCTCCTGTGCCTGCTGCTGATATGTCGACCAATGAAAAGTTTATGGTTGTTGAGGCATGGAAACAGGCTGATTTTTTGTGCAAAGGCTATATTTTGAGTGCCTTAGAAGATGACTTGTACAACGTCTACAGTGCAGTAGAGACCTCCAAAGAACTATGGAGTGCACTTGAAAAGAAGTACAAAACAGAAGATGCTTGCTTGAAGAAGTTTGTGGTTTCCAAATTTCTAGACTACAAAATGGTGGATGGAAAAACTGTTGGAACCCAAGTTCAAGAACTTCAACTTATCTTCCATGATCTTATTGCTGAAGGTATGGTGGTTAATGAAGCATTCCAAGTGGCTGCAATGATTGAAAAGTTGCCACCCTCATGGAAAGATTTCAAGAATTATCTTAAGCACAAGAGAAAGGAAATGAAGTTGGAAGATCTTGTGATTCGTCTCAAGATCGAGGAAGATAACAAAATCGCTGAGAAGAAGTACCATAAGAGTTCACCGATTGAAGGGGCAAACGTCATTGAACATACTGCTCCGAACATGAACAAGAAAAGGAAGGGGTCTTCTGCAAAGGAGAAGATTCCTAAGAAAAAATTCAAGGGCAACTGTTATAATTGTGGTAAAGCAGGCCATAAAGCTCCCGACTGTCGTGCCCCCAAGAAGAACAAAGAGAAAAACAAAGACCAGGCAAACATTGTGGAAAATGTTGATGACCTGTGTGCAATGTTGTCTGAGTGTAATCTGGTTGGTAACCCAAAGGAGTGGTGGCTTGATTCTGGCACCACTCGACATGTATGTGCCTTAAAGGAAGCATTTACAACCTACACTCCCGCTGGACCCGAAGAGGAGCTATACATGGGAAATACTGCAACAGCCAAAGTTGAAGGATATGGAAAAGTTCTGTTAAAGATGACATCCGGAAAAGTGCTGACTCTCAACAACGTCATGCACGTTCCAACAATTAGGAAGAATCTAGTTTCAGCCGCACTACTAGTGAAAAATGGGTTTAAGTGTGTGCTAGTTAGTAATAAATTTGTACTCAGTAAGAATGATATGTTTGTAGGAAAGGGCTACCTCACCGAGGGCCTTTTCAAACTTAATGTAATGGTTGTTGACAGTATTAATGGAAAATCTGCTTCTTCTTACTTATTGGAGTCAAATAATTTGTGGCATGCTCGTTTAGGACATGTCAATTACAAAACCTTGCGAAAAATGGTTAACCTTGAAATATTGCCTAAATTTGAGTGTAATATATCTAAATGTCAAATATGTGTTGAATCAAAGTTTGTTAAGCAATCGTATAAGTCTGTTCAAAAGAATTCGAATCCTTTAGACTTAATCCACACTGACATTTGTGATATGAAGTCAATACCTTCTCGCGGTGGAAAAAAGTATTTCATAACTTTTATTGACGATTGCACTCGATATTGCTATGTTTATTTGCTAAATAGTAAGGATGAAGCAATAGAAGCATTTAAGCAATATAAGAATGAAGTCGAAAATCAATTGAATAAAAGGATTAAAATGATCAGAAGTGATAGGGGTGGAGAATATGAATCTCCTTTTGCAGAAATATGTTTAGAATATGGAATCATCCATCAAACCACTGCCCCCTACACACCACAATCCAATGGAGTTGCGGAAAGGAAAAATCGGACATTAAAAGAAATGATGAATGCTTTACTAATCAGTTCCGGTTTACCGCAGAATTTGTGGGGGGAAGCTATCCTTACAGCTAACCGAATACTCAATAGAGTACCCCACAGCAAAACACACTCTATTCCGTATGAAAAATGGAAAGGAAGGAAACCCAACTTGAAATATTTTAAAGTGTGGGGGTGTCTAGCAAAGGTACAAGTTCCTTTACCCAAAAGGGTGAAAATAGGATCAAAAACAGTGGATTGTGTCTTCATTGGATATGCAACAAACAGTAAAGCATGTAGATTTTTGGTTTATGATTCTGACAATCCCGAAATTCATAATAATACGGTAATTGAATCTGATAATGCTGAATTCTTTGAAAATATCTATCCGTACAAAATTGAATGCGAGTCGTCGAATGAAAAATTTAAACGACCACGGGAAGAACCAAAGGAGAATGCCCCTAGCGAAGAAGATCCACGGCGTAGCAAACGTCAAAGGACGTCTACTTCCTTCGGTCCAGATTTTGTGACATTCTTGCTTGAAGACGAGCCTCAAACTTTCAAGGCCGCTATGTCATCTCCTGATTCAGCATTTTGGAAAGAGGCAGTCAACAGTGAGATTCAATCAATCTTAGATAACCACACATGGGAAGTGGTTGATCTTCCTCCTGGAAACAAGCCTTTAGGTTCTAAATGGATCTTTAAAAGGAAAATGAAAGCTGATGGCACCATTGACAAATATAAGGCAAGGCTTGTGGTCAAAGGTTATAGACAAAAGGAAGGTCTTGATTATTTTGACACATACTCGCCTGTAACAAAAATAACGTCTATTCGGGTGTTGGTGGCTCTGGCAGCCTTGTATGGTCTTGAAATTCACCAAATGGATGTTAAAACAGCTTTCTTAAATGGTGATTTGGAGGAAGAAATTTACATGGAACAACCCGAGGGATTTGTTGTTCCTGGTAAAGAAAAGAAAGTGTGCAAACTTGTAAAGTCACTTTATGGACTTAAACAAGCACCCAAACAATGGCATGCTAAATTTGACCAAACCATGTTAGCAAATGGATTTAAAATCAATGAGTGTGACAAATGTGTTTACATTAAAAACACTCCAGGCCACGAAGTCATTGTTTGTTTATATGTTGATGACATGCTGATAATGAGCAAAGATCTGGCAGATATAAATGCTACAAAGCGCATGCTGGCAAGCAAATTTGACATGAAAGACTTAGGAGTCGCTGATGTAATCTTAGGAATCAGAATTCTTAGAACTTCACAAGGTTTAGCATTATCACAGTCTCACTACATTGAGAAAATACTTGACAAGTTCAAGTACTTGGATTTCAAAATTGCCAGAACTCCAATTGATGTGAGTTACGCACTTCAAAAAGAGTAAAGGTGAAAGTAAATCACAAGGGGACTATGCGACAGTGTTGGGAAGTCTGATGTATATCATGAATTGTACACGACCAGATATAGCATGTGCTATTAGCAAACTGAGTCGGTTTACAAGTAATCCCGACCACACGCATTGGATGGCAATGAAACGAGTTTTGGGGTATCTGAAACATACTCAAGACTATGCTTTGCACTATAATAAATATCCCGAAGTCATTGAGGGATATAGTGATGCAAACTGGATCACTGGATCGTCTGAAGTTAAATCCACAAGTGGATATGTTTTCACAATTGGAAGTGGAGCAGTGTCTTGGAAATCATCCAAACAGACTTGCATAGCCCGTTCCACTATGGAATCTGAATTTATAGCTTTAGACAAGGCCGGTGAAGAAGCTGAATGGCTCCGGAATTTCCTAGAAGATATTCCATTCTGGCCCAAACCTCTGGCTCCTATTTGTATACATTGTGACAATCAAGCAGCAATAGGTAGGGCAGGGAGCGTAATGTATAACGGAAAATCTCGTCACATACGACGGAGACACAATACCGTTAGACAACTCCTCTCTAGTGGCGTTATCACGATTGACTATGTAAAGTCAAGAGATAACGTAGCGGATCCACTTACAAAAGGCTTAACTAGAGAAGGAGTTAGTAGATCATCAATGGGAATGGGATTAAGGCCGAGGACAAGTCATCATGGCGGTAACTCTACCTAGTAGACTGGAGATCCCAAGAGCTAGGTTCAAAGAGATCAAACAAAGTTGTGACTGACGGTTCAACATTGTCAAATAAATCAACCCATTCTCGGATGAAGACAATGTTCAGAAATAAGGATAAAACTTTATGGCTCGTTAATGAGTTAACAAAGCATTAAAGTTTTTTAATGATTATCTAAATCTGGCAGTGGATGACCAGATAATGTGGCTAAAGAACCACATGTTTAGAAATCACCTATGTGAGGGTTAAGTGTAAGCCGCTTTTAAGGGGAATGACAGTGAAGGCCCATTCTCTATGCTCTCATGAAACCAGGCGGTGTTCATGGCTGAAACGAACACAACCGTGAGAACCATAAACAATTGATGGTTGATTGTGTGACTTATGTTGTCTAGATATACAACAAAGTTCAACGGTTCAAAGATATCAAATCTACCGATTGATCGAGTATATTCGATATAAGTTCACTACGGAAAGTTCAAAGGGAAACCTACTTATCCAGATGCAGTCAATCTTCGCCAGTATATCACACTCGTCCGCTCATCCATTTATTTTATGGTCATTCCCCATTCATGTGGGGGATTGTTGGGTTTTAATATTGGTGAATGGGAAATGATCTGAATAGTTGCAAACATTCAGAATCAGTACCTCCAAAAGTGGTGACTGATCTGAATGGTTGCAAACATTCAGAATCAATACCTCCAAAAGTGGTGACTGATCTGAATGGTTGCAAACATTCAGAATCAGTACCTCCAACTCTATAAATTCCAGTTTGTTTCCAGAATTCAAAACAATTTTTTTTTCTGCAATCAAACTTCCTCTCAAAATTCTCTCTTTCTTTATTCTGTGTGATATACAATTGTTGAGTGGTTCGCCGCTACCAGAATTTGGAGTACTACTATTCTGGTAAGATAATCGTTCTATCCTGGGAGGGGATATTCCATCAACCTCGAGTACTGTGAGGGGAATAATTTCCTTAAGGATACACTTTGAACTAAGTGGGCTCGATTATATTCTGAAAGTTTTCTTCTTGTCAACTTTATATTTTGATTTTCTTTACAGATTTTGTTTTCATTACTAGTTTTAGTTTCTGGTTTTGAAAACATGTTATAATCTTTGTGATTATTGTTTTCACAAAGTTTTGTTCTACAAAAAAAAAAAAAAAAAGTTTTGTTTACAAAATATTTTTTTTTTTTCTACAAAAGTTTTGTTAACTGCAAAAGTTTTGTTCAACAAAAGTTTTCGTTCTAAGTATTATAATAATACATGTTCAGTAACACTCCTTAGCTTCTTTCATTTTTACTTATCGAGTATTGACTTATCTCATGTTGTCCAACTTGTTTGGATAGTAATTTTTCATGTTACGGTATAATATGTTAAGTAATAAAATCACGTTTATTTTCGTTATGATCTTACTTAATTTTAAATAAATTCTAATTTTTCCTTGCTTTCATCGTATTACTCATTCTTCTCCGCATTAACTTTTGAAGCTTTCTCTTCTGCTTTCAGTTTTCTCTCCTTCATTTCAATCTGATCTTATTTCATATAGATTAAGTTACTTCGACTTTAAGCGATAAGTTAATGTTATTGATTACTATATTTAA
Organism: Solanum rostratum; assembly: GCA_029948455.1. Taxonomy (NCBI): domain Eukaryota; kingdom Viridiplantae; phylum Streptophyta; class Magnoliopsida; order Solanales; family Solanaceae; genus Solanum; species Solanum rostratum. Next base: position 66,048,756 of record CM057054.1, read on the forward strand.
TTATAACTTACTGATAATCACGATCAAATCACAAATTAAATACTTCATTATGTCCATTAAATTTTAGGTGACTCATTTCACCTAAAATTTTCTTGGGTCATGATGTCAAAATAACAGTTGATATATATAACTCCACCAACTCAACAATGACTCAAATGTACCTTTTTCAAAAAATATTTTATTTTTATTTGTTTAAAAAATATATTTTAAATATATTTAACCATTTTTTTTAGGTTTGGAAGTTATTGCTGGGTCCATGTTTGGCTTGGATTGTGTTTTGACAGAGTATTCATTTTAAATTTTACCCTTTGAATTACGTCAAACAAACAAATCTTATACAATTGCAAGTACTTTACTATATTTTAGACAAAATTGTGTCGTTCTTTGTCTCCTCTTTATTATAAGTAAGTACTCCCTAGCTCCATCAATTTTTATTTTATCGTCATTAGCAATAAATTGAATAATATATTTTATTATATTATTTTTTTAAATATAATAAATTTAATACTTTAAAAAATAATCATAATTAATAATAAGAATAATTAGGAAAGAGACAAATTATTTGTTGATTTTTTAAATGAAACGTAGAAAAATAAACATCTTTTATTAATATAGTGAATAAGTTTTTTAAAGGTATCAACACCTATCATGTACTACCTCCGTCCCATATTAGATAGACACTTTCTATTTTATACTATGATTAAAAAATAATTAATAGATTGATCAACTTTACGTATTTTACTTGTTTATATTAATTGGCCTTTTGGAAAATAAAATTTGCTTCTTCAAAATGTGTTTAAACTTGCAACGGTCATATTAGTTGTTGGGGTAAAACGGAAAAATCTTAATTAATTCTATTCTAATTTAGTAAGTGAGCAAGTAATATACGACAAATATTTTTAGTTGATTGAAGGAGTAATATATAGAGTAGAGGTAGTATGAGATTCTCTCCGTCCCATTTTAATTGTCATGTAACTAAAAATAGTTGTCAATTTAGATAATGAAGAGAGAATAACATCTTTTTTCAACTTTGCCCATGATATGGGACAGAGGGAGTATTACTTCCCCCCATCCATCTTTAATTGTCCACTGCACTATTTTGGAATGTCCAATAATACTTAACCTGAACCCTGAACCCGGACTCTGAGTTTATGAAATCAAGAGATAATTTTACACTTATTTCCTGATTTACATTTATTATTAATCATAGTCATTTGTCTGTTACATTTTTCAAGACATTATATTCATTGTATTCAAAGGGTAATTTTACCAAATTACCTTTATTAGTTACTACTTTTTAATTTCTATGGCAAGTCGATAAGAGACAAGTAAAGATGAACGAAGAGAGCAATTTTTACTTAAAAATTATGTCAAAAATTTTATCATGACAACTAAAAAACAAGACGGAGATCGTAATAATATTGATTGGTAGTGAGCTGTCATCATGAGATAAACAGTAGTAGTAGATCGAAATGAATGGAAGGGGCAATATGTATGCATTGATGATTCAGTGAAGCAGTTGGCATTCATTTCCCACACCATTAATGGCCTCTCTCCCGTAAGGTTGAATTTATTATCCAACTAGCTAATAGCTCTTTCAACATAAAAAAAACAAATTGTCATATGTTTTCTAGCTAAACACTACGTAATATTAATTTCGACTCGTACGTATGTGTATATGCTCTGCGCTTAATAAATATCGATAACCATCTATTTTTAATACGGTGGACATTTGGTGCATACACCAGTAGTGGTATATATATATATATATATAATGTGGTGGACACACAAAACAAGGCCAAGGAGAAGAAGCCACATAGAGTTGGGAAGGTTTTTGATGTTGTAGGAGAGTTAGTAATATTTGCAGTTCTGGAGTTTGTGTCTGAGCTGGTCAAATGGCTGTGGTTGGTCCTCTCTCTGTGATTTTCAAGCTTCTTATCTCCTTACTTCTATGTCATCTCCATTTCACTATTATCATTCAAGGTATATACCTACCTTCTATTTTATTATTGGAATTTCATTCCCTTTCAATTTGCCATGGTGATTTCATTTCATTCCTATCCTTTTTCCTTCTTGTTTTGTTCGTGAAAATCGAGGTGATCTCTTATCACACTTCTGATATATGTTGCTCAGATTCTTCAGAAATATCACGGATGCATGTCTGATTCTTCAAAAAGTAATGCGCTTTGGAGAATAAAGATTCCGCGCAACTTAGCTTCTGATAATCAATCGATCACATATAGACACACTTAAGTTGGATGATTTGTTGTTAAATCTCTATGTTTTCGAGTTCCCACTAGATTTCTCATAATTTTATTGCTTATTTTTATATATTTACTATAATTAAATTAGGACAAATGATGACTCATTTTCAAAACACGTTTTATTTATTTAATTATATAATAATCACCGCATAGTTATCGCACGTCCTCGTGACCAAATTTTATGAGTATTTTGCTAACTATTGGCAGGAGAAGGTAGATGGGAAGATATATACCCATTTATAAGAAAAGCAAGTAGATTTTCAGAGTCAAAAAATTATGACTACATTATAGTTGGAGGTGGCACAGCTGGGTGTCCTTTAGCAGCTACATTGTCACAAAAATTTAGAGTTTTATTGGTTGAAAGAGGAGGAGTGCCCTTCACAAATGCAAATGTGTCCTTCATGCAAAATTTCCATATCTCTCTTGCTGACACTTCACCAACTTCTGCTTCACAATACTTCGTTTCCACCGATGGCGTTTTTAATTCTAGAGCCAGAATTTTGGGTGGGGGCACTTGCATTAACGCCGGTTTTTACACCCGCGCTGGCCCAAGGTATTTTATTTCACTCATATATAAATTTTTTATTTATTTGTTTTAGCAAATTAATTTTTATTTTTTTTTTTACTTTGAGGATAGTGTCCAAAGTCAATAATATACCTCTAAATTTCTTAATTGAATTAATAGCAAACTTTTATTGGTTAGCGGCAAAAGTTATCGGTAGTTGATTTTTCTTTTTTCTTAAGGTGAAAGTGAAATTACACTGAATATGTTTGTTATGATAGAGTAGTTATTATCACAGACAAAAAAAAAAGTTATAAATTCTACAGCCTAATTTTGGGTTATTCATGGCTGTTTGGTGGGTGAATAATGAACTCCCTAACTAGAAAAGTGAAATGAGCTTGTGGTTTTTAATGCCAATAAATTTTGGTCATATTCTCACTTTATTTTTCAAGAAAAGTGAAAAGATGAAACAAAAAAGAGAGTGGAAAAAAACACCTATTTGTTTTACTTGTTGAATCTACTAAAAACAGGTGTCTACTTTTTACTTAATTTATCACTAAGCTTCTCGTTTACCCTTGTTATTTAATTATAGTTATTTTTCAAAGAATTGAATTTATTATATTCAAAAGATGATTTTAGAGGTGGCAAAATTATACTCAACCTGTTGAAGTTTGGATTGGTTTTAATAACTCGCCCATTTATTAGCTCAACCTATTTAAAATTGGGTTGATATGCAACCCGAATTGACTCGAGAGATATCTTGTTAAAATATTTTTAAAACACTTTGTTTTTAATTTGATATATTTTATATAGCCAGAATAATTTTTTTTTTAATTAAGTACCAAAATATTGAAAAAGAATAAATAATATAAGTTAAACTTAATAAAAGTTGGGTCGGGTTGGGTCTTGACCCGCTCTATTACCCATTACTCAGCCTGTTTTGACCCAAACAATTTTGGGTCGGTTGGGTCTTGACCCGTTTGTTGTCTTGATCCCCTCAAAATTGACTCAACCCATTCAATTGCCACCCTTAAATGATTTGATAAAATTGTCAATCTATTTATTATTTTTTAAAGGACGTGCTAAATAAAAATTGACGGTGGGAGCATTAGTCTAAAATTGGTTTTAAAAATGAAAACGATATGCTCAATAATGTCATTATCTAAAGTCTTGAGTACTAATGTTATCTAAATCACTAAATGCTTTACAACCTTACCAAACATGATTAAGACTTTTTAAGATACACAACTTCAATCATATTCCATTAATTGTCAAGTGAAACCAAAATATATTAACATGTTTCTTGTCATTTTTATTCGTTGTAGCAGGTAATCTATCTTATTTTACGCTATTTTCTTTTAGCATTTTGTGGACCTGAAGCTTTATTTCTTAGCTTTTAAATAAAGATTTGGTAGGGAATGCAATGCACAAATATTTAAAGACAAAGCAGAAAATGAGTAACCCATTGTTTATTAAAACAGGCCAACTACCAACTTATATAGACATTTATTGATATTTACTGTTATCAAGTATCAAGGACAATAAAAATTTAAGTTCTCTATTTATGATGTTCATTCCGTACTGTTCTTTAAGCATGGATGGTTTGTGATGAATCCAAATATGAGTCAGAGAAGTAGGTGCACAAGCAGTTAATGTTGTCGTTTTTAGTGGCGGAACCAGAAATTTTACTGAAATTGAGTATTAGTATTATTTAGATGAGATGCTTTAGGAGTGATGATAAGGGTAGTTCATACAAATACTCTTACTTTTGTAGATTTCCGATAACATGAATATATGCGAGAACTCTTACCCATATGTTACCATTTGTTTGGAACACAAATGAAATCTTGAAGTGCGTGTGAAGTAAGTATTTATTGACAAAATCTACTTGCAGTTATATCCAGAAAGTAGGTTGGGATTCTAAATTGGTGAATGAATCATATCCTTGGATTGAGAACCAAATTGTTCATAGACCAAACTTGGCTCCATGGCAAGAAGCAGTAAGGGAAAGTCTTCTTGAAATTGGTATCTCACCTTTCAATGGATTCACTTATGATCACATCTATGGAACCAAGGTTGGTGGGACCATATTTGACCGTTTCGGACGTCGTCACTCTGCTGCTGAACTACTTGTCTCTGCTAATCCTAAAAAGTTGGACGTGTTGGTGCATGCCACAGTTCAAAAGATTGACTTTGATACATCAGGTACATTTCGATTAGTTAACATGTTGGTTAATTAACCGTATCCTAAAACACAGAATTTGCGTAATCGTTGTAGTAATAATCGGATTGACTTAACTATGTAGGGAAGAAGCCAAGGGCAGTGGGAGTCACTTTCAAAGATGAAAATGGGAAACTACACAAGGCATTTCTTTCAATGAGGAGAGGAAGTGAGATTATAGTGTCATGTGGTGCAATAGGGAGCCCTCACATTCTGATGCTTAGTGGAATTGGACCAAAGGCTGAGTTGGAAAAGTTGAACATCCCGGTGGTTCTTGACAATAAGTTCGTTGGTCAAGGCATGTCAGACAACCCCTTGAACACGATATTCGTCCCCACAAATAGGCCCGTTGAACAGTCACTGATTCAGACCGTGGGGATTACTAAAAAGGGAGTCTATATTGAAGCTAGCAGTGGATTTGGACAGTCCGGCGATAGCATCAGTTGCAATCATGGAGTCATTTCAGCTGAGGTTAGTAGCAGCGTTTCAATTTCTATCAGTCACATCCTGATCAGTTTGTCGTTTCCCGATGTTTCATAATGTGTTGTTTCCTTGTTTGGTTTGACTGTTTTGTCACATTTTGGAAAAATCAGATTGGACAACTGTCCACCATTCCTCCGAAGCAGAGAACACTTGAAGCAATCGAGGCATATCGAAGAAGCAAGAAAAATATACCACACGAGGCATTCAGGGGAGGTTTCATTTTAGAAAAGATAGCATTACCTTTGTCAAGAGGGAACATTAGCCTGGTGACTACCAATCCTGACGACAACCCTTCCATCACCTTCAATTACTTCAGCCATCCACGTGATCTACAACGATGTGTAGATGGAATACGCATCGTGGAGAAGATCGCGAAATCCAAACACTTCACCAACTACACACAGTGCGACAAAGAGACACTAGATAGGTTACTTAACATGAGTGTCCAAGCTAATGTTAATCTCATACCAAAACACACTCATAACACTGAGTCCTTAGAACAGTTCTGCAAAGACACTGTGATCACAATATGGCATTACCATGGCGGATGTCAAGTCGGAAAGGTGATTGCCCCTAATCACAAGGTTCTTGGTGTCCATAGGCTCCGTGTCATCGATGGTTCCACATTCGAAGAGTCGCCAGGCACAAATCCTCAAGCCACAGTGATGATGATGGGCAGGTAACACCATAATAATACTAACTACTCTCTCTGTTTCAATTTGTTTGTTTTACTGACCTTTTTAGTTTGTTTAAAATAGAATGCTTATTTCCTTTTTTAGCAACTCTTTAATTCTAACTTCCACACAACACGATTAAGACCATAAGATTAAAGAACATTTTAGTACATTCTACATATCTTTAATCAAGACTACAAGATTCAACAACCATTCTTTACTTTCTTAAACTATGTGTCAAGTCAAAACCAACCAAACAAATTGAAACGAAAGGAGTAACTAACTTGCCATACGACATTGAACTTAAATCATTTCCCGCTAATTGTCTCATGATTCTAATTATCCCAATTGATGCAGGTACATGGGAGTGAAGATTCTAAGAGAGAGATTAGGAAAAGCAGCTGGTTTGTAAAGACTTAGATAACTTTGAAGTAGAAGAATAGACCCATTCTTTTAGTTTGTTTTGTTGAGGGAGTGTTGAATCTAGTGAAAAGATTAGCTTCTTTTTCTTAACCTAAGACACTAGGTCTTTACCATTCTAATTCTTAGCAAGCAAGCATGTGTAGTCTGTCAAGATTGGCTTGCCATGGAAAAAAAAGGTGTTTCTATGTGTGTGTGTGTGCTATGGGGTTGGAATTGGAACTTCTTGTGCTGTTGTGTTCACATTGTAATGTAAAAGAAGTTCATGCTTGATTACTATTTAACTTTGCATCTATATTCTTATCTCTAACTATCAATCTTTTTGAACATCGTCAGTGCATGTAACTTAAACTCATTTCTGTATACGTTATTTCATGAATTTGAGTCAACTTGCAAATATTCGTCCTTGCCTAGTGAGTTTTACTAATGATTCAAACTATAGTCTTTAGCTTCATAAGTTTAAGTGGCTCAATTTACTCTAGCTAAATGAAATCATGCCACGATCTGTCAAGAAAGATCAATCCTTTGGGAAATGAAAGGAATATTGACTTAAGTACATACAAATGGTCCCTCTTTTTATAATTAATTATGTTCAATATGTCAAGTTTCCTGATTGAAGGACTAGTAATAGGGGACTGGAATTGTGGCCTAGTGGTCACAACATACATAAAGTATCAGAAAAAGAACAAGAAAAAATAGGACTTGATTAGTACAATAACATACTTAGTGTAGTCTCTCCCACCTCAGAGGTAGAGAGACTGTTTCTGATTAAGTTTTGTACTTAAAGTAAAGAGGGAATACATAAAATGGATATTTTAAATCATCTAGCATTGAAAATGGTACAAATTATCAGGTTCAGATCATCTTATGGAAATATCTACAGAGAAAATAAGATAACTCCAGAATAAGAACATAGAACAGCAATTTTATGTTCTGATATAACATGGAACTTTATGGTTGGTGCTAAAAGTTATCATGTTTTTGATGAAAAACTATGTTCACTCATGCTGCCATTTGAAAGAACCCTCAACCTTTGCCAGAAATTCCTTTTTCTTCCCATTTTCAAAGGAGCAGAATTGAATTGTCTCCTAAAAGACTCAGATTCCAATGTTTCATATCTAGCTGATGCACTCTTTAACTCTGCAGATGATAATGTCATTTTGACATTTAAAGGAGAATCAAAACCTGGAATTGATTTATTGGCTAATGAAGTGTCTGTCATAGAAAGGTCCTCGTGGCTGCAACTTCGTGACATAGGCTCTCGTGTATCATCAAATTCATCAAATACTAATTTCAAGGCTTGAACCACTTCTCCCATGAAAGGGCGATGCGATACTTCTGGCTGTACACACATTGATGCTATTGCTGCAACTTTGCTGATACTATCAATTGGGATATCAGACTCTATAGCTTTGTCTATTATTTTTTCTAAACCTTCCTTTGTTGTCAGGAGCGGACGAGCCCAGGATACAAGATTTTCTTGACCTGGAGGCTGTGATAAATCCACAGGTTTTCTTCCGCTTAACAGTTCAAGGAGAACTACACCAAAGCTATAAACATCACTTTTCACCAGGAGATGGCCAGTCATTGCATATTCTGGAGCTAGGTAGCTGCAGCAAATAATTAGCAAAAGTTAGGTACAAGCAAAGATCTTCGCTATGTTGCTTATTAGGGAGGCAGATATAACATAAATTTAATGGGTTTAACCATATAAGACAGACCAACAATTCATTTCCCAACTAATGTGAGACTCTAACACTCTCCTTCGCTCAAACTAGAGTGTGGAATGGGAGCCCAAATAGGGATGGACCTGGCTCTGATACCATGTAAAGATATGACCCATTGGCCTAACTTGACCCCAACAGTTAGCATATGAAGGAAGGATTGCGTAAATCCATATAAGCAGACCACTAGTACATTTTCCATCCAATGTGGGACTCTAACCAACTGTAACAGGATGATAAAAGCTGATCACATCAAGTTGAAATCTTGACTATGTTTTTGCATATTAGCGCTGTTGCCTGTCAGCACTAGAAGTATAGCAAGACAGGAAACTTCTCTCAATGAAAGAGGACATAATGCATACCCAAAAGTACCCATCACATGAGTGGAGATGTGTCTGTTTCCTTCCTCCAGTGCTGTTCTAGCCAAGCCAAAGTCTGAAACTTTTGGTGTAAAATCATGTTCCAGCAGGATGTTACTAGACTTGAAGTCCCTGTGTATTACACGAGGGCTCGAGTCCTCATGCAGATAGGCTAATCCTCGAGCTGCACCTAATGCAATCTTCATTCTTGCATGCCAATCTAGGGGAGAAGCCTCTTTATCAATTCCTGAAAGAGAAAAAAGAGAAACCAAAAGCACTTATTTTTTATGAAAAAACCAAAAGCACTTATTCAACCGGATAAATGTATGATATATAAGTTCTTGTGTATTCAATTCTCAGATAAGTACCAACCATGTAAATGTGATTCTACACTCCCATTAGGAACAAGTTCATAGACCAGGCAGCGACAGTTTTCCTCTGTGCAAATACCTATCAATTTGACCAAGTTTCTGTGATGCAGCCTACTAAGCATCTCAACTTCTGCCAAAAACTCACGGCCTCCCTGCCGATCATCTCTTTTTAAAACCTTGACTGCTACTTTCCTTCCATCATCAAGGGTTCCACTGTACACAAGTCCAAAACCACCTTCCCCCAGGACCCTTGAAATGTTGAAGTTGTTAGTGGCTCTCTCTATTTCGTTTGTACTGAAAATTTTTGCAGTTCCTGTGTAAGCTAAAATACTAGAACTGAAGGACATTGATTTTGAGCTGGGCTTACTTTCCAAAAGCGTAGATCCAGCACCACCTGTTCAGTGTATATTCATCAGTTCTGAGATGCATTATGTAACAGTGTATCTGCATTTCCGTTTACTACTTCCTCCGTTTCAATTTATTTGGCTTGATGCGGTGATTTTTAAACTAAAGATATGTGGAATGTACCAAAATGCCCTTTAATTTTGCGGTCTTAAAAGATGTCATGTGAAAATTTGAAATTAAAGAGTCAAAAAAAAGAAAAGAAAGAGACATTCTTTTTGAAAAGGACTAAAAAGGAAAGTAAGACAAATTGAAACAGACGGGAACTATTTTAGATATTGCGTTCAGTAGAGTTTACCTGATGTTTTCCCCTGGGAGGAGACTAAAATATGTGAAGGTTGCTCGGGTGATTGAGCATAACATCCACGCTTAAACAACAGAACCCAAATAAATCCCATGCACATAACAAAGGCTGTGATTGATGAAAGGACAATCACAATGATCATATTCCTAGCTATGCCCTTCTTTCTCATTCTTGACACATCTACTCCTAGAGGTTTGACTATCATTCCATTTTCATTGCCAGGGTAGGCTGGTAGATCGTCTATAGTAGCACCGCTCGAGCGATGTGAAGGCGGAGGAGGTGGTAATCCTGCAAAAGAATCATCTTTATAAGAACTCGAGCAATTGAGTGTGTATAACAACATAAAGTGCAGAGACACAGTTATCAGCAAATGGAGAACTAGCAAAATCAGCATAATAGAAGTATAGAACTGATTGAGCCAATGAACATTGACATTATTGAACCAATTGAACATTAATGGTACTAATTGACAACCTGGATAACGAACATAAACCATCTCATAGGCACCAAAATCCGTAGTCTTTATGAATACCGCCCTCTTCCAGAACTTCTGATAGATTGTTAAAGCAGTGGCCGCATCAAATTTTCCATCCGTAGGAACCAAGTTGATGTGGACAATCGTTTTCTCAAGCTGTTGATCAGCTGCATTTGCTCCCATAATACGCACTTGACTCATGTTTAGCGAAACACCGGCAGCAATTTCCTTTGCTAGCTCAGATACCAAAGGAAAGAAGGTATAGAGTGTGACATTAAGGCACACCCCCACCTGAATGGGCCACACACAGCCGCAGGGTGATCCAGGAGGTGTGTACGTCAACGGCTCAGTGCATGTCAAAGAACTACAATCTAATAATCATACATTTTACTTAAATCAAAAATGATAAATATAGGAAACTGAAAGAACATCAATAAGAGAGCTAAAAACAATTGTCTACGTACCTTGATTTGGAGGCGGTGGTGGCAGTGTAATAACAGGTAAAGGTGGTGCTCTCAGTTTCTTTCCTTTTATAGATGAACTTGTTGGTGATATTGTAGGTGTACCCATCGAAACTGACAACAATACGAAGAATCAGATAATTAGAATTTGTTAAGAGTTACCTTTTATTACAAATAACAAAAGGGATGATGCATTAGCATTACAATTTATATACATACTTCCCGTGTGACTAGGTTGGATTATCGGTGATAATACAGGTGCCCAACTTATTGAAGAAGGAACAGGAGACATGAACGGAGAGATTGAAGGACCTATTATGAGTTACGAAAAGAAAAAAATGAGTCACTTGTTTAGGTAAACAAAAAGGTAAGTTAATCTTCTGAACCATCCAAATCTATACTTTACAATACCTATTTTCTATTTACAAGACTGAAGGCTATACATTTTTAAAATAGCTTACCTGACCAACTTGAACTGGGTGTATGAAGGTGATCATATGGTTTGGGCATAAAGTCACTGTGTTTGATTCTCCCGTGATGATGCCTAATAGAGGAGATTGAAGGTGCAGATGCAGAACTGTGTACTTGCTTTCGGCCAGAATTCTTAAAATGTGGTGAAGTTGAAGGTGCATCAGCGTAATTAGATGGTTTCAAGATCTTGTGCTGATAAGTAGCTGCAGAACCAAATCTGACACTATCAGGTTTTACTAACTTCAAAAAATAAATAGTTCTAGCTACTCAAAATACCTTTAGCTGGATGATGATATGGCTGTGGAGCACTGTGAAATGCCTTAAGATGGGGTGCAGCAGCAAACTTGTCATGTCTCTTCCAGCTAGAAGTTAAAACGGGAGAAAAGTCTGCAATGTGTAAGCAATCCAACAGCATATCAAAAGATCTGCTAGCCAGGAAATATTTATTACATTTTACATGACAATAGCTTTTGTCATTTTCAGGTTGATACATTTTTGCACAGCAAATGTTGTTTTAAAATATCATAGAAATAAGGTTTAGGAGGCCTTAAGTAAACATAGAAATAAGGTTTAGGAGGCCTTATCAAATGTTGTTTTATAATATCATGCACGAGTGCTAACATATGAGGTGCATGACTAAAAAATGCCTCAAATTGATGAAATCAAAGAGCATATCCTCAACTTCCTTTCTAGTCTTAACTGTGTATCAAAAGGCAGGTCATATCTCTAAAAATTATCATGAAAGGACTAGATGGCAAGCACATTAAGATAGCAGTAAATTTGAGAAGTAAAGGACTGGATGTCAAGCCAATTAAAATAAACGGGCTTTGTAAAGGTCAGAGATCAAACACATACAAACTGAAAGAATGTCTCACCTTCTTGTAGGAGGGATTTACGTGATCCTGCATGTCTCTGTACACTAAAATCAAACTGTCCGTCCTTTAATTTGAGAAATGCAGAAGCTGCTGATTTCAGTGAATGTAGGTTGAATCCTGCAATGGTGCTAAGGCTGCTTAGTAACTCTGGAATACTCATATGAAACTACATCATGACTTCGTATTCCAACTTAATTCCCAGAGGTATCCACCGCATTTTCTCCAATTTTGTTGCATTTTTTTCCTTCTATATCTTGAACTATACTAAACAAGTCCATAAGCAGTGGAGCTTATAATCAACAGGTTCAACTGAACTCAGTGCACTACATATGTGAGAGTGTGTATGAAAAACTAAAGTATGCAATGAATCTCAAATTTTGAAACCATAATTATAGGACGAGTTCGATGCTGAGATTGAACTCATAAAGTTAAAATCTTGGATCCACCACTTACTACAACAAACACAGTTACCCATCCTAACCCTCCTTCATTGTAAGAGCAGACACAAAATCAAAGCCCTTGCTCAACAATCAAGAACTGCCATTCTTGACACAACAATAACAATAACATACCCAATGTAGTCCCACAAAGTGGAGCTGGGAGGGTAAAGTGTACGCCGACATTACCCCTACCTTAGAGGAAGAGACATTGTTTCCAATAGACTCACGGCTCAAGAGAAAGCAGTCCAAAAAGAAGTAATGGAAGTGAGCATAACAAAGCATATTGAGTAGTAACTACAACAAAATAATAAGATAATCCAAGTACAAGAAACAAAAAAAATGGAAAACAAGAAACTACAGGAACAATGTGATCACAATATGGTACCTGCAGATAATTGGACTGAAAAAACACTTAGAATCACCAAGAATTCCAACAACATGAAACTCTGCAGCAACCCCATTTCCCTTCTCAAGAAAAATGCAGAGAAGATCAAGTTACATAACCTCTTGGTCTATCAACCATGAATTTCAACCTAGAAAAAGAATTTGAATGAAAACTGTAGTATTTTAGTACAATGTGGTCAGAAAGAACATGATTGTATGCTACAAGGCCTACAAAAGTACAAGTGTTTTGAGCTTATGAAAAATGAGACCCCAAAAATGGTACTATCAAGAACCCTGCCTAAGTTAGGTGGGGAATAAGTAGTAACAAAACCACAAAACTTTCTCAGATTTTTTTTATATTCTTGGAACTGAAATAATCATTAAAAAAGAAAGGTTATTAGAAATTACTAAAATTGATCAAGGGATAAAAGAAAAAGATATACAGTAGTAGTACAACAGTAGAGGGTTGATCAAGAAAAGAGCTAAAGCTAAAGCAAGAGAGACACTGTGAAAGAGAAAAGCTCTTTTCTTTTCTTGTGGGGATGAAAGAAACAAAGACAGAGAGAAGAAAATATTCTTCTTTGAAAATTATTCACAGATCCATTTGACATGATTTGTTTAGTTGAAAATTACTACAATAAACATTGAAATCTTTTCAGTTGAGATTGTTGACATATTCTTCAAGTGGAATGCCACCCCCATTCTACTGACTTTGCTTTTTAATGCACTGTGTAAATAACACTCCAGGGTTTTTTTTTCTTTTCTAAAGTGTTACTTATAATAATAGGTTACTGTGTCACCAAAAGATGCAGTGCAGTATGGAGTATAAATTCGAATATAGTCGAGCTTCAACCTTGAGAGTTTCTTAGAATTACAAAGCTTAGGTTTAGATTTCTTTTTATTTATCTAAATGGTACTTGTGAAATTAGTATAAATGTGTACAAGCTGACATAAACTCAAAATATCACACTTATAATATTAAGTCACTTTAAAAAAATAGTTTTATGATCTTTCCGTGAGAAATTTCATTTTGGTACATATAAGAAATATAAGAGAGAAGCATTGAAAATACTCTTAGCTCTCAAATTATTGACAGTTTTAAGAACATCACTCTACTTGACTAACCAAACTTAAATACACCCCCTATCTTGCAATATGAGTGAAATACACTCCTAAATTCTTGTTAAGTTAAAATTTTGAGAGATTGGGGTGTATTAGTCAAGTAAAAGGATGTTTCTAAGACTGTTAATAGTTGAAAGATGAAACTAATAATTTATATCAAGTTTAAAATTGTTTTTAATTTTTTTTCTCTATTTAAATTTATGTGCAACAGAGAGTAGTTATTTTCTTGCGATTCTTCATATCAAGCAAGATATAGTAACATGAAAAAGTAATAAAGTAAGAATTTATTATAATCGTGAAATTACAGTGATAATATTTTTAAGTATATTTTATAATCCTTGGCAGGTCCCATCATTAAGAAGTAATGGTCCACTAGCAGCATCATTTTCAACTCACTAACTTGAAAAGATTAGTCTTTGATTTGTTAATTACACCCTAGTTCAACTAATCTAAAATTAGTAAAAGGTAGTGTCATTTCCACCTTTTACTTTTTAAAAAAAAAAAATTGAAAGCAGCAAATAACATAATGCCGCACGTTCCATACGTGATTGGATTTTGTTTCAATTATTTATCATATATCAATCTATCATACTCCCTTCGTCCCATTTTAATTGAATTTATAAGGTAATGTATATATATTAACAAAAATATTTAAAGATAAAATTTATACCATACTTTCCACTACTGATCTTTGTAAAATCATAAATATGTAATGTAATATATCTCCCAAAAAATATAAAACTTTAATAAAAAAAATCAAATATAAAAATATTTATATAATATTCATCTTAAACTTTGAACAATTCAAATATTAACTAGTACAGGAGAATTCGAGATGCAAATCTGGAGGATTTAGTTCGATGACAAGGGGATTCGCAATCGCTACTCTTTGAGTGCGCACAGAATAAACTCTCGCTCCTTCCGCGCTAGACAATCCAAAAGATAAATCTTTCGCTTTCGCCGGTTGGAGGATTTAGTTTGCTACACCTGAATTCTTTGCATTTTAAAAACTATGCATCAAAATTTAATATTTGCTTATATTTTTGCAATTTTTTTTACATTTACTATAACTATATTGCATCTCAAAAATTATCGATTGAATCAAAATTTAATATTTTTGTAATTCTTTTACATGTGCTATATTTGTATTGCATCTCAAAAAATGTCGGTCGAATTAAATTCATTATTTATATGGTGCATCTGCCTCCAATAACTTTATACATCAAAGTTTGATAAGAAAAATAGAATTACCTTCAATATTTATGTTGTCAAAATTTAAAATTATCATCAGGGTAATATTTATTTAATTTTATTGACCGCTAACAAAAAAATCAAATATTTATTAAATTTACGTCCTATAGCTCGCGACTTATATCAGACTTACATCTTATATCTCGCGACTTAAATCTCGCCTCACATCCAACTTTTTAGAAAAAAAAATCGATCATCTAGAAATATGATAATCTCGTTGAAATTTAAACTCTAAACTCGTATAATATTTATTTTACTTTATTGACTGCTTAATCAGATCGTTGAATCGGAAGTGAAATTCCACCATTGGCATATGAATAATAAAAATTTGAAACAAGAATTGGACAACATATAATGGGTAGAACCTAAATGTTATGTCTATCAATTGTCTGGTGGGTACTGTTCAATGTTTGGAAGATATGGTGAATAATGCAAATCAGAATGGGTCTGATTTAAGTACTATTTATTAGGAGACACAATTTTGAATTGGAATAATATGGGTCATGTCCCCACATGTTAGTACAGATTTAATTCGATCGAACTCAATAATTTTTTTATTTAAATTATGCATTTGCATCGGAAAATTAATTAATATGTTTGAATATTAAATTTGGAATTGAATTATATTATCATTTGAAATCGTCATTTTAACATTTAATATAACTTGAGAATGTTAGGTTAGGTGAGTTGATTTTGGAATGGTAGTTGTTGGACAGCATATTCACCACATGATATATTTATGGATCGTGTAGTATGAGGTGCGAGGTATGAGCTATAATAATTTCAGGATAAAATATATGATTCTTTTATCTCATTGTGAATTATTTATTTTTATTTTAGTGATTAAATAAGTTATTTCATATATATAGTAAAATAATTTATCTTATGATTAATTATCTCGAGACAACATGTTGTCAATTGAACTTACTCCTTAGAGATATGTGTATAATTATTTTTATTAATGGTGAAAATGGGATGCAGTTTGACGTCAAAACTCTTCAATATTGTGTCGGTGCTCTTGGCCCGCTTTCCAAGAAACTTTATTTGCAATATATAAACCCTTTTTTTTAAGGATAATAGAACTTTAATCTAATCCATTGGTTATTAATAAGTTTTGATTTTTATAATTAAATATATTATTTAATAATTAGTTAAAATATGTGACTGAGTTTTTTTTTATATTATAAAAACTAAACACTTTATATTAATGCTTCAACAAACTACATAGCTCAAATATATTCTTATCATCATGTGCTATTTAATCTAAGAAAATTTTCTTTCAAAAATTTAAATATATTTAAGAACGCTAAAATATCTCCTACACATTATTTTTATTTTTTCTAAAATAAATGCTCGTTTTTTAATCATATTGATAACATGCACAAAACGATATGAGAGGAGAAAATAGACGTATTCAATAGAAAGTGTTAAATAATTTAATGTTCTTGAAAGTTGACTGAACCTTAATGTGATGGAATTTAAAATCTTTTTTTGTTTTGTTTTGTTTTACTAGCATTTACAACATTTATTGGAAGGGAGGTGAGAAGTCAACAGTCTATTAAACCACTTGGACTTTTTTTCATGTGACTAATGTAAAAGAAAATGGAAGATTTAATTTAATTTAATTTTTTTTTTATGAAAAAAATATTTTAATCATATCTTATTTTCTTGTAAATAGCCAAATAATTTAGGAAAAATTACAAAAGTACACAATTTATGTTTACATAATTTCATATAATCCCGATTCTTTTAAAAAATTATAAAAATCCCTTAAATGATACAAAACAACAGCACCTATTGATATGAATTTTAATGCTCCTACCCTTTCAACATGTACATGTATCACTGATTTCGTTTTTTGTATCAAAAAAGAAGGAATTTTTGGTAATTTTAAATTTTTTTTGATATTAGTTAAAATTAATTCAAAAAAGTATAAAATTTGTGTAAGTTGCCTAATAATTTATCAGCATTGATATTGCGCATTCGTTTAGCAGGACCGCTGTTGGGTCTCCATAAGGCCCAGTGAGGCTGTTAGTGGGCTGCTGATCAGTAGGTGGAGTATTTTGGCTGTTGGGTTTCCGTAGGCCCATCGAGGCTGCTGCTATTAATAGTGTGAATTACGTAATTAGACAAATATGTATTTACATTATACCACTATAATTTGAAAAAATTATAATTTATAGATATAGTTAGGGTTATATAGCTATTTTCTCTCTCCTCTCTTCCTCTTCTCTCTCACCTTTCTCCTCTCTCCCTGCAATCTCTTTTCAGATATATAAATACATATGTATATCAGTTACATATATACAATTATTCGACGGATATACATATACAATTCGTCTCTCTCCACTCTCTACCCTCTCTCGTTCGCCTCTCTCCCCTCGCTCTCGATTTCGCTTGCTTTTCTCCTACCTCTCCCAATCTCGCTTGTCAGATGTACAAATATATATGTATATCAGTTACACGTATACAATTATTTAACAAATATATACATACAATTTGACAAATATACACATACAATTTGACAAATATACATATACAATTCGCCTATCTCGAGTCTCTCTCTAAATCTCACTCACATCTCTCCTATAATATGTAGCTATACATAATAATTTTACCAAACTGTAACTATTTTTTTCCTTACTATATTTCAAATGTTTTTTTTTTGGTTTTTTTAAAGAATCCCCTCGGCAAAACGCAAATGATTTTAGAATGGAAAGCAGCCCATAATATGTGCAACAACCAAAGAGAGGAAAGGCGGGACCGACAGATCACTCTCACCTGCCTTGCTTTTTTAACATTCAACTATTCCACGCGCTCAACAAGGATAAGTATATATTAATATTCCCTCGTTTTAATTTGTCTGTCTTAATTATTATTTAAAATAATTATAAAATATTTATTTTTATTATAATTCTTTCAAAATAATTTACTGAACAAGGAATTAGCATATTTTGTAATCGAGTTTACACGAAACATTAGTTAGTAATCCAAAATGTGTGGGCCATAGTTGTTGTGGTGGACACATCTATTTTAGGTGCAAATTATATATATCTAAGCCCCACTTGTTTTCCACGCGACTCGCCACTCATTCAGCTTCCTCCTCCTCTCTCTTTTTGGTTTTATTATTAGTGTCGATAACAATAACATACTCAGTTGAATTTTATAAGTGGGGTAAGGAGAGGATCGAATGTACGCATATCTTATCACTACCTCATAAAAATAGAAAGGTTGGAAATCCTCGACTCAATAACCCATATTCTTTTATACTTTTCTGCGATATTTTCCTCACACTTCAAGAAAAAAAAAGTAATTTTTTTTCTATTGAAAAGTAATACTCCTAATAACAAGTCAATAATAAGTTTACTTTAATTGTTACTGTTAGCTTTATTTTCTTCTCTCCTTCAATCCGACTCTTTAACAAAAATACTTGAGAAGAAAATGAAGGCAACTCTCTTTATAATAATCAAATTTAATATCGGCGGTCTCAAGTTAAAAATTTATTTTACCAAAAATAATTTGCCTTCTGGATGGAACTCGTCGCACCAGACTTGTCTAGTGTGATTATCTCTTCGATGTGATTTACGAGCTATTACATACGAACAGGGGTACGCCCGCAAAGATAGCGACTATAGTACTATAAAATAAAGTGAATTAATAATACTGAAAATAATTTTGTTGAAATTATTTTTTATCCATTATTTGAAGAACAATTTAATAGTACTCAATCAATACTAATAACTCTAATATTGCTAATACAAGGGATTGCTATGTATTACTTATACATTCTATAATATTAAATTAGATATATAGTCAATATATGTATTAGTTATATACTGTAAATACTTCTATGAGATAATGGTAAGGTCTGCGTATATTTTACCCTCTCCAGACCCCACTTGTGAGATTCCACTCGTATGTTGTTGTTGTATATACATATATTGTAAATACTATCAAATAAGATATTAAATAAATCCAAAACTAACTACATTTATCAACCTAATTTCATGGAATTGGCCATTCAAAGATAAAAAAAGGTTATATTAACAAGATCTTTAATATAGTTGACCTCCTACTTGTAACAAATCTCATATAATTGTTACATTTCCATTTATAAAATATTTTGAAGTTTTCTTATAATAATCAAATTGTCAGAAACTTGCAAGACTTTGAGAAATTAATTAGTTTTCCTTCTTTCTTTGAAAATCGGGCCCTTAAATAAAGAAAAAAAGATGGCATATTGGCGAGATTTAAGCCCTTAATCAGTCAACTGCTTCTGCATGCTATAGTATTGAATGCTTCAGTTTAGCTGATTTGATTTTCGATTTTTAAGCATATATTATATTATATTAATTTAATTTTAATATTTTATGATGCGATACTATAAACTGATAGTTATAATTTATTTAATTTTGACACACACACATATATATATCAGATTATTATGACTTTGACTTTTAAGAAGTCTTAATTATACTCCTTTTTGTTCATTTTTACCTATTGTTGTTTTGTTTTTCGAGGTCAACTTGATTAAATTTCAAAGCTAAATTGAAGTAACAATATTTAATATTTGAAATCTAAAATTTAGATGGTTGAAAACTGTACGAAAATTACTACAAGTTGCAATCCTTTCCATTTTAATATGATGAGAAAATACACCTTAAAATATTAGTCAAAGTTTATATAGTTTGACCTCAAAAAGTGAAATAATCATAAATGAGAAAATACACCTTAAAATATTAGTTAAAATTTATATAGTTTGACCCCAAAAAGTGAAATAACCATAAATAAAAGTGAACGTAGTTAATATCATATTACCACTTTAAAGAAAAAGTACAAACAATTTCTTTTTGTTAATCAATGGCACACAAAAGAACATTTCAACTAAGATAAGAATCATCAAAATTTCAACATTTAAATAATTAATTTTAAATAATACTAATATATCTACATATATATTTGTATGATATACACTTATATACTTTAAAATTTATATCATATTGTATAAAAAAAATTAAAATATATATTAAATCGTAATATCAATGGATATCTATAGTACCATACTCATCCTTAATTACGATTAGAGTTGCAGTTCCGATGTCAAAACGAATCTTTAAAATGTCAGATTTAAAATTATTTTCCATAAATTAAACTAAACTGTACATACAGTTAAAAGGCAATAATAAAAGTAATTATCATTAAATATTAATGACCCTAATTAGTGCTGATTAAACACTCGCTAATGAAAGCGTGTGGTGATTGGTTGGTGAGTGACGCCTATAATTTGATCATTAGTTATAAGGTACTTGTCTCTTCGAAAATCGCCATTCTTCTTCCCTTTTTCACCTTCACCAAATTCACCATTAGTTAATTCTCCTTTTCTTCTATATATAATAACTCACCAACAAAACCCTAATCCCTATTTCCTAATTCTTTTTTTTCTGCTATTATGGCGGATAGAGTATACCCAGCTGCTAAACCTGCTGCGACCAATGGCACAGCTGCTCCGGCTCCCGCATCCGCCGTCAACGGCGGAACTAATCAAGCGTTTCCGGCGAACAAAGCTCAACTTTACAACGCTGCTAGACCTACCTACCGTCCTATGCCGCCTCCTCGCCGGAAACACCGACGGAGCTGCTGTTGCTGTTGTTGTCTGTTTACTACGTTCTTCATAGTCGCTGTTATTCTCCTTGCTGCTATTGCCGGTGCAATTTTCTGGGTACTTTACCGTCCTCAGAGACCGTCGTTTTCTGTTTCTACTCTTCAAGTTTCTCAATTCAAGCTTACATCCACGAAACTAGCCTCAAAGTTCAATCTCACCGTCGTGGCTCGTAATCCTAACAAGAAGATCTCGTTCTTCTACGATCCGATTAACATTTCGTTCAATTCCGACGATGTTGATATCGGAGATGGATCGATACCGGCTTTTATGCATGATACGAAAAACACAACGATGTTGAAGGCTGTCGTGTCAAGTTCAGGGCAAAATCTCGACGATTCAGCGATCTCTAATCTGAACTCTAAATTGAAGAATAAGAGAACTCTACCATTGGAGATAAAGCTTGATACAAAAGTTCAGGTTAAAGTTGGGAGTTTGAAAACGAAGAAAGTTGGAATTCGAGTTAAATGCAGTGGTATTAAAATTACTGTTCCTTCCGGCAAAACTCCGACGAAAGCTACTACTTCCGATGTGAAATGCAACGTGGATCTTCGGATCAAGATCTGGAAATGGACTTTCTGATGGGTACTTTAACTTTAGGGGTATAAGGAAATGGTGTGATTTTCCTTTATCCCTTTGTTTTGATTGTTTAAATATTTGTTTGTTTTGTTTTTGGTAAATGGATGTTTGTAGGATATAGTTCAATTTGGTTTTTGTTATATACACATAATCTGCAAAATCAAATTTGTTCAGTTAGGATTGGGAGTAGCAGCATATATTCATTCTTAAAATATACAGAGTATTTGTTTGTGGTTGGTTGCATTTCAATGATTCTTCTTTGTGCTATCATTCAACTTTTTTCCGTTAGTGTCTGGTTCAGCTTGTATCCTTCTCGCTACCTTTCAACACAGATATTGTATAATTCTATCGACGGAGGCTCGTCTCTGTCATAATTTAAAATTTTCACTAGGATATTCACTCATTTAATTACCGGAATGATTTGCCGGCAATGGAAGTTGATGAAAGCTGTCAAGTGATTAAATTAATGTGTGTGATTAAACAGTGCATTGACTTAATTAAACACATGACTGGTGTAGGGGCAAGTGCCTGCACACCAGAAAACAGCTGTGTTAATTTGATGGTCAAAATCTGTACACAGAGATGGACCACAGTACGATATCTACAAATTCATAAACTTCAAATTCAAATTCTAAATTCGTCTAATGGTTTGGGCTTGAAACTTCCATGTTGGAGGTCGAAGTTTGAAACTTTTCACTAGTGAAAGCAAAGGGCTCGTTGTTTGGGTCGAGCAGTTACCTCTCTTATTTGGTTTGCGAGCTATTGTATGGGATCGAGAATTTCTGTGTGCACTTGTGAATTTCCCTTATTATAAAAAAAAATAATGTTGAGGGGCCATGCGTTGAATTAGGAAAGATTAGTTTAACGTAGTGAATAGGGTGACCAAAGGTGTCGGTGAAAAACATTAGCTGGAGTAGTAGGACCATTCGGCGTTTCCCCTCAATTTCCGAGATTTGTCATTAGTTGTCTTCTTTTCTGATACATTTGTTTATTGTTTGTTCAAAAGGTGTCTGGTTTGCAGAAAAATAGGAGCACAAATAAACTAATAAAGTACACAACTAAAAGAGGGTTTGGAAAAGGTAGTATGTCGAGGCATGTTTTGGAAATTAAACTGTCTTAAAGCATGCAAAACAGTAATTTGAAGGCTAGGAACATGGCATTTGGTGCCAAGTCACACAAAGCAAAAGGCACCTTGAGGGTGTCAAGGTAGTCTATTAAATGTTGGATCTACAGCTTGGCATGGCAAAGGAGCACTAAGGTATGATGCATTGATGCCTAGGCAAAGCCAGGTAGCGTGTGCCATGGGTGACGGTAACCTCCTTAAAAAAATCACATTATATATACAAGATTAAAATTATTTTTTTTATATATATAATAGTGATATTAAATTCCTTTAGCTTTAAGCGTATATTTACTTCTTTATATTTTTAATTATTTAAGTGAAAATTTTGACTTCGTCACTGATTGGTACTTGTAACTTCTCAGTAATTAATGATCAAACGAGACAGAAATTGTTTAGCTGGAGTGACTTATGGCATGAGCAAGGCAGAATTCGGCTAAGGCGCAGGCGACAAGCATATGTTCATGACAACAATTGGACGATTATGCCTGACATGTTCTAAACATGAGAATTATTTGTGCCTTGGGTGTTCTAACGATTGAGGATGTCAATTTTCATAGAATAAGAGTCATTCTCAGTCTGACACGTGTAAGTGGCAACACAACATATTTGATAAGGCAGAATTTAAGCAAAGTTTGTCACAGTATGACACTTGGGATGATAAAGATCAATGATAGAGTAAGGCATCTCTTTCATAGTTTTGAAGAAATTGAGTTAATGAGTACATGGCGCATGTGTAAGCTTGTCTAAAGGACCACTATTTCAAAACAATACAAAATGGAATATGGAATATACAAATTGCAATCAATTAGCATGATTGTTGTATGGTGATTGGGCATGTGGACAATGCCATATAGATGTATACTACTAACATGCCCACATGTTTAGTCATACTTGGTTATGCTACTTAAATCATTGCAACTCAACCTATTCTCCGGCCTCCAGCTCATATTAGTGCGACCACAGCCTCCTACAACGCTCTGTTTCAAGTAATTATCATCGAATTTAAGTTTTATACAATAATCATGCATAATATATTTATTTTACGTGTTAAGCTATAGAGACAGATTCAGAATTTACAATTCATGAATTTTGAATTCAGAATTTTCAAAAAGGCAGATTATTAAATGTTACATAAATTATTTATACACATTAAGTAAATTTATTAAGCAAATATAGAGTTTCAGTCAAAGCTATTGGGTCCTGCTTAACCATAATCGTCACTCTAGCTCCACCTTTGGATCTAATAACTGAAGAAATACGTAAATCTAGTTAAACCTCTCTATAAAAATTACACTCTACAAAAATATTTCACTATAATAGTCCTAAATAAAAAATAACATTACGGAAAAAATGACGTATTTAACCTACTACATCCGTGATTGTGTACAAATCATTGTATCATTGTTACTCCGTCCACTTAAAAAAGAATGATCTGCTTCTCTTTCTATTATGTTTCAACAGGAATGATATATTTCTTTTTTTGGGAACACTTCAGTTTGAA
Organism: Solanum rostratum; assembly: GCA_029948455.1. NCBI lineage: Eukaryota > Viridiplantae > Streptophyta > Magnoliopsida > Solanales > Solanaceae > Solanum > Solanum rostratum. Next base: position 66,072,821 of record CM057054.1, read on the forward strand.
CTTGACATGTTTAAAGCCACAAGACTAAATGACATTTTAGTACATTAGACATAACTTTAATTTAGGACCGCAAAATAGAATAGTCTACAAATTCTGTATCAAGTCAAACTAAGACATTTTTTTTTTAAACGAAGGAAGTAGCATATGAACTTAAGTTTGAGGAATTTTAATACCTTAATTAGTTGCCTATCTGCTCTTTACCTTGTTGATGAGAGTTTGATTCCTCACCGTATAAACTTAAATTTGTCTGCTATATGCATATAATTATGAAAAGACATTGTCCTGATTCCTATCTAAGTTCAATGATTGGCACCAATCACCAGATAAGCATTTCCCCTAATTTCTAGATCAGTCCATTACAGCTCATTCATTAATTATTTGTAAATTATACGTAAATTAGAATAAGAATTCCTCTATAAGTTCTAAAGTCTCAGTTGTTAGGTTTTCACTGCTTTATTTATTTATTTATTATTACTAATTCTGAATTAAGACCCACCTGATTTCTTTAATACGACTACTATTTCTCTAATACAACTTTAAGAACATGGATGACGCGTGTTAGCGATTAATAAGACCAATTAAATTTCTAATTATCCCCCGTGTATTTACAGCGAGAAATAAAGTACTTTACGTTTTTTAATATATAGTCAAAAATATTTTTGGGGAAATGTGCATACAATGTGAAGTTGGATATGCAAATTCATGGTTTTTTTTAATCCTTTCTAACCCACAAATAAGGTCTTACATAGACCTCATAAAGGTAAATCTAGATAGTTGCTTAAAAGAATTGTGTTTTCAGCATTCAATTTTCCTATTGGACAACGACCCAGCTAATATATCTGGGGAGAATCAGAAACGTGCCACCTAAATAATTAGCATTTCACTAACTCGACGATGATTTCATAACTACTACTAATGTTTTTCTTTTACATAATCTAAGTAATTAATTTTTTTTCCATTAAAAGATACTTCTGATTTCTTAACGAAAGGACCAGACAATCTGATCATTTAACAGTGACAACTCATCCAACCACCTAAAATTTCCAAGTACTGCGACAACATACGCAGTAGAATTCCATAAGTGGAGTCTGGGAAGGGTAGAATACACACAGACCTTACCACTACCTCATAGAAAGACAGTTTCCTGGGAAAATTTCCAAGTACTGATCACATCAATTCATCTGTTGTTAAGCTAGACATATATGTTGAATGAACAAATCAAAGAAACTAACGCAGTCCACAGCTTGTATTTCAGGAGACATTTGAACTAATCCGTAAACTATAATGTGCCAGCCTTTTCTTTAAGCAACCACTTTTATCTATATGAAATGACAAGTATGAAAGCTATATAAGCAGCTAATCAAGAAGCCCACAGTACATAGAAAACCTGCCAAACAGTAGCTGAGCGACAAGATCGTTAACTTTCCAACTCAATGATGCTCTTACACTTTCTGACCGCGATAGCGATTTACATTAACTTCAGATTAGTTCCTTATAAATTTTTTAATTATACTGCAGACCTGTTAGAGCTAGGCCTTTGTACCTGCCAGTTACTTTTTTTTTTAGCTTGATTTATGATTTTCTGAGTGGGAAACTGGGAAGGTAGAAAAGTTAGTTCTCATCCTCACCACAAGTAGAATTAACACACAAATTGGCTTTACACGTTCTTTTCCCTAGAAACCTTGAAACCTTCCAGTACATCCCAGATGGTTGGCACTATGATGAAGCATAGGCATAGAACCGAGTACAAACACTATGCCTCCGTCCCAAGTTAGTTGGGGTCAGCTATATGAATCGTCGCTAGCAACCCACAAATATATAGCCTGATCAGACCAAGGAATGTGTCTGAAAAAACTGACAGGGAAGCTGCAGCCTGCAGGCCAGTCTTCTTAAAGAAGAAAAACATGCAACTAGAGCATGGGTCTTGTCTGAGTTGGTAAGCCAAATAAGATTTCTAATTCCTAAAGCAACATCACATAATAACTGCCCAACAAACCTGGCTCCTTGTTTACCTTTCACACTGCAACACCAGAAAAGATGGAATCTCAGGGACTATTCAAGCAAGTTACTTTTTCACAATTAAGAGTGATTGTGCTGTTGCAGGTGCACATAACTTAAGCATCTAAGCACAATCTTTTGATCCTGCATCTTATGATTACTGATGCAGTCAGCAGGCTATTAAACTGGGTCTTGAGGCTGAAAAAAGTGTACAATATTATATATAAACAATAATATACCTTTTCCATTTTTGAGAGGAACAGCCTAATTAATAAACATAAATTGTTTCTCCAGCAACACTTGACATATGTCCCTTCAATTTTGTTCCTCCAGCATCTCTCCAAGCAATTCCGCACCTCTTTTGTTAATGTCACCACTTCTTAACAATGTTGTAAGGAATCTTGCAGGATAATCCAGGTTACCAGGCATACCCTACACAAATTAAAATGCAAAGTAAGCCTACATTGTGCAAAAAGTAGAGACTGCCGGTCATAAGTGATAACAAGAAGAGAAACAACACTTAATGCGCTTACCTACAACAACATACAACATAGCTAGTGTAATCCCACAAGTAGGGTTTGAGGAGGTGGTGTCCATGCAACCTTACCCCTACCTTTGTGAAGATAGAGAGGTTGTTTAGGATAGACCCTCGGCTCATGTAACAACAATCATTTTTGATGAAGTAACATAAAAAAAGACATCAAGAACATGCAAATAGTAGAACAAAAGATGATGATACATTAGCACCACATCACGTAACTTCATTCATGCCATGTTATAAGACACTGTTGGTGCAATATGATACAAGTGAACCAGCACTATATCATGTAATTAACTTGACCAGACACTGGACAGTTCAAGCGACGATGATGAGCAGAAATGTAATTACAGGCAACAGAGTTTGATAGCAAATCAACAGAAGTATTAGAACCTGGAAAAGAAATGTATGCTTTTTTCTGAAACATAAATCTAAGTTTCTAATAGTCAACAATCTGCCACCTAACATAACCTTCATCTCTCGTTACTTCCATCCTTGCCATTTGATTCTATAGACTTTTTTTTTGCAGCAGATTACAAGGGCATCTAGTTTACTTTTAGTCATTGTCCAGTGGAAAGCTGTACTCCACACGTATACACAAAGATAGAGAGAACATTTCCCCAGGCGACCACATTAACATCAATTTGACATCATCATCCATAAATGATAAACCTGAGTCTCAAGTTGTACCTTCTAGCTCGTCAACTTTTAGGTGCATCCGATAAATCATATACATTATAGATTTTATATACTAATCTAAAGTGGGAAGTCCCTAAGTCCAAAGTTGCATTACCAAACTGTCCATCAAAAGTTAGATAACCATTTTACCCTTCAATCAATCATTACTTCAGTAGTACTTTTATACAAATCAATATTACTTTATCAGATTTGAATGCTATACAATGAATCAACGTCCACCATAATGTGTCTTGAATATATTAATTACATGATGTGTTTGGTATTCCTTGGGAACTGTTGTATGCTTTGTATTCCATGAAATACGAAAGGTTATATATACATATACACACTATTTTATACTACTACCAGATTCTATATATACACACTGTTTTATGCTACTACCAGATTCTCAGACCTTTTTCTCCATCTGGTTGGACATGAACTCAAGCCAGCTCTCTGATATCCTCAGTCTTTGTGTGTGTTTGTTTTCTATTAGTTCTAGATTTTTCCTTCTTTTTGTTTCTATAATTCTTTCGCCAAATTTAGATTGTTTACTTTATCTTGTAGTTTAATCTTGCTAACTAAATCGATTTCTTCCTTATTGTATCTACAAGTAATTTTCAGTTCAAAGTCATTTCTTGGACTTTTTATGTGATTTTTCATGTTGGCTCGACTGTAGGGGTTTCTATTTTCAACCTTTCTAATTCTATAATGTTTAGACTCTTTTCTGACTTTTTATTCTGTATGAGATCATATAATTAGAGGATATACGACAAAATTTACCTTTTAACACTTAAAAGAGTAAATATATAGTGTTACCAAAAAAATTGAGGAGATATAATTGGTGAAGAAATCACCAACATCAAAATAAAAAGAGTTGAGCCTTTTTTTATATAGAAAAGCCACCTCATTAGCTCTTTTATCTTTGTAGTCCACCTCAACAAGCTTAACAATCTTTTTTTTTTTTGAAACTACTCATCAAGCTTAACAGTTGTGGACTTTTTTAAGAAGGCCCAACTTAACAGTCCAGATAGTCGATCCATAAGGATCTAAGCCCTGAGGAGGGAAATTCAAATTGATGGGAAGTCGCTCTGAGGGGATGACTAGAATCTCCAGACCCCAAAAACATCATGCTATTCCAAATAAAGAACACCAACTAACTAGATTTTATCACTACTTCAATTTTAGAAAGACACAAAAATGAAAGTTCACTTATATAACTGGATAACCTACTGACAAAAAACTCATGAACAAATTGGTCCAGATGTACCTACTAAGCCTAACTAACTTTCAAAGCCAACTACTTTACAACCCCAAATTAATGTTAGCAGTGAAGTGATTTAACTTCATATTGCATCAAGGTGCCAAGCTTGTATTTCTAATACTTCAATTCTTTAATATTTTTGAATCCTATTTCTGGGCCGAACTTTACTTCGAAAACCTTTTACTAGGGGAACTTATTGGTCATTCAGTCAGATTTTGTATATAATCAGTTTGGTTTATCGTTATTAGTTTGTAAACATGTTAAACCAACAACCAAACCAATAAGATAATTGTTATAGATTTTCGGCTAATCGGTTAGCAATCATTAACAGTTCGGTTTTCTATTTATCTTATTTTCATTTGTTCATATATACGACCTTCATGGTATTTATTGCTTAAACAAAAACGTCATGAACTAATAAATATAAGGTCAAGAAATAAAAAGATTATTTATCTAATAAAACTACTAAAAAAGAAGTATTGATGTGAATGATTGTAACAATCTGTCCCATCGTTATTAAAACATCCACAATGAGATGCCCAGGCTTGAAATTTTGGATATCAAGTCGAATTAAGCCGGGATCACTCCTGTCTTGGTCAACAAAAATTTTCTTTTACACAGGAAGAAAGGGTGGGGGCACTACCTAGGACCATTGTAGCAAAATGGCTCCAGCGTACTTTAGAACCCTTTTCTACCAATTTAGGTTCTAAAAGAGTTGGCTCCTCCTAAAAGTGCCCTAGGGCTATCCTAGGTGAAAAACCTCCATGACAGAAAAGCAAGGCTCTCAAGAAGTGCGTCTCCAACTTCTCCTTCGTAACTCTTCATCAATCTAAGTAGAAAGGAACAAAGGATAACGATTCATGTACTCTATAGCAGCAGGCTCCTCCTCCTCCTCCTCTTCTTCTCAGTTCTTCTTCTATTTCTCTGTGTCTTCTTCTGCTAGGATTTTCCTTTTTCAGTTCCTTTCAGTTTCTCTGCGCTTCAGTTTATACTTTATAGAGCGTATCATGCTCTATTTTTTTTAATTTTGCTGCTCTATTTTCTTTTTTTAAAAAAGAATTAGTGTGTCTTCACTTGTTCAGTGACTGAAATCACTGTCTTTTTTGGCTTTTTACTTGTAGTAAATTGTATTTTCTTATCCAATGGCACAAAAAAGGGATCCATCTTGAGCTTATGGAACTGCAATGGGCAATAACACAAAAATCAAATGTGTCTTTTGCTTAATATTACCTCTATTAAGCTCTAAATTGTTTATCTATGCATATTTAGTATTTTTTATTTTTATACTAAATAGCGCTTTATTTGAAAAAAGCGTGAATGGGCAATAACACAAAAATCAAATGTGTCTTTTGCTTAATATTACCTCTATTAAGCTCTAAATTGTTTATCTATGCATATTTAGTATTTTTTATTTTTATACTAAATAGCGCTTTATTTGAAAAAAGCGTGTGCTTTGCTTCACGCTTCTCACTTCTGTGAAGCGAGCCCTCATTGCTTTTTTCCTCACTTCTCAAAACACTGATTACCATCAAAGGTTAAATGACTTTTTTTATCCTTCAAGCAATTTTTTTTTTGTTTCTATTCTCCATAACCTTCAAGCAAAAATTTTATAACAAAATTTTGTACAAAGATGAATTACACATTCTAATAACACAAAAATGGCATATTAATGTAAGCAGATTAACATACATCCTATATACTATACCACGTCTAGAGAAGTTAAACAGTTGGACTGAATAATTAATGATTTGTTAAATTTATTAAGCTATAGAATCTTTTCATATGACCAGGAGGTCACGGGTTCAAGCCTTGGAAACAGCCTCTGGCAGAAATGCAAGGTAAGGCTGCGTACAATAGACCCTTGTAGTCGGGCCCTTCCCTGGACCCTGCGTATAGCTGGAGCTTTAGTGCACCGGGCTTGCCTTTATGTATGTCACATTAAAAATACAAATACTTATCGAATTACATGGGTAAACATAGATCTTGCAATCTAACCATTTACTTATTGTAGTGGATGGTAAGCAATATAAAACATCATTAAAAACCTATACAATGAGGAACCAAAAGGTTGACACAACTCAAAGTCTCTTCTCCTTCTCCATTTTTAGAGCTTGTTTGGATTGGCTTATTTTGGGCGCATTCAACCCAAAATAGCTTTTAAGCACTTTTGCTGTGTTTGGGTAAGGTAATAAATGTTTTTAAGCTTAAATAACAAAATTAAGCCAAAATTATAAGTTATAATCCATTCCTAACTTATTATGCTTAGAACTCATAAGTTATAAGCCCATCCAAACATGCTCTTAAACTTGCCTTCACTGTGTCCCTCATACAAAGTTATCCAAATATTTTAGGACTGGCCTAGAAGATACATATGATGTGCAGAGATCCAGTAAGGAAGGTTGTGAGTCAAAGCCTAGGAGTTCAGAAAGAGAATCACATTAAGTGTCAAATAAGCTCTAGGTTTATTTTACTGGCTGATTTTAGTTCTTACTGTGTATATGTAGCAATTTTTTCATAATTGCTTGCAGGCATATGGAAAGACTCCTCCTTAGTGTTCATAGACAAAAGGCAGGTGCATAACAAAGCAACATAATCATCACTAGGACTGCTACCATCAACATATATAAAGATGATGCGCTTGCAATGATAGGGTCTCAAGTTTTTTTTTCTCTCCAAAGTATGCTTTTGTTTTATCATTTTCAATGAGGTAACAACGTTTCAAGAATGTACGATGACTTGTTTGGTGTTGAAAGACTAATGCTGGCAGTGTAGTCTAATGTGCTCTAACGTGACTAATGAATCTTTACCTCTTCTGATATATATATATATATATATATATATATATATATGTATGTATGTATGTATGTATATCTTCATTCCTTTTTGTAGAGGTCCAACCACTGCGGAACTTCATGTAACTAGAGTTACTCCAGATATGACTCCCACTTAATGAGTACAGTAGTTATTGGCATCTCCATTTTAATGCTTTTTATACATTTATTCGTCAACATTAATATAATTTGTACATACATTAAGGAAATTATTTTGTTGTTGAAAGTTAGATCAGTGCAATCAATTAATACAACTTTGTGTGTAAATTTTAAAATTTTATATTTTTCCTTTGTTGAGCACTTGAGCTATATAGGATCTGTATTCATCATTATTAGGAACTTTTACCTTTTTAGTAAATTTGTATTTAACTACACAACTTTTAATATTATTTATGTGAATTTATAAATTTTTGTTAATATCGATAAGTGGTCCGCGTGCAACGCGCGTTTCTAGAAACTTGTGTTCAAAATAAACTCTTCCGAGGAGCTCCAGTCTCGAAAATTTGGTAAAAGAATTTCTATCACTAAATTTTATTTTTCAAAAACAAACTAGTGAATGAAAAAGCAGAAAATTACAGAAATGAATAACCCTTTTAAGGTCTCCTCACATGCAAATCTTAATTGTCCGAGAAGGTTCATTACATGAACTCATTTAAGAAAAGGATTATTCTCATTTAAATAAGAGTAGGTGTTAGCATGACAAACCATTTGGTGAAAGTCTCCTTGTGGAATGTTTGCTATCTCTGGCTCCAAAGGTGCCTGATAAAAACGAAAAACACTTGTAAGAGAATTTCATCTTAGGGTGAGCTTGCGGATGAGAAGAACAAAACAAAGAAAGGACATGTAAGTTCAAGTTCCTAACCTTTCCTTTTTTATTAGAAGAGTTGTTGTCGCTTTCCCTTTCACTGCCAGGATCTGCTCTTTTAGAACCCTTGCTTGTCTGGGCTGCTGTACTATTAGGCACTAGCTCTCTAGCTGCAAGAGTGTTTCCTTGAGATGCTTCATCAACTTGGATTGCAACGGTTGCACTACTACCAGATTTAAGGTTTGCTGCAAGAGCGTTTCCTCGACATTGTTTTAAAGCTTCGTTGATGGCACCAAGAGCAATGTTGTAGCTCTCCTGAGTCAGTGATCCCTCTTCACCCAATATTATTGCTCGTCGACACAAATCATTAAGACGACGGACCTTAGCTTGCGCGTCATCCAGTCCTTTACTTATGGAATGCCTACTTGTGGCAACATTGCTCCAGCGTTGCAATATATACTTGGAAGGAATATTGAAGACACCAGACATTTGAAGAACCACAATAGCATGTCTACACAGGTAACCTTTGTACTCAAATGAACGGCATGAGCAGTATATGTTGGACTTTGGTGCATCCCACTCCACCATGAAGTCCTGATTTGCATCAAAATCTTTGACAGCATATGATATAGATGTGCCGCTTTCTGATACTTTTTTTAGATGGCAAGCAGAGGCTCCTAATACTTCAACTTGGAACTTCTTAAATATTTCATGAGTATATATAAGCAACATCTGTTTTTCAAAGGGAGAGGGAGACTTAAGCTCAGGCGTCTCGTGCCATGCATCAAAATTAGCTTTGGCTTCCTGTTCATACCAGTCTTCAAGAATTAGCTTATGTTGTCCAATAAAGTCTCGAAGAGACGTTTCACTTTGGATGTATTTGTCAAAGTAAGAGTTTATGCTTTCGGTTCTTGAAGCCATAGATAAGCTGGCAAAAGATACATCCCTCATAAAAATAGGCACCCAAAGCTTGCGATCTTCATACAATGATTGGACCCACTCGTCTTCTCGAAGACTGAACTTTTCGATCAACTTCCACCATCTGTGTTCAAATTGCTCTTCGGTCCATGACTTATATATGCACTTCCTAAATTTTGCCATAAATGTTTCATGCCACATGCTGAGATAATCAAGACGCCTTGGGATCTTCTCCAATATACTCCACAAGCTAAAATAGTGTTTGGTCTCTGGAAGGATTGCTCCAACAGCTGCTTTGATGTTGTCATTTTGATCAGATAATAAAATTCTTGGACCATGTCCCCCCATTGCCAGGCACCATGACTGCATCAACCATAGGAATGTATGCACTGTCTCATCGGCAATTAGCGCACAACCTAGTAAGGTGGGTTGAACATGATGGTTTGCTCCAATGAAGAGAACCAAAGGTATTTTGTATTTGTTTGTGAAGTATGTAGTATCAAATGACACCACATCACCAAAGTTGGAATAACTATCCATGGCTTTAGCGTCAACCCAGAAAACATTTCTCAATCGATGTTCCTCATTTAAGTCTACAGCATAGAAAAATTTGGGATTCTCTCCCTGCATGTGCACAAAAAGTTCAAGCAAAACCTGAGCATCTCCTTCTTCTAAAGCCAAACTTCGACCTCTGTCATGTTGGTTCCTGAAAAGATTATCCAGATTACCAGAGAATTGGTATGCACCATAATGTTTCGATACAGAAGCCAACATATTTTTCCGTCGAACTTTTGCATCATTGTTAAGCGGATCAACATTTCTGTGGCTTCTGAAGAAGTGAACTTGAGCTGGTAAAAGCTCATGGTTGTGTTCTTTTATGAAACTATGAATGTACCACTTTCCACTTGACAACCTTTTCTTCACGTGCATACTAGCTTTACAACCTATCTTAGGAGAAGGTCTAGGATTGATCGCATCATCAGACTGCTGCTTGTTACCATATCTGATGCAGGAAAACTTTGCATCGATAAACTCTTTGTTTGCCCTAGAACGACGGCTGCTCAATTTGGCAGTGCCAAATCCCTCTGATTTTGCATATTCTTTATAGAATTCATAGGCTGCTTCATGTGAATCAAATTCCATATCATCTCGAGCCTCCACGCTACTGTTCCCAAGCCCAACAGTTGATTCCATTGCTTATGTAGCACTACTTGTATCTAGATTTACTCCGAAATTTGCTTCTCCCCTAAAAAATTGGTATACAATGTCAGTTTAAACATCATCCACGGAACAGAGCATAAGTGAACAGGATCAAACGGAATATATTTTTATGTGTTAAGAGCAACACATATGTAGTTGTTATTATATGAAAGACTGAAGCTCATAATCTAAACCACTTAATCATTCCATAGTTAAAGCGCCAGAATTCTGAATTGGCTAGAAAAAAAAAAGAAAAAAACTAAACAATTTTTCTCAATGATAAACACGAACATTCACATTCTAATAACTACTAGGCACATGTATATAAGTTACCTGTTTCAGAAGGTTCACAGCGAAAAGAGGGACTCTCCCTTCGTTAATAGCCTACAGAAGTATTAAGAAAATTCAATTACTACTACTCCAAAGCAAATTGATTACTAAACTATCACAATTTCTGAACCAGAGAGAATCCTGCATCGAAAATCAAAAAGTTAAGTCATAAGAGACTAATAAAAAAAATGGAGAAAAGGATTAGGGCTTTCCGGATCGTTAAATCGGAGAAGTGGAATGGATGAACCAGAGAAGGAAACTTACCGGTGAATTTCTCCGGAGGACAGAACGAAGCGGCGGGGAAGTGGTGTCATTTTTAGCTGAAAGATGATCAAGTGTCACAAACGAGGCGAGTATGTTGGCGCCTGGCGGACATTCACAGAGTAGCCCGTAACGATACATTTAGTATTGTTGCATTATTCCTTTAGTATCTTCTTCTATTTTTTCTTTATTTATTTATTTAATAATTCTACTTTTATTATTTATTCTTTTCGTGATATCTACAACATATTTTATAATTTATTATTTAAATTATAAATATATGTCGATTGAGAACAATACAATCTACCCAAATATTATAATCATTAAAATAATACAGTACGACACAATACAACACAAAACGATACATTATGAAATAATACACAACAAAAATAAAATCAAAGAAGAGTTTGTTTTCAAGAGATAAAATTGGAATTATATGATCTTTTGTTGTTTTGGATTTATATGATCTTTATATTCCAAGTAGTGTCATTTTTGGCTGAAAATATTAAATTTTGAAATATTTGTATGGTTTACAAAGCAAATTAGTTGAATAGTAAGACATTTTAAAATACAAACCAAATATTCCTTGCATACCATTTTCATATTTTGAAATTTTAAAATCTGTTTTGAAAAATATGTCAATCGCAACCTATATTTTAGTACAAACATTTAATTTCAAATATTTGGCAACCAACAAGTAAACATTTTTCTATGTTTAACTTTATTTTTTTCGCAATGATTGGAGACTAAATATCAAAAAATTGAGAACTTTATGAGAGAACAGTAGAACACTCCACTTTCTTCTTGATGAAGAGTTTTCCATTGAGCTTGACCTTTGTTCTGTCTTTCAATTTTTCGAGATCATCATATAACATTGAAACTGATGTCTCATTTGGCACATTAATTTGAAGATTCAAACTAAATACAATCTTCTGCAGGCAAGGATAGAGGCAATCATGCCAATTTTTGGTAACTAACAATATTAACACCAATTTACAGTCTTTACAAAATTAGCTAGCCAACACAACTTGCTAGGTTCTAGATTCATAACTAACATTACACAGAGAATTAGGCATACGGATGATTAAAACTTGAAACTAGAAACTAAGGCTTGAAGATCAAGGGGAGCTCGTACAATGCATATGTATGCTAGAAACCTTTAAACCTTTCAGTACATGCCAGATGCTTGGCCCTACTGCACCATAGCCAATAGAACCAACACTATGCCTCCGTCCCAAGTTAGTTGGAGTCAATTATGTGAATCTTCATCATCAATCCATAAACGTATAGCCACGCAGACCAAGGAATATGTCTGAAACTACTGACAAGGAAGCTGCAGGCTAGTTTTCTTGAAGAAGAAAAAGAGGAACCTAGAGCAAGGGTCTTCTCTGAGTTAGTAAGAGCTTTTTACACTGAAACACCAAAAAGCATGGAATCTCAGGGACCATAGAAGCAAGTTTGTTTTCATATTTGACAGTGACTGTGCTGTTGCAGGTGCACATACATTAAGCATCTAAGTTCACTCTTTTGATCTGCATCTTACTATAAGTGATGTAGACGACAGGCAATTAAACTGGGTCTTCAGACTGAAAAAATATGTACAATGTTACATAATAAATATTTATATACCTTTTCCATTTTGAGAGGAACACCCAATTAATAAACATAAATTGTTCCTCCACCAATTCTTAATATACATCCCTTAAATATTGTTAGACCAGCATCTCTCGAAGTAATTCTGCACCTCTTTTATTAATGTCACCACCTCTTAACAGTGTTGCAATGTATCTCGCAGGATAATCCAGGCTACCAGGCATATCCTACACAAATTAAAATGCAAAGTTCAGTCCACATTGTGCAAAAAGTAGAGACTGCTGGTCATAAGTGATAACAAGTAGAGAAACAACACTTAATATACATAGCTACAACAACAACCGCCAACATACCCGTGAAATCTCACAAATAGGGTATGGGGAGGAAGGTGTGCATGCAGTGTTACCCGTACCTTTGTGACGGTAGAGAGGTGGTTTATGTTAGACCCTCAGCTCATGTAACTACATTCATTTTTTGATGGAAGTAATATCAAAAACTGACGTCAAGAACATGCAAATAGTAGTACAAAAGATAATGATACATTAGCACCACATCATGTAACTTCATGCATGCTATGTTATAGGACACTGTTGATGCAATACGATACAAATGTCCAAGCACTATATCATGTACTTAAGTTGACCAGGCACTGGGCTGAGCCATGATGATGAGCAGAATGGAATTACAGGCAACAGAGTTTGATTGCAATCAACAGACGTATTGGAACATGGAAAAGAAATGAATGCTTTTAAGGCCAGAGGATAGCTGTACTCTACACATACACACAAAGATAGAAAAAACATGTCCCCAGACGACCACATCAGCATCAATTTGACATCATCATCCATAAATGATAAACCTGAGGCTCAAGTTGTACCTTCTAGCTCGTCAACTTTTAGGTGCATCAGATAAATCATATATATTGTTTTATATTACTCCCAGATTCTCAGATTTTTGTCTCCATCTGGCCGGACATGAACTCAAGCAGCTCTGTGATATCCTCAGTCTTGGTCAGGTAATTTATTTGTGTGCTTTTGTTGTGTACTCATTCTAGATTTTGCCTTCTTTTTATATCTCTAATTCTTTGGCCAAATTTAGTATGTTTATTTTATTTTGTAGCGTAATATTGCTAACTAAATCAATTTCTTCCTTATTGTATCTACAAGTAATTTTCAGTTCAAACTCATTTCTTAGACTTTTTATGTGATTTTTCATGTTGGCTTGACCGTAGGGGTATCTATTTTCAACCTTACTAATTCTACAATGTTCAGACTATTTTCTGACTTTTTATTCTGTATGAGATCAAACAATAAGAGGATAGGCGACAAAATTTACCTTTTAAAAACTTAAAGAGTAATATATAGTGTTACCAAAAAAATTGAGGAGATATAATAGGTGAAGAAATCATCAAAAGATCAAACTAAAAAGAATTGTGCCCTTTTTATATAGAAAAGCCTCCTCATTAGCTCTTTTATCTTTGGAATCCACCTCATCAAGCTCACAAAGGCCTAACTTAACAGTCCGGATGGTCGATCCATAAGGGTCTAAACCTTGAGGCGAGAAATTCAAATTGATGGGAAGTCGCCCAAAGAGCAGACTGGAATCTCCAGAACCCCAAAAACATCATGCTTCCCAATAAAGAACACCAACTAAGATTTTATCACTACTTCAATTTTAGAAAGACACAAAAATGAAAGCCTATGGAATCGCTTATGTAACTGGATAACCTATGGACAAGGAACTCATCAACAATTGGTCCAGAAGCACCTACTAAGCCTAACTAACTTTCAAAGGCAACTACTTTACAACCCAAAAACAATGTTAGCAGTCAAGTGATTTAACTTCATATTGCATCAAGGTGCTAAGCTTGTAATTCTAATACTTCATTTCTTTATCCTTTTTGAATTCCATTTATGGGCCTAACTTTAATTTGAAAACCTTCTATTTGGGATGCTTATTGGTCGTTCAGTCTGGTTTTATATATTATCGATCCGATATCGATTATCAGTTATCAGTTTGTAAACATGCTAAAGTGATAACCAAACAATGAGATAATTGTTATCAATTTTCAGCAAATTAGTTAGCAATCCTTAACAGTTCGGTTTTTGGTCTAGCCGATAAGAAAGTGAGCCTTTAATTTGTTTTTTCCTTTCTCTTATTATCATTTGTCCATTTATACAATTTTCATGGTATTTATTGCTAAAACAGATGTCATGAACCAATAAATATGAGGTCAAGAACTACAAAGATTATTTAAATAGTCAAAACTACAAAAAGAGGAAGTCTTGATGTGAATAATTGTAATGACCCGTTCCGTAGATATTATTAAAAATATCTGTAGTGGGATACCCAGGGTTGAAATTATGGTTATGTAGTCAAGTTAAGCTAGGATCGCTCGCGTCTTGGTCGACAAAAGTTTTCTTTTACGCGAGAAGAATGGGTAAAGGCACTGCCTAGAACTGTTGTAGTGGCACCAGGCAGTAGCCCTAGCAAATTTGAAAACCCTTTTTCTCGTAGTTTAGGATCAAAAGTGTGGTTCCTCCTAAAAATGACCTAGGACTATTCTTAGGTGAAAAACCTCGATGACGGAGAAGCAAAGCTCTCAAGAAATGCATTTCCAACTTCTCCTTCACAAGCTCTTCATCAATGTCGCTAGAAAGGAACAAAAGGACAACGATTCAATCACTCTATAGAAGAAGGTTGGTGTCCAAGTAGGTTATGTTTTATGAGTAGTAGATTATGGTTAGAAAACGTGTATATAATATAGATTTGACGGGAGAATCATGATTCTACGAGCACGACAATTTGGATGGATAGATTAAGTAAAAAAAAGATCTAATGGTGTGTTGATACATTATTGTATGGATTCCTTTGATGGGTGTTTCATGTTGGTATGACTTACATGATGAATTATAGGGTAAAGATGTGAAGCAGGATAATGATGGAGGAATTGCATGAGCTTGACACCTAGTAAATCGGCTTAACTTCCCATAATGAGGGTGAACGTGTTGTTGTGTTGACTTGAGGGTAAGATATTTCTACCTAGTCATTGCTATTCTTAGGAACCACGACAAAGGGGAGAGGATTTGAGCTTAGACTTGATTTAGATACATGTATGCACTTAAGTTGAATACTTGTTGATTGGTCTTCGGACATGCTTGTAATTGATGACATGGTTGTTGATGCTTGAGAATGCATAAGTCATTTGTTAGGTATTTGTCCTGAGTTTCTTACCATAATTAGGTTTTCCTTCTAGGAATAGGAAAATAAAAATTCTCCATATTTGGCGAGTCCTTTTTCTCGTAGGAAAAGGTTTATGACTCTATAAACATAGACTCAATTCCTACTAGTTTGATAGCATTCACAATGTAGTCATAAGGACTTAAAAGTTGTGTAAGGAGAGAAACGGTGAGTCACAAAGTATTATGTTTAACACTTGTGTGAACCTCTTTGTATTCCGAGTGAATTGTGTGAAGTTATTTCTCTCAATATCTTGTACTCTCTTTTATACAGTGGATTGTTCATCTCCTCTGGTGGATGTAGGTTGGTTGAACAAACCACGTTAAATTATTATGTCTCTTTTGGCATATTTCTGGTTTGTCTTCTTACTCGTGGTCTTTCAAGGTTTGCTTTGCTAGCTTATGCATGGCACCTAATTATTTCGATCCTAACATTATTGATTGATGAATTATTGAATTTATTGTATTGCAAGTATATAGATATTGGTTGTAGTGTTGTACATTAAGTTACATGTGTAAGAGGATTAAGAATAATTATAACCTTCCTATTGATGAGTGGTGTGTGTCCGAGGTGAACTTCCAAACGAGCAGTTACATATATTCAAAAGGTCAACTTATCGATTAAATCAGTTTTTGCACACACTTACTTTTAATACCAAAAAGGCAAAAGAGTAGTTCTTAATAATGGGGGTATTCACGGAAATCAAAAAAATCAAATCAAAACAAAAAAATACGATATTGTTTTTGTTTGGTTCTATTTTGATATTTTAATTTTAATCCCCGATGAAAAAAAAGATGCATATATAATATTTTGGTGATTTGTGCTAGTATTTCTCTGATAATTCAAACTAAAGAAAGTTCAAAAGTAACTTTCACACATTGAAAATTTCAAAATGAAATCAGTAGCAGAATGGAAATATATTAAAAATAAAGCCAACCTAAGCAAAACGTAAGTGCCTCCTCCTTTGTCCTTTCCTCGTCAGTCTCTCTCGCAGTCTTGCTAACCTCTATTGTTATTCTATTATTCTTCCAATTGTTTACTATAACAACTAAGTTCTCTCACCTTTGACTAATTTCTTTCTTGTACTTAATGCTTTTGGCTTCAACATACTGCTCAAAGGAGCTGTCTTTAACTAGAAAACTAGAGGTTCTTCAACCAATAAAAGAATTCACGAAAAATTAGAGTTAATCATATATTATTTGCACCCAATACTCTTTAGAAAGATCTTTTACATACTATGGATGTATGCATAAGTCTTTGTTCATGAATGGGGAACACGCCGCCTGATCTTTTATTTGACGGTATCACATTCATCATTTGCAATTAAGACTTAATTTAGTATTACAATTCTTTTAATAAATTACTTGGATTATTATATTGCACTGCAAAATTAGTTATAGTTCTACACGTTTATAATTACTATATGTATAAAGTTATTAAGTAATATTATCATATATTGCCAGCTATAGTTGCTCACTTTTCCAATCAAATCACAATAATAACAGTGTTGTGTGTAAACTAGTTGAGGAAAGTTGTTGCGTTGATGTGAGAGGGAGCGTGAATTAGAGTCAGATATTGTTGGTGTCCATATCACTAGGTATTTGATGGGATTGCGGGGAAAAGCTTGAGATTCTGTACCCGAGTAGACCGCCTTGGCGGGTGGAATCCCGCTATGGCAGGGGCATCATAGCGGGGTAGATCCCGCCGTGGTGGGAAGGTACGAGTAGAGGGAGAGAAGTTAAACCATCTTAATGTGTCCATCTTGCAAGTGAGTTACTAATTATTCTAGGTCAGGCTTTGTCGAGAACAAATGAACAAAAGTGGTAGATTGATTAGACCAAGTTAGTGGTTGTGGATTCGAGAGAACCCCTCTATGAGGGATAGAAGGGCTAGGCCCAATCGGTATTAGAGTTGGTAGCGGAGCAACTAGAAAACTGATAGCATGTCATATACTAGTGGTGATTAACACAAATCGGGATGATAAGGATACGTGGTTACAAGATTTGGGTGATGGATTTCTTATTGCATGATTCCTTTTGAATATTTATTTTATATTATGCGGTGGGTTTTGGGTTGACTGATGATGCCTACCGGTATGTATTGTTTGTACTGGTACTACTCTTGCTATAACTTTTGGTATAGTCTGGTTGCGACATTGGTGATGTTTCTTAGGTGAAGACAACGACGATCTCCATAGCTTCTACTCTTCTTTCCTTATTGTGGGGCTTTTCCATTATTTTATTTCACACTGTACTCTTAGAAGCTCTTGTACCTATTCAGAATAGATTCCTTTGGGGTGTTGGATGTCTTTTTCAACAATTTAAATTGGATTTAAACTCCAAACTTAATAATTTATATGGTCTCTTCAGCATTATCCTCGATTCCTTCTATTTTCCCATGATTTAATTGGTTGAGGGTTCTCCTATCTAGGTGTTAAGAGTAGATGCCCACACGGCCCGGTGGGTTGGGTCGTGACACATTGTGTCCCTCGTACAAAGTACTTACATATTTGAGGACTGGCCTAGAAAATACATATGAAGTGCAGAGATCCAGTCATGAAGGTTGTGAGTCAATGCTTAGGAGACCAGAGAGAGCATCACTTAAATGTCAAGTAGACAGAAGAAATATTGGGGGAGGTGATCAGACAA
Source organism: Solanum rostratum (assembly GCA_029948455.1). Taxonomy (NCBI): domain Eukaryota; kingdom Viridiplantae; phylum Streptophyta; class Magnoliopsida; order Solanales; family Solanaceae; genus Solanum; species Solanum rostratum. Next base: position 66,091,125 of record CM057054.1, read on the forward strand.
GATATGGCGAAGCTTTATCTCACCGAGGATATGACCTTAGATAGAAAAGGGTTGAGGTTGTGGATTAGAATAAAGGACTAATAGGTAAGTAGGGGTAGGTCGATAAACGAATTTGTGATAATAGGTTAATAGGAGAAGCGATGTCTTTACACCGTATGTTGTCATCATTAGTCCTATATTTGTTTACTTTTAGTATATGCTTGTATATCTTGTGTTGTCATTCTTGTTTTTGAATTGTTAATTTTAGCGTCTTTCTGTTCCCTTTCTGCTCCTTCCCTTTTTTCCATATCTAGTTTATTCTGCCTATGGGTTTTTGAGACGAGGGTTCACAGGAAACAGTCTCTCTACCTCTATGAGGTAGTGGTAAGGTCTACGTACACTACCCTCCCCAGACCCCACTTGTGGAATTCCACTGGGTATGTTGTTGTTGTTTACTAGTTCTTATTGTGTATATGCAGCAATGCTTTCATGACAGCTTGCAGGCATACGAAAATTCCTGGTGTTAACCAGTCCATAGGACAAAAGGTAGATGCATAAAGAAGCAACATAATCATCACTAGGATTACTACCATCAACATATATAAAGATGATGAGCTTGCAATGATAGGGTATCAAGATTTTTTCTTTCTAAATTATGTTTTTGTTTTATTATTATCAATGAGCAAACAACACTTTAAGAACATATGGTGACTTGTTTAGTGTTGAAAAATTAATGCTGGCAGTGTATTCTAACGTGAGTGATGAATCTTTACCTCTTTTGTAATATATATACACACACACATGCACATACAGAGAGAGAGATAGTCATTCCTTTTTGTAGAGGTTCAACCACTGCGGAACTGCATGTAACTGGAATTACTGCAGATATGACTTCCATTTAAAGAGTACAGTTGTTGGCATCTCCATTTTGATGCTTTTTATATATTTGTTCAACAATGCACATTACCTAATTTCTACATAAATTAAGAAAATTATTTTGTTTTTGAAAGTTAGATTCAATGTAATCAATTAATATAACGTTGTGGGTATACAACAACAACAATAACAACATACCCAGTGGAATCCCACAAGTGGGTATAACGTTGTGGGTATACTTTAAATTTATTATATTTTTCCTTTGTAGAGCTATATAGGATTGGTATTCATCATTTAGAGGAATTTTTACTTTTTTAGTTAAGTTGTATTTAATTACACAACTTCTAATATTATTTTATGTGAATTTATAAATTTTTGTTAATATTGATAATGGGTCCACGCGCGTTGCGCGTTTCCAGAAACTAGTGTTCAAAGTAAACTCTTCCAAGGAGCTCCGGTCTGGAAAATTTGGTAAAAGATTTCTATCACCAAACTTTATTTTTTTAAAAAACAAAGCAGCGAATGAAAAAACAGAAAATTACAGAAATCAATAAACCATTTAGGATCTCCTCACATGTAATTTTTAATTGTCCCAGAAGGTTCACTACATGGACTCACTTAAAAGAAGGATTATTCTCATTTAAATTAGAGTAGGTGCTAGCAGGACAAACCATTTGGTTAAAGACTCCTTGTGCAATGTTTCCTATCTCTGGCTCCAGAGGTGCCTGATAAAAATGGAAAACACTTGTAAGAGAATTTCATCTTAGGGTGAGCTTGCGGATGAGAAGAACAAAACAAAGAAAGGACATGTAAGTAAAAGTTCCTAACCTTTCCTTTTTTATTAGAAGAGTTGTTGTCGTTTTCCCTTTCACTTCCAGGATCTGCTCTTTTAGAACCCTTGCTTGTCTGGGCTGCTATACTGTTAGGCACTAGCTCTCTAGCTGCAAGAGTGTTTCCTTGAGATGCTTCATCAACTTGGATAGAAAGGTTTACACTACTACCTGGTTTAAGATTAGATGCAAGAGTGTTACCTGGACATACTTCATCAACTTGAATAGCAAGGGTTGCACTACTACCTGATTTAAGATTTGCTGCAAGAGTGTTTCTTTGGCATTGTCTTAGAGCTTCTTCAATGGCACGGACAGCAATATTGTAGCTCTCCTGAGTCAATGATCCTTCTTCACCCAATATTACTGCTCGTCGACACAAATCATTAAGACGACGAACCTTAGCTTGCGCATCATCAATTCCTTCAATTATGGAATGCCTGCTAGTGGCAACGTTGCTCCAGCGTTGCAATATATACTTGGAAGGAATATTGAAGACACCAGACATTTGAAGTACCACAAGAGCATGTCTACATAGGTAACCTTTGTACTCAAATAAACGGCATGAGCAGTATAAGTCGGACTTTGGTGCATCCCACTCCACCATGAAGTCCTGATTTGCAACAAGATCTTTGACAGCATGTGTTATAGATGTGCCGTTTTCTGATACTTTTTTTAGATGGCATGCAGTGGTTCCTAATAGTTCAACTTGGAACTTCTTGAATATTTCATGAGTATACATAAGCAACATCTGTTTTTCAACGGGAGAGGGAGTCTCAAGCGCAGGCATCTCGTGCCATGCATCAAAATTAGCTTTGGCTTCCTGTTCATACCAGTCTTCAAGAATTAGCTTATGTTGTCCAATAAAGTCTCGAAGAGACGTTTCACTTTGGACATATTTGTCAAAGTAAGAGTTTAAGCTTTCAGTTCTTGAAGCCATAGATAAACTGGCAAAAGATACGTCCCTCATAAAAGTAGGCACCCAAAGCTTGCGATCGTCATACAATGATTGGACCCACTCGTATTCTCTAAGACTGAACTTTTCAATCAACTTCCACCATCTGTGTTCAAATTGCTCTTCGGTCCATGACTTGTATATGCACTTCCAAAATTTTGCCATAAATTTTTCATGCCACATGCTGACATAATCAAAACGCCTTGGGATCTTCTCCAATATGCTCCACAGGCTAAAATAGTGTTTGGTACCTGGAAGGGTTTCTCTAACAGCTGCTTTGATATTGTCGTTTTGATCAGATAACAAAATTTTTGGAGCTTGTCCACCCATTGCCAGGCACCATGCTTGCATCAACCATCGGAATGTATGCTCTGTCTCATCAGCAATTAGCGCACAACCTAGTAAGGTGGGTTGACCATGATGGTTTGCTCCAATGAAGAGAACCAAAGGTATTTTGTATTTGTTTGTGAAGTATATAGTATCAAATGACACCACATCACCAAAGCGGGAATAACTATCCACGCCTTTGGCGTCAACCCAGAAAACATTTCTCAATCGATTTTCCTCGTTTAAGTCTATAGCATAGAAAAATTTTGGATTCTCTGCCTGCATGTGCACAAAAAGTTCAAGCAAAACCTGAGCATCTCCTTTTTCTAAAACCAAACTTCGACCTCTGTCATGTTGGTTCCTGAAAAGATTATCCAGAATACCAGAGAATTGGTATGCACCATACTGTTCTGATGCAGAAGCCAACATATTTTTCGGTCGAACTTCTGCATCATTATTAAGTGGATCAACATTTCTGTGGCTTCTGAAGAAGTGCATTTGAGCTGGTAAAAGCTCATGGTTGTGTTCTTTTATGAAACTATGAATATACCACTTTCCACTTGACAACCTTTTCTTTACGTGCATACTAGCTTTACAACCTATCTTAGGAGAGGGTCTAGGGTTGATCACATCATCAGACTGCTGCTTGTTACCATATCTTATGCAGGAAAACTTTGCATCAATAAACTCGTTGTTTGCTTTAGAACGACGGCTGTTCAATTTGGCAGTGTCAAAGCCCTCTGATTTTGCATATTCTTTATAGAATTCATAGGCTGCTTCATGTGAATCAAATTCCATATCATCTCGAACCTCCACATTACTGTTCCCAAGCCCAACAGTTGATTCCATTGCTTATGTAGTATCTGGATTTACTCAGAAATTTGCTTCTCCCCAAAAATTCTGGTAACCTTGTAGAGTATTTAAGCATCATCCACGGAACAGAGCATGAGTAAAAAGAGTCAAATGAAGTATATTTTTATGTGTTAGATCAACACATATGTAGTTATTATATGAAAGACTGAAGCTCATAACCGAAACCAATTAATCACTCCATAGTTAAAGCGACAGAATTCTGAATTGGCTAGAAAAAAAAAAAACAATTTTTCTCAGTGATAAACACGTACATTCACATTCTAGTAACTACTAGCCACAAATATATGAGTTTCTTACCCGTTTCAGAAAGTTCACATCGAAACGAGGGACTGTTCCTTCGTTGAAAGCCTACAGAAGTTTTCAGAAAATTCGATTACTAATACTCCAAAGCAGATTGATCACTAAACCATCACAATTTCTGAACCACAGCGAGAAGCTGCATCGCAAATCAAAAAATTTACGTCATCGGCGACTTATAACAGTCACAAAATTCGTGAGTTAAGCACAGAAAAAATGCAGAAAAGGCTGAAGGTTTTTCGTCTCGTTGAACCGGAAAACAGGAATGGATGAAACAGAGAAGAAAACTTACCGGTTAATTTCGCCGGAGGACAGAACGAAGCGGTGGGAAAGTGGTGTCTTCTTTAGCTGAAAAAATGATCAAGCGTTACAAAAGAGGTGAGTGTCTTGGCGCCTAGCTCCATTCACAAAGTAAAAGAGGTGTGTTATTGCATATTACACCCCTAACCTTGTATTTATTTAAAATTTGCCCTCTATTGTTTTAGTCCTTGCATTTTTCCCCTCGACATATTAATCTTAATACAAAATGAAAGAAGAGATTGTTTTTACTAAGAGACAAAATTGAAATATATGGTCTTTTATTGTTTTAAAATTATGTTTTTTTTATAAAGCAAACGGATTAAGTGTATTATTTTTTGCATCCTTAAACATATATTTTTTAATTTATACTTTATCACTTGTTTTTTTATACTTCCTCAAACATAATAAATTTATTAAAAAGTGAAAGAATACTTTGTTTTCAAGAGACAAAATAAAATTATATGATTTTTTGCTATTTTGAAATTATGTAATATTTTTATTTTCAAGTGATGTCCTTTCCTTATTTAAAAAATAAATTTTGAAATTCAAGCGTACGTTACAAGTTAAAGAGTTTGGAATTTAGCGGGCATTTAAAAACAAAATAATTAAATATATTGCATTTTGCATCTCTAACCCTGTACTTTTCTCAATTCGCCTCATATGTCTTAGATCTTATAGTTACTTCTTATTGGTGTATACACATTTTATTATTAAAATAAGAATAAAATATTATGTGCATATGTTAGTGGGTATAAGTTGTGATAGAAATAGTTATTAGTTATTGTAACTTATATGACCATTAGTTCCTGTAACCTTTCACTCATTACTCTCACATACCACTTCATTCTTCTAACTTGTGTAACTTTTAGGCTATTCATTTACACAATTTACGATACATTATTTTTCTACTCATTACAAGGAAGACTTCCTTGCCTATAAATAGTGATAGTCTTCCTTTGTTGTGGATAGCAATATAAGATAAAAAAATATAGAGTGCATAAAAGTTAGTAAAAAAGAGAATTCTTATTAGTTGAAGGGAGGTGTTATTCCTGTGGAGTTTGAGACTCAGCTCTTATGCAAAGTTTGTTGAGTTACACTTTGTTATTAAGTTGTATTCTGAAGGGGACAAGTCAAGAAGATTAGTATTGGACCGGTGAAAATATTTTCTGCAATATGCTTGAATCCCTTTAAAAGAGCGAGATATTCGCACCTCAACTTGAAAAGTTTTTGTTTTTTTTCATTTCACTTTTCAATTTTTGTTTGTAAATTTTGTAATTTTCGTGATTTTCACCAACACTTCTCAACATATTAATCTTGTTAAAAAATAAAATAAGCCTTTGTTTTTAAGAGCTAAGATTGGCATTATATGAACTTTTATTATTTTAAGAATATGCTTTATATTGTACTTAAATAATTTTGAAAAAAAATAGAGCGCACAAACATCTTGAAAGTCAAATTAAAAAATTTAAGTATTTGATTAAAAAAAATTAATTAAATTCTCTTTTACGAATAGTTAATTATGTTGGATGATTGACATGTAGTTTGAATGACGAATGTTGGAGCACAGTTTTTAGAGCAAGAGCAATAATTTTTATGTTTATAATTTTTCTACATTTAGATCAATCATTTTCCTTAGTATATCGAGAGGGTAAATCAATGACTGCTTTAAATTTATAGATAGAGGTCCCATATAAAGTTTTAACCCTTGCTTCAAGCTCCACCTGAAAAAAAATGGCTCGATGTAATCCACGTCACATCTCTACTTATCAGAACATCATGAGGTTTCGTCTATAAACAACTGAGAATCGACACTATAGAATAAGAAAAACATTAAATCACTAGGAATCAGTCCAGATAACCAACGAAGAGTTGATAAAACAAAATAAAGAAACAAAAAGTAGTATCAAAGTGAGAAATGACTGTTTTCTGTGGTTTTATATTGAAACAAACTATAATCAAAGTTACAGAAGCACAGAAATCATGAAGTCACTAAGAAGCATTCCAGACTACGAACAAAGAGTTATTAAAACACGAAGACAAAACAAAAAAAGAACAAAAAGTAGTATCGTACCGAGAAAAGGTGTCACGATCAAATCTACTTATGACCGGCGCTTAGTCGGCCTAAGCCCACTAAGTAAGCCTGCACCAGTTCATGCTGGAAAAAAAATTGACAGAGTTTCCTTCGTTTTAGGAGCAAACCATAAATTTCAAATCTGTTAATGTTCCTTCGTTTTGTCATATCTAGTTTATTTTGCTTATGGGTTGTTGAAATGAAGGTTCACAGGAAAGAACCTCTCTACTTCTATGAGGTAGTGGTAAGGTTTGCGTACATTCTACCCTCCCAGACCTCACTTGTAGGATTTCACTGGGTATGTTTTTGTTGTTGTTGTTAATGTTCCATAAACAACAACCCAACCTATTACAATAGCAATGAGATAAGTCTAAAGAACTATCACATCAAAAGAAATAAGTCCCATGTCATTCCCTTTTCTTTCTTTTACACAAACCAAAAATGGAGTTTACAAGACCGATCAAGGAGCATGACTCTGGATTCTAAATAAGCGAATGTATTCTACTAGTCTAAACAAAATAATGGCCCCGCGAAGCAAATGCGATCTTATGGGATCCTAGACAACTCTGTCTACCCTTAACTTCGAGTTAAGCACCCTCCGCTGAATTATCTGAAAGAGAAAAAAGGGAGGAGTGGGGTCAGTCACATTGACCGAGTGGCGCACAAGTGCTTGAAGAAGCAATCATAACTACTTTTTTTTTTATCTCTATGTTTTGATAACTTTTCGTTTGTTATCTGGACTGATTCTTGGTAATTTCATGATTTTTGTGGTTTGGTAGCTCTGATCTTGGTTGTTTTTGTATCAAACCATAGAAAAATAGTCCTTTTATAAGGGACTAAGAAAAGTGGGCTTGGCCCATGTAAATTAAGTGACCAAAGAGTACCCAACCCAACCCATTTAAATTAACTTTAAATTAAATAAAATCTGAGAATTTTCTTATAGAGTTCCAACCTCGAAGAAACAATAGAAAATTGATTGTGATATAAAAAAAAATCATAAATAATAATTACATTCTTGTAAACTTGGAGTCCTACCACACATATACCATTAATGATTTTTGAAATTTTTATTCTTCGGATTTTAAAATAAATAAATAAACAGCATAGGAATCATAGGTTGGAGCAGTAACTACAGGATGAAATCAATTTTCTAATGAACTCGCTTAGGTAATGTTTCTTTAGATAAATTATAGTGTCGAGGGTAGGATCATGGAGACTAAATTAGAGTTATTCGACAAGAGTATTGTGAGTGATAATTCTTCCATAGTTGATTTGTAATTGTCTTATATTTTAAATTCGATTTCCTGCATTGGACTGATATATCTGAAAATTGATTTCTTAAACCTGGACAAGCAATGCATGACCAATTGTTTCAAAATGCACTGAATATATCTCAAAGTAACCATGATTCAGTGCATTTTGAAACAATTGGTCATGCATTGCTTGTCCAGGTTTAAGAAATCAATTTTCAGATACATCAGTCCAATGCAAGGAAACCGAAATCAAAATATAAGAGAATTACAATTCAACTACGGAAGAATTATCACTCACAATACTCTTGTCGAATAACTCTAATTTGGTCTCAATGATCCTACCCTCAACACAATAATTTATCCAAAGAAACATTACCTAAGTGAGTTCATTAGAAAATTGATTTCATCCTGTAGTTACTGCTTCAGCCTATGCTTCCTATGCTGTTTATTTATTTATTTTTTAATTCTAAGAATAAAAATTTCAAAAATCATTAATGGTATTTGTGTGGCAGGACTCCAAGTTTACAAGAATGTAATTATCATTTCTAATTTTTTTTTTATATCACAATTAGTTTTCTAGGTTGTTTCTTCAAGGTTGAAACTCTACAAGAAAATTCTCAAATTTTATTTAATCTAAAGTTAATTTAAATGGCTGAGTTGGGTACTCTTTGGTCACTTAATTTACATGGGCCAAGCCCACTTTTCTTAGTCCCTTATAAAAGGACTATTTTTCTGTGGTTTGCTAAAAAAACAACCAGGATCAAAGCTATTAAACCACAAAAATCATGAAATTATTAAGAATCAATCAAAATAACAAATGAAAAGTTATCAAAACATAGAGATAAAAAAAGTAGTATAAAAGTGAGGAAATGAGTATTTTTCTATAGTTTGCACAGAAACAATTCAAAATCAAAGCTACAAAAATCATAAAATCACCAAGAATCAATCCAAATAACTACTGCTGGCAAAATGAACCCATATTTTGGTAACTCGCCCAACTCGCCTATATTTTAGTAGCCTATGAGTTCAAACCCATATTCAACCCATAGAAATATGGGTATTCGTGGGTAAAATATGGGTAAACTATGATTTAGTCAAATGGGTTAAGCTTTTAACTTCTTCTCACACAAAAATCATTATGTTTTCTAATTTTTTTATGTTTTGTTGACTTAAATGTTTTGAAAATATAAATGTAAATAAACTTATTTTCTTCAAATTTAAGAAAAATATTTTACCTCTAAAAAGTAGGAAAATATTTGTCAACCCAATATCACAATCCCTCCACAAGCCTCCCCCCCCCCCCCCCTCCACCCCAAGAGAATCAATTTTTTTAAAAAAATATTTTTTTTCTTTATGAAAAATTCAAATTTTATTGTAAAATTGGTTGAAAAACTTGCTACTGTGAGAAAATCCAATAGATAGAGCCACGACAAATTAAAGTTATAAGCATGAAATCAATATTAGAAAAGCCGAAATTTGAATTTAAAAAAAAAATTTAAAAATATTATTTTTTTATCCCACTCCAACACCTGACCCCTCTCAGTTTGAGTCTCTGGATTGAATTCTTAGTCGAAAGTTGTATGTCGGGTCCCGTTAGAAGTTGGGTCGTATGACTAATTTGGAATCGGGATTGAATCCCAATTTAAAAGTCGAATCTCGCATCCGGTGTTGGATTTAGTTTTATGATACAATACAATTAAATAAAATATTTTCAATATTTTTATATATCCAAAAATAAAGTAAAATATTTTATCCATATTGAATTTTAAAGCAGAGTATTATTTGCTCATTAAAATATGGGTAAGTTATTTTACCAAATCCATTTCTTACCCGACCCATTTTACCCATATAAAATATGGGCGGGTTGAATTATTATCCATTTTCAACACGCCCAAATTTGACCCAACCCATCCATTTGCTACCACTACAGAATGAAGATGCTACCAAAACATATTGATCCTGTTGTTTTGCTAAAAAATAACTCAAAATCAACGCTATAGAACCATAAAAACACTAAAATTCAGTAGAGAATAACCAGATCAACATTATAAAACACACCAATAAGCAAAAACTCAAACATGCAACGTTGATCTGTGTTTTATAGCATTGGTTTGGCTCTACTGATTTTTAGTGTTTTTGTGGTTCTATAACATTGATTTTGAGTTGTTTTTGTGCAAAACAACAGGATCAGTATGTTTTGGTAGCATCTTCATTGGTTATCTGTACTGATTCTTGGTGATTTAATGATTTTTGTGGTTTTGTAACTTTGATTTTGGGTTGTTTCTGTGCAAACCACAGAAAAATACTCATTTCCTCGCTTTTATACTACTTTTTGTTCCTTTTTTTGTTTTATCTCTATGTTTTGATAACTCTTCATTCGTTATCTGAGTGATTCTTAGTGATTTCATGATTTTTGTGGTTTGGTAGCTTTGATTTTGAGTTGTTTTTGTACCTTTCGTTGGTTTGATACTACTTTTTGTTCTTTTTTGGTTTTATCTCTATATTTTGATAATTCTTTGTTCGTTATCTGGACTGATTCTTAGCGATTTCATGATTTCTGTGCTTTTGTAGCTTTGATTTTGTTTTGTTTCATTATAAAACCACAGAAAAATGGTCATTTTCTCACTTTGATACTACTGTTTGTTTCTTTTTTTTGTTTTATCAACTCTCCGTTGGTTATCTGGGCTGATTCCTAGTGATTTAACGTTTTTTAGCGTCGATTCTCAGTTGTTTATACACGAAACCTCAAGATGTTTTTATAAGTCAAAATGTGATGTCGATTACATCATGCCATTTTCCTTAGGCAGAACTACTTCGAGGAAAAAAAAATTATTTCCTAAAAATAAAAGTGAATTCAAGTCGATATGAAATTAGAGTTTTAGAGATACCTTTGAGAGCTGACAACGGTGCCAGGGAAGATGATATGCTGGAAAAACATAATCCACTGGAGAAGGAAGCTGTTATGGTTGAGCCATGGAGCCATCGATGGAAAAGAAGAGACAGGGATGGAGTTGAAGCGATTCGGAAACCCTACTTATGGAGTTAGTGTGTTATGTAGAAATTGATATTTTTCTACTTTTCTAATTTTAGTTGGGCCTCTTGGGCCTTTTGTCCTGAGATTGATCAATAAAATCGGACCATTGGTCCAAATTTAATTTAAATTTTTTTTTCAAATCAATACATCATAAATTAAAAAAAAGAGACTTTAATTTTTGTTATTTACTTTTCAAAACAAAATTTCATTTTATTATTAGTTAGGAAATAAGAGAGACATTTTCCCTACACCTATTTATATAAAAATAAAAATAAATAAATAAAGGAGGCAATTTTTTTTTTTTTAAAAAAGAAAATAAATGATTGAAGTTAAAGCAAAAAGGAAGTCTTAAACCATAAACCCTACAGAGAGGACGTGGAGAATTCCCTGTTAAGTCTGCTACTTCCGGCAGCTGCATTCTCCCATTTCCTCTTACTTTACTCATTGAAATTCTGAAGGCAATGTTCAGAGCTGCTGTAGCTGTTGCTTCGTCAATCAGGTTATACTCATTTGTCACAATTTTCTGATCAAACACTTATTTCCTGATTCAACATACTCTAATGGAATACAAAGTTCGCTAACACTTAAACAATGCTTATTGTCAGGTCATCAACTTCCAGGAAATTGGTAAAATATCCATTCTAGTGTGATTTTAATTGGAACATTCTAGAATTTGTCTCTGAACAATTCATTGAGTGAATTGTATTTATGGCTTATTTGCTTGATTTTTTGTTTTTGGTTTGTGGTGAAGGTTTCTAGTAGGATTATTTCCAGCAGAAATTATGTTGCCAAGGATATCAGTTTTGGTAGCCACGCACGGTTAGCCATGTTACAGGGAGTTAATGAGCTTGCAGAAGCTGTAAAAGTCACTATGGGACCAAAGGTAATTAGGATTTATGTAATGCCTCTCTTGGTCTGTTGCTTACAGAATTGGTCACTGATATCGTATACTAGGAAGACAATTTGAATTAGATCTTAATGTTGATTGAAAAAAAGGAAACTAATCAGACATGTTACAAATATGAGACCTATGATATGAAGCTTAGCGTTTCCCTTCTGATCTTTACATTCTCTTAAAATTTACTTAACATGAACACTTGACGAGGAACACATTCATATGCTTGCAAATGTTTCTTGTTTCGAAGTACTTGGTGAAGAACAAAGCCATATTGGACACTACAAAAAAAAAAAAAAACCATATGATGAGTTTCAGTTTTCATCAGTGATTTATCTTTTATTCAAACTCATAAAAGGATAAAATGGTGTATGCTTAGTTTACAAATTTTAATTACTGGGTAAAACATGTTATAGCACTAGAGAATGCTAGTATTTTAATTATCTCTATCACCCTTTCTTCTGAAAGGTTCAATGTGCTGTAAAATGACTTTCCTCCAAAACTTAAATTAATAATAGATATTAACATCTTGAGTATTGCATTTTTCACAAGGTCTCTTTATTGAAAAGAATAATTTGGGTCATCATCATACTGAAGACAATTCTTCGTCTTTTTGGCACAATCCAGGGCCGTAACGTGATTATAGAGAAAAGTCCTGGGAATCCCAAGGTCACAAAGGATGGTGTTACTGTAGCCAAAAGCATCAACTTTGAAGAAAAGGCAAAGAATTTGGGAGCTGATCTTGTGAAGCAGGTTGCCAATGCTACTAATTCAGTTGCTGGAGATGGTAAGATCTATACTTTGGATTAGCTTATTTGTGAGTCATATAAATTTGTTATTTTGCAGTAGATATTATGCCATGGTAAAGGAACTTCTATATTCGTCACTTTTTTTTTCCTGAAAAGAGATCTTTAGTGTATATTACAGTCTTGAATCTTTGAGGTGCACTTTTTGAGTATGATGATTGTAACTTGTGGCGTCAAGCTTTACATGAGTTTGTCTAAATTGAATTTCATACGGCAACAGGTACCACCTGCGCAACTGTGCTTACCCAGGCAATTTTCATAGAAGGTTGCAAAGCTGTTGCTGCAGGTGTAAGCGTGATGGATTTGCGTAATGGCATTAACATGGCTGTTGATGCTGTTGTTGCTGACTTGAAGAGCAGAGCAGTCATGATTAGCACCCCAGAGGAAATTACACAGGTGAACGGTTAATGGAGATTTGAGCCAACTTGTATCATGCCGTGGACAAACATATCAATCAATCAATAGACAAACCTAAAATGCGAACTACTTGGGGATACTAAATCAGATGGAGCTGCAGACAAATAGACAAGATATAAATCTAATAAACCTTAGTTAAGCCTGCTTTCTGCAAGTCATAATTCAGTATCAGGCAATATCACTTCACCAGACTGCTCTCACAATTCGATATTGCTTTCCTATTTTCAATCTTCCGGTTCTAGTTGTGGTATTGGCTCTTCGTTTTGCCAAACTGACTTATCAACTGGGAAAAATAATCCTCTTCCTGAAAATATGATGAAATACTTTTTTCTCTTTTTTATAACTTTTTCTGTTACTGCTTTCTTTTTCCCTTTTTACTTTTTCTGGTGGTGGGTAAGCATGTAGTGACTGTAGTTAGTGCCTATGCGCCCCAAGCAGGTCTAGAGGAGGAAGTCAAGAGGCTCTTTTGGGAAGAATTGGATGAGGTGGTGAGGGGCATACCAATGACGGAAAAGCTTTTCATTGGGGGAGACTTTAACGGACATATTGGGGCTACCAGTAGTGGGTTTGAAGATGTCCATGGAGGCTTTGGTTTTGGGGAAAGGAATGGAGGGGGGACGTCTCTCTTGGATTTTGGCAAAGCCTTTGAGTTAGTTATTGCTAACTCATGTTTCCAGAAGAGGGAAAGTCACTTGATAACCTTTCAGAGTGCGGTAGCTAAAACTCAAATTGATTACCTACTTCTACGAAAAGGTGATAGAAGCCTTTGTAAGAATTGCAAAGTTATTCCGAGTGAGAGTATTTCCACTCAACATAGGCTTCTAGTGATGGACATAGAGATTAAGAGAGAAAAGAAGAGGAAGATTGTCTATGCCCAACCGAGGATTAGATGGGGGGGTCTAACTCCTGCCCTGTCGCTTGAGATGGAAGGAAAGTTGAGAGACTTAGAGGCCTGGAGTAGTAGTGGAGATGTGAATAATATGTGGGACAATACTGCTGGTTACATTCGAAAGGTAGCCTCTGAGGTACTAGGGGTTTCGAGAGGAACCTTTGGGGGACGTCGAGGTGATTGGTGGTGGAATGAAGAAGTTCAAGACAAAGTAAAAGCTAAGAAGGTGGCCTATACAAAGTGGTTGGAGTGTAGGGAGGAGGATGAAAAACAAAGGCTTAAGGAGATTTATAAGACGGCTAAGTCAGAAGCAAAGATGGCGGTGACGAGTGCTAAGACAGCAGCGTTTGAGCGCCTATATGAGGAGTTAAGTGATAAAGGCGCGGACAAGCGAATGTATAGGCTTGCTAAAGCGAGAGAAAGGAAAGCTCGCGACTTGGATCAAGTGAAGTGCATCAAGGATGAGGAGGGGGAAGTGTTAGTGGATGTGACTTCTATTAAACAAAAGTGGCAAGCTTACTTTTATAAACTTTTAAATGAAAAAGGAGATAGTGATATTGAGCTGGGCGAGTTAGCATATTCCGAAAGTCATCGAGACTTTGGTTATTGCAGGCGGTTCAGAGTTGAGGAGGTTAGAAGGGCTATTAGTAGGATGAAGAGAGGGAGGGCGCTCGGACCGGATGAGATTCCGATAGATTTTTGGAAGAGCATGGTCAAGGATGGCATAGAGTGGCTGACTAGACTGTTCAATACTATCATGAAGACGGCTAAGATGCCGGAGGAATGGAGGAGGAGTACAATGGTCCCACTGTACAAGAACAAAGGTGATATTCAAAGTTGTAATAATTACAGGGGTATCAAGTTGTTGAGTCATACTATGAAGGCATGGGAGAGAGTGGTGGAGATGAGGGTGAGAAAAGTAGTTTCTATCTCAGAAAACCAGTTTGGATTCATGCCAGGACGGTCGACTACTGAAGCGATCCACCTTGTTCGGAGATTAGTGGAGAAATACAGGGAAAGTAAGAAGGACCTTCATATGGTGTTCATTGATCTTGAGAAGGCCTATGACAAAGTCCCGAGGGATGTCCTATGGAGGTGTTTGGAGATGAAAGGCGTCCCAATGGCATATATTAGAGTGATAAAGGACATGTATGACGGGTCCATAACTCGGGTAAGAACGGTGGGAGGAGATTCTGAATATTTTCCTGTTCAGATGGGACTTCACCAAGGATCTGTGCTAAGCCCTTTTTTATTTTCCTTGGTGTTGGATGAGCTGACGCGATCTATCCAGGAGGGAGTCCCATGGTGTATGTTGTTTGCAGATGACATAGTACTGATTGATGAGACCCGGACCAAAGTTAATGATAGGTTGGAGGTTTGGAGACACGCTTTGGAGACTAAAGGATTTTAAACTGAGCAGGACCAAAACAGAATACTTGGAGTGCAAATTCAGTGTAGCGAGGGAGGAAGCAGACATTGATGTGAGACTTGCAGCTCACCTTATCCCCAAGAAGGAAAGCTTCAAGTATCTGGGGTCTATCATCCAGAGTAGTGGGGATATCGACGATGATGTCACACATCGTATTGGGGCGGCTTGGACAAAATGGAGGTTGGCCTCTGGAGTATTGTGTGATAAGAAGATACCATCTAAACTCAAAGGTAAGTTCTACAGAATGGTGGTTAGACCTGCTTTGTTGCATGGGGTGGAGTGTTGGCCAATAAAGAATGTACATGTTCAGAAAATGCAGGTCGCAGAAATGAGGATGTTACGATGGATGTGTGGTCACACCAGGAGCGACAAGATTAGGAACGAGGTCATTAGGGAGAAGCTAGAGGTGGCCCCTGTAGCTGACAAGATGAGGGAAGCGAGACTGCGATGGTTTGGACATGTACAGAGAAGGAGTACTGATACCCCTGTTAGAAGGTGTGAGAGATTAGATGTGGGAGCTATACGTAGGGGTAGAGGTAGACCAAAAAAGTATTGGGGGGAGGTGATTAGAAACGATATGGTGAAACTTGATCTCACCAAGGACATGACCTTAGATAGGAAGGAGTGGAGGTCGAGAATTAGAGTAGCAGGCTAATAGGGAGGATAGGAAGGAGTGGTAATTGTCTGTCTTTTATATGTTATTTATCTGCCTTTATATGTTTACTATCTTGTATCTAGGTATTATTATGTGCTCTTCTCTTTTTGCCTGTGTATCGTATCTAGCGTGTTCTGCTGATGGGTTTTTGTGACGAGGGTTTCCAGGAAACAGCCTCTCTACCTATGTGGTAGTGGTAAGGTCTGCGTACATCTTACCCTCCCCAGACCCCACTTGTGGGATTTCACTGGGTATGTTGTTGTTGTTGTACTTTTTCCTTTTACTTGAGAACATGATGCTTTCATTTTCTTTTCCCTACTTTACTGTTAAAATTAGGTCTTTACAAGTTATGATCAAGAACAATGCTGTAATTTGAATATAACTGCATGACATGCAAATTTACCAGCACATCTGTATAATTGTGCATTCCTTACAACTTATCTGAGAGGACTTGTTGAAGGCTAGTGCTGTTAACTGAGTAAAACACATTTGGAGTTCTTACATGTTAGCCCCCTAAATGGTCCCCCAATTTGATGATGTTATGTTTCTTCGAATAGGTGGGTACTATATCTGCAAATGGCGAACGTGAAATTGGGGAAATAATAGCTCGAGCCATGGAAAAAGTTGGGAAGGAAGGAGTCATTACTGTTGCTGTAAGTTATGCTGATAAGTGTTTCTGAACAAATGCACTGACAACTGTTTAAGCTTGAAATTAAAATCTCATATATTTTGAATTAACAGGATGGAAATACCTTAGATAATGAGTTGGAAGTGGTAGAAGGCATGAAGCTTGACCGTGGTTATATATCTCCTTATTTTGTCACGGACTCAAAGACTCAAAAATGTGTATGTATTATTTCTACTGCTGAGAGTTTTCTCAACTGGGGACTTGGGAGTTTAGATGTTAAAGTGTAGACTGAAATTTCTCAAAAATGTATGGTCAGTGGCTTGAAGTGTAGAAGAATGGCTCAATGATGCAGATGCTAGCAACTTCCATTGTTACTGCAGAAAACATTGTCACGATCTTCCCCAAATCCTTCCATTTCTTAGTGGCAATTGGCAACATTTCCTCATTTGTTCTGTCAGCCAATGCATACGCCACATGACACAACCATCTATATATCCTGAATCAACTTATAAAGTTCATAACATGATATTCTGACTTGCATGTAAACAGGAATTGGAAAATCCATTGATCCTTATCCATGACAAGAAAATCTCAGATTTGAACTCGCTTGTGCGGATATTGGAGCTTGCCCTTAAGGTAATCAGTATCTTCTAAGAGTTTATGTGTGTGTGTGTTTGGGATATTGATCTTCTAACTTTCTTCCCCGACAAGCGTGACACATATCTTTTCCTTTTCTGGAATAAAAGAGAGCCTTATTGATAAAAAGCAAAGAAATATAATGCTAATTCAGAATTTTATTTTTAAAAAACATAGTGCTAATTCACTATGGTGAAGAGGAACAGTTCTTCTGTTAAGAAAATAGGCAAATGCTGAAAAAAAGCTTAATGAACCATTTTATAAAGGGAGCCTTCCAGCCATGTTGCATGGCTGTAAGTGCCAGATCCCAGAGAAGTTGTTTCTTTGTTTGGATAAAATATATGTCTGTGCAAGTTACAGATGCTGAATAATAGATGCAGAAGTGAATACACCAGTGAAAATTGAAAGGAATTGTTCTTTCGTGGGAATGTTAGTTGCTCAGTTTGGTTGGCTACGTGAGGATCGATCCCCCACTTTGTAATACCCTCCTCCCTTTCTCTTTCCCTTCCCCTACCCCCAGTTACGGCAAAATAATAATTGTCCTTTTCCAATAAATGCAAGATAATCATCACAACATTGTTTTCTATCTCTTTTGCAGAGACGGAGGCCTCTGTTAATTGTTGCTGAAGATGTTGAAAATGATGCATTAGCTATGCTTATCCTAAACAAGCATCGTGCTGGGATTAAGGTATTGAGTTTTCACTAGTTGTTTTCATTTTTTATTATCATGTTTCAGCATATAAGTTTTGAGGATCATTTTCCTGTGCTTATTTGTAACTAGCCCCCCTACCGCTCATCCCCAGAATGTCATTTACTTCAAGTTGCTTTAAGGTCTTTGATTAACACTGTCGTTTGGGGTCAATAGAAGATCCAACTTTGGTCTTGTTTTTGTCTTTTATATTGTTTCAGCATTTAAGTTTGAGGATCATTAGTCTGCACATTTTTGCAACTACTCCCTGTTGATAACCAGAGTTTCATGTTACTTTTAGGTCTGTGCCATTAAAGCTCCTGGTTTTGGGGATAATAGAAGAGCCAACTTGGAGGACCTGGCAGTTCTTACTGGAGGAGAGGTAAGACACCCATTTCTTGCTCCAATTTATTGTTGGTTTATCACTGTAATTTCAAATTCTTAATGTTTTGTACAGGTCATTAGTGAAGAACGTGGTTTGGATCTGAACAAAGTTCAATTTGATATGCTTGGTACTGCGAAAAAGGTTTGTGTATTCACTATTCAGTATTATTTTGCATCAATTTGAAGTGTTTATATACATGCAAAGTATACAAATCTCTTTTTGAGCAGGTTACTGTTTCCCTTGATGACACCTTAGTTCTGCATGGAGGTGGGGACAAAAAGCTAATTGAAGAAAGGTGTGAGCAGGTACTGATGCTTTATCCTCTTCTTTCATTTTACGGTATTATGAAAATTACATTGGGTGTTGTATCCATTTCCTTTGTCCCTACTTTGTGATTCCTTTGAAGAGCCAAGAGATGGCGCTCTGTCATATATTTTGTATTCTTCTCTTTGAATTAATTTATTATGTTGTATTTCAAATTGCTTATTTGGAAGATCTGAATTCCCTGTGGATATATCTAGAACAGAGAGTCATTAGTTTTATTTATTTTTTCATTAAATATCATTGACATTGCATGTTCCCCGGTTGAGTAACCACTGACAAATTGTGCATCTCTGAACAGCTAAGGATAGCTAAGGAAAAGAGTAGTGCTATGTTTGACAAGGAGAAAGCTCAGCAGCGTTTGTCAAAGCTATCTGGTGGTGTTGCTGTTTTCAAGGTATATTCCTCAGGATTTGAACATCCTACATTTGCATTTGGTTACACTCTTTCATCCTAATAGGATCTGCACACCATTTCAGGTTGGAGGGGCCAGTGAGGCGGAAGTTGGGGAAAGGAAAGATAGGGTTACAGATGCCTTAAATGCAACAAGGGCTGCTGTGGAAGAGGGCATTGTTCCAGGTTGGTTATTTTATTGAATGAATCGTCTCTGCTACTGTTGACCTGACAAAATGACTATGTTTCCTTAGGTGGTGGTGTTGCTCTCCTATATGCGACCAAATGTCTTAAAGGCCTTCAGACTGCAAATGATGGGCAAAAAAGAGGAGTTGAGATCATTGAGAATGCCCTCAAGGTTCACATCTTCTAGACTTTTATGTTCTTTTTGTGCTAGTTCCTCTCCAATTGGTTATTTTCTGTACTGACATTGGAATTCTTTGCCACTTCACAGGCACCTACTTTTACAATAGCTTCAAATGCTGGCACAGATGGTGCCTTGGTTGTAGGCAAGCTCTTGGAACAAGATGATCTGAATCTAGGATATGATGCAGCTAAAGGTTTGTGTTCTCACATCTCAGTAACTCAATTTGTCTGATCGCTTTGTGTAGATGTTGCCTTATGGTAAACCAGTAATCGACATGTGAAATAAAATAATCCACCCTCTATCTCTAAGTGAAATGGCTCAGTTGGGAACAATCTTTTGAGTTGATTTTCAGCATCAGATCAATAAACTTTGGAGATCGTACTTGTACGTTTAGAAACTGTATAAAGTGGAGTTTCATATATTTAAAAACTCTTCAAAGAAAGTAGTAAATAAACCAAAGTTGTTTGATAATCATACATGTCGCATCTAAAATGGACATCGGGAGTGCTACGATCCTAATTGTAGAGAACTTCCCGTAAAGTTTATACTACATGGGAAAAATGCATTTTCGTTTTGTTCTTGGGGAACAATACATTTATGGAATTTTAATGGCTTTTTCCGGAAAATGTCCTCTATGTAAGAGTCGGAACATATGTTTCAAAAGAAATTTGACTGGGGTATCTGCTTCTTTGTTACTAAATTTACATCCTGTTCTAACATACAATTGAGAAATCTGTACGTGTGCTTCTGAATGGACATAGAATACTTGACAAAGAAATTACAAGTTTTATTTGCACGGTTTAATTGACTGCTGTTTACTCTCATTTCTGTAAAAACATATGTTGGTGCTCTTTTGCATAAGCAGGTACCTATAGACACATGGTGAAGGCTGGAATTATTGATCCCCTGAAAGTAGTTAGAACAGCATTAGTAGATGCAGCCAGGTAAAGATCAGATCATACCACGTTCCAGTAAAACACTAGGTAAATCTGTCACTTGTATTAACAACGAATGGCTATATATACTACAGCGTCTCTTTGCTATTGACGACAACTGAGGCTGCCATTGTGGACCGTCAAGGAGAGAAAAACCCACTTGCAAACCGTATGCCAAACATGGATGGCATGTACTAATAATGTAGAGAACACAGATGGAACGGTTGATGATCGTGCGATGAGGGAGCAATCCTAAGGCGTTCTGCACATGGTCCCTTCATACAAGTTTTAGTTCTTTTTTGAATCTTAAATAGTTTCTCAGTGATTTATTTGGAATTTATGTGAATTGACCACAAATACTGAAGAGACTGTTAATTATCCCAGTATATTAGAAAGTTTGTGTATGGGATTTACTGATAGCTCCAGGTCTTATTGACCTCTTACTAGTCATGCCCAGAAAGAAGATAATTTGCTTCTACTGTTTATGCTCTACATAGAAATACTGTGGGAGATGACTTTTTAAAGAGCATTTTTTATTGAGAAGCTATGCCAGTCAAGATTGTCCCATGTTTTAGTTTTGATTTGCTAATCAATAGGATTGTATTAATTAATTTATAGTAGCATTACTTTATGCAAATATATGAATTGATTCATACTCCTTGGCCCTTTCAATTTAAGTATCTTTGTTTAAAATGAATTGCTCTGTTTATATTCAATAATTTTCTAACTTTTAATATCATAATGGCTCTTTTAAAACGAAAAGATTTTAAAGCAAATTTTACTATATAATATATATCTTTAATTTAAAATTTAAAATTTAAAATTCAAAAACATTTATTAATTCTTAAACTTTATATTAAACTTAAACTAAGACATATAAGTCGAAATAGAAAGTAACAAAATTTAAATTTTGTTAAAATTAAGAAAAGCGGAATACATTGACATTTCCTTAAATATATTGATATATTTTATTTGGACATTCGTGTATGTTTTTACTTTTCAAACACACATTATGTATATTATTTAATGTGTATAATTAAAGAAAGTGATTCGTTTATTCAAATATAATAAATAAAGTCTTAGTACGTATTTGGTGAAAACCAAATTGTTCATAGCATATTTTGAACCTGCTCTCAAACATCAGGGACCATTTTTGTCATTTTCTCTTCTATTTTGAGGGAGTTACTTTGCCAGGGACTACAAGTGTTAATTTTGACAAACTTAAAAGGATCAAAACTGCTAAATGCATACTTGATGTAGCATTTTAAAGGGACTATGTTGAACATATACTTAAATATAAGACCATATTTGTCATTTCTCACACATATATAATCTACGGTACATTACACATGGAGCTCTAGAACCCGCCAATTTCCTGAATTTCCAATGTTCTTTACAGAACCCAAACCCTGCTTCTGCACAAAGTAAAAATCAGTACAACTTCGCCGGAAAAGTTCACCGACGGCGACGAAGATGATAATCGAGAAAGTGGAATTAGGAAAGGGAAATGCAACAGCATCACCTGGTTACAAATCGCCCTTCTCCATCGGCGATGAAGTCGAGGTTAGCAGAGAGGAAGTGGGTTTTAGCGGAGCTCGTTACGAAGCCGTCATTGTTGAACCATTGAAGTCACCAGTTCAGACTCCGTATCCGAAAAGCGAAAATAAGAAAAGGGGTTTTTGGGTTGAGTACAAGCATTTATTATCTGACCAAGGTGATTCCGTACCGAAACGTGAATTCATCAGAAAACAGTCCCTTATACGACCCGCACCACCAGTTGCTAAGTGGGATCAGCGGCGGTCTTTTCGAGTGGACGATGTTGTTGATGCATTTCATCTTGCAGGGTGGTGGACTGGGGTGGTTGTTTCAATTGTTTGGGATGATGGTGGTAATAATGGTTGTCGGTTCCGGGTGGGTTTCAAGGACCCGGATGAGCAGATTGAATTTGCTGAACATGACTTGAGGTTACATCTTGATTGGGTTGGTGGAAATTGGGTCCGTCCTGGTCCGTCCCATGAAAAGGTACTCCCTTTCAGGCTTTCACACCTCAACAAGCAAATTGGTGGAATGACACGTTTCTCTATTTAGTAAATAATGTAACTTCATTTCCATTCAGATACGTTACATAAATTGGGACGGAGGGAGTATTAAATTTTACCTTCAATTTGCTTGTGTTTATTTAAGATCAATAGTAAAGATTATTTGTACTGGTTTTATACAAGGAGGTTGGGTGTTTACAAATTGCATGCAACCAATTTTCTCATATCTGAACATGGAATCTTAATAAAAAAATTCACCAATTTGAAAAATGATAACCGATTCAACGGCAATTTTGATGATGTACTGTGTGGTGTTCTTACCAGAGTGGTTGATGTGTTTCCTTGTATATGCTGGGTGGCCACTTCTCTGTTGTTTTCCCTATGTTGTGCACTTTCTCAACGCTAGATATGATTTTGCATTTGCATCTGCTAATTAATAGATTGTTCAGCAGACTCTATCTACATTTGCATCCACTGATAAATGAATTTTGTGAATTAGTTTGGAACTCAAAGTCTCAGTCACTTGTAGCTAGTGTAATATTTATTATTGTCGAGCCCCACATTGGTGCGATGAGTAGAAATTGGTTAGGGTTGATTTAGGCCAAAAGTCATTTTTTCCCATCTCAATTCATAGTTTACTGATGTTAGCCCCCATATTGAATTGTCCACACTCCAAACCTCCAGTCTTGGGAGTGAGAGGGTGCTGAGTCCAACATTGATGGGATAAGGAGAAATTGATCTCTTTATATAATCGTGGGCAATCTTCACCTCTTTAGCTAACTTTTGAGGTTGAGTTAGGCTCAATGTCTATTTCTTTATTAGTAATATTTTGATTGGACCTCCCATATCACTGATAACGATCCTTATGCCCATATTGTGTCAAAAATATCTTTTTGTTCCCATATCTTCTCAGTTCAATTAGTGCAATGGTTTATTTCCTTGTCCAGTTTATGTTTCAGGGAGAGTATAGGTCATTTTGTCAAGAAGAATATCACTTGCTAGTAAGATGGTAGAGCATGTAATTTGTTAGTTCGCACGACGACGGTAATAATATCTAAGTTCATCATGTGCTAGCCTAATTATTTTCCTGCTATAAGTTCAATGGATATCTGTCTGTGTTAATAATGATGTTATGTCCAAATCTTGGGAGTAGTTGTCTATGAGATAACCACAATTTGGCTAAAAAATTGACATGTGCTGTATCTTTTCCTGAGTTTTTGTTATGTCTTCCTAACACAATATCTTGAAAATGCCATTGTACATCTAATTTTTCCTGGTTTCATTTTTCAAAATTTTACATCGTTGAGCAATATAGTCACTCACTCCTGTGCCAATTGTATCAGATGTCTCTTCAAATGGGAACTTCAAGTCCCACATTAAATCACACGAGGAAGGGAACAACCTCTTCTAAGAAGAAACTGACTGATGAGGTACGACCTCCAAAGAAGTTAAGAAGTAGAAAACGTAATGTAGAAGCTTTGGAGAATCAAGAATTACCTGGGCCTTTTGTATCTGGGAAGGTATTTGTAAGTGGTTTCTACCATCTTATGCTGAGCTCATGCTTTTTACTTCTGATGTTTTGCATGATAACTCATCAATTTTGTTTCTATTCTTTTTAAACTTTTGTAACATTTATTTCTTTTGATAACTGTTTTGTCCGACTTTTACTTGCTACACTCCACTAGCACAAGTATTGGGTAATTCTGTCTACCGAGGCTTGGATAGATGGAAGAAATCACCAATATTGTTGTCTCTTATGAGATTTGAACCCGAGCTCATGGTTCTTAACCCACTTCCTTGAGTGTGATCCTCATGGTTCTAAATTCACTTCATTTAAATGTTGTTATCAAATGTTGTCCATAAACACTAATTAGTACTAATTTTATTAGTTATATTTGGAGGTTTTCTTGGATACTTGAAATGAGGTCCGGGTGGGTGGGTTTCCAAAATAAATATTAAGCTCCAATTTGGATAAACTTCAAGGGTACCCAAAAAAAAAAAAGAAGAAGAAGAGAGAGAGCAAAATTAAGACTAACTTAGATAAATTCAATATATCTCTCAATGTTGTAAAATCAGTTCCATTGTAAAGCTTTAAAATTTTCTTTAAAAAATCCAAAAATTAAGGAAAACTAATATACGATTACGAATATTTCTAAAAGTTCAAAAGCCAATTTCATTCTCAAGTGCACATCCAATTAGTGCATTATTTGTTATGTATAAACCTCATTTCTGCTACCAACTTCTTTGTTCCCATAGCAATCTACATTAAAAAATTCATCTCCGAAAAATAAATCTTCGACTTTATACTTCTGCATATACCCAAACTCACATGCTCAAATTGATCATGAAAACTATGGACTTCATAGCTATGAAGACTAAAATATTTTTTTGAAATTGGTAAGGTTAGCTAGGAGGACTAAGATATTATCCCAAAAATCTGCCCTCCAACCTCATATCTAAGATAAGACTTCGTATTTATTGTGAAAAATTACTGCACACAGTATGAAAATCTATCAAGGTACCCTATACATAAGCAATTTAATATTACATAAGATGTACCTTACACTTTTCATTAGCCCTATTTTCATATGCATATTCTTACTTCCCGTTGTGCTATATGTGGCATCATGCATTCTGTCCTGCGTCCCAAATAACATAGTGATCTTACAAAAAAAAACACGATCCTCTATAAATCCAGAAAAAACTTGCCTAAAAAATCTATGTTCCATAAAAGCCAAAGAACATTCTTACACTCATTTTATTACAACTTAGTGCACAAGGAAAGTTAATATTTTCTAGGAAAATGTTGATACTACATATATATTTTTTTGTTTCTATGTGTAGCGTTCACTCACACACTTAATTATTATTTTTGCTCATCATGGTATTAAGCTAATCAAGTTGTAAAAGATAAATACATGGACAAAAGAAATTATGCACCATAATCAAGTTTTTCATGAAAAAGAAGGTTGGATGATACATAATGCAGTTTAGAATCAACCAAGAGAAAAGAAGAAAACCCACAATAAGAAAGCGAACAAAGGAAAACACAGAAAATCACCCCTAACAACACATAACAACATACTATCTTGTTTTCATCTTATTATTGCCTTCAATCCTCAAGAGCTTTCCCATGAGGTAGCGGCAAGGTGTGCCTACACTCTATCCTCCTAGACCCTACTTTGTGAGATTTCACGAGTCTGTTGCCGTTTTGATCCTCAGACTTGTGAAGATTAATGTAATTACTTTGTACTCTTCTCCAGACTTCATTGTTGTCTTGTCTCCAACTGGACACCACCCTCGTTTCCTTGCGAGAAGTTTAAAAATGTAACTCTTTGCTACAATTCTTCATGGTGCTGTGAAAAAAACTAAATAAAAGGAATTTTAGCAGCGACAAATGTTTTACGGGAACAAATTTCCCAAATTCCTCAAAATAAAGTTAATTAGTTATTTAGTACTAATAAGCATGGAATGACCATCATAGACTTATGAGCCTACAAAAACACATCATGGTTTGAGACGACCACCCTTTTGAATAACAACATTTGAAGATAAAGATAACTAATCCACCCAAAAATAGCTACAACAGATTGCTGGTATAATTTCTCATGGAAATTTTTGCAATGCATTTTGTGCCGTATCTGCAAAGAAGGAAAATTTGGTCAAATTACATCTCTGGAAAGCTCAATATATCCAAAATCAGCAGATTAAATTTATGACAAACCTGCAAATGAAGTTTTATTTTTATTTGTTTATATATTCCAGAAAGATTCAACCGTACTTTTCTATAGTTCCAAAACAAACCTTGCAAGATGAAGCTGAAATGGACACTTTTAACTTTCACTGAATAAAGACGTTCTGTCTTCCAAACATATTTAAGAGCCGTCGTGAAGAGATAAAAGAAAACGGGCTAGCAAACTACTTTCATTGGAGAAAAACGTTTGATCTTACGTTTGGATTTTTATGCGTATCATAATTATCCTTCTTGAGAAAAGGAGAGAAAAATGATGTGCCTGTTGATTTTTGAAGAAGTTTCTTTTGGATTTGTAAAAATAGTAAAGTAGATAAATAGGGAAAATAGGATTAAAGGCAAAAAAATTGAGAAAAAGATAATTGGATTTCTTGCTCATTGAGACGTGCCATATCACCAGGTTTATATCCCCCCAATTATATATTTATATATCGGATAGAATGATTCTGTCTTAAGTAACAAGGATTTAATGGTCTTCTAAACCTTATTGATTCTATGCTATCTGCATGTTTCATTGCTCTCTCTGTTCAAGAATAGCTGATACAGCATACTTATTTGCGATCTTTGCAACACTTGGGAAATTTTAACCTGTGGGAAGCATTCAGAGTTAGTTTATGTCGGAACAAAATTGGTTTGTCAATCTTTCTTTTAGTTTGTCAACTGCGTAAAAGAGACATTTTCACTATGCTTGACCAACCCAAAAGGACTTTAAAGAAGGTTGGTTTTATCTTCCATTGAATTGATTCTCCTTTTATTTTCTGTTGTTGTGGTTAGAGTTTCACCGACTCTAGTCCTTTAGCTCATTGACCAGAGTGTTGAGAAAATTGACATTTTTACTTCAGAACCTTCAAGCATTAAGAGAACATGAGAAGTTGAACTACTATTAGTGTTTTTACATTATACCCAGCAATGTTTTCTCTACGAACCTTCTCTTTTAGATCCTGTTTTCCCTTTTTGTGAAAACTATATGTGTTCTGTGGTGAAGGGAATGAGATTCTCGAATATCTGTTCTTTCCCGTCTGTTTTACCATTCTCTTGGTACAGACCTGATTGTCCGATTTCCCACTTCCCCAGCGCATTGAAAAATTAAAAAGAAAAAAGAGATTAGATCCCAACATCTTGTGCCTTGAAGAACTAAATTTGCTTCTTAAACATACTTTAATAATCTTTTCTTTTACCTGTCCCTAGTAGCTCCTGGCCTTTTGCACCCTTGGTGATTAAATTCACATTCTTAAGGTTGGAGTGGAGGGTGCTTACCACCTAAACAACCCCTTTTGTCAACAACAGACAACCACCACCTTTCTTGTCATACTTCAATGTTCAAGCTCTATAATTACTGATAAAAAAATCAAGTTCTATGGTTTGTTCTATGTTAAATTGAACTTCACTGGCTACTGATATGTTTAGCATGTTTATCAAATTTGATTCAGATTATAACCTAATCAGCATTGTTAATTGTGAGTAATATTGGAGAAGAATATTATTGAATTGTTGTCTACAGTATTATATTGAGACCCTATTTATAGATACTATATTAGACTTCTTTTCCAACTGGGAAACTAGGATACTAGAATACAATCCTTTTCCAATTAGGATTCCATATACTATTACTATTCCTAATCCTATTCTAAGTAGGATTGTAGATATTATTCTTATTCATGTTCCTATTCTAACACTCCCTCTCAAGTTGGTGCATATAAATCATATGCACCTAACTTGTTACAAATGTAATTAATACGATGCCCGATGAAGAACTCGGTAAGATATCTGTAAGTTGAACACCCGACTTCACAAAATTGTCAGTCAATCTCAATGTGCTTGGTCTTCTCATGAAAGACTATAAAACACAGAGTGATAAATTCCTGAAGTACAGTGCTAAACTGTCCAAGCCAAGCTTGAGAAGAGTGTTTTAGATCATAGAGTGACCTACACATTTGATATACAAGGCCATCGGACTCCCGCTAAGCAACAAAATCAGGTGGTTGCTTCATGTAGATTTCTTTCTCGAGATCATCACAGAGAAAAGCATTCTTAATATTCAACTGATTAAAAGGTCAATGGAGAATGACAATATGGGTCATCTCGAAATTGCTCCAAGAAAGTCACTTTAAAACTGGTCGAAATTTGCTCATGCGTCGAATTATTAGATTTGATGGCTGAAAGTAATCACAAATTGAGACTTATAATTATACAAGTAGGGTCGGAATGATGACACGTCCCTACTGAGAAAGCATTATATAGGTAAAGTCGGAATGATGACATGACCCTACTAGAAAATAAAAATTATATAGGTAGGATCATATTGACGGCACGACCCTACTGAAAAAGAGAAATTGTATGTATAGGGTTGCAATGATGACACAACCCTGCAAAGAAAGAATTATATAGGTAAGGTCAGAATGATGTCACAACCCTACACAAATCAAATTTGATGAGTCACCGAAAAGACGTATGGAACTACGCAAATCAAATTTGAGTCACCAAAAAAGACACACGGTGCTATGCAACTTAGATATGAGAAAGCAATTCGGAAAATTCATGTACTACACAAACTGAATATGAGAAGTAGTCCAAAGAGATACACCGTGCTACACAAATCGAATATGAGAAAGCAGTCACCGGAAAGATGGCACAGTGCTACACATAATAAATATGAAAAAATAGTCACTGAAAAGATGACATTTGGGCTACATAAATTAGATATAAAAAAGTAGTCATCGGAATGATGGCACGGTGCTACACAAACACCGCCAGCAGTGGCGTTGACACAAAACAACCCTAGAAAGTCATCGAAAATTGATGCACAGTGACTTGTTTGACTGAGTTTTCTTCCCTTGAATATGAGAATCATACATATATCATTGACCCTACTTTTGTTAACATAACAATTGGCCAGACCGACAGCATATATAGGTCATACCCGCCCGTTGGCAGTAGAAGCTCTTTGATTTTCTATCAAGATCGTAGAAGCTCTGATACTATGTGAGTAATATTGGAGAAGAATAGTATTGAATTGTCGTCTACATTATTACATTGAGACCCTATTTATAGATACTATATTAGATTCCTTTTCCAACCAGGATACTATAATACAATCATTTTCCAAGTAGGATTTCGTATACTATTACTATTCCTATTCCTATTATAAGTAGGATTGTAGATATTATTCTTATTCCCATTCCTATTCTAACATTAATAAATGACTGTTTTCATCTGTGCTGAAGCAAAAGTTGTTTACTTACCTATGTATGTCTGTATTGGGGTATGAATGAGAAAGGGAGAGAATTCGATAGAGCCTGACTCTTTGATGGTTTATGCTAACTTTTGCAGACTAGAAAATCAAGATCACTTGATTTTGTAGAAAACCAAGATTACTTTGAAAATGTGGTTGATGTGGGAATCCTAGCGCCCTGTGTCGACTCTCTCAAGCACACCAGAGATAAGGATGGGAAGCTAAGTGATTTTGAATTTCCGGTTGTTAAGGTAACTATTATTATATGGCTCATCCATCTGCATCTAATCTATCATTTAGAATCTGGGAATTAACATTTGCATATGATACTTGGATGCCTGAATACGATCACCTAAATGCTTTGATTCTACCTACAGCATGGGCCTAAATAAGAGTTCAATGATATAAAAGATGTCATCGATTAAAGTCTGAATAGCCCATAGGCTTGAGTTTCCTTGCCTTTCTCCCCCATAAGTTCACTTTTCTGTTCATTTCTGATTTATTCTGGTGTTTGTTTTCTATTTTATTTTTTGTTATCCAGGGCAGTAGAGAAAAAAGTACTGCGGACCTGTCTGACCATAGATCACTTGCTGTGGCACAAGGTAACTGATTTTGGAAAGCAGTTTTGTTCACCTGTTGCATCATTGCTTAATGCTTTGCTTGATGACAGGTGTGGCGAAACAAGTACTTGAAAGCACTGTCCATGACTCCGTTAATGAACAGAATGCAACAAATCAAGCTGAGTTATCTTCAGTTAAAACTGATGGGATAAATACTTCAGCAGGTAAACCATGCATTTCCTGTGTAATTTAACACAATATTTCTAGTGTAGTTGTTTCTCCTGTTTGAAATTGCGTATCTTAATGGTGTTTAGTAGTAATTCCTATGTGTTTAGCTTCTTGTTTAAAAGTTTGTGATTCTCAAAGAAATTTAATTGTAATGTTAATCACTTAAATCATTCCAACTAGTTTTAACTTTTATCTAGATAGCTTAATAAGTACTTTTGTACCAAAAGAGCTATTAAGAACTCTAAGCTGTCTGCATTTTTGATACTATCAAAATACTCCCTCCGTTCACTTTCAATTGTCAAAAATTTCCTAATTTGATTTTCACTTTTCTTGTCATTTTTGACAAATCAAAGTAGGACAATTTTTTTTCCTATTATATATGCCCTCAATTGTTTTTAAGATGAGGGTTCCCAGGAAACCGCCTCTCCACTTCTATGAGGTAGTGGTAAGGTCTACGTACATTCTACCCTCCCCAAACCCCACTTGTGGGATTCTACTGGGTATGTTGTTGTTGTTGTATATATACCCTCAATTAATTGTTATTGACTTAATGTCGTTTTATAGTGAATAGATATGTTTGGTACTCTATCAATTAATACGGGTAAAATGATACACTTACTATATCAATATTATTTTCTTAATAAATGTGCCAAGTCATAATTTGACAACTAAAAGTGAATGGAGGGAGTGTGAAAGAGTGATTTCTAAAATTAAGCGTCATCTATTTCTTAGTGCATGTGAAAGACTGAAGTTAGTTATGGACAGGTTTGTGAGTTTGAGCCCAATTAGACCTTATAATTCGATACAAGCTCAACCTTGATATTTTTTAAGGACGTGAGAAGGAAATAATGTATTTCTGTACTTCATCTTCCGGATATCATTTCAATTATTCATTTTGGTATCTTCCTTAAAAATTATAGTTGGATAAATAATGTTAAATATTACGTGGAAGATGACCACTACCAATGCATGTAGAACGAGAGCAAGGTCCCTGAGCCGTCAAGTCGACAACTACCATTTTCATATTCAAATGCGGTGATCATTTGAACTATTTTAAAAATAAAAAATGCTGAGACCTGAACTGTTCTGTTTCCATTTAAAAATCACCTAAGCAGGTGTTTGTCATTTCTGATACCTGCAGTTTCCTAGTGTTTTTTATGTCATGATCAGGTTTGGTTAATCTAGTCGTCATTTGCAGGAGCCTCTGCTGCATCAGTCCAAGCATGTGCTGGGACCACTACGCCTGAGACTGAGCCGAGGCTGGTACTACCATTTAAGAAGAACTCTGCTCTTTGGAGAGAATTTGAATCCATGGAAGTATTTACAAAAATTCCGCAAAATCCACATTTTTCACCTTTAGCACAATGTGAGGAGAATAAACGAGAAGAAGTAGCTTTACTAAAGATGACAAAGTATGTCTTTTTTGTTGAGAGGATACCCAAGTTAACTGTTGCAGAGCTTAGTAGTTCAGCTCTCATTAGTGAGATGCTGGACACTATCAAGGACTTGGAGGAGTATGGATTTGATCTAGTGCTGATTAAACGTCATTTGAACAATTTGATGTTAAACAACGAGAAGCAAACTCAACTTCGAAGGCAGTTGGAAGAAGAGGAGGGTAAAATCAGAAAATGCTATCATGAGAAAGCGGTAGCTAATAATGACATTAACAAGGTTGCTTTGAAGATAAAGGATCTAGAGAAACAACTCATGTCAGCCAAACACGTGCTTGAGACGATGGATCATCATATCAAGGTATCGGGTTCTGCAAAGGGTGCCATTTGTGATGACATTCGTCATGTTGAGCTTGATTTTGAAGCAACAGTGGCTTCGGTGAAGCAAATCTTCAGCTGAAAGAGAACTTCAGCTTCTGTATATCCTCATCTGGAAAGACAACTGATTTCGTCAAAATCCGATTTCAGTTTTAAGTAGGTGTATTGGTACAGAACTGAACATATTTTGTAAATCAGTTTCGCATGTTTCCTTCTACCGTTCATTAGAGTATTTTATGATTTACTTGTTAGAAGAGATTTGTGTAGTCGATGTTAACTTGTTTGGGGTCGAGGCATAGTTACTATTATAGTGCTATCAACTCAGTGGGCATGTGTGTCAAGTTTTTGGAAATCAAGTGATGACTTTTAATACCACTGTACTTCTGTCTCTATAAACGGTGAAGGTCAAAATGGGGAACTAGTAACTCAAAATGGTGATTTCACCACCATATCTCCATATTCTTGGTGCATTCGTGTATGATAACTTGCTACACGCGTTAAAAAGGAAAGCTTGGTGCACTAAAGCTCTCGCTATGCTACAGACATAAATTGAATAATATTCCTAATACATTTGTGTAAATCTTTGATTCTCTTTATATCCTTTAGTGCCCTATCTTGTTTGTTTGTTTGATTTTCAGCTACATATTTTGAGGATATTTAACTTATAGAACAATGCTTTGATGAATATTTGTGAATCTTGTAATTTGATGAATTGTGTTTGGACCTTGGTAATGAACTGCTGCATTGTCATGATAAACTAAGATTTTTCTAAATTGTTCATGGTGTAACTATTTTTCAATATTTAATATAGATATTATAAATTTTTTGAAATTTTTATAACATGTAATTCTATATTGTATCATGTATTTACCTAATGTACATAATCCTCAATTAGATGATAATATTCTTTAATTTTAACTTCCTTTCCACATAGAAATAACTTATAGTTTCCACAAATAACGTACAAGAGTTGATTTATAAAAAATTGTTAAATAATACACACATGTTAGATCAACATTGGAAAGCAAGTCCTTACAAAGTCTACATTTTAATTTATCCATTTCATTACTTTTTGGCCCCTTGGTCACTATGAATAATCGTTTGTTTTAATCTTATTTAGTTTCTATTTTAACTTTCACTTCTTCACCCATACGCCAAACAAAAAATGATCAAAAGTGTGTTGCATTGACACCTTCCAGTAAATGAATTAATTCAGTTACTAGGTTAACAAACCGATCAATAATAACTTAATCGATCACCAATAATTTAAAAATCACAAAACATAAAAATATAAGAAACTATTTATTTGTTTAACCATTTTGATAAGGATGATTTAGTAAAATTAATGGTCTAGTATTAAATTTTCAATTTGAGGTGTTAATCTCATTGATATAAAACTTCTAGTAAATTGGTGATTTATGTACTTAACTTTATTTTGGATCTTGATATAAAAAACTTAATTTACTAATATGAAGATTTCAATAGTTTAATTTAAACTTCTAAAATATTTCTATGGTTAAAATTTAGTATAAAATTAATCCATATTGTACTTGTTAACTTCAGCAAACTACTAAACTAGATTTTACTTATTAATAATTATAATTAATTTGATTGGACTTTCAATTGGTTGATATGGGTTATAATTATGACGAAATTTTAATTTGAGGGTAATAATAGACTTATGAAAAGTTGTTTTGCTTTTTTTCCTTTTTTAAGTACTTTATTTCCTCAATTTTCAAAAGCTCTATGATTAGAGGTTGCAACAAATAACAAAAAAGATAGACGTTGATGAATTATTTAGCACTAAGGGGGCATGTACATTTCAATATCTATTTAAAAAGTGAAAACATGATTGAAAATCCAAGGATGAGTAATTATTATTATTCTTTTTTGGGGAGTTTACAATTAATTATTTATTTATTTTGTTAATAGTTATATATATATTATTCATCTAATTTCTTCTGCTTATGAGACTTGATTCTTGAAAAGAGGATTTTCTGGAAACAATCTTTCTATCTCTATGATGTAATAGTAAGGTTTGCGTGCATTTTATCCTCCCTAAACCCTACTTGTAAAATTTCACTGGGTGTGTTATTGTTGTTTTCTAGTTACGTGTATTATTCACATAAGAAGGGATCATGCATCATCTTTAATTACTCTTTACAAGTACTTGAACAAAGCAACAATATTGCTAAAGGTCAACTTGATTAATTATAACATAAATACAGGTTAATTAATTTCATTTGACAAATGAAATTACAATCACAAACTATTTTTACATACTTTCTCTGTACTATTTAATGTGAAAATGTTATTGTTAGTAGAGTTAAATAATTTCTTTTTTACCATCATTAGCTACGTTAATTTTTCATATTTATTGCGTGGTTTTCAAATATTTATAACTCTTATTTATAAAATAAAATAATTAATTTTGTATAAACTTGAATTTATTTAAATATTTTTTAACACAAAAAAGTTAAACAGTGAAGAAGGATAGTAACATGAGCAATTTTGACCGGTGGTTGGGTTGGGAATCGGGACGTTGGCTAACTTGGGAGTCGGGGCTTCATCATAGTCGGCACTCACCGGCCAATGTTTTCACTAACGGAGTTAAAATTTTATTTAGAAGTTCAAAATTTAAAAAAGTGAACACAAGTATTTATCAAAGAAAGTTCGATATCAACTATATATACATAAAAACTTATTTTGACAATATATAGATAGTGTATTTTTTCACGGAAAGAGGATCGGATGAACCCCTGAGGCTCTGCCCCCGGATGTTGTACTGTTTTCAACAATTTAATTGCAATAACAATAACAACATACCCGGTAATTCCTAGTGGGATTTGAGAAGGATAAAATGTACGCAAACCTTACTAATACCTCATAGAGATAGAGAGATCATTTTCGGAATATTAACTAAATTTAATATTTTCACCGATTTAATTGAACTCAATATTTTTTTAAACTGAATATTAATTTATACATGAACATTTACTAGAATTTAAAAATATATGTCTAAAATTATATATGAAAAATTGAACTTATTAAATTTAAATTTTGAATCTATTTTTATACAATTTCACACTTCTTGTCTATGTTTACTTTTTAAAAAAAATTTTGTGATACAATTTGACTCGATACGAAATTAGATTGGCTATGTCACATGACTTATCAGAGAAAATTAAGGAAATAACATGCGACACATTTGACCACTCTAATAGAATTGAAAACTGTGCAAATAGAAATTAACATGTAAAAAATGTAGAAACATGGTGACTGACAGAAAATGACTTAAGATAAAAATGGGAAAAAAAGAATCTCGTGCATGCTTCTTTCATTATAATTAGAGAGGTCTAATATAAATTCCCTTCCTTCATTAACAATAAAAGGATTGGTGCCTAACCGCCTTTGCCATATCGGTATATCAGAGATTTCGAGTTCGAGTCTCTCTAAGTATGAAATTATCTTTTTGTTTCGATAGCAAGAAAAAATCACAACTCTCCCTTGCTTTCGCTGGCAAAGAATTTCGAATTTAAGACCTCTAACATGAAAGTCTCAAGCCCAAACCATTGGGTCACTTCGAAAGGCCTAGTATGAAGTTGCTTTTATAACGTGAATATCGAAAATTAGATGGAAAATCTAAAAAAGTCATTCATATTTATTTATTCTGTCTCAATTTATAGGGTGATATTTGGATAAACACAAAAATTTGAAGAAAGATTCTTTTTAATAATTTATGAATGGGTTTGAATTTTGTTGGTATAATAATTTAGGTGGTAATGTTAAAGCAAGTGGACATCTAAAAGAATTTTATGTTGACATAATGCCGGTAGTCATTGGCAAAGTCACTTTCAGTCTTAGCTTGATTCCATTAATTAATAATATTCATTTTGATATTTTACACATGCATGCAGTTCATATATATATGGCTTTACTATCTTCACGATTTCCAGTAATTTCTGATACTGCTTATATTAACACACACGTGCACAAGAATGAAATTGTAACTGAGGCCTCGAGTTCGAGTCTTCTTTGATATGAAGTTGACTTTGTTAAAGAGCATTTCTCGATTGCGAATTCAAATTTAGTCGGGCTTCAATGTGAGTATCGAACACTAAATGAAAATAAAAAAAAAATGAAATGACTACATTGTACCATGCAAAAATCAAATTAAATCTCAATAGGCTACCTAATCACAATAAATACGTATTGCACGTTATAATAATGTTACATTAAATTCATAAGTATAAAATTACTTAATGCATACTCTTAGAAATTATATCAAGATGATACGAATTATAAAAAGTGTGTGTATATATATATATATAAAGAATACAAAATTTATACAAACTTTAAACAAGTATAAAAGACAAAAGCAATTCATATCTTATTGTATTTAATTATAGGGTTTCAAAATTATACCAAATTCATGTCAATGTTAGTCAAGAATTTAACACGTTTTTACTTCATATCAAGTTAATACAAATTTAATTCATAAAATATATTTAATACATATTATACCAATATCATACCAAATCCACGCCATATGCAGTCAAAATGCATATACTTTGAAATTATACCGATTACCTATCAAATTTATGTATTTGGCAATGTATAAATTAGTATACCAATCATAAACAGTATACATATAAATATTATAACAATATAATAAACAATTCCAGTTCACATATTATAATATTAAATTGAATGATTCCAAAAAATATACTAATTTAAGGCAAATGTTCCTCAACTATTTAAAACGTTTACGCTTCACATCACGTTAATGCAAAATATAAACACAAATAAACAATTAATCATATTATATCAACCGAACAATATATTGATATCATCTGATTCGCCCATAACTTTTGTATAATTACGTACAATGTTTGTATAAATCGCGCGAATTTATAGAAAACTCAAACTGTAATTACAGCTAAATATTTGTCACGAACCGTAATTAATTCAAACTATAGCTATGATAGCTAATTAACTACATATCCGCGTAATTTCTTTCGAAAAATGCGTGAAACTTGTAGGTGTGAATTTTATACAACCAAGCTTCAACTTAAAATAAGAAGCCCCACATAAATATGCCATCAACGCGTAAAACCTTGCTTGATTTTATACTCAATATCTCTTCTATATTTTGTCGATGCACGACTTTTTTATCTTAAATTTGGGTGTCAAAGGAAGATTTGTTGTATGGGGAAGACTAAAGACTGGCTGGTGAAAGTAAGGTAAAGGGTAGATAGATAGTAAACTCAAAAAGAAAAATAGTAAAAGTAATTAAGAGCCTTTTTGTATGGGCGTCAAAACTGATCCCACCTTGGGATTGAGGCTGCCCACATTGCACCCCACGTAAGGCCTCAAACACCATCTATTTTTTCTTTACCTTTATTTCTATATTGCATAATAAAATGAACCACTCTTGCACTTGCATGCACCTGTCTCCCTTAAATATCCAATATACATATTTAAATATTTTTTCAATTTTTTGTTAAATAATAATTACTATACAATGTAATTTGATTGGATATGAAGTTTGAAATATATATAAAAATTTGTAATGTTCTAAAATTATTATTAAATAAATAAACTTGTAAATATAGAATATTACATGGAGTTTTTGCCGAATATATGAGATCGAATATGGGTATATTTTGATAGTGTCCTAAATTAATATTTATCAAATAAGAAAAGTTATTACTCTATTCCTACTGATGCCCAAACATTTATCTGATTTAATTGCTAATTATTTTCATCAAATGAATCCAATGCTTATTTTTATTTGGTACCACCAACCGTACATGCAAGTATAATTACTATAACAAAGACAAATTTTCATGCTGGTATATATAAGGTCCTTTTTAAATGGTAAAAGATAGTCATTTTGGGTTGAAAATAAGAATATCTCTATATATATGTCATAAAGAATGCCTTGTGCTGGTCGTTTACATGTGCCTCACCAACTCGACACCAAGTATAATTGAAAATTTTGTCCTATATTACATGCTTATTCACAACCCACTTCCAACATATAAAATTATACTCCGATCCCTCAGTCACTTTTACTCGTCCATCGTACTAAAATTTCATCACATCGCTTATGTTTTAAAATATATAACAATTTAGTACCATAGGAACAAGCCGGCGCCCGGCTGGCCGGCCATCACCCGTCACTCAGCATATGAAATGATTATAAAAGATATATTAATTGCTCATTAAAAGTATATAGAATAACTCAATTTGGATGTCACTATCCAAGAGAGTTTATACAAATATGGTTTCACAGCATACCATTTATAAGATCATTGAAAAAATCAATATAGAAAAGAGTGCAGGAACGTGGTCCAAGTACCAAACACATACCATATAATAAATTCTATGCAAAAATAAATAAATAAAAAGGACAAAAGTCTTCCAGCATGAATGTAATTTTACTACTCCGAGTGCTTCAGTATGCACTATTTTTGTATAAATTTAAAATGGCAGCGTCCATAACAGCTGGGTAACAACAAAAGAGAGTGACTATCTAGGGTAGGGTTTGTCATCCCAGTTCTAGCTATCTCTTTATTCTGAGCCAAAAAAGGCATAAGCGGAAGAAATACTAATAGAGATTTAACAATTACAGACTGAAAGAGGGAGAAAAAGAACCTGCTAATTAACTTTGCCATGTTTTGTGATTTTGGGATTGATTTTCGGTGGAAGTAGTATTAACTAGACCAGCTATATTGAAAATGTCGGTATGAGAAAGAGGTCTTAAGCCTAAGAAATCTTTGGTCATATCATCGTTACCGCCATTGTCGTTCTTTGGATTCAAAATGCCAATGCTGCTAAAGGGATCTTCGAAATTCGATCCTTCGAATCCGGGAGGATTAGTAGAAGAGAAGGAATTCATCATATCCTGAAGGGAAGAAGGAGTGAGATGAGGTGCACTTGATAATGGGATTGTAGCAGGAGCGACTACAGAAGCAGAAGCAGTAGCAGCTTTATTCCCATATGAAGCCAAGCTATTGAAAAAACTAGAGGTGAGGTCTTCACGTGTAGACAAATTGAGTCCAAAATCTGTTGCGTTGCTAACAGACTCAGCAGCAGCAGCAGTAGCAGACACGTGAATTTGGTGGGGTCTCATCAGCATGGCTGGGCTTGGGCCTGATGAAACTGCAGAAACAGTACTAGCTTTGTTACTCATGGTCGCACCCATCTGAGCTGCCTTCTGCAACAACGCAGTTGCAGAAATATGTGGAGAGACCATTGCTCCCGATGTGGGTCCGGACAGACTAGGGTTAGGGTTCATGAAGTCTTGTTGGTGATGGTTCTGCGTGTAGTCCTGATCACTGAACCTAGATGATTGGAAGATCGATGAGCTAAGGTCAATAGATGGAGGCGGTGGAGGACCAGGTCCAGGTCCAGGACCACCTCCAACCAATAGCCATGGCGGAATCTCAGGCCTCAAGTTGAAGCCGGTTTGTTGCTCTTTCTTCAAGGAAAATGTAGCTGGAATTTCTTGGTTAAATGGTTGAAACTGAAAATTCATTTGAGATGTCGAAGAACCAGCTTGAGACGAAAGAATTGGATTTCCTGTTATCGCTCTTGCACTCTCTTCAGCTAAAGCATCGCAAAATGCTCTGTGAGTTATGAAACTATCTCTCCTGAAAAAATGAAAATAAATATATTCAGTGCTGAAACTTTTTCTTCCGCCATTGACGAACCTAGAGAATACAAAAAGTAGAATTCAAATTCAAATTTGAGATGAATTAAAGAGGACGAAGAGGAGAGAGAACACTGCAGCTACTGACTAGACTCTAGGGAGTTTTTTTCGTGATTCGTCTTCACATGCTTTTTGAAAATACTGTATGAATCATTTCCATTGTTAGTTACCTTGAAAATAGAGTTCCACAGTCACATCTATACTCTTTGGTACCACAGGTTTTGGAGTGAGCTTTCCAGTCCGATTGAACTGCATAACGCTTTGAACATTTCTCACATTT
Organism: Solanum rostratum; assembly: GCA_029948455.1. Lineage (NCBI taxonomy): Eukaryota > Viridiplantae > Streptophyta > Magnoliopsida > Solanales > Solanaceae > Solanum > Solanum rostratum. The sequence goes on from CM057054.1 coordinate 66,130,937, forward strand.
CCACTTCTTTTCACCATGTTTTCTACAGAAGTGTTTTTTGATTCCAGTGAGATCTCCAAGAGCTCTTGCTGGGTCATGATGAACACAGCTGGTTTCTGGGCAAACATAAACTTTTTTTCTTATTTCTTTGCTTGATCTCTGCTTGAGCTTCCATGGCAAGTTGTGTCCTCTTCTGTGAAGCTGCAGATTCTGATCTCTTTGAAATCCTTTGCTACAGATTTCACAAACAAATCTATTGGTTGCCATTAGTGTCTTGGGTGACAAAGCTATCACTTCAGCTTCTGGGTCTGTTACCACATGATTGGTCCCAAAAAGGGGAAAAAGAAAAAGTTGAATCAATTTTATAACCAAAAATAAAAAAGATGACTTCAAAAGCTTTGAATTCAAACCTGGATTGCCTGGTTGATTTCTCTTCTTCTTGATTTGCTGTGTAGGCTGAGTTTGTTGATTTGGAGGAGCAAAGCTATACTGCTGAGGAGGATAGATATTATTATTGTCATTTCTGTTGGAAGAAGATACACTTGCTTCACCAGATGCAGAAGTTAAATTGGACATGTTCTCCTCCACAACAGCAACAGGTACTTGACCTTGTTGATTCATTAAACCTTTCATCATCATCTTCTTGATCTCTTTTGTACCCTTCTTCAAGCTAATCTACCATCTGATTTGACATTTTTAATTTCATAAGTAATGAAGACTTGACAAGAAACACTCATACATATAATGGGGAAGCAAAGATCTTTCCTTAAAACAAGTATAAGCTAGAAAGATATAAATATGTTAGAGATCTAAAGACAAAAACAATCCTAGAAAAAGATAAAGTAGATAATACATATATAGTACAAAATTATACAGAGGAAAAAAGAACACTAAATTGGTTTCTTTGAGACCTTCAACTACCTCCCTAGTCTTGTGGTTTCTTCTTCCTTTGGCATCAACCCAACAAACAAATCTTGTTTTTTCCACACCCCAAACAAAAGAAAAAGAGAAAGAGAGAACACTGTTTTTCATCCAAGTTTCAAATGGATAAATAATCAGCTTGCTAAAATCAAGAAAATCCAATAATAACCATGCATATAAGAACAAATGAAACTGGACCAAATTTCTTACAACTGTGAAGAAAGAGAAAGATAGATAGAGAGAGAAAGAGATTTGGATGAGAAGAGGGAATCCTCACTGTAATCCTCTCCACAAGAAAGAAAGAAAGAGACCACCCTACGGCTAACTCTGACGTGCACTTTCTGTCTTTTCTTTTGTTCTCTTCTCAAACCCCCAGAAAGAAAAAGAAAAAAAATATCATCTTTCTTTATTGTATTAGTAATAATTCTGCCTTTTAACAAAATCTTAAATGAAAAAAAATCACTTTCCTTCCTTCTCTCATATTTTTTCAAAAAAGCAAACCATATAAAAGAGAGAATGATTTTGTATACATAAAGATTTGATATTTGAAATAAGAAAGTGAAGGAACAGAGAAATGGAAATGTTTGATTTTAACATCATTGGTACACACCAGTAGACCCCTTTTTCTCAAATGCAACTTTCTACACTATTATTTTTACAGTGATATGATTGAGTAATTGATTAACTCTTAATTCTACTCTAAGTAACAGAGACACCAGTGTTGTCTAAAAGTTTACTATTTTTTCCTTCACTTCTTTACAAGTTGCTTCCCCTTTTTCTACCTTTCATTTCATTAATCATTCAACCTTAATTTCTTTATTTTTTTGAAGGACAAGCTTAGCAGAATTTTCTGACATTTAGCAGTCCATTCTAATTTTAAAAGTTTAGCAAGTAAAGAAATGGAAATAGTGAGCTCTGCCTAACTTTCCTTCCATCTTCTTCCCTCACCTTATTATTAATTTTAGCATGTCTTCGGTGACTAAAGAAAAATTTAACAGTTCATTCATTTTTTTCTAACAAGTTTATCCTCTCTAATTTATGTGTAGGAGAAAAAAAAAGAAACTTTTCAAACTTTTAATTGTATAGGTCCATTCTATACCAATGATTTATCTAAATTACAAATTTCGCGAGTGGAGAGTCTGGGGAGGGTAAAATGCACGCAAATCTTACCATTACCTCATAGAGATAGAAAAATCATATTAACCTAGAACATTTTCGAAAGCTGTGCGTCTTCACAGATCCCCATTAGGGGAGAAAGTAATACAGCTATCAACCTGAAAAACTGGGTAACTTTCTGGGGGTAAAACGACTTTACACTGAAAATTATTGTGGTTTCACGGACTAACAATGTTTATATATTCACCTTAATTAACCTGCGGAAATCAGTGTTTATAGTCAGTCTCCACGGATAAAGTTTCTATCTTTTTCGTACTTTCACTTGCAAAATTATACTGAATTTATTATTATTGACAATAGTTGAGATTTTCGTTAACTACAAAAATAATGTACTCAATGAATTTCATAAATAAAGTTTGAGATAGAAGCTAATACTTCTTCTGTTTACTTTTACTTGTCACTATTTCACTTTTTGAGGTCAACTTGACTAAATTTCAAAGCTAATTTGAAGTATCTAAATTAAATAATTGAAATCTATAATTTAGATGGTTGGAAACTATACAACAAATGCTACAAGTTGCAATTATTCTCATATTAATATGATAAAAATATAAAATGTTGGTCAAAATTCATATAGTTTGACGTCGATAAGTGAAATAGTGACAAGTAAGCATCAAAAAATGTATCCAATCTTTCTTCTTACTTTGTGAAAGTAGAGAGATATAAAAATGTAAGCGTGAAAAGAAAAGAATTCTCATTAAAGAGTTTAATATATCTATATATATATATATAAAGACGAAGAAATTTAATATTTGTTATATATAAAAAAGTTATTTTTAACTTTATTTATCATATAATTTTTCATAGAAGAAATTCGACCCCTACTGCCTAGCTCCGCCCCTCCTTGAGGATGTTCAAAGATTATTTAATTTATGTACATGAGAAGCAATTTTTAACTCATATACATACTGTAATTTTTTATATATTTTATGTAAATTTTTGATGATACATATTCAACTGATCACGCTAATTAGTTAATACTATATGGCTATGTCATTAATCTAATATGGTAAAACAAAATTTTCCTATAAAATAAATTACAGTATAACAATATTGTAATCATCTCAAGCTAACACCCATTAACTACATAAATCTTTACTATGTAGCTCTATTATGATGACAAATATTATACAAACAAACAAAAAGTAGTCTATTTTTCTATACATCATTAAAATACTTTGCATGTGCATACACAGTAAACTTTGAGGAAATGATCTTCTGTAATTATTTTTAATGAATATAAATATAGATTAAAAAACTATTTATTTTTATATGAAAAAATAGAAATTAATTAACCAGTCGGTAAACTTAGTATCTCAATTCTCAAGATTAAAACTGAATTTGTTTCTTTCCGGCGACATCTCTCCAATATACTATAGGTAACTAGGTGCTGCTTCTGTTTTAGCCAAAGATTTCAGGTTCGAGCTTTGGGAATAGAAAAATTTTTGATAGGGAGTGTTTCTCTCGAATGAGGCCTTACGTGATACAAATTCGAATATAATTGAATTCTAAGATGAGCATCGGACGCCAAATAAAAAAACAACTCCATATATTAATTTTAATGAATTTATTTTCGAATTTTTGAGCATTAATTAAAAAAGAAGCAGTATTCATTAAAAAATGAAGCACAGTATTGTCTTATTAGGTAGTGTTCAGATTAAAAATATGCATCCGCAGTTTAGGAGGACAAAAATGTATGGTAAAGTGGAATAAAATAATAGTATTGTTTTTGTCATTATCTTGTTTATTCCTCAATGATTTAGTTTTGGAAATGGGATCTTGCTCTACCCAAAGTCTCAGACATGCTCTCCCAGCTCATCTTTCACTTTTTTTTAAAAAAAAAAATAATACTCATCTATACTGTTTGATCTGCTTTATTTTATAAAAAATAATATAATTTGAAAAGGCGTTCAGGAAATATATATTAAGAGGAAAAAAAAAACTATAATGTGAGCCCCAGAGTGCTACTCGTGTTGTTCTCCACAAGTTTATTAGATTCCATTATTAATTTACCATCAAAATACAGATTTCTTAGTTTTTCATGCATGCATCTGAGTAGATTAGAAACAATAATAACATACCCAGTGAAATTTCATAAGTGAGGTCTGGGAAAGGTAGAATGTACGCAGACCTTGTCACTACATCATAAAGGTAGAGAGGCTGTTTCCATCTGAGTAGATTAGAAAAAGGTAAAAAATCACTGGGTAGGATTGAATACGCGACCTTGAGAAAATGGCTAATACATAAATATATCTTTTAATTTAGTCTTTTGTCCCCTCTAATTTTAAATGTATAAAAGTAGACAGTTGAATTTGAATAAAATTAAATAAGTAGGCATATATATCCTATATGGCATAATACACGTAAGACATCATGTAGGATGTGAATTACCAACGTAGCATGTAAGATGCATGTATCTATTGTCTAATTTTATATGAATTTAAGTAATCGTTTGTGCAACTCCAAAGTAAAAAAAATATAAATATCAATTAATGTCAAATTAAAAAACACATTTATATTTCATACCAAAAAAAATTTAAACACATTAACCATAACATGAATTTTCAACTTACGTCAAAAACTATCAACACTAATATATACATATATATAATTATTAATCTATTTATACAATATAATTTTTTAATGAAATCACCCGGGTTCAACTTAATATACATTGTAATAATGATAATATAAATATTTTACGCCACTTTAGTATGACTTTCATTTCTTTTTAAGCGGTTTTCTAGTCTTTTTAAATTGTTTCGAAAAGTAAGTAATCTTGGAATTAAAAAAAAGATATTATTTTCTTTTTCTTCTTTACATTCCTAGAAATCTTTCATAACTTCTTTAAATTTGCTATTCATATATCGAAAGTTCTTTCAATAAAATAATCAACTTGATGAATTAGTAATTATAGAAATACATAAATGTGATTTTTAATTTAATCTTAATTGATACTAATATCCTTCAAGTCTAAACGTGTATAAATAGATATTTAAATTTATACAAAATTAAATAGATAGACATATATTTCTTATTCTTTCAAATATATTCACACCAATTACATATAAAATACCAAATAAAACAAATATATCGCATCTAATACAAAATTAGACCAAAGATAAATTTTGTATATAGGGAAGTCAGTAATCCAAACCAAATGAGCCTAAGTATAGACGCAAATTCAAATTAATCGAACCAATAAAATTTAGATACCAAATGATTAAACAAACTAATACTCTCTAACACAGTATTCACAGAGGAGATCACGAGGAGGCATAGAAGTGGGTCCGAACCAAACCTAAAATGATTGAGCAAATAGAGGACCCACTAAAAAAGCAGAGTCATATTATGCATGACAGCAAGAGAAGAGAAAGATAATAATCCCCATTTCTTATTAATTAAAAAATATAACTTTTTTTAAATTTTATTCTTACTATTTATTACTTATATTTTGAATTATTTTTTGAAATCTACTAAAATAAATATAAATATAATTATAAAATTTAAAATGAACACGTAAAAATGAATCGAGATTCGGAGCTGGCGTTGAGAGACAATTGGAGTTTCGCAGAAGGAGTTAGGAAACAACTGCATACAGACAATTCCAATAATCCTTTGATAACGATGTGTGCATGACCCTTACTATTCTACCTTTTCCAAATAGTATACACTGAAGTTATATACATTGTGAAAAAAAAATTAATATTTAAGAGATTGCAAATAAATCTGGTTAATATAAATAACTGAAACAGCATATAGTTCTGTATTTGGCAGAAACTAAGAGGAAATTACATGGAGCGTCGTCTCTATGATCATCAGTCCTTTGGTTTCTCTCTATTTCTTAAGTACATTGCAAAAAGTTGTACCCACTAAGAAATTTAAGTAAAAGACATATTTAGAATTTGTTAGAAACCAAGCAACTGGAAAAAGAAAGATAATTTGTGTACTTAGGGAAAAGGATCATGTATGTTAGTATCTTCTAACTCTGAATTTGCAAAATTATTCAAATAACTTTTCAATAAGAGTTTTGGGTCAAATGTATTATTTTTGCTCCTCCTCAAAAACACATAAAACTCAATATCTAACTTCTTCAAAACCTTTACGAAATCATCTCAAAAATATCAATAGTAGTGTCCTTCTGAGTTAGGTATCTAAACTCAATATCTTTTGACTTTGAATTCAACCTGACTCAAAGTTTCAAAACTTCTAATGAAATTTTTTCCACAACTTAAAATCATTTGAAATTTTGAACGACTCAAAAAATATTTTTAAAATATAATAATCAGTTTCAAAATTTTAAAAATTTGTAGTTGCTTTTGACGCTAGTGTTCAAAGCGTGTGGTGAAGGAAATTGTAGTAGAAGTCTATAGAGGGTATGCTGATGTGGGGACCACGTTACACGTGGCCCATGCCGTATTCCACATTTCAAACTCCATGCAAATTGCGTCCGTATACCTGTCCTTGTCCAGCCTCAGCTTTCTTTTTTCTCTTTTTATTGGGTTAAACAAAAATAAAATTTTCTAAAATAATACTCTACCCTCCACATAATTATTACAGAAAGCTAAAATTTAACTAAAGAATCCTAACAAACTTCAAATTTTAAGCAAACGTGCAAATATTAGTTTCATTAGGGTAATTTTCATAAATAACCTAAATCTGAGATTTAATATAGTTAAATAGCAATATTTTACATAATTACATGCCATAACCTCGATTATATGACCTGGAGGGGAGGAGAGAGGTGAATTGTATATGTATATTTGTCAAATTGTATGTGTATATCTGTCAAATAATTGTATATGTATAACTAATATACATAGGTATTTGTATATCTGGCAAGCGTGATTGGGAGAGAGAAGAGAGAGGTGAGCGAGAGAGTGCAGAGAGTGGAGAGAGGCGAAATGTATATGTATATTTATCGAATTGACTATGTATATCTATCAAAATAATTGTATATATGCAGCTGGTATACATATGTTTTCAAACTATAATTGTATAATGTAAATACAAATCATATGTTTATCTAGTCACGTTATTTTTCCTTTTTATTATATATAGTATATCCTAAGTTTGCCATGATTTAAGGAATTGTAACCATCCTTTTTTATAGTAGTTTTATGACATTGATAAGAGTTGAATGTCACAATTAGAAGAGAAAAGCTTACAGAGCATCACCTTTGCAGCTCATGCTTATCAAAAAGACTAGTACCATACTCAATTATTTCCGTATATAACATGTCGACTCCAACTTACACATAACAAATATTGTCATTTGCCTTCCCTCCTCATTTTCAACTTTTCAACACCGTCCATTTGTTATTTATCGTGCCTTCACCCCACAAATTTCTATTTGTTCCACTCTTTTCAATTCTCCAGGCATGTTTAAACTTGAAAAAGACCACGATGGGATTCCTTTCACACTACACCCCAACAAATCGCATTTAAATATAATTTTAAAAAGTGTCGATAGTTAGAAAAAGAAAGATAATTGCAATGTGTTAGTATGTCATAAAAAGTAGTACTCTGTTTACTTTTCTAGTCTTTCAATTTATGGTAGTATTTGTCATTCAATTATCGTCACTATTTTTTTTAGATTGATTTGTCATGCTCTCTTTCCATTTTGTCATTTCTTTTTATCTATTTTTCCTGGGTCTATCAAAGAAATAACCTCTCTACTCCCAAGGTAAGGTAAGACCCACTCATGGTATTATCCTAGATATGCTACTGCTGTAGTTCTTTAGTATGTCCAAAAAACAAGGATGGAGCTAGGGGAAACATGGTGTTCATCCGAACCCTCTTTGTCAAAAAATTATATTGGATATACAAGATCAATTATTTTTTCTTTGTATATAATAAATATTAAACCCCTTGACTTCTTATATGTTTACTTCTTTATATTTTGAATTTTGAATAAGTTGGGCTTCTTTACTTGGAGTAAGACACAGAGGAGACAAGACCATGTTGTGCAAATGCGTGCACAGTAAAAGAAACACATAGAAGATGAAAGAATTCAAAATATATATTGTTGAAAATAATATTCATATTGAATTTGCGGTCCTCATCCATCGTCACAAAGAAATAATGATCGTGGATGCAATTGTATTTTGGCGTTTTGCACCTGCTGACTTAAAATCCTATATCAGTCTTTTGAAACATCTCCAATTTGTGCTTGTAAATTGTTTTGGTAAACAAACTAACTGTTTTCCTTCAACACAATTGAAACTAAAATATTTATATGGGAGAATTGGGGGGACTTCACATTGGCCCCAAAGAATTGTTGATGCAAAATCCTGAATGATCTCCAGTTATTCAGAAAGAATAGCCAGGTTCGTCGAGTCAAACCTGAAAGCTACAAGCTCACTGGTACTCGAAGCCCATCGTAGCTAAGTTCCACATCGATGCCTTCAGTTTCCCTCAGTTTCAGTAGCCTTTCATTTACGACTTCATGATCCATGAGATGCATCATGCCTTTAAACCACACCAAAACATGTGCTCGTCAGCAATGAAACAGTTCATGATGTGCATCAAATTACAATTACTACTGAATTATCGGCATTGTACTATTAGTATTCATAAAATATTTTGTCTAATTGTTTTACTTCCTCAAAGACAAATCAAAGCTCTGGTATTTGACGATCTACTAGAAAAAGGCACAAGCTGAAGGAGATGCTGAAAGCCTAGATTATCATATACAGAACTAAAATAGAAAAAGAATGAACCAACATAGCAGTGCATGTGCACAAAAATTTGAAAAAAAACCTAAAATAGGAAAAGAACGAACCAACATACCAGTGAATAGTGTTCTTTTGGGTTTGATTTTTCGCACTTCCTCTAGAGCCTTCAAATTGTTATCATGGAAATGTCAATGACAGGAATGTATAATTATTCAGTTGTTAAAAGCTCTCAATACCACTGCTCTCAAGTAAGTCCAAAAAAGATAAAAAGATTAGAGCTCACCCTTGGAAGTCCAAAATGTGTTGCGGAAGATCTATCTGGTCGCAAAGCATCCTAAAAATGTGAGAAGACGTAGTTTAGGTGGTTTAGCCTGTAGTCTTAACCAATTGCTGGATATAGGAACGCAGAGTTCAAAGGAAGAGTGAGAGAGACCAACCATGATAAGGAGTTCACAGTCCTGTAGAAGTGGGTAAGTTTCTTCGGGAATGTCACTTACATCACTAGAAAAGCCAAGTTGGGGAAGCAGAGAAGGAAAATGTTAGCGGCTCAGGTTCATTTCTGTTGATGAAAACTTCAAAATCAGGGAATTACGTTTACCTGATATAACATGTACTCCCAAATCGAAAGCCCAAAGAACGATAACCGGAACCATGCCACACTGGTAAAGGAATTACCTACTAGGGAAACCAATGGAAACCATTAGGCATAATAATAAACAAAGCCATGATAACTAACCATTTCAACTTATAATGCACAAACAATCAGAAGGCCGATGGAAGGATGGATCAAATTGTGGGAGAGACAATGAAAACCACAGAAAGGCCAAGTCAAAGAAGTACAGCATATTAGTGTTGTCCAATTTCTCTATCCATATAGCAAGTATATAGGTAGGTAAGCATGAGTTTTCTTAGACAATGGGCTACTGTTTTTCATAGCCTTGTCAAAGTTATTAAACACGAATTCATGACACTGGAAAAGTTTTGCCTCAATTGCACCCTCCCTAGGATGCTTTACAACTAGGACTTTGAGCAACTGGAAATTAACTGCATTTCAAGTTGCTACCAGTCAGGCAGTCACAACAATTTGGATCTTAAATCAACATCTGCACACCCACTTCTACAGGACAGTGTCATTGCCTATTACCACTACATATAATATTAAGAAGCTATGATTCCAGCCAAACAAACAGCAGAAAAATATTATCTCCAGGAAAACAAGAGGGTGTTAATATCACTTGCATTGCTATAGACATAGTAACACATCCTTTAGCAATCAGATATTTGAAAAAGTACTAATGAATCCAACCAAATCAACTCGTAGAGTAAAAAGCCTCAACCTTAAGATCATGTACAATGAATGGATCTTCTTTTATGATGTTAAATTGCAACTCTGAGACTGCAGCTCCCGGAGTGACACCACTTTTGTCTACCAAATAATAGTGAGTTTTTTTCATCACCTAAAATGAAAGAAAACATTGCAAATTCTGAGCTGATAAAAATAAAATAACAATTTTTGAAGCAAGTTATATCAACTCAGGCATGTTGCCATCTCAGAGTGGCAAAAGAATACTAGTGAACTATAAAACAAATACAATAACTTTTGAGAAGTTCCAGCCAATAGTTGAAAACAAAAATATCCTTCCAACAAAAGGGCATGGTTTAACATTTATATTTTGTTGCACAGTCCCTACTCCCAACTCCCTACAACCTATCTTAGTAATCCAATAACTTTGTATCCTCATGCATTCTTGCAACTTGGTTGTTATATATAGAGAATCTGCAAGTCATATCTGTTATGCTAGGACATATTCTTTATTTATTTGTGAGTTTACTTGAACTTGCACTTCTCTATTTTGCTCAGTAATAGAAGTAAACCACATATAATTAAGGTGTTAGCCATCAAGAAAATGATACGGGCTGAATGAATTCCGCAATTACTCAGATAATCAAGAAATGCTAACAATGAGATGATGCATCATCATGCACGAATATTCACATCTGTAGCTTCATGCATGAATTTCAGAAGAACTCAGACCTCAAAGTCACGACTGGCCACATAAATAGGAACAGAAGGCTGGACATTGTTAGTCCAATCACGAAGATCATCCATTCCTGCAGGAGTGTGCACTCTTTGCTTAGATATAGATGGAAAAGAGTACTTTTGGGGGGGTAAGGGGGTAGGGTGCAGCAAATGGACAGGAAAAGATATATCCGTATTGCCCTTAATATCACGAGTGATTTTATCAGAGACCTCCAATTGCATCAGCATGAGAATGAGTTATAATGACTGCGTCAATTGTTCTTATCCTGACACAGAACAACTAGACACGAGTAAGGCATACAGATCATAAGCAAAAACATATGAAGCTTTTTCCTTTGGAAGGGCAGAAAAATACCATAAAAAAGTATGCAATTCATGAAAGGGAAAAAACAGAAGGACAATAAATCCTAGAAGAATAATGCCGATATTCTATTGTCTTGACCATTTAACTTAGCAAGTTCAAAATCCTCTTCACATTATATCTCATAACAAGCTTATAATGTTGTATCTTATCCCATGGTTTCCAGCCTCACCTACTGATGCGCTCTTGTACTCTTCACGCACTCAATAGGTCATGAAAATCTTCCGCCCGAAAAGTAAATAATGGAAAGAAAGTTGACATGGGAAGTTCTTTTTTTAAACCGTTGTGTCCGGATCAACTTGCACACAGCTCAAGTAACTGCGGGATACCTGCCACATCTTCACCAACAATAGCTACCAGATAACTCTATCCACCAGGATTAGGACAGAAGAATTTGTCTCTGTTAGATTTGAATTTGAGACCCCATAGTTCTCGACCCACGTCATGACCACTAGGCCACATCCTTGGGTCCACTCACATGGTATGGAACAATAAAAGCTATTTTGAATTTTTTTTTTTCCTTTTGATAAGCAAAAGAGGAACCATATATAAAAATCTTTAAGAGAATTTATAAACCTTTTAATCGGAAGAATTTCGTGACAGATTCAACCAAAGAACCCGTGTAACATATGGTAGCTGAAATATTGATGTGGTTAGAAAAGAATTCTACTGCGAGATGAAGTGGTGCAACATCAAAATAATCACAATTATTCATAACAGGTGTCGGTTCTAAGGCTGAAGCTTCTGATACAAAGACCATAGCTATCTACTTCCCTAACAAGGTCCTCACGAAAAAAAAAAGAGTACAGCCAGCGGTAGAATGAGTTGCCCAAGACTGGAATCTATAAGGTTGATGCAACTGAAATTTATCCATTTAAAACACATAACACCATATACATTCAAGGTAAAACAAAACATGAAGTCAAGTGCAAGCAGCTTACCCATAATCAGGAAACCATCTCAGGGCACTATGGTAGAAGAACCTGGATTGCACAAAGCGAAAGTGCTCTTAGTTGAATCAGAATTAACTAAGTTGACGGATCAATCCAAATCACTACCCGCATTCCGAATTAAACAGCATCAGTAAGATTATGAGTCATCTCAGAAAATAGTTTGTGGAAAATTTAACTGAAACACAAAAGCATTCAGAAGCCATCATGATCTAAAAGTCTCTTAACATACTTGCCAACATCTATAAGAATGTTACAATTGCCGGAGGGCCTGATGTGTCGAATAAGGATGCTGGTGTTCAGTCTCCTATTTCTGCTACCCGGTTCAGTAGCTTTTGAGCACACCTGCAATAGGACATTAACAAATCCATATAGTTTAACCGCTTAGTATAATTCACATTCAGAAACTACTATAAAACACAAATAAGGCTACAGCATCAAGTTTCTCAGGCTTACAGAGCACGTCTTCACGGGGTTAGTGAGGCAGCTCACTCGTGGAATTCCTTCACTTGTTCCTGTCCCCAAGAATATTATCTCAGATTGATGCGCAGTTACCTCAGCTCCATTCTGAGAACTTGCCGAACCTGTAACGCGATTAAAATTACTAAAACCGTATGGGAAGAATCTAATGAACTGTAATTCCATTATAATAACCAATCAAACTGAGCGAAATTATTCAAAATTGGTAAGATACTTACTAGAATGAAGAGAAGCTGTGACTATGGGTTTGATTTGAGAAAACCTTTTTCTAGACATTGAGATTGAACTGTTATTGGTGAAAGAAAATTGCCGAGTGAAAAAAGTGATAGAGAAGATTGTATGAGAAGGAGGACGAACAATCCCGAGAAAGACCGCCATTTGGGCTTGTGCTTTTGCAGTTCCGATGTAACTCCGGCAGCTAAACTTCCCGCACCGGTTTCGTTCCAACTGCTGAATATGTAAGAACAAAACGGTTTCAACGAAACATACGGGCTGGGCCATAAGTAGCGGGCCGGCATTAGCACATCGTTATGGGCCAGCTCTTTTTAAGACAAACTCGGGAAAATTGGGGAGGAGTTACTTTTAGAGGCTAGAGGGGTTGTTTAAAATTGCACAGTATACAATTTAAGAATTTAAATTATAAATTATGTTCATATTTTAAAATATTTATATTTTGAAGTTTTTTATTTATATTTATGTCATATTATGTTTTAATTTTTTTTTCATTTTTTAAAAGAATAAAAATGCACATTTAATGACATTAACTGAGATTTGACAATACATATTTTAATTTTTATATTCTCAAGTAATCTATTATATTTTTCTTTTTTTTTAAAAAACTTTTGCTTGATCCTTTTCTCTCTCTTCAATCTATTTTTTTTTTAATTTCTAGTATTGTTTGAATTTTTTTCTTTCTTCCTTAATTCTATTTTAATTTTATGGACAAATCTTTTTTTGTTTCTCACTCTCTTCAATTTTTATTACCAATTAAATAAATCTACGAACTTTGCCACCAAACATTCACCAAAAAACTGACAACATATATATTCATTTCAATAATTTTACCAACATTATTACCAATCAAATAAAAAAAATAAGATAATCACCAATTATTCACCATAAAACTAACAACATATATATTGTTATCAACAATTTTACTAATACTATTACCAGTCAAATAAAAAACCAACCTTACCATAAAAAATCAACCAAAATAGTGTCATCATATTTATTATTATCAACAATTTTACCAAAACCAATATATATAGTAGGCAACAATTTTAGCAATATTAGCACCTAAACCGTCTATTTTTTTCCAGCGTATAATGTCCTTGTCTTTGGGACTTTTCCCATGTATGGGAGAGACAAAGAGCATTAATTAAGACCACTTTTTTATTTTTCTCTTTTCTTGGGAGCTTTTCCCACAAAGTGCATTAATTAAGACTTTTTTTCTTTATTTCGTTTTTTTCTTTTTTCTTTTTTTTGGACTATCCTCATGTATGTATACTTTTGTTTAAAAAGTATTGACATTTGATTGTAAATAAAATTTGTTGACACATTTATGTAATTTAGTCTTTTAAATTGTATAGGGATGTTTTTTCCCTTTAAAAAATCACCAGTATTTTAGAAGTATTTAAAAACCATAACCAATTCATTTTAGCATGCCCTAATCATCTTTGCGGGGGTCATCTGTGTTCCTCCTCTTAATATGTCTTATAACAACCCATCTTTAGATAAAAGTCTTACATCGGTAAAACACAAGAGAGATATTGCGTATATAAATAAACAAGTCTAACTTATTAGTGACGCGTTTTAAAACCGTGCGGGCCTAGGCCCAAAGCGGACAATATCACTATTGGGCTAGTCTATTATAGACGGTATCATAACCACTCTTGTATCAGCCTTGTCGATATGAGTCAAAGTTCAACTGAGTTTGACCAAATTCTGATGAGGCGGACAACATTCAGTGTTGAGTCTAGGCAAATCTCATACGATGGTGCGAGTCTCATACAATGGTGCCAGCCTCAGCAAGGACGCTGAGTCTATAGAGAGAATGTATGTAATAGTGCATCTTTAAATAAAAGTCCTACATTGACAAAATACATGAAAGATGTTGGGTATATAAGTAAACAAGTCGTACCTACTAGTGATGCGTTTTAAAGTCACGTGGGTCTAGGCCAAAGCGAATAATATTACTAATGAATTGGGTCTTTACATGTCTGAATCATCTTAATCTCATTTATTGCATCTTGTAAATCACCTAAATTACTTCCATCATTTCCCGTAATTCCTCGTTCCATCCTATTGGAGTTAACTGATGTTTCCCCATCTCAATTCCAATTGCGAGATTGAAATTTTGAGTGCTAAACTAAATTATTACTTTTTATCAAAAAAATTTTATATGCCATTTAAGTATTTTAAATTGTTGAACTTTAATTTATAATTTTATTACATAATGTTAAATACTATATAAATTTTATTTTTACAAACTTAAAAAGTCAAAAATTTCAAAAGACGAATCTCAAAATTTTAAATATATCACATAAATTGAGACGAAAGGGATAGCAGTATACATTTGTCATCCTCTAGTCTCTATTTGCTTATGGTCTTCGTCTGTTTTTTTTTTAATGACTTTTAAGTCGAATTAATATTACTTAATGTTTTAAAAAAAAAGTCAAGTTAGACATCCTAGAAACTAGACTCAAGTCGTTATATATACTACTATTTATTTTTTTCCAAATTCAAAGTGACGTAAGAATACATTAAAAAAAATAGAATTCGTGGACATGCAATTGGGGCATGGAAGAAGTATTAATTTAATTAATAAAGAAATCAACGATATATTTAATGATTTCTAATCCATTTCTATACGTGCAATATTAAATTTCTATGTGTTTTACGTATACAAAAGATAATTTTGCCGGCTGAAATTTTATTGGTTAATGAGGTTGGATTAATATTTAAGTTAAAATTATAGAGAAAAGTATTCAAAATAGACCTAATTTGAAATTATTTACTCTTAATAAATCCAATCCAAACTAGAACCGACTCACTTATCCTATTTAGAGGATATAGCACCCCTAGTCTTCCAATCCTAGATCCACCTCTAATTACAATATCTTAATTTTTTAGTTTTAAAATTTTAAATTAATCTAATCTGATTTAACTTTAAAAATTACTCACCTTTATTTCAAAAAGCAAAAATATCACATAAATTGATATGAGAAAAGTATTAAATGGAAGCTAGGTAATAATGGTGGTTGGTGACAGAATGATTTCCACCCAATGTGTAGAATTACTTGCAGTGAAAATGGTGCTTTTTCTAGCATGGTCCTCTACTATCTCTCAATGTATATTTTTTTTCAATTCAAAGTGAAGTAAGGGTAAATAGTTTATTCCCAGTTTCAAGCAACATAAGAAAATTCAACACGTTTAAACTTCCAAGCCAAAATATCAGAAAAAGATGAATCTATATGGTAAAACATTTATTTTAATTGGATTCAGTCCAATATATTTATCCTGATTGAATTCACGACTCAAACTATTTATTTGACTATTTTGTTGCTGAACCACTACTTATTCATCCTTGATATTGTCGGAATATATAGATATACTTTGATGGTATCAAGCAATAATAAGACATTGTTTTCACTGAAGCATTGTCTGGTCCTCCTTGGTGCCATCAGAGTATATACTCTTTAATGATATTAAGGACTAAGGGTCGTTTGGTAGAATATATTAACAAAAATAATGCATGTATTAACTCTTTGTATTAGTAATATTTTATTTGATACATTTTTTCATGCCATTAGTTATACACTCTACGGTGCATTGAGGTGTGGATTACTAATATCATGGATTTTTATGTATTAGTAATTCAGAAATTTTAATGCATGCATTAGCATAATCAAATATCACTTTACCTCTCAAATTTTTTTTTTACATATTTTCCGTCATAATTGTGAAAAGTATCTTTTTATATAATTTTTTTATGCAATGATTATTATTTTTAATATACCAAAACAAACAATGCGTAGAAAATAGTCTATGTATGATTAATGCAAGCATTAATAATACAAGTATTGCCATTAAACTCTATTTAGCATTATTCCTATACATTCTACCAAACGACCTCTAAATTAGTAATGTTTTTACCGAATCAATGTTTATTCATTCTTTATACCATCATAGTATATATGAGCAGAGTATATATACTCTAACAAACGACCCTTAAAGTAGTGTTTTTACCAAACCTGTAGTGGAGCAGTCTTTTCATTGAAGTTATTGCTCATTGATGCCATCAGAGTATATATACTCTAATGATTTCAATAAGTAACTAAAATAGTTATTTCTTTAATGCACTATTTCTTCTTTTTGACATCATCATGGTATATATATACTTTAAAGGTATCAAACAACAATTTAGTAATACTTGCTTTTTCCTCCTTATACTCTGATGACATCAACACTCAAGTAGTTAAGAATAAGGGGTATGAAAGTAAAGATATAGTCGCTTCTAAAAAAAAGAATTTTTTTTGGGTGCAAATGTTTTTTTTTGGGATGTTTATATTCCTATTTATTTTTAGAGTGTATATTACATGAATATGTCAACATAAAATGTTTATCACCATATGTCTATAGTTTTTTTTACAAAAGTGTGCATGTATGACTCAAATCCTAAATTAAAAAAAATTAACATATCAAAATAAGACGGAAACGTTATTGGTGATATTGTTGGTATTTTTTTTGTTATGTTGGTGATATTGATGATTTTTTGTGATATTTGTTGGTGATATTATTGATATGTACACTTTTGTAAATAAAAAATTAAGTTTGTAAATATAATGTGACACATCACAAAAATATAATAAATATTTCTTAAATGATTTTTTCTTACAATTTCTTTTCCCGTCTATCCGTTGAGGCCCAACTTGAGATATGGTCTTGCAGGTAACTTCATTTCTTTTCTTCCCATCATTAATCAACTCAACGCGTGCCAAGAAGAATGGTCCATCATTTTACTTTTCAATGAACATATAGCTAAGTTATAAATCCATTTCCACCACCTTGAACTTTAACATCTACTAAACAAATCTCACATTCAATTTTTCATTTAGACAAAAAGATGGGCTATCTTAATAGCATTTGGCTTGGAATTGTTTTGGTATCCATTTCAATTGATAATACTATGAGATTATTTGAAGCTTCTTCTCAAGTCATCCAGACACCCGATCAGATATACCGCACCTCTTATCATTTTCAACCTGCCAAATATTGGATGAACGGTACATAAGTAATTCACTAGTAATAATGATTCAGAATATTACACATGAGTCAATAACGAAAATTTCTGTCATTTCTATTCTAATTCTTACTTGTTTTCTATTGTCCACATATGACTTTATGGTGATCAAATTCACAATCGTTATTTTGGTTTCGTAGATCCTAATGGTAAGCTTTTCAAGTTATGTAATTTTTTTTTAGTGAGTGGGTTTGATGCAACGAAAATCATTTTTCACGAAAATATTTTCCTAAAGTTTGGTTGGTGATTAGTAAAATATTTTAATGGAGTCAAAAACTTGAGACTTAACAATAGTTATATCATCATTATGCATGCAGGACCAATGATATACATGGGGATTTACCACTTCTTCTATCAGTACAACCCTTACGATGCACAAGCAGGTAACATAGTCTGGGGCCATTCCACGTCGACCGATCTCGTCAACTGGACTCCTCAGCCGCCGGCGCTTCTCCGATCGGAGCCTGACGATTTCAAAGGCTGTTTTTCTGGTTCTACAACTCTTCTCTCCGGCGGTAAACCGGCGATTCTCTACACCGGCGTAGATTTCTCCGATAACCAGGTGCAAAATCTAGCCGTCCCCAAAAATTTAGCTGATCCGTACCTTACCGAATGGGTAAAATCACCTTATAATCCACTAATCGCACCGAATTCAGTGAACAAAATTGATGGACGGAATTTCAGAGATCCAACTACTGCTTGGCTACATCCTGATGGAAATTGGAGAATGGTTGTTGGAAATCAACAAAATGGGAGCGGAATTGGTCTACTGTATAGAAGCAAAAACTTCATTAATTGGATTCAAGCTGAAAATCCACTGCATTTTATGAACAATTCTGGAATGTGGGAATGCCCTGATTTTTTCCCTGTTTCAACAAGCAGTCAAAATGGTCTAGAAACTTCCACAATGGGTCCGAATGTGAAACATGTATTCAAGGCAAGTAAAGCAAGCACTGATTACTACACAATTGGGACATATGATCCGAATAAGGATATATTTATCCCGGAGAACCAATCACTAGATATTGGATTAGGATTTCGATATGATTATGGGAAATTTTATGCATCGAAAAGTTTCTTCGATAGTTCTACTAAAAGGAGGATATTGTTTGGATGGGTTAATGAATCAGTAAATAATCTTGAAATTAATAGTATTAGAGGATGGGCTGGTCTTCAAGGAATTCCTAGAAGGATTTGGCTTCAGAAATCTGAAAATCAGCTGCTGCAATGGCCGATAGTTGAAATTGAAAAGCTTCGAATGAAGCCAGTTGTTGAAGATACTACAGTGCTTACGCCTGGATCACTACGTGAAATTTCTGGTGTCAATGCTAAGCAGGTAAAGAAATTTTTTTCTTGTTCATATATTTTTAACAGGTTACAAACAAATAATTATTGGCAGAGTCAGGGCCCCGGGCGGTGAAAATCAATTGGAGGCCTTAAACATAAAAAAAAAGTAAATCAATATATTTTCTTATAAATTTTATTCTTTTATCTCTTTGCAATGGAGAGTTATTTAAAAAAATTATAATTAATATCATTCAATAATCCAACTCGATTTTTAGCCATTTGAGTCCAAAGTAAGTCTAGACGGATCATGACTCGGTGGGTGTTTGAATTGGCTTATTTTTTTTACTTTTGGATTTTAATCATTTTTTAAGTTTTGGAAGTGATTGGCTTAAGTGCTTTTAAGCATCTTAGTTTAGCCTAAAAGTCAAAAGTAGGTCTATACCTACTTTTGATTTTTAGCTTTTGGCGTTTAAGTAACTTAAGAAAAGCCTATCCAAACACCTCTTAAAGTTGAAAAGGTAAAAAAAAACAAAAGTCAAAAGTCAAAACTAGGGGGTGCCCAATTTATGGCTTGTGATTTTTAACTTATAAGTCACTTAAAAAAAATCAATCCAAACACCCTCTCAATTCGATTTCTATTTGAACTTATTTTAATATCTTCAATTTCAACCTAACTCACTCATTTGATATTTCTATATAAAAGCATAGTTATCAATATATATATGTACTAATTCCACACGATTACACCAAATTATTCGTTAGTTGATTTAACAGTTTTATTTTTACAGGGTACAAGAAAGAGCCAAATTCTAATAAGATGTCCTTCAGAAATTATTATAATTATTATTATTTTGCTTCCATACGCTATTAGGTAATTATAACTATGATTTGGCTTACAGGCAGATGTAGAAATTTCTTTTTCAGCAAAAACGTTGGAAAATGCAGAGAAATGGGAAGCAAATTGGACAAATCCACAACAAGTGTGCAGCATAAAAAGTGCATCAGTAAAAGGTGGACTTGGTCCATTTGGGTTGTTGGTTTTGGCATCTAAAGATATACAAGAATATACTGCTGTTTTCTTCAGAATTTTCAAAGAAGATAACAACAATTTTATAGTCCTCATATGTAGTGACCAGACCAGGTATATTTCATCTCTGTGTCACTATTAATTGTTAGCACAAGAATTATTTATATTGCCTTTCTCCATTCTTAGTTAAGCTTTCATTTTTGTAGGTCTTCCTTACACTTGCCTTCTAGTGATTATGACAAAACAACTTATGGGGCCTTCTTGAATGTGGATCCTCTTCAAGAAAACTTGTCTCTAAGGACTTTGGTATGTTTAGTCACAGAAGTCACCCAACCTTCTGTGTTTTTTTTTTCTTTTTGGACGACCAGGGGAACCACACCCTATTGGTGGTAACCCCAGCTCAACCCAGAAGACAAATCCTTTTGCTTTCGCTGGCAAGGGGTTTTGAACTTGAGATTCCAACATGGAAGTCCCAAGTCCAAACCACTGCGTCACACCGAAGGGTCAACCTTCTGTATTCAAACTAATGAATTTCCAGAAAAATGACTTTTGTAATACCCAGTTTTAATTAGAATAGGTTGGATATGTCATAAGAACATATATTATTTAATTTATATCTTTTTGTTTTTGTTTTTGTAGATTGATCATTCCATAGTAGAGAGCTTTGGTGGAGAAGGAAAGGCTTGCATTACAGCTAGGGTTTACCCAACTAATTTAGAAGTGGATGGTGCAACCCATTTGTATGTCTTCAACAATGGTTCAAACAGCATTGACATCTCAAAATTGACTGCTTGGAGCATGAAAACAGCTCAAATCAACTGATCAAATCCAACACACACAGAATTTGACAATATTTTTATTTTATTAATACACTATGCAATCTTCATATTGTGACATACCTACTTAAAGTTTATTGTATTGTATCGTTTAAATCCATCATTGGGTAATGACGAAAAGACCCATTTTGTGTAATGACCGATTTGGTGTGATTGTATCATTACTTTAATATCTTCTTCTCATTTTTTTACTTTATTTATTATTTAATAATTTTATTTTATCATTTACCCCATATTTTATAGTATCTACCACATACCATACAATTTCTTGTAGGTTTATCATTTGAATTATAAATGTATGATATTATACAACGACGGAGAACAATACAATCTATCCAAACATTATATTTCATTGAAACAATACAGTATAATACAATATAATATAATATAACACAATACAGTACATCGCAAAACAATACATGACAAACCATCCAAACAAAGTGTAAGTGCAGGGTGGTAAGTTGAACCCTTGACCAATAAATTTTATGGTAAATTTTCTTGAATATCCTCAATGAAGTTTGGTCCATATACAAATCAATATGAGTAATTATTTTATTTGGCTATTACATAGTATAAATCTACAGACTGTTGGTTGATCAATTCCCTTGCTATTGATCAATCATACAAAAGAAATTCTTCACAATTTGCAAGGCCTTAGTTGTAGTAATAGCCAATAGAAAAGAGCAAAAGAAAAAAAAATCAATTTTACAACTTCTTTAAAAGATTTTAGATTCTGAATCTGCTTCTCACCTCCAGGGTTCTTTGCACCTGGATAGTACCAAAATCCTTGTGCCCCGGCCCTTGATCAAGACGGCAACGCAAACCGGCAAATTGGACAAATCCTCTTCACCCCTAACCAATTCATCAAACAATTCCCATGGTACACATGAGAACAAGGCATTTTTGTTGCTTCACATCCAACTTCCATCTTTTCCATACATATAACACACACAAAATCTTCTTCAATATTCACTTTCTCCAAATCTTCATTGGCAGGATGAATTGCCTCACTTCTTTCTTCTTCAATGTAGTAATCAACAGGAAGGCTAATATAAACTCTCATTGGCAATATTTTTTTGTTCCTATTATAAGGTTCATTAGCAATTTTATCAGCAAAAGAACATATTTGATGTAATATCATTGGTTGTCTATGTATCGGCACTTCCATGATATGTAACATTCTCGAAACGTTATGCCACGATAAGTTGTTACATGGCAATCGATCACATCGCTCCTGAAATATTTCTGTCTTAATAAAGCTCTCTAAACGAAACACATCCAGTTCATCATCATCAATATCGTCGTCTTCTTCCCCTCGTTCCCTAATGAATTCGACCTCGAATTTGATGAAGAATTGATCATAAGGTGTTGGTTCAACACTACTTGTGTCAAGACTCTCATCTTGATGGGCATCACAATAATCATCTCCAGAATAATCCATTAGCAAATTATCAAATAAAATTTGTTTTAAGTTTGTGAATTTTAGAGGACTATTTATAAACCTTTAAAACAAACGGAAGCTAGAGGAATCCTAATCTACTAGGAAACATTTGAAATTAGTTTTAAATTAGGAAAAGGATTAAAGGAAAATCCTAAAAGTATTAGGAAAGCTATTAGAGTGGGTTAGGAAAATATTAACGTTAGATATATTTGATTTGGAAAATATTAACGTTTGACCATAATAAGCAAATATAGTAATATAATAATTAGTAAATATTTTACAAAGAAAAAATATTTAGTAACTTAGAGATAATGTTGAGGATTATCTTTAATTTGGAAAAATTTTGATAGACCTTTGTTTTATTACATATTTTATTTTATTTTTTGTGATAATATATTTATATTTAATTTAATATTGCAAAGAGAAAAAAAAAACTGGATGAAAATAAAAAGAATGAGCAATTGGTAACTCGATGGCTTTTGTTTTATTATTTATCATCTATTAACATATTTAAGGTATTTATTTTTTATAGTCAATTATATAACTAATCTTTTTGCTACTTTATTGATTAGCAATTTAGAGGTAGGTGTATATAGACTGGGTTGTTTGGATTTTTAAAGACTAAACTAAATTATTTGTGTCGAAATTTTAAATATATAAACTAAACCAAATCAATGAAACTTGGGTTTTCAACTTACGTTTTTTTTTTGGATTTCTTTGGGTTTCTCGGATTTTTGATTTTTTTTTAATTTCTCGGATTTTAAACTTTTTTCGAAATTCTCGTCTTGTCGAGTTTTTTTTTTTGGATTTTTTGATAAAGTATTTATAAAATATATAATTAATTTATGATTCAAATATTTCTTTAGTCCTATCAAAATAAAAAAATCTAGGATGTTTTTTAATAAAAACACAAAAAATGATATTAGTGAAGCCACAAAAATATTCGGAAAAAATAATAATGAGATCGCATAAAATAAATATGATAAATAAATAAGTCATAATGAAGATGATCATCATTTTAAAGTACTAAATCGTACTAAAATAAGTCATAATGAAAATATTATAACTTTAAAGCACTAAATCATGTCAAAATAAGTGTAATTAGTACTTATTAATTACATGAATAAACATTTAAAAGGATTAAAATTAGGTTATGCATTTTGATTATGTAAACCAATGTAAAATTAAAAAAGAAATATTCATTATTATTGGCACTCTTAGTGTTGGATTAATTTTTTTTTTTTTGCTAGTATTAGTATTGATTTGATTTTTGATTTGTGCCTTAGAGTTACTAATATGAAAAACTTACCTAAATATATCATATATAAAAATTATTTATCATGTTAAGCTATATAACTTAATCTTAATACATGTATAATTCACTTTTAAATATATAATTTAAATTTTTTATCAAATAAGTTTAATACATTTTAAAACATGTACAATATATCTATATTGCATGTAAATTTATTTATATATATAGTATAATACATCTATGGACTGTAGTCTCTATTAGACCATCCAAAATTCTAAATCAAATTTATAATAATATGTTAATAGGATATATATATATATATATATGTCGGATTGATTTAGTCTCGGGTTGGTTTTTTAAAGTTAAAATCAAATCAAAATTGAAGAGTTAAGTTTGATTTTTAAAGTTCCAGCTAGGGGTGGGCATGGTATGATATGGTATGGTATTTAAAAAATCGGTATGGTAATTTCGATATCTAAAAATATGATATCATTACAATACCAATTAGCTCGATAAGGTTCGGTATTTCTAATTTTGGTATTTTACGGTGTGGTTGTTCGGTAAGCATAATTAATTTCACTTTGTATTAAATATTCATATAATAAAGAAGCATAATTTTAATAATATTAAAAACGTCTCAAGCTAATCAATTAAGTGATCAAATACTATATGCATTTCAAATTTGTTTTTCTCAAAATTTTGAAATAATTTAAAATTTAACATATATATATATATATATATACGGTATTTCGATATTTATTTAAAATACAAAATACCATTCGGAATATAATTTTTTTTTTATAAGTCATACATACCAAATATCATAATTATCATACCACAATGTAAAATAATTCAACTTTAATATAATTTTCGATATATACCATACCATGCCCACCCGTAGTTCTAGCTAATTTTCACCCTTAAATATTTTCAAAAATATAATCGAACCCAACATATAAGAAGTCCGACTCGGCGGCAATTTTCCGGTCTCCACCGTTAGAATACAGGGCAAAGCAGCTAGGGTTTCTGCAACTGCACAAACTCTCGGCCTTCGATTTACTCTCTTCAGTATTCAATTTCGTCTAGATTCACAAGCTAGCTACGTCTCCGGTATTTGTCAAGGTTTTGTTAGGGTTTCTTCTTTCTGCCTCTAGGGTTTTAGTCGGAAAACTGCAGAAACACAGGTAAAAGGAAAATATAGGGTGTAGTTGGAAATAATCTCGTATTCACTTGCAGGTATCTTCGTAGTTAGAGAAAGAATAGGAACAAAATGGATTATGATGTAGCTGAACAAAATGTTGCGGTAGAAGAGCAGGAACGAAACGGTGATAGTGCAGGACATGAATTAAAGCATTCAAACGATGATTCTTCTGCAGGGTTAGTTTGTAGCTTAGTAGTTTATAGCTTATAGTTTGGGTCTTTAGGTTTTAGATAATGGCAAACCCCCCTTCCTGCATGAGGCCATGCCGAAATTATTGTAACTGCTGGTTTTGCTTGTTGATAGAAAGCTTTTCGTCGGAGGCATCGCTTGGGAGACCAGAGAAGGTACTCATGTTGTTAAATTTTTCATATTACTTGGTTTTAATGTCCCTTTCACCTGTTTTTGCATAAGCTCTTTTTGGTGTGTTGTTTTAACATATACTATTGTCGCTTTTCATTTATATACGAAACAATGATAATTTTGAAGACAAATATTGGTTGAGTTCCTAGTAAAGCTGTTCTGCTTGTTCATTTTAGAATTTGGTTCTGATGTAGTGGAAATTTTTAAACCTTACTTGTTACATGAGCTTGAGATAGGAAACTTTCTGGAGATTATTTTAATTACAAACAGCAATATACCTTGTGAATTCCCACAAGTGGGGTCGGGGAGGGTAGAGTGTATAAACCTTATTCCTATCTGGTGGAGGTAGATAGGTTGTTTCCAAGGACCTTCGTATCAGGTGCAACAAATTAAAGTAGTTATGGAAAAAAAGGACAGTGAAGCAAACATAACAACCAATAACAATGTTAAGCATTCAAATGGAACACTAACAACAATAAAATAATACGATAACTGAAACACAATAAACAAAGATATCAAAGTCAAGAAACTACAAGAATTAGGCTACCACTACGAAAAATACCAGCAACCCTGAGCCCGTTGAAAAACAAGACATCAGTCCACTGCGAACTAACCTTTTATCCCAATTTTTGGCCTCCACACCCTTCTATCTAAAGGCATGTCTTCGGTAAGTTGAAGTTGCACTGTGTCCTGTCTAATCACCTTTCTCCACTGCTTTTTGGTACACCTCCACTCCTCCTCGTACCTACTATATCCATCCATTCACACCTCCTCACTAGAGAATCTATGCATCGCTTCTTCACATGGGTATAGAATAGATCTCAATATTTGGGCTTCCTTGGAACAATTGTCGGGTTAATTGTCTCCCTTCTTAATCGTCTGTCTTTGTCTGCTTTGGTGAATCTTGATATTTTTAAATAGACAAATGATTTTGTTGTTATGAATACACTTCCAAATGGTTTATGTTAGTTTATGTATATGTATCCAGTTTGTTTATTTTGTACTCTTATATCCTATTCCGAGCTCTATACTTATTTTGTACATGTTATTTTTTCCAGAATCTTTTAGGAAATATTTCAGCAGGTTTGGAGAGATAACAGATTGTGTAATAATGATGGATAAGGTCTCTGGAAGGCCACGGGGATTCGGATTTGTAACATTTGCAGACCCAGAAGCTGCAAATAGGGTGTTAGAGGAAGACCACGTCTTAGATGGTAGAACGGTAGGATTTATGCATGGGAGTTTCTTGTACTGTCATGTTTTCTTTGGTTTCTTATCCTCCTTTATTTAAGCTTATGCATATAGTAAACACAATACAATTTGTGTATCAGGTGGAAGTGAAGAGGACAGTACCTAAGGAGGACATGCAAGTTAAAGGAGCTCCAAAAACAAAGAAAATTTTTGTCGGTGGTCTTCCAGTATCTTTAACTGAAGGTATAACTAAAGAAGAATTCTTATTATTTATGATCTAAAAGAGGTGTATTAATCCAGTGATTCATTTTAGATGAGTTCAAGGAATATTTTTCTTCATATGGTAATGTTCTGGAGCACCAAATCATGCTGGACCATGAGAGTGGTCGATCCCGAGGCTTTGGCTTCGTGACTTTTGATAGTGAAAATGCCGTTGAAAAAGTTTTGAACAATGGCCGTATGCACGAAATCCATGGCAAACAAGTAAGTTATGTGGACTCCGTGCTAATTATGATTGTGTTTCTCTCTCTAGTGCTTATGTGAAATGAAATGTATACGGCTCTGACATTTTGATATTTTTTAGGTTGAAATTAAGAGGGCTGAGCCAAAAAGAGTTGGTGCTGAACATGCAAATGAGAGCAGGCAGCATCGTGGTGGCAGTGGTTCGAGATCGTATAACAGCTTTGGTGGTTCTGAAGGAGGCTATGGTGGTGGATATGGTAGAGGATATGGTGGCTATGGCGGCTATGGGGGCAGCGGCGGCGGCGGCTATGGTGGTTATGGAAACATTGGAGGAAGTTATGGTGGAAGTGGTGCAGGATATTTCTCTGGATATGGTGGATATGGTTATGGATTTGGGTTTAGTGGACCTATGTATGGAGCAGCTGGATACGGAGGCACTGGCTATGGTGCTCCTGGTAGCTATGGCGGTGCTGCTGGATATGCTGCTGGTAGAGGATATGCAAGCGGTGATGATGGTAGCTGGTTTGGTGGGGCTAGAGGCTCTGCATCTTTCAATGCTAAAGGTAATGACACCGGGGGCAGCACTGGAGGTGCTAAAGCATATGGTAATGGTGGTGCTGCAGGTGGAAGGTTTCATCCTTACAGGAATTGAGACCTTCCTGACTAGTCTAATATTGCAATTGGTTCGACTACAATGTAAAATGATTGCTGCTGAGTTTGTTTTCCTTGTGTTTGACGATTCAGTTAGATTTAATCTGCTTATTTTTTGATTAAACTCGCTGTAGGTTGTGTTAGCATACTGATCTGCGTGAACTGTAACCATACACAGTCTGTTGGCTTACATTGTTTTACCCTTTCTGTTAAGGTAAGGAGGGAAGTTACAAACTTTGTAGTACTGTGAAATTTGGAAGATATTGTTGGGGGCGATTGGCTAGATGGTGAATTAGATGTGTACCATAGAAGCCAAATATTTTTCTTTCTACTTGAAATTTACGAAGAGACAATAAAGCATTTTTCTCATGTTTGGAGCAGTTTTTCTACTAGAAATTAAAGTTAGAAATTGAACTGTTCATGATCAAATAGTGATCAAATAGGTCCGTTTGGTAATTGGTTTTGAGGTGATGCTGTCTGTAAATAGTGATAATTAATCCTGTATTTTCGAATAGGCAGAATACATAAACAGGCAGCACATTTGGCTGATATGGCACAAAATATGTACTCACATTGCTTGAGCGTGCAAAGGCATTTTAAAAGGGTTGACCTGTAATCTACAAGGGTCTTTCCCCCCCCTTTTTGTTGGTCTATTTAATCCTCATTTCCCCTCTTCTTTATTCTCTTTCCTTCCTCTTAATACCAATGTCAAACTTATATTTCTCACATAGCTTTCTTCTTTTCACTACAAATATGCTATGTCAATGTGGGGTCGCAGTGAAAATGTCCGCTCAATCTAAGAGGACGATAAGAAGTAAAAATTGAAAAGAAACGAATGAGGGTGAAGATTGTGAGCGTGAAAAAGAAAGTCATTGATATAAGTAGAAATCCTAAATTTGTTACTAAATTTTAATTTTATTTTAGATTGGCTGATGCGTATATTATTTAAATGGATTGAATATTTTGATTGATTGCACTTTTCATGGGTAGATTTCACGCGCACAACTCTCCCTGAAAAGGAGGTGATTCAGCCGTACCTTCCAGTACGGCTACCTTGTTACGGCTTCACTCCGGTCACTAGCCCTAGTTGGATCATTTAGCCACGCTTCATAATTCGAAAAACGAGCACCGTGGAAATACATGCCGCTCAGCCAAAGAAAGATGATGGAGAGTTGGTCCTTGATCCGACGGGGGATTGGCTGGGAGGGGGAGCTCGGGCCCTAGATAATCCTAGGACCGCCATGGGAGAACCTTCGTAGCACCTAGTGTGGTCAGCACCAATCGTGTTTGGGCAACGAAGCTTACACCCATTCACATTGGTTCATCCTGCTATACCCTGGGCCTTTTGCTGGCCGGCCTCTGTAAGTCCCCAATACGCCATATAAAACTCTAGGGTTTTCAACAAGAAGGAGTGAGGAACATACTTAGTCAAAAGTCATCCTAAAATGTAATGATTGAAGAATTGCCATATTCTGACGGGTCAAAAAATGTAATGATTGAAGAATTACCATATTCTGATGGGTCAACGTAGTTTAGTTGACCGAGAACCCATATCGACGAAGTGGACTCCGTTTCTGGATAAACTCCATATCCTTCTTTACTGAAATTTTATGCAATGTCAATCAATCGTAATTAAAAGCTACAAATCATAGATGATTGAAAGATTTCACGAAAAAAAGACGTAATTGAGGTGGCTAAAAGAAAAAACTCAACATGTTTATGTATTTCCGAATGTTAAACGTTACTAGTGGTAGTATTTAAGGCGTAATAAGGATGGATTATTAAGCAAATTTAGGGAGGCCTGGAAAGAGAGAGATAGCAAAATGACAAGTGTAGCTAATAATAGAAGGGAGAATGGTAAAAGGCATTTATGCTTCTTTCCAATTCCAACATTTTCCTATCCACTTCCTCACGGAAGCCATGGCAGTGTGCTCCACATTTTGTCCCCGGCTATCTACTCACCTGAATTGCAAATCCTTCTCCCTTTTCCCAATCAAAACGCGCTTTTTTGTTTCAGTCAAGGCCTTCTCTTCTCAAACTTCTGCTCCCAAAGGTAACTGACTGCTTCAAAATTGTTTTCTGTTTGAACGCCTCGACTAATTTTACGGGATAGGTACCATGTAAACTCTACACGAAGAGTTCTGTCTTATCGCTTAAAATTTGTGATTTAAGTTGTCTATCCGCTGTAGTGCTTG
Source organism: Solanum rostratum (assembly GCA_029948455.1). NCBI lineage: Eukaryota > Viridiplantae > Streptophyta > Magnoliopsida > Solanales > Solanaceae > Solanum > Solanum rostratum. Next base: position 66,160,730 of record CM057054.1, read on the forward strand.
CTACTTCTGGCTCTACTGTGATTCTAGTAGATGTAGAAAAGGGAAGAGGAGGACTTTGTGTTCCTTCTCTATTTTTATTTTTATGTGGTTCCGGAGTTTCAATAAATTATATTTATCTGTATTGTTAAGGATACTGTACTCTTCCTTGTTTTGTATAATCTTAAACAAATGCCTCTTTCTATAGCTAGAAAAATTGTAAAGTGTTTAGGACTTGTAGATATCTAAAGCAGTGATATGTAAAGGTTGGATGGCATTATGTTAGATAACATGATGAGTTTTTTGAGTTGATTTTTGAGGGCTGCATTGTGTTGAGTCTATTATGCAATACGTTGAGTATTTGTGATTTTTCAGTACTTTAATGTATGTTTTAGCAGTATGAGCTAGTAGTAATAGAAAATTTTCAAGGCATTTGTCTTGATCCTCGCACCTGAAGCAAGAGGAAAATATTCTGGCTGCATGACATCATGTGAAAATTGAAATATGATGAAATTATTGATTATTAAAAACATGATATTCTCTTTTAAGGTGTTATATTGCATTGATTTATGATACCTCTTTCAGATGTTATTTTACAATTGACAGAAATATTAGGTGTTTATTTTGTCTGATGGAATTTTATTGTTATGCAGATGATGGTCTTCCAGCAAGTATTGGCTTTCTAGGTCTTGGAATTATGGGAAACCCAATGGCACAAAATCTCATAAAAGCAGGGCATGTTCCAATTATTACTTTGATAGACTAATTTGATGAATTTCAATGAGCTCTCACTTTCTGTACTTCATATATCACTGGACAGCGTGTAGCTAACTTCATAGTCATCATTGTTATCTTTCTTTGTTAATTAGCTGAATTATGAGTACTCTAAAACTGTTGAGCTTTCAGAAGTACACATTATTAAAACCAACGATTTGCAGTCTGACATGTGCTGTTGTTTGGATCGATGAGACATGAATAATTACATTTCAATCTCTTACAGTTTTATTGTGTTTGTTCTTATGCTGCAGATGTGATGTGACAGTTTGGAATAGGACCAAGAGCAAATGTGAACCCCTTATCTCCTTGGGTGCAAAGTAAGTATATGCCAAGTTTGGTTTATGCTGCAGGCTTAAGTTAGTTTGTGTTGGCATTCAGGAAATGTTGGTTTAAACTTACAAGATAACCCAACCATGAAGTACCCAATGGTAATCTATGCTAAACTTAAGCAATCAAAAAAAAAGAAAGATCTATGCAAATGCTTGTTGGGCCTTGTATGAGATCACTAAAAGTTTTCTCGACTGTTGATACTGCTTGTACTTGAAGATAATTTGCATTCAAAGTAACTTGAGGGTCTTTTCGGCAGATATAAGTCCTCCCCTGAGGAGGTTGCAGCATCTTGTGATGTCACATTTGCCATGCTTGCAGACCCTGAGAGTGCAGTGAGTTTTGAGTTTATCTAAGTGCAATTTTCTCGTCTTTCTGTATATTTAACATGTCTAGTTAGCATCTGGTATTACCTTATTTTTCCAGGCGGATGTTGCTTATGGAAAATATGGAGCAGCGAAAGGAATGGGTCCAGGAAAAGGGTACAATTTACTTTCTCCCCTCTGAAATTTTCGAGATTTGGACTCTAGAATTGTTTCTTTTAGCACAGCACTGTGACAGTTGTATAATTCTAGTTAGTTCACTGTTAGTTATGTGATTGAGTTTGGAAGTGATTTTAATTAAGAAGTGCAGCAAATTCTTTGTTGATTTTGTTAATTCAAAATGATTTTTCTTCTAGCTTCTTATTATGTTATATGTTTGTCTTAGTTATGTATGGAAGCATGAGGTTTATGATTTATTCATGATGGGGGAAATTGGAATGAAAAGAAATACAAAGTTGACGTCCTTTAGGAGGAACCAAATATAAGTTACACCTTTATGGCAGACTTTACATCAAATTTTTATATAATCTGAATTTTATGGTACTGCAAATATTGTTTTAATTTTCACAAACTTTGTCATATGTAAAACTGGTGATTGAAATATTCTTGTTATAATTTTGTTAGAATAGATATTGCATTTTATGAACGCAAGTTTCTTTGGATTGCTTGTTTATTGCTCTTTCGTACAGCTCTCTGGATATATTTATGCCTTTTCATTCTGTATGTGTAAATGCAGTTATGTAGATGTCTCAACAGTTGATGGTGAAACGTCTAAACTGATCTGTGAACATATTAGAGCTACTGGAGCTCATTTTTTGGAGGTGAATATTTCCCTCTCTATCATGCATGCTATACTTCCAGTGTTACGACCCCTCCTTTCCTCCAGGCCGAAGAAAAAAACAAACAACAACAAAATATTGTCTTGTGTGCATTACCATGTTGAATAATTTCCATGTTTCTTCCATTTTCTCGAACAGGCTCCAGTATCAGGGTCCAAGAAGCCAGCAGAAGATGGACAGCTAATATTTCTCACTGCAGGTGAAGCTTTTCCCTTCAATATATTTGAGACATTTGCTATGAAATATGCATTAGTTAGATACTGTTACATGTTTTAATAATAAACTTTGCTTGTCGTTACACTTTTAAGTTATTAGTAATCTGATATATTCTCCATATCTAACTGCCGAAAAGTTTTTGCTTTTCTGCTTGAAGAAGAAAGAGTAAACAAGACAGCTCGATGAGTACTAGAAAAATGAGGCAATTCTCTCTACAAAAAATGACCTCTCATATCCAAAACCACCTTCGGATCATATAACAAATGTGATACTAAAACAAAAGAAAAAGATCTCAACTAAGGAAAATCTTGTTAAGTTGGAAAACAGAGTTACAGCAGAAAAGAGATTAGAGTGAAATAGCAAGCATCTGAATGTTGCATATGTAAAGCAATTGGAAACTTTGGGTAGTATAACCTGTCTATGGTGATAATTGTATTATGATTTATGATTTTGACTTGAAGACAACACAACATAACATATGTAATTAGAATGGGTATAGTGTCTCCGAGGGATGGGGGTTAACTGTGAGTAGTGTATACACCTACAGTGGTCATACGTACATGGTGATATATACGTCTAAATATAGATCCACCATCAGCCAGAGAAGATGTGCCCTGTACCAAGAACTGAATTTTTAATTCATAAGATGTGCACTGGGCTTGCCCTTCTACTATTTTTAGAAAGACAGAAAAAAATGTGGTTGTTACTGTAAACTTAGAAGCATGAGGACTGGCATCTTTCAAAATTTAGGAAATTAGCAATCAGGCTTTCATTTAGAATTAGCTTGTATTGCCCAGACTTTGTTTATAGGACAACCTATTATTTGACAAACAATTGACTTTTAATTTGTCCACATGATACTTTTATGTATGAAATATAGCCACAGGCAATGCATGTATGTCACTAATTTCGACAAAAGCTCTTTATTCAATTTCTTGAGACTGTCAAAGAAAAAGAATTAACTTAAAATCATGGATGCAAACTTTTCAGGTGACAGCGTGCTGTATGAAAAAGTTGCTCCACTACTGGATATCATGGGAAAGGTCTCATTTTGCTTCTTCACTGAGTGTGTTGCAACACTTTCCACCGTTTAATATTTTTTCCCCTTCATCTCAGTCAAGATTTTACCTTGGTGAAGTTGGTAATGGAGCTGCAATGAAACTTGTTGTCAATATGGTTATGGGAAGGTGCTGATTTTGAATCCGTTTTTATCTCTTCATATTTATGTTCTATCTAACTAAACTAATGTCATCCTTTGATTCACTAAACAATTTGCAGTATGATGGCCTCATTTGCTGAAGGATTAGTTCTTAGCGAGAAGGTTGGACTTGATCCAAGTGTATTAGTTGAGGTATTTCCTGATTAAACAAATAGCTTTTTTTTTTTTTTTTTTTTGAGGTTGGCCCCTTGTGAACATGCTTCTTGTATCACTTTATCTTCTTAATGATTTATAAATTATCTTGCACGATTTTCTGTTCTTCTTCTAGTCACAAATAACTTGTCTAATGAAGTGAACAATATAACAATTTTCTTGAGAAGGTAAGCAACTAATATAAACTAGAAGCATGTCTGTGCTATTTAGGATATCTGTAGGATGGTAAATGTTGATAACATCCCAAAAATTTATCTCTTTGGATTTCTAAGAAGAAACAGAATTCCATGTAAAGTTTTTGAGAAGTTCCCTTTATTAGGATACGATTTGGTCTGCAGCAAATACAAAAAACAAAATCAAAGAAGAGGGGTGGGGTGGGGTGGGGGGAAGTCATGTCCATGACCAATTCCATGTGAGTATGGAAAAGTTATAGAGATGGCTACTTGGTGAAAAGTCTGCATTCATTTAAAAATAGCTCCCAAAGTTTCCGGACATCCCGTGGTGTGAAAAAGATTCAAAATAGATAATAGTGCCCGAGGAAAAATAAATGAGAAAACGCATAAGATGAATCTTTACCTGACTTGGTTGATGTGAAATCAGCTTGTCTTCATTGCAGTTTCAAGTACCCACAAATTGTTTGCAGGGAGAAGACTTGCCGCCTTTCTCTTTGCCTCTTATACGCAAGGAGAACTTTGTCCTCTCAATATTGATTTTTTCAGCGGATTTCCTATGATACGATTTCTCACATGGTGCATTGCACCTTGAAATTTATGTAATATCTGTTGCTAATTTTTGCTCCATGGTTTATACACAGGTGATCTCACAGGGTGCTATTAGTGCTCCAATGTATGCCGTTAAAGGTCCTTCAATGGTTAAATCTTCGTATCCAACAGCGTTTCCTCTTAAGCATCAGCAAAAGGTTTTCTCAACCCTTCCAGGACTGCCTAGTGTATGCAAACTAAATTTCGTCTTCTAACCGAAAATTATGCCCATCTCAGGACCTTCGTCTAGCTCTGGGGTTGGCAGAATCTGTTTCACAACCCATTCCAATTGCTGCAGCAACTAATGAACTCTACAAGGTTGCAAAATCTCATGGACTGAGTGACCAGGACTTCTCTGCAGTAATTGAGGCATTGAAAGTGAAATTGCGAAGTTAAACATAAAAGCCGTCTTTGCTGGTAAGCTTGTTGCATTATGCAATATATCCACCATGATGTGGTAAATCTGTTAGGTTCAAAACTAATGTTTTCATTGTTAACCCTTTTTAAAGGGTTTTACATGTATACCTTCTTTCACATTTTTTTGGAAAATCTCTCTGGTATTCGTTGAAACAACATGAATGGTCTTTAATCTTAATTGGTAAGCACAGCCTTACGACAAGACAATTCGTTTGATATGTCCTTACTCTTTTCATTTGTATTTAAGTACTCCATACTTCAGAGTCATTTTCTCTCGACTAGGAACTCTAACATAATTACTATTATTATTGTTGTCGTCATTGTTATTATTATATTGTCATCATATTTTGTTCTCATTTTTACTTTTATTATTATTGGCAATTGCTTACAAAGATGGTTGACAAGCTGATGGTTTCAGCACTTGTATGATATCATCACTGGTATGGTCTCCAGTGCCTTGCCCCATAACCGGCCTCGCATCCCCAAAAGGGATAAGAGTAAAGAAAGGAGTTGGTGAAGTTATCAGGTAAGCTATTCAGAAATATCAGGTACCTCGTTCATTTTTTAATGAAGATATGCTAAAGCTGATCCGAACACCATAATTGTAGAAAATGACTAATAATAAAGAAAGGAGGTACAAGAAAACAAATCCATGTGGCCTCTCTGGCAGGCTTACCATGGTTGGTTGTTGGAAGTTGGTTTAAATAATTAAAACTTACAGTGTATGGTTTCATGGATCCATCAAAGCCTAAATTTGCTCTCCCAATATTCTGTTTCCGACATTTGTCCACGTTAACCACTCTTTTCTTCTCGGTTTTGGGTCCTTAGTCAGGTTTTACCCTTCAATGTCTCTGAATTGAATTAATAAATTCATGAGTTACCTAAACTTAATTAAATCACACTTTCTTATACTCCATCACAGTTATTTAGAAAAAAATATTTACGTAATAAAGGATGTTTTCGTGATGAAGTAAAAGTTTTTTTTTATGATTGGTAGGTAGGGTTTGGGTGGTGAGGATGGTCATTACAAGGATAGGAGTGAAAATGAGGTGTGTTGCTCAATGAACATGCAAATTTTTTTTGGAAAAAAGCACCCAAAAACTGGTTGATTGAGCAAATAAGGAATATGAACCCTCTTTTTCCCCTTGTAAAGATCTGATTGCCAATTGCCAGATAGAAAGTAGTTATTTTACAGCTTAAAGAACAAATCAACTTTGACATTTGAAATGAAAGGGTGGGTCTGAGTATTTAATTCAAAATGTACAACTCCAAAGTTGAGTAATAAAAGCAGAAGAATAGTAGTAGGAGGAGTAGTAATGGTGAGATCCAAAGGACAAGGAAAGCTATCTTTTAACTAATAAAGGAGCATTGTTGTAAGATCTATTTTCATACAAATGAATGGTCCTTTTTGTTAAATACACCATGTCCTTTTTCTCATGCCATATATGACAAATTGTGATATACATAAGAACACAAATGTTTGAGGTGATGGAGGGTATCACATAATTCAACATAGTTTAGCTAAGCAAGCTGCGATTTTTTAAAATCTTTTTATTATTGCTCAATTTAGAGCGAAAAATTGACTATACCACAACAATAGTATACCCAGTGAAATCCCACAAGTGAGGTCTGGTGAGGGTAAAATGTATGCATATCTTTCCACTACCTCATAGAGATAGAGAGGTTGTTTTCGAAAGATTCTTGTCTAAAAAATATCAGGTCCCAAAAGCAGAAGATACTACAATAAAGTGGATAGCAAAAGAAAATATATAAATGCAATAATAGCAACAATTATAAGGCGGACAATAACAATATCAGATATAAATACACGATCATAATTGACTATAATACATAAATTGTTTTTCGAAGAAAAATATTAAAATTTGTATGTCCAAACATGGCCAAAATATTGTTGAGTCGTATAAATGACACATACTTTGTGTATAAGAAACACGTAAAGGGGTCCATAAATGTATTTATACTACTTTATTCTATTATTTTCGTCCACTCCATGTTGATGCTTAGCTTCTCATCTCTTTTTTCAGTCCAAAACGATAAATATTTTACGTTCAAACTATAAATATACTTCCATTATTAAACTTTTAGCTAATATAGACTAATATTACTGCTATTTATTATGATACTAACAAACCATTTAGCTTTTCATATCCAAATTATTCCTTTCCTTTCATAACAAAATTATTTTATTGAAATAATTATACTGATTCAACTCACGGACTTTTGATAACTATGGGGGTCAAATAAACTTTATTTGACCGAGTAATTTGTGTGTTAATAGCAGCTAAGACAACGTTAAAATAAAGTAGGGAGTTGAATCATCATAAATATATTAGTGTTGTTGATTAATTAATTAATTAATATATTAGACAATGTCATTTACATTACATTATTGAAAGGCTAATACATCATTAATCCAAAAGTGGGGCCCTATTAAAACAATTGCAGGAGGCCACGTTGATTATAACTCTGTACATTAATTTTCCGTCCCAATTTCACGCTCTTCCACAGTACGTGTCAGGCACGTCCTCTATTTCAAAAATCATTGCCGCCGGCGATAAAAATCGTGCATATTTTCGCTTCATCTGAGTCATTTGAATTAATTTTTAATTTTTAAAGCTAAAATTAATTAAATCTAGCTATTCAAAAAAATTCTAAAAAGAAGAACTTCTACTTCGGCTTTGTCAATAGATTTCATTGCTTGTCCACGGACAGTCTTTTTAAAGAGTTCTCCCTGTGGCTGGATTGAATCTTTCGCGATGGAAATGCACTCTTCCCCCAACTTTCCGACAAGCCTTTCCGCCTATCTATTCTTTTTTTTTTTCTCTTTATTCAAAGTAAGCAGATCGAAAGCACGAAAAGGAATGTCTTAGCGTGCCCTTACTCTAATTCGAAATCCGTCTCTTTCTTTCTATTCTAATTCCTCTCCCGCTGCGCACCTCGATCCGCTTGTAAATTCTTGGTGTAATACTCACTCGTAAATGATTGGTGTAAGAATTTCTCACTAATCAGGTGTGATCAAAAAATCATAAATTATAAATTTTATTATTTAAAATAACAAAAAATATGTTTTAAAATATTAATTACAATTTGTATAATTTAACTCACGATAATTGAAATATGAATAAAAAAAATATTGTATTTGACTTTTAACTAGCATAAAATAAAAAGTACTATCGCTTCCATTAAATGAGTCAACAAGAAAATTTGATTTTTGATTAAAAATAAGCATTAAGAAGACTTTTGTTTCGTTCAATTGTTGATAATTCAAATAAGATGAGACAAGGTTAATTGAATCTTAAAAAAAAAATAATCACTATCGATTTTTCAATTCCCAATCATATTAAGATGATAACATGTATAAGTAGATGAAATATGATCACAGCATATAGATGAGTCCTTTACTTTTATACCCAACATCTCTCTTGTGTTTTTGCCGATGTGAGACTTCTCATCTCAAAATGGTTACAATGATTCATTTTCGCACGTGATACATTTCATGATGTTTTAATTCAAGATTTTTGCTTTTTAAATGTATTTTTTGGATTGCATAGTTAGAATATAGCGATCTGGAGATTTAATCATGTCAATAATCACATAAATAAAAATATTATTTAATTTCCTAAAATTAAATATATTACTTAATGAAGAGCAAGCTAGATATTCTTCAAAGTTGAAATACTTTCCACATTAATGAATCACCTTAATTAAAAAGAAAATTTCAAATTTATAGGAAAATAATTAATATCAATTGAAATTATAGGTTCAATACACTGAATCCATTTTGAGGTATCTCTTTTTTTCTACTGTTCATGTCTTAGTGTAAATAACCTTCATTTTAACCTTAACATATCAAAAGAAAATTATTTTTTAATATTAGTTGTTATGTTTTTATTGTTATTTTCTTTTTTCTTTGAATACCTAAAATTACTATACTTTAGCCGAAAATCTTTTGAGAATAGTCTTAGATAAGATTAGTGATGTAGAAGAGAGTTCGACACCTGCTATATATACATAAAAAAAAATATTTTAATTATATATAAATAATATAATTTTTCGTCTCTATCTTTTGACGCCTCCCTTATAAAATGTTACTTATTCATTTTACAATTGTTTGTCAAATTTATGAAGAATAAAATATGGAGTGGTACATATTTTATTTATTATATATTTTTGTAAGGGTAGTGTAAAATTTAAACTTCCAACCAAAAAGATGTGAACGCGTTCCCAATGAGAAGGAGATTATAGGCTTCAATTTCATCACTGTTCCTTCAGTCTTTTCCTTCCTCACGGTACCCTATTGGAGAAACAAGCCATTTTCTCTCTTTCTCTCTCTAAAAAAACACTCCATTGGGACAGGTATATCCATTGTTGAAAGTTGGTTCTAGGGTTTTGAATTTGACATAAAAGGGGTTTTCTTTTCACCATCAAACAAATATCCAACTTTTTTTTTTGGTTCTCCAAAATGACGACTTCTGCGGTGAAGAACAACTTCTTGCCACCGGGATTGGTGTCAAATCTTCAGGAAGTTCTTCTTAACAGAAAGGGTGGTGCCCAAAATGATAAAGATCAGCAATCGAAGCCTAAAGATGATGACCCATCAACTCAGCCGTCGTCTTCCGACTCGGTTTCCGGTGTTGCTGCTGTTGACGCTGAGAGTTCAAAGCCAGTGGTATTGGTCACTAACGCTGATGGGATTGAATCTCCTGGTCTTACTTCTCTTGTTGATGCTCTTGTTCGTCAAGGCCTTTGTAATGTTAACGTCTGCGCTCCCCAATCGTGAGTTTCTATACGTGTACTTTTTGTTTTATTGTTGTTTTTTCACATTCATGTACAAATTTTGTATATACATAACCCCTCAACGCCAGTTAAATTTCGTTTTATGATTTTGGTTGTGGTTAATTTTGTGTGTTCTCAACTGATATATGGTGTAGAAGTTTGAGTTTTGGACGCTTGAGTCAGCTTTGCCACTGCCTTTTAGTTTGATAAAAAGCAACATATCCGAGATTTTGAATGATTTTGGAGGTTTTTTGTTTTGTAGTTAAGCATAATAGTTACTGCAGAGGTAAATCGATGGCTGGTCTCTCTGTTTTTTCTAGAAGAAACCGTAGCAGTTACTTTTACTGACATTCAGGGTGTGCTATTGCTTATGAAGTTTAGTGTATATGATTTTGATGTTCTTTAGTATGTGTTCAAAATGAGTTTGTGTTGATGTTTGAATGTGGACCATTGAGTCAGCTTTGTGAATGCCTTCTGGTTTGAGCTAAAAAGCAACTTATCTGTGATTTTGAATGATCTTGAAGGTTCCTTTGTTGTGATTAAATCATATATGCTATTGTAGAGATAAATCGGTGGCAGGCCACTCTTTTACACTTAAAGAAACCGTTGCAGTTACTCCAACTGAGGTTCACGGTGCTACTGCTTATGAAGTATCTGGTATGAACACACAATTACTGTAGGGTTATTCTGGTTCGTTTTGTTGAAGAGTTTGGCAAGCATATTTGTATGTTTAGAATTCTATACCATGTTTTAGCTTAATGGTGTTATGCTTCTTGGATTCAATGTGCTCTCAGGTACTCCTGTAGATTGTGTGTCATTAGCCTTGTCTGGGGCACTCTTTTCCTGGTCGAAGCCAGTCCTGGTATTCTTAGGCACCCTTTTTGTTGTATGTCATTTTGGTAAAGAATGGGTTTAGTATCGCCTACAAGCTGAGTCTGTCTATTATTTCTTCCTCGGATGTTTAGGTAATAAGTGGAATCAACAGGGGTTCAAGTTGTGGCCATCAAATGTAAGTACCGTAGTCTTTGTGAATAAATCTTATTTAGTATGTATATATTCCTGAAACTCTTTAGTCATTAAGTTAGTCAAACTGTGATTTCAGGTTTCTTGCACTTGTATTTCTGTTGTTTTTGTCTCCTTGGGTATCTGTGATTATGCGTATTACTTTACTGCACTGGCCAGGTTTTACTCAGGTGTCGTAGCTGGTGCTAGGGAGGCATTGTTTAACAGTGTTCCATCTATATCGATATCACTTGACTGGTACTTACGTTTCTATTTGATCAACTTATGTTTTTTCGTTCTTCATTTCTACTGTCATGTGCTTTTCGTTATTAGTCGCTCTTTTTGTTCCCTTTCCTTTCCTTTTTATCATATCCTATTTATTCTGCTGATGGGTTTTTAAGACGAGGGTTTCCAGGAAACAACCTCTCTACTTCTATGAGGTAGTGGTAAGGTCTGCGTACATTCTACCCCTCCCCAGACCCCACTTGTGGGATTCCACAGGGTATGTTGTTGTTGTTATGTTCTTAATTAATAGTTTGTTCAATAATCTACTTTAGGAGGAATGATGAAAGTCAAGAAAGTGATTTCAAGGACGCCGTGGGTGTTTGTTTACCATTGATAAATGCAGCCATCAGAGATATAGAAAAAGGAGCATTTCCTAAAGATTGCTTGTTGCATATTGGAGTTCCGAAATCTCCTCTGACAAACAAGGTCTGTTCAATGCTCCTCTATCTTAACTATGCCTCCTTAGGGGAAAAAAGTGAATGAAATCCACTGTAGTTGGAAGGATGCCTTGTCATTTCTCATTGCAGGAATCTCAAATTTGTATAACTTGTTTGAAATCTACTTTAATAATAGCAATGAGTTATAGTCTTGAGGGGAATCTGTGGTTATTAGAGATTATTTAGGGGTAAAAACTATGACATAATAAAAATGTCTTCCTTGGATTTTTTTTGTCTGTTAATGAATTGTGAAGATTCCATATAAAAAGATAGTTTAAACTGTTATATGCCACCTAATATGTAATATGCCATGGACAAGCCATATTCAATTGTTGCCTAATGTATCACACCTATGTCTTCCAATAGTGGGTTAGCCCCAAAGCATTCATGCTTGCACCAACTCCACTTTCCAGAAAGGGAAATCAAATCAAACATATTCTTTCAAATCGGCAACAATTAAGAAAAGAAACATTTGTTGATTTATGATATGGTCGACTGACCATTGCATTACAGGATAGTAGTACAGATATAGTTACCCTTTCCTCAAAAGAAAAAAAAAAGAAGTAATACAGATAAGTAAGTGCCCTGCTATTAGTCATACACGGACTTATCACTGTCGTACCTTCTGCAATGGCTGCAAGAAGCAGATTTCCATTTTTTCATCAGTTCACCTATTGTTGAGATTTCAAACAACAGATATATCATTTTTGAAACCTCTGCTTGACAGGGATTTAAATTGACCAAGCAAAGTCTCTGGAACTCTAAGCTTTGCTGGCAAGCTAAATCATCCACCAGAAATCTTGCTGCTGGACGTTTTCTTTCAAATCAGCAAAGCCTTGGGATGCAGCTCGCACAATTAGGTCGAGATGCTTCTGCAGCAGTGAGTAAATGATACTGTATTTGGCATAACTGCATGGTGGTTAAAACAAGTTTACAATAGAGTGATCTTATGAATCTTTGGAGTAGAGCGTCTATAGAGCTAAACAAGTAATGTTCGAATTGCACATGGTTGTGTTACATTATAGAAGATTATGAATTAAATTATCCCCTGTTCTTTATCTAAATGAAACTTGTATTGAGCTGCATTATCACGAATGAGTGTAGAAGTATCACCCAATCAATTATGTCTCTATTCACTGTTTTTAATAATCTATTTAGCTGTACAATTTGTCCAGTCAAAAAAGCAATAGAAAATCAATACTTGGAACAGAAAGAATAATAAATATAGGATTCCAAGTGCTTAAGTGAAAGGCTATTAAGAAGCTATTCAAACCAACTTCAAGTAGCTGAGTAGTATTTTCAGATACTGTTGACAATAATGGGCAGTAATTGTTTGAGAAGGGTGACGTGCGTTTGGAAAATGAGTAGTGGCATCCCTACTTCTTGTTGATTGTCCCAGTCTTCATGTCTTTCCTACTTTCTTGGACATCATCGAACCTCTGCCTTCTTATTTTTGCTCAGGGTGCTGCTCGCAAATTAGCTACACAGAGAAAGAACATAGAGGTTGTTGAATCTGTTGGTATTGCAGGGAAATCTGATCCGGACGGGAAAGTCAAGTACTTTAGATTGGAGGTAAGAATGATTTTTCTTTTTCTCGCTGCATAGCATTTAGTTGATGTGCTCATTGAGTACAAAGAGTCAGTTGGATTTTTAATTGAAACTGTTGATTGTAACATCATAATCTCTTTCAGTAGAAGTAATTTTTAATTTCTCTGCTAATTCTCGTTTCCATATATATGGCAAGTGTTTATCATTTTGATGATATAATATGCTTCTATAGTTCTACTGTTGATTCTTGAAATGCTTTTAAATTGTGGTTTATATGTCCAAATACACCAGCATTCCTTCTGCAACCTTAGACACATCTCTGCCATTCTCTCTCCCCGACCCAATCCCTGTCCTTTTCCAAAACTTGGTATCAACTAGGTTTGATTGATTTGTTCTTTTATCTGCTTTGTTGGTTATTTGCACTGCAGTTGCTTGACAAGAAACAGGAAGAAGAAGACGAGGATTTAGATTTTAGAGCTCTCGAAAACGGATTTGTAAGTTCATTTTCACTGATCCTTGATAGTATTTTCTTTGTTCTACATGAATCTGGGGTTACTCTGTTCCAAACTGAAAAGCTTCTTAGTCTGCTTAAAGGATGACAATTCATAGTCAAGAGTGTTCTGTGCTCGGAGTGTCTTATTGTTCTCTGCTCTTGTAGAGGCATATGCAATATCACAACTTACCTTATATGTTTCGGACCTTAGACTATGAAAATCCACCACTGTGGTAGAACCACTATTTCAGATGCTCTTGACCAGTGGGTCTTCTTGTGCTCTTTCAGGTGGCAGTCACTCCAGTCTCTCTTGTGATGCATGTGGAAAAAGATGTTAATGCAGCTGCATCAGAGTGGATTTCTTCTGCATTAGAAGTGGAACAATGAAAGATGAAGCCAATGTTCAGTACTGTTTGTTGTACATCTTTAGATGACATTGTTCAGGTCATAATGCAAAATTTACATGGGCCATAATTGTGATGCCTCAATTATTTATTTGGTTTTTGCTTATTTCATTTCAACCTTTTGATTTGTGTCCCGGGAAGCTAATGCTTCTGCTGTTTATTTGAAAGGCCAGCATGTTGTAGAAGTGCCATACTTTTTTGCTTGGTACCACAAAATTGTGTTTTAGGTTGGTTGGTTTTATTGGGGAAATTTGTGCTGTTAGGCAGAGTGGCATCCTTGTCTTCACTTGTAAACTGGAAAAAAGTAGCCAGATGAAAATATAGTGGAATACTGTTGTCTGTTTATAATGGAGTTGATTGTCATCTTTGTTTATTTCAAGCTTCTTATTATTCATTTTTCATCCGTTGGGAGACATGTTTGAAGTGTAGTCTCACAATTCAAACATGACATCTTTGAATTATGGGACTACACTGGGTATATTGCTGCCGTTGTGGTGCCGTGAGTAAATTTAGAGTTTCCATGGGCTCAAATATTGGTTATTGAGAGGCCCAAGACAAAGGCCCTATTCAGGACTTTATCATAAATGTTCTCCCCTTTTACAATTTTGGGTTCGACGTTAGCAAATATTATTGGGTTAGGTTTCACCATGCTCTACGGATATATCATGCTCTAGGGATATATCAATTGACATTTATGCTTTTAACTTTGATTGTTTACAAGTAGACACTTTAAATTTGCATAAAGTTGAACAAGTAGATGTGTGTTCTATACTGCGTCCAACAAATTAGTTCAAGAATACATCACACGAATTGTAATGTAAGACGTGTATGTCAACCTGTATAATTTTATACAAGTTTAATTATCTAATTATGCATACCGAAAATTGGAGGATATGGACATTGTTTATGTATTATGCAAATACAACATTTTCATGTTCCAGTTCAGAGTATTATATATATAAAATAGGGGTGTGCGTCGGTTCGGTTCGGTTTTATAAATTATCGGTTTGGTTTATTGATTTTCGATTTTTAAATATGCTAAACCAATAACAAACTAATAAGATATTTTCGATTTTTGGTCCTTAACGGTTCGGTATTTGGTTTACCCAATAAGAAAATACTCATAAAATATATATATGATTTTTCTTACAATTTGATGCAATACAATGAGATATAGTAACACAAACAAATGAATTGAGCACCTAAACTTAAGAATATGCAATATTTGACCTCATATTCTAATTCACTTTCGAACAAAAGGGTTATACATTGAAAACCTAGCAAATACATGACCTACGAGTATCGATGTAGTATCAAGTGATTTTAAATTATTAATATTTAATAGTGAAATATTATAGTTTTAATGAGTTATCGGTTTACCCAATAACCCAATACTTAAAACATAACCGAACCAATAACCTGATAATATTTTTTTGTAAAACCATTAAAAACCCGTTAACTCAATAACCCAATAACAATAAACCAATAATATTTCTTTCGGTTCAATTTATCGGTCGATTCAATTTTTGCACACCCCTATGTATAAATATCAAGTAAAATCTAAAACCATAATCTTTCAAGTATTAGGTATCATTTCGTATAAAAGATAAGGAGTAATAATTTTGAAATAAAATATAGTATTAATTAATTTATATTAAGGGTACCATTTATCCCATATAGAATCTAAAAGTTGAACTCATCAAATTTTAACTCAGACTTTGCCTATCTATACAAACATCAACACCATATTCCTATCGATTAGTGTACACGAATCATATTTCGTAAAGTAGAGAAACTTTTTCCGATCGACTATACATATATTTCTATCTTACGTAGGTGTTGGTTCTTCATGAAGCAGGCCAATGCATTTGTTTCGAATAATACTAAATTGTACGTATCTCTGCACTAAGATTCTGAAAGTACTAAAAAATCAAAGGTACAAAATCCATTTAACTTATTTCTGAATTGTATAAAATAGTACTTTTATGTATGAGGAATCAACCCAAGATAATATAGTAATGTATACGATTTCAAAAGATACATAAATTATCTGCACTTATCATCACCTTTATCCTTTTTAACACCCAATATTTCAAATATATATAAAAGGACTTGTCTCGTACACTAAAATTGTCCACGTACTATCCTATATTTATTTAACGATGTTTGACTTAGCATTAAGGGTGGCAAAATTAAATCCAACATGTTCGATTCGCCAAATCTATTGAAGTTTGGACAGGTTAATAATTCATCGATTTATTAGCTCAATTCGTTTCAATTCAACCCATTTAAAATTGAATTGATATGCAACCCGAATTGACTCGAAAGAGATTTTGTCAAAATATTCTTAAAATATATATTTTTTAGTTTGATATGTTTTATATAGTTAGAATAAAGAAGAATATAATTTAATTAAGTACTAACGGAACGCTATTGGATCAAATGGCAAAGACATTGTTGAGAAAAAGGATGGATATTCCTAATATTGAAAAAGAATAAATAAAATAAGTAAAACTTAGTAAAAATTGGGTCGAGTTTGATTTTGACCCATTCGTTGTCCAAACCTATTATAACCTGCTCAAATTTGGCCCAACCCGCCCAATTATCATCCCAGTGAACACTAATTCTTTTTTAAAAAAAATACTAGTTACTTTTGACATATAGTACCAAATATTTCGTGGCTAATAATATTCCATAATAAAATGAAAACATTAAAATTAAACAATTTTCAAATTAGTAATATATATATATATATCGTTTTTTTTCGAACCAAATTATAAGTGAATAATGTCATTTAAAATAAAATAGATGGATTTGCTTATTTTCTAATTAATTAGCATAATAATAATAATAATAATAATAAATGAAGTAGTGTGTGCAAATTAATTAGGAAATTTATAGGATGTTAACACCTCGTTGAAAAAACATTACATCTACTGTGGAAAATCATAGGAATTTTTTCCAAATTTACTAATAAATTTTTATGAATTTTTGTTCTTTCTGAAGCTACCAAACAATTTTTTTTTTTTTTTTGTTTTTAAACTTGTTATAGAGAAGGAAAATGAAAAAAGAAAAGACGAAAATTCTTCAGAACCAAACACTACTACAATTGATAATAAAAACTTAGATCGATTGACTGACATATATTCTTAATTAAGATATGAAAAAGAATAATTAACAAATGTAGAAATTAGAGATTTATATTGAGAAAACAAGAAAAAAAAATTACTAGAAATTTAAAAATTAATGGGAATAGAAATTTTTTTCCAAAGATGAACAATGGTCCCCTTAGTATCTACAAGTAGCTTGGCTCTAAATCAACTTTTCAATTCAGTATTTTGACCATCAGAGATGATGAAAATATTTACTCATTCCGTTCCGTATTAGTTGTCAATATTATTAAAAATATCTATCTCAAAATACTAATCAATTTATTAAATCAAAATAAAATTAATTATTATATTTTTGTTTTACCTTTAAAATTATTTTTTTTTTGAAAGAAGACAATATTAATTATATTGAAAAGAGTTAAGAGTAAAAAATAATTTATCTTTTAATTTTCTATTTTTATCTTTAGATGAGATAATTTATAACTATATAAATACTTATAATTTGTTTTAGATTATAAATTTTAAAAAAAAAACATATTTAATTATTTTTGTTTATATTCAATTAAATCGTATCACATGAATCAGTATCGTAGAAATATTTAATTGTTGGGAGACATGAAATTAAATAACTACTAATAATATTGATATCATAATTATTTATTGTCACAAAAGAGTAGTACTTCACGGGAGGGAACAAAAAAGTGCATAAATGTAACTAAAGTTCTCAACATAAATATGCAAATTAATTAAAATGATAACTTCATGACAATAATAAGATGAAACTTCCTTCATCATAAAAACTCCCTTATTTCAAGTACTATGGTTTTATATACTTGAAATAGAAAATAAAAAGCTTACCATCTTGTTCACCATGATCATCACAAAAGCCAACATGTCTTTATGAATTCCAAGTTGTACTAGGGTTCATCATAAATTGATTGCATGAAAGTGCAGACAACGAGGATGAAGCTGAGGATTTTGACGGTGATGGTGATGATGACAAGTGTACATTGTTATATGGATTCATAGTATAACTAGCGGGGAAAGTACATGGGAGACTGTTGATCATCATGGAGTCAATATGTTGTGACACAATTGGAGTTGATTCCAGAATACCACCTTCGTTTCCTTTTATCATTTCAGAAAGCTTGGGCAACAACAAAGGCGCCTGTTGAAGATATAAATAGAAAAATAATCAGATGTGTTGAAATTGAGATGATCACGATTGAAATGGTATCAGAGCAAGGTAAAAGTGTTGAATTAACATGACCGGACATGTTGAAGGCATACTAACAGCTTAGAGTTTTAGAAATTATACGTACCATCATTAAATCTTGATGAGTTTTGTCAGCCGCGCTTGTTGAATCCATGAAATTCTCCCCATTAGTGCAATTCAAAGACATGTTGGAGGTGAGCATAGAATTAATGGAATTGTCTTGTTCAATAACACTAGGATCATATTCAAGAACTTGTTGAGGATACTTAGGATAATTGAAATTAAACCATGTAGGATCATTTGAGATTGAGTCAAATGTCAAAGGAAGGGAATTATGCACCTCTTGATTAATTACATTCAAATCCCCATTGTGATTAATGTTGTTCATTTGGTCAAGAATTAGGGAAGGGTTTGTACTTGACATGAAACCATTAGTGATAGGAACATTGGGGTTGAATGAGTTGAAATCATCAAAAGATGGATTAGGGTTTGGATTAGTGATGAGATTATTATTGTAATTAGGAAAGATGTTGGAGAGATCAGGGAGGGTTCCATGAGAAAGATTGAGCTTCTTCTTGATGCTCGAATTCCAAAAATTCTTCACTTCATTGTCTGTTCTTCCAGGTAAATGTTTCGCTATTTGCGCCCACCTGTAAAGAAACAAAATATCTTTTTTTGCATGAAAATAACACATACATCGATTTCTTCGTCAAAAAATTCTACAAAACGTTTTTTCAATAGCTATTTTTTGTCCAAAAGGTTTAAATTGACGCCCACCTGTGAAGAAACAAAATATCTTTTTTGCATGAAAATAACACATACATCGATTTCTTCGTCAAAAAATTATACAAAACGTTTTTTCAATAGCTATTTTTTGTCCAAAGGAATTAAATTAACATTACCTCATTAAAAAATTATATTGTACATATAAATAAGCGTTTAAATAAATATTATATTTTGATATTTATTACACTAAATTTGTTACCTATTGCCAAGAATGCTGTGGAGCTCAATGATAAGTGCTGCTTCTTGAGGGGAGAAACTCCCACGTTTCAAATCTGGTCTTAGATAATTTATCCACCTCAATCTGCAACTTTTCCCACATCTTTGAAGCCCTGCGCCATAGAGACGAATTCAAGATATAAATTTGATTAAAAAAAAACTTCAAGTTAAAATAAAAAGGAAAATTAATTTTTAATTGTTTGTTCCGCATGAGTATATACACGAACTATATAAATAGCGGAAAAAATAAGGTGAACTCAAAATATAAATCTGATGAATTCAATCTTTAAATTTAATTATAAATCTTTAATTTCTTGTATCACGGCGTTGATTCATCCTTCAATGAAACAACGATATGATGCAAGAATTTAAACCCCCTTGATACAATGAGCGATTAATCTTTGATTGTTTGTTCCACACGGGCATTACACGAACTATACAAATGACGGAAAAAACAAGGTGAAATCAAGATATGAACTTGATGAACTCAATCTTTAAGATTCTTTAAAATATAATTATAAATCTTTAAGTCCTGTATCACAACGTTGATTCATCTTTCAATGAAACAACGACATGATGCAAGAAATTAAAGCCCCATGATATAACAAGCGATAACTTTCTGGTTGTTTGTTTCACATGGGCATGTACACAAACTACACAAACGGCGGAAAAAACAAGATGAACTCAAAATATAAATCTGATGAATTTAATCTTTAAGATTCTTTACAAAATGACCATAAATCTTTAAATCCTTCTATCACGACATTGATTCATTTTTCAATGAAACAATGATATGATGCAAGAAATTAAAGCCCCATGATACAACAGGCGATATTTCTTGTAACTCCAGGGATGATTCCAACACAGCTTCATGTAACCGCCAGATGATCAAACAGGCAGTCGCATGAAGCTGACATAGAGCAAAAAGGGCAAGCCCCGTGCACCGCATGAAACTGACATAGAAAAAAAATAAAAAAAATAAAAAAATAAAGAACCTGCAAGCTTAGGAACAGAGCTCCAACAACCATGGCCATAAGTAGTAATGTACTTAACAAGTTTTTCATCTTCTTCAGGAGACCATAGCCCTCTTTTCACTTTCTGTTTGTTACAACATGTATGATGCCCCATTTTTAACAAACAAACACAGATTAGTACTGTAACACAAACAGATTCCACAAATAAACAACAAGTTAAAAAAAATGAAGCTGGCAGAGAAGAGAGGATTTTATTTCAATGGAAATTAAATCCATTGAGTTTAGTTTGTGTGGGAAGAGAAGTGGAGGAATGTCTTATATAATAGATGCTCCTGAGAATTGAGCACTACACTATATTTATTTCTTGGACTCGAATAATATATACTGATAATGTAAAAAATATTTTATATTATCAATGTAATTAATTAAGGACGAAGTTATAATGGTATTTATAGAGTGTACAAATTCAGTCATTTTCGACACGTGTGTCGCACGATTATCAGCATAATAATAGTTGTAAACTCTACGGATCTAGTAATTTTGACTCAAATTTATAGTTGTATTAAAATTCAATCAAAACTTGTAAGCAAAACAAATTAATTTAAAATTCATAAATGTAAGATCATTTATTTTGCATTGTACGTGGACAATCTCTTCACATTGAACACGAGTTATTTCTGAAGGGAAATTTTTAAAATAATGAGTTCTTTATATATATATATATATATAAATAAAGTTATGGATCAATTTTTATTTTATTTTAAAAAAATTGAAATTTAAAATCCTATTTTTTCTAGAGAATTTTATTAAATTTAAAATCATGATCCTAAATCACATATTTTCCCAAGAAGAGGGGATTTTATTTCAATGGAACTAAATTAAATCCATTGAGTTTAATTTGTGTGGAAAGAGAAGTGGGGGGACTCATATGTCTTATATAATAGATGCTCTTGAGAATTGAGTACTACACTATATTATTTTTTGGATTTGAATAATATATATCGACAAGGTAAAGAATTTTTTTTATATTATCGATGTAATTAATTAAGGACGAATTTATAATGGTAGCTATAGATTGGACAAATTCAGTTATTTTGATTCAAATTTTGTAATTGTATTAAAAGTACACTTAATACATATTCGCTTTGTTTTAATTTTTTTCTCTAATTTGATTTGACATAATATTTTTTAAAATGGAATTCAATGATTTTTAACTAAAAATATGTAAAAATTACTAAAATGTCTTTTAACCTTAGTCTTAAACATGTCATGTTTGAAATTTAGAACGAAAAGATTACTAAAAAAGAGAAAAAAAAAATACATCCCTTTTGGCTTTAAAATAGACTAAAAAGAAAACTTGTATTATATATATACACACATACTAGTTTTTTGACACGTGCGCGTCACGTGATTATCGAGTTAAATAATACGTGTCTTTGTAAAATTATCAGCTTAATTAATTAGAGGCGAAGTTATCATGGTAGTTGTAAATTCCACATATGTAGTGATCTTGACTTGTTTTACTAAAATTCACTCAAAACTTGTAAGCAAAACAAATTATGATTCAAAGAAGTTAAATTAAATTTAAATTTATATCAAAATATATTAGAACACTTCTTAATAAGGACAACTTTGTATTCAACGAGATTCAAATTCAAAATTTCAAATTAAAAATAAAAAAAAATACTTATCACTCCGCCGCGACGACAAAGACAAATATTGTCTCGGGGCTTGGGAAGCAGCACTAGTCATCCATGCAGAAATAGTAGGTCCCACGTAGTTTTACAACCCAAACAAAATCTGTTTTTACAAAAAAAAAAAAAAAAAAAAAAAAAAAAAAAATTGAACTATTTTTGGATTTTGCTATATGTCACAAAACCAATCTATCTTTTTTTTTTTTTTTTTGGTCTATTATTATATTGGAGTTTCAATTAATTAAAATTTATATTGCATAAAATTTACTTAAAAGGAGAAGTGCTTTCTAATAAAATTCATTTTCATTTTGAAGTTTTAAAATATTTCATTAAGAATAATTTTTTTTATTTTATCATAATTCATATTGTTATATATAAAACTAATCTATGACATATGCGAATTTTAATGCTCAGATCGATCTAAATTATTTTATTAATATTCAATGGAAATATTTTTTGACGTATATATTTTTCCTAATTTCCTATAAAAGATATATGAAAAAACAAGTAATGTTTCTTATATTTGGGATCTATGTAATTCCAAATTTTCTTATATTCTTTTTTTTTTTTACAACTATACTTATCAAAGGTGATTTTTTATATAGCAAAATTCATTAAAGAAAAATAAAATGAATTTTGCATGGTATATGTATTTTTAAATTTAATATGTGCTTCAAATGAAAAAAAAAATATTAGTTTCGCGCCTCCTTCACCGCCTTAATCAAAAAATTAAAATTTTAAAAATTTTAGTTCCATGCGCCCTCTTTCCCCTTGTTTTTGAACTCAAATTTAAAAATACAATTATTTTCTGTCCATAAAAGAATTTTAAAAAGTTCAAATTTTTTTATCTCATTCCTATCTCTGACCAATAAGCTTCAAAAGTTCCCATTTTTACATCTCGCGCCTATGGGTACGCTGTAATTATCCAAAAAGACACTTGAAACTGAAAGGATAAACAAACTCACTCGATAGACTGCCAAGAGCTAATGCATAGGAGGGCACTTTTGTTACCCATAAAAAAAAAAAACCTTTTAGAAAAAAAAAATTAAATTTTAAGAAATTCAATTTTTATTTTTACTCCGGTGCTCGTAGCCCTGACCCTCTACTGGCCCATCCCACCCCCACTCCACCTGGCTTACCGATCAAACATGAAAAAATAATTAAGAAATCAATTTGTCTTTTTGATTTCATAAAAAAAAAAAAACCCAACTATCTCCATCACCACACTCCATATTAGTACATGAAAATTTTGTCAGAGTAATAACTATGTAAACTTCTGTTAATAGGTTTTTGAGACGAGAGTTACAAGAAATAACCTCTCTACTTCTATGAGGCAGTGATAAGGTCTGCGTACATTTGACCCTCCCAGACCCCACTTGTAGAATTCCACGTATGTTATTGTCGTTCAATTTTTACTAAGTTTTAATTACTTCATTTTTTAAAATAAATTTTTAGTACGAGATAAAATAGAGTATTATTTATAATTTTTTTAGCTATTATATTATATCGAATATAAAAATATTTTTTGATTAGTCAATTTGAACTACGTATAAACTCAATTCTTAACAAAATAAACTAATTGAGCTAATATATTAGCGTGTCATTTGAACAAATTGAATTTGATTTTATCACTAATATGAAATAGGTCTATATTTATTGCATAATGTAAAAGAAGTGTCCATTATATATGGACGATACTTACTCATATTGAAGTGTGATATGGAATTGAGCGTCATCCCTTTATCTTTAATTATAAGTCATATGTTTGAGTCGTTAAAATCTCTTTAACGAGGTCATAAGTCATATGTTTGAGTCGTTAAAATCTCTTTAACGAGGTCTATGCAACACAAATTCAATTTTATAGGTTGACTGATAATTAATTGAATAACATTGTAAGAATGTAGTGAGAAGGACATGAGTTGATTTATTTTTATGTTGTTGTAGTAGTGGTAAGGTCTGCATATATTTTATCTTCTTCAGCCCCCACTTTGGTGATTTTACTGGGTATGTTATTGTTGTTAAAAATTTGCCTCATCTATTTCATTACCGTTTGAAAAAAAATCATCCGCCATAATATAAAAAATTTCTTTCAAATTGAGTCTTCACTTATAATGGAGAAAATAAAATCAAAATCAGCAGAGTCAACAATTGGATCACCCCCCGAAGTTGATTATTGCCTTCTTAAAATTATAAATAAATTTTGATGAAAACATATATAAGATATTTAAAATTATTTATAAAAATAATATACTATGTATATATAATTATAAGAATTATATACATAATTTATTGATTTGATTCAATGATTTCTTTAATAATTTTAATAAATTAAATATTATCAATTTTTTAAATGTAAAACTACAAAAAAAATTCAAATAAAATTACTTTGATTTGGTTTGATTTTTTAATTTAAAAACACATAAATGACTTAATTGAGGGTCAAATAAATAGTAGTAGAATATTACAGGAACTAAAATAGAAACAATGCAATAACATGGGAATCAAAAATCCAATTTTCCCTTACACTTCGTAACTATAATTATAGTAGCAATTGTATAATTGGCGCAATACTAGTATACATTTGTATATTTCGCTATACAATTTGATTCGCACACAACATTTATATAAATAGCGCGAATTATACAAAACCTCAAATAATAATTACAGCTAGATGTTTGGCGCGAGCCTTAATTAAAAAATGATTTGTAAATGTGTGGAATCGTAACATTGTGTCACTAATGCTTATAGTCTAGTACTATTAATTCATTCACACCATAAGAGTTCTCACTTGACACTATAAAGGGAGAAAGAATCATAATGGATCTTCATAGTAGGATTGCATAGTCCACCACCAAATGGTAAATCTACGTAGAATGATAAAGATTCTTCATCGTGAATCAAAGATTTTAAATACCAAATTTGAAAACGACATTTTTTTTAAGAAAGCTTTAAAACATAAACTTTCTATCGCACAAATCCAAATTAATCGAGTTGATTTCTGAAACTTGATGCTTGAGGATCAAAATAGGAAAATCACTTGCCCAATGTGACCACACAAAGGTGATCTGGAGAAATATTACGATAATAACATAAAAATAATGAAGCGTACACATATCTTATACTTAACGTAAAAATATGTATCACTCACTATAAAACAAATTAAACAATTATTTTTTTTCAAAAATTGGATTCCACCTCTAACCCTAAGTTAGGAGGGGGATAAACCTATAACATGAGTAGATTTCTAAAAGGAGTAAGCAGTTTGGTTAAATGGAATTGGATCATGTAGGCAATTTTGGGATATATCGACCTTCAAGAGAAACCACATTAAATGCATAGATTTTCAATAACCATCGTTGAAAATAATGACTTAGAACAAGTTCAAAATAGTACCTTTATTTTTGGGTTCAAAAACGCTCACGTAGAGCATTAATAGTCCCTCAAGTTTGAAATATTGATGCGCTTTTGGTCCTTCTCCTAAATTTTGGCTATTTTCAAACATTAATTTTGGCTATAATTTTTATGCATGAAATGTTTGAATCATCTTTTTAGTAGAAACAATAACTTCAAGCAGGGGTGAATTTATTCATAATTTTTGGGTCATGAGAATTCGTGGTCATCCGACTAAATTCAGTATATTACTTGTATAATTCTTAAAGAATATATTAAATATTAGCTAAAGGAACCCATTTCTAGCACAAGGGTTCTTTTCTAGCACAAAGGTTGGGGGTTCGATCCCAGTCATTGCACCCATGTTCTTGAACTATTGAACAATACATAAAATTGTGGATAAAATCAATCTTAAAAAATAGACAAAAATTTGGAGGAACACCAAAGGCCAAAAATGCACTCATATTTCAAACATGAGGGACTATTAGTGTTACATGTGAAAACTCAAGAATAACTTATTCTTGAATTTCATATAAAAATTCACTCATATTTCAAACACGAGGGATTACTAGTGTTCCATGTGAAAACTCAAGGATAACTTTGAGTCTTAATCCAAAAATAAAAGATTATTTTGAGTTTTTTCTCAAAATGAGCATTCAAACATGCCTGGTAAATACAAAAATCTTGCTTCACAAATCTTAAAAAAAATAAAAAGTAAAACATGTGGTTCGAGGCGTCAAATCAGACAAAGTAAAGATTTGAAGTTTATGAATTTTGAAAGTTCTAAATTAATGGTCTCTTTTGTATGGACCTATTAAAATACTATACAAAACTTAAAATATTAACCTTGAATATACATGTTGATGCTTGAGAGGGAAGTTTAAAAGAAAGGGGACCAAACAAGAATCTTGAATTTCTCTATAGTTTGCACATGCAACAATTAATGACACAAGGTGCTTGTTTGCTTTATTAGTTGAACTATCAGGGGACACATCCTTTGCTTCAATTTTGTTTCTTATCCTAACTTATTAGTAAGGAAATTCCTATCAATATTCTTGTCTTATCTCTACAAATCATAGTTTTTTGGTACTTGTCACTTTCACACACTCACTCTTTTCAAATTTAATGTGTTTCAATTTAAGTAGACATTAGTGAATGCAATACAATATCTTTTGTAACATCTACAATCAATTAAATTACAATACAAAATATATTTAGACTATTTTGATTAGAGAGCGGAGGTCGAGGATTAAGGTAAAAGGCTAGTATTATATAATTTTCTTGAGTAATTTTCATAAATTAAATAGTTTAGGCTTGAAATTCAATATGGTCAAATAGCTATATTTTACATAATTACACGACATAACTTCGGCTATGTGACCCGGAGGGGAGGAGAGAGGTGAGCGAGATCGAGATCGAGAGAGGGATGAGAGAGGTGAATTGTATATGTATGTTTGTCAAACTGTATGTGTATATCTGTCAAATAATTGTATATGTATAACTAATATACATATATATTTGTATATCTGGCAATCAAGATTGAGAGAGGGAGGAGAGAGGCGAGCGAGATCGAGAGAGGGAGGAGAGGCGAGCGAGAGAGGGCAAAGAGTGGCGAGAAGCGAATTGTATATGTATATTTGTCGAATTGACTGTATATATCTGTCAAAATAGTTGTATATATGCAGCTTGTATACATATGTAATTGTATATCTGACAATTAATTACAGAGAGAGAGAGGAGAGAGGAGAGAGGAGAGAGGCGAAAGGGAGGAAGAGAGAAGAGAGAAAATAGCAACAAAATCATAACTATAGCTATAAATTGTAATTTTTTCAAACTGTAGTGATATAATATAAATACATATCATATGTTTGCCTAAATACATATTTTTTTCCTAGCTTTTTCTTGCTTATCATCTAAGAAATTCCTTCTTGTCTATTTTTGTATTTCTCATTTTTTGTTTTCTGTTACTACTCGTTGCCTCTTATGTTTTGGTTTTCTTACTGTCCTATTGTTGTTATTGTTTATGTTTTCATAAATATTGTGTTATATTTGTCTATTTCATACAATTTATCTATTTTTTAAAAATAAAAATAAAATTTATGTACACTTTATCTTCCTTAAATCTATGACTTTTGTGTTACATTGAATATCCTATTATTATTATTATTATTTACGTTGATGATGTATATAACACAAATTTGAATTAACAAATCTCAGGCTACAGTTCTTACAGCAGACAAAACATTGGATACCTATGCCTAGGTAGAATCTTTGAGATAGCAATTTAACTATGAAGATAAAACTTACAAATTAAACATTATATACGTGACATCTTAAATCCAATCGTAGGGTTTCATTTATTAGAAAAAATACAATATATAAAATTTAAATTAAATATTTAATAAAATTTAAAATTAAAATCAATATAATATAATTTTAGATCATAATTTAAAATCATGTCTAAACGGTCCTAAAGAGTACTAATTTGGCTCTTACCATCAATTGTTTCCCTCCCAAGCGGAATCTTATAACGGAAATAATAAGTTCCAAATCCTTACGGCGGAGCGACCTTGTTGCTAGGGGTTCATTAGGATTTGTTTCGATAGAGAATTATTACCTTTTTTTAATTGAAAATTATACTATTTTTACAGTGTTACAATTAGTTTTTAGGTATATATAGTAGATATTGTACTTCCTTTGGTCCGTTCGTGTTTTTTTTTTCCAAATTTTGAACCTCCTTAATTGATATTTTGGCCCCACCATTGCTCACATGCATGACTTATATTTCAAGTTCAAGATCTTAGTATATAGTGAAGGGCGGTTCAATATATTAAGCTTCTGTTATGCATAGAATTAGATAAAATAATTCCATCTTATCTTTGCCTTTTTGTAAGAGATTGTTTTCACAGCTTAAAATGATTTATTCTATATAATAATGATTCGAGAAAGGATTAAACCACAAGGCTCTAGGGTCTATAATATACAACTTCACCCCGCGGCTATTTCCATAACTCAAACTCATTATCTTCTGATCACATAGCAATAAGTATACGAATTACGCTTAAGGGTCCTCTTAAAGATCTTAGTATATAGTCAAACTTCTTCTTTTCTCAAAAGTTATTTTAACGAATTAAAGTTTTTTTTTTTATTCTTTCTAAACAGCTCAAATGTCCTTCTTGAGATGGGACTAACCAACGATATATCATTCTTTATGAGTAGTCTATTTGAAGAAGAAAAATGGGAACCAGTTTGAAACCTTCAATACGAGATTCATTATCATTTCTTCTCTTTCTGTTGACTTTTATTTATTATTATTTTGCTTCTCGAGGTCAACTTTACTAAACTTTAAAGCTAAATTAAAGTGGCTAAATTTAATATTTAAAATATAAAATTTTGATGGTTGAAAACTATACAAAAATGTTATAAGTTGCAATCCTTCTCATATTAATATGATGAAAAAATATATCTTAAAATATTAATCAAAGTTCATATAATTTAACCTCGATAAATGAAATAGTGACAAATAATGAACGAAGCGAATATTAGAAATTCCCCTATTACATTACATAGCATGTCATAATTTATTTCTTTCATGGTCTAAATAGATGCATGCATGTGATCCAATCTTTAAGCAAGTCCAAATTAAGGGCTGTAGTAATTTTTCATTTCACTTCCATATTTTGTACTTTATAGTTGTGATTCATGTCTAGCAGAATGAAATATACACTTCATTTCAATTTATGCAATATAGTTTGTACCAATATATATTTCGAAAAGAACAAATTATTTGTTGAAATTCATAATTTTAAATATATCATAATATTCGTGTGATGGCGAAAAAACTTTTGAAATCAACAAAGGCGAAGATAGAGTAGAAGGTAAGGATTCCACATAACCTAATAATCTTTTAATTTACTTAAAGAATATCATTTAATATATGAAAATTATCAAATTAGAACTCAATATGAACTCCAAAAGGGCTAGAATCTAGAAACTTCAAATATTGGATTGGTATCTAGAAATTTATGGCCTTGTACATATTATAAATATTTGATTAAAACAAAAAGGGTTAAACATTTTCAAATATAGACGTGTCATTTTTTTGGAACAGATGCTAAAAGAAAATTGTATCACATAAATTTATCATTATATTATATTTAGTAGCAATAATAAATATTAGTATTTCTATAACCGTCGCTCTGTGTAAACGTCATTAAAATTTTTAGCGACTCAGAATAGAATGACATTAACTTAATTGCCGATAAAAAAAAAGATTGTTGCCACTAAGTGTCTCTTTTATTAGAGTGTGAGTGTTTTCCTCTAGTGATATTCCAGTTTTAAGTCTTGTTATTTACTCATTGAGAGACAGAAATTGAACTTTTAACAGGATATATAGAGTTAATTAGTGAATTAGTTCAAGACCTTTATAAATCCCTTTAGAAGTCCTCATATATATGTGATTCTGTAAAATGTAATTCTACAGTATAAACAAACTTTGATCCCATGTAATTCTACAAATAAGTCATCCAAAACAAACAGAAACTCAGAAACAATCTACAAATGGTACACTAATTATAATACAAAAAACTCATCCCAATTCTTTTCAACTAAGTTACTTTCTAAAGACGAAAACCACTAGTTGAGTGATCATCTAAGAAAGCAACTCGTAAATCAACTTTCTAGAGCAAACATCATCTAATGCATTATGTATTGGTTCAAGTCTAAATTTCTGTAAACAAAACAAACTCCTTTTTACTATCAAGACAACAAGTTGTTGAGCTAAATGGACAAAGAAAATTCACAGACACTCCCTTTCATAACACCAATCACCTTCGTCTTCCCATTTAGATGATCAAAATGCATTTGAGGGAGGGTAAAGATCCTTGCACAGATCAACTGAATAAAGATCACAATCAGCACTTCTCCTTGCTATCGCCCTCGAAAGTGGACTTGACTTCCTAGGGACTTGTAAGCTATCAGTTGAATTCCTCTGCATAGTACTCTGAGACAAATAACTTGAATTCGTCTGCTTAGCCTTTGCCTTAATAGACTTAGTGAGATTCATGTAGCTGGGTTTCTTGCTATGTCCCTCTTCAGGAGGAGTTTGATTTGATCCGAGAGTTTCAGAAGTTGACATAGAAGAATGAGAAGTACTATCATCATACTGATAGTAATCAGTATAAGGCTCGGAAGACGAATTGAGAAGTTGACAGCTAATTGGTCCTCTTGTAGATATCCTGGTAGACATGTTATTCCGTCTGATGTTCACCGAACTACGCTCAGTGAAAGATCCAGAATCATAATCTTCATGCTTCCTAGAATTCGGGGTCATCCCTGATGCATCAGTATGGAGTTCTTCCACCAATCTGTTGTCCCAAGGCTTATTCGCCATCCAACGTTCTAACCAAGCTGAATCCCTATTAGCCTTAATCTTATTCGGGGTTTCAACTTTCCTTGTTCTTGAATTCGGGCTGGGGTTTGTTTTCAATTTCTGAAATAGATCAGTTGAATATAATTAAAGCGAAATTTTGTGTCATACTACATGTTTTAGAAATTAAATTTAATACCTGTTGGGCATATGCAATGGCCCTCTCCCTCTTGATTGCTCCTATTTGTCTCATTTTTAACTTAAACCTCACTTCATCCACTGTGCCAGGGCTATCACACCATCCACTCTGAGAAAGCGAAAAATTAGACAGTTTCAAGCAACACTAATACAATCAGACTTCTCAAATACCAGTGATTCTCTATAACAACATTTCACTAACAATCATGTTTTGGGGTGAACCAATGAAACATATGTTTTCTATAACATCATTTTTCTATAACAGCTACAAAACATATCTGGACAAATGATAATGTTAGACAGAAACTACATACCTCAGCTTGCTTAATTGGATTAGCTTGGCTGTCAACAACAGACCCTTTTGTAGCATCTCCATCAATGGATGTTTGATTGCATTGGGATCTAACTCGAGCCTGCACTCGGAAAAGAGACTGCATATACTTGAGGGTTATAGCAGCTTGCATTCTCACCCTTCGCCCACGAAATATAGCTTGTATCCTAACCACTGCTTTCAGTGCCCTTAACGCACGCCTTGCCTTTTAATCATTACAACAAAAATTTCTCATTAGCTATATAAATGGTTTGCAAAAGATAAAGTGAGAGAAAAAATATTTAAGGACATAACGTGGCAACATCTCTATTCTCTACCTATAGAGCAAGAAATTCATACAACAACTATGAATCCTGAGTCTACAGTAATATTGTCGCTCCATGCAAATTCATCTCAGACAAGAGAAAGAAATACATAAGGATTTATGGTGATATAGGCCTAGTTTTTGTCACTCAACATCCAATCAGACTGTTACCTCAAAATTAACATTCATCTAGATGAACTTTGTACAGTTATTCCTGATACAATTTTCAGCAAATTTTCTCTAAATGCAAGTATTTCTTTCTAAGCATAACAAAGCGAGCAACAACAACATACACATTGAAATCCCACAAGTATAGTCCGGGGAGGTAGAGTGTACTCAAACCTTACCCTTACCTCATAGAGGTAGAGAGGCTTCAAGTAGTTATGAAAAGAAAAAAAGTTCAATAAAGAAAACATGGCAGCTAACAAAGAAAATAGTACAGAACATCAAGAAAATGAACAGTGACAACAACTTTAGTGCATAATCAAAACACTATGGACAACAAACAGTAACAGGCATCAATAGCAAGAAACTACATGAGTAGGCTAATACCACAACAAACACTATGCTCTAGACTACCACCAAGCCTTAACTACCTACTAAACTTCAATCCTTGTTCGTGATCTCCATAAGTTCTTATGTAAACTCATGTCCTAGGTAAGCTGAACCAGGTATAAAAAACAGAACACTTTCACGAAGATGCAAAAAGTTAACAGCTTTGGGTCCCAAGTCATTCAAATTCCTTCCAGCACAGATCTCAACAGAATCTTAATCAATTCCTCCAATAAAAACTGTACAAACATCATTATTGAGAAAAGGGGAAACTTGGTATTACCAGAAAACCCCTAAACGCAGCCTGAATTCGAATAGCAGCCCATTCTTGTTTCACAATCACAAAATCCTTGTGTGGAGCTCTGATAACAGTAGCCATGGCAGCAGCTAAAGCACTGTCAGACAGGAATGAAGATTCAGATCCATCTGAATCTCCCAAATTCCCAACCCCTTTTACACCTTTCGACAAAGTCATAGCAATTCCACCCGATGCACTCCTCCATAGCTTCCATTTTCTATTCTTTCCACCACCCTTCTCCTTCAAAAACCCCAAATAAAACAACTCAAATTAACAACAAACAAAAAAAAGACAGAAACAGAGAGAGCATTAAAGAATCAAACTTTATTAAAGAATCCAACTTACAGAATCATTTGATTGATTCTTTTTTAGACCGATTAATGATTTAATCCATTTCCCTGAACCACCCATGTTTTCTTGTTTCCTGAAAAAAAGTACGAAATTTTGTACAGTTTCTGCAGCTTGATAAAAACAGAACAGACAAAGGAGCAAATAGGACAATTTTATAAAACGCTGTCTGAAAACTTCAAGATATAAGTTGGGATTTGAGAATTTGAAGGGATTGCTGAGCTTTAATTACTACAGCTGAGGATTTTCTTGGGTTTTGAATTTTGAAATTCGAAAATGATGAAAAAAAAAGAAAAAGCTGTAACGGATAGTTTGTGGAAAGAAGAACGACGGCGTTTTGGGGTGACTTTTGCTCTTTCCGACCTTAGTTTAAACTGACACACGACAAAATATTAGTGGGAAAGTGAAGGGAATTTCCGGAAAATAAGATAAGTTAAAACATGCTTTTAAAGTTTAAATAAATTTTTGTGTAAAAGTACAATTAATAATTTAATGTGAAAGTACAATTAATAATTCAAGCAAGTCCCCGCGCCACACGATGTCCTAATTCCATAAATTATTATTCCCTCCGTTTCGATTTCACGTAATTTGATCAGACACAAAATTTTAAAAATATGAGAAAATTTTGTGTAGAAAGAATATATAATGGAGTGGATTGTCCTCTCAATTGGCTGATTTTTATTGTTTTTACTCCCTTGGTTTACTTTTACTTGTCAATATTTCACTTACCGATGTCAAACTATATGACTTTTGACCTATATTTTAAGATGTATTTTTTCATCATATTAATATGAGAAAGATTGTAACTTATAACATTTTTCGTATATTTTCAACCATCTAAATTTTAAATATCAAGTATTAAATTTAGCTTAGAAATTTAGTCGAATTGACCTTAAAAAGCGATACACTGATAAATAAAAATGAACAGAAGGAATATTTTTTAGCAATTGGACTTCTCTTTAGAGGGATATATTTTCTTTAGTAACAAAAGTAGTCACGTGAGACATAACTTATGAAATGCTATGATGTGAAAATATAAATTGTTGTTCCACGAAAAAAAGTATTTATAATGTTGGGCGACATAAAAGGTGGACAAAAGTGCAAATGACCTTAAATTACTTCCACATTCCGATTGTAAAATTTCACGAATAGCTTATTTAAATATCGTTATTTAATCTGCCTGTTTTTTGTGTATGGACATTGTTCTATTGTCATATAATTATGAACTCTAATTTCAGATGTTTATCAGAAATTAAATATAAAATTTAGGTTAAAATAATTAAATTTCAATTGTCGGTGCATAGAATTCAGCCATATAAAATTTTAGACACAATAATTTGAAAATGGATAAACTTACAAATTTTTATACGCTATATATATGACTAAAATTATGATATCGAAATCGAGTATTTATATAACTTATCCCCTAATGTGATCAGCACTTTATACTATCGGAAGGTGATGCTTACACTTGTTCACTAATTATTATTTTGATTTTTCATGTCCAACCACCAAGCCTGCAAAAGGTTGTTTCACTTTGATATTGTTTGGTTTGTAAGCAATATTATATTCTTTATATTTCATTTTACTTGTGAAATTGAATCAAAAATCATTTTTGAACTATGCAACATGAATATTTTTATATCATCCGTTAAGAAAATAGTTTCGAATTTTTTGAAGGTTGTTTCACCTTGATATTGTTTGATTTGTAAGCAATATTATATTCTCTATATTTCATTTTACTCGTGAAATTGAATCAAAAATCATTTTTAAACTATGCTACATGAATATTTTTTAATCATCCGTTAAAAATATAGTTTCGAATTTTTCTCTATAATTATTAAAGTGGCTCGAAATTTCTCTTTTGAACTAACACATACATTCTATACATTTTTATTTTCAATAGCAGTCAGCCCATTTTATTAGTTATTTTACTTAAAATATTGTCAAATGGGCAATTTTTAAAATTTTTTTTTTCTAAAATCGTTTTCTGAATCAGCTGATGTTCCTCCCTCTTTATATCAGGTCTTTTTCCTGGTGACATTTATTAATTAGAGAATTCAAAATTTTAAGATATCAAATAAATTCATTTGAATTTGAATTATTCATGTGACCAAATAAAGATCAAAGTGAACCTGATTTGAATTTGAATCTTGAATCCAAAATAAATTTCATGGACATATCCAGACCCGCATGAATTTAATGACAAGCATGTTTCGATAAGAAATGAAATAACTACGTTTGAAATAAAAAGATATTTTTCTCTTGAACATAAACTGAAGATACTGAATAACAGAATTTACTAAAGTCGTATTTATGAAATAGACAATGGTTGAAAAAATTTCCATCACCGTTACATGAAGGTGCTTGCATAAAACGTATAGGAAGCTTTTTCCTCGGACAATTCTAGAAAAATGATTCATAAATTGGTGCCTTTATCTTTTGATTCATTTGAAATTTTTGACTTGTCAGGTGCTACTATATCATCATCTATTGCGTATTTCTGGATTAATAACAAAGAAAAGAAAAATACAGTTAGTTAATTAATTTCTCACCTTAATTAATCCATATTATTTGCAAATCAACAAATTTAAAATAGTATCAATTAATGAATTTTTTTTACCTTAACATTGGTGAGGTCAAGATGGTGGTCCTGAAGAAAACTTATTATATCCTCTAAATGCTCTTCTGTTGGTCTATAGTGGCCACTGTATGCCCATATTGCCTGGCAAATTTAATTACACCAATAAAGAAAAATATTTGATAAGGGAAAAATGTTTTTTCTTATTTATTTAAAAATATTTATATATAGTTTAGGTAAATATTATGAGATATGAATGATGTTAAAGTGTGTGACTATCTCATCTAAAAGTTTAAGCTGTTAGAGAGAGCACACTTTTATTATTTAATTGTATTCTCAACAGGTCCCTCACGTGCGAGCCTGATTCTTTTTCATGGTATCTCTATCTGCTCTGATACCATGTTAAAGTGTTTGGCCATCTTATTCAAAAGCTTAAGTTGTGAGAGAGAGCACACATTATTTAGTTGTATTTTCAACAGATAAGGTGTGTGTAAGGGGCGGTGATGGCAATAGACAATCAGTATACGACATCAGCACCACATCAAAAATATTTTTTAGCGGCAATTAATTAACGATAACTTAATTGTCGCTACATACATTTTTTTAAACGCAATCACTAAGTGACAATTACATTTTAGCACTCTTTTAAATAATGCTAAAACCTATAGCAATAGTGGATCTAATGACAATAGCTTAATTGACGCTACATATATTTTCTTAGATGCAATTACTAACAACTACACTTTAGCACTCTTTTAAATGCTCGCTAAAGCCTATAGCGATAATGGATCTAATGACAATTAATTAATGCTAGTAAAAATTTTTGCACTCTTTGTTAATGTGCATATTTATCACTGATAAAAACTTTTTTTGTTGTAGTGTGATCAAATTCGGAGCTACAAGCTAAGCCTGAATACGTTTTTACTCAACCGATATATATATGTGTTAAATATTTTATGAAATATGTACAAATATTAAATTGAGTATCCAATTAGTAGTGCTTGAATGATTGTTTTAAAATTAAGAACTCATAAAAGTACCTCGAGTTTTCCGTCCGAGACGACTAATCTTCCAGATGAAAGAGAAGCACCTCCAGCTAGGAAACTAGAGTGGTGAAAATGGTGTTTTTCTTTTTGACCAACATATAAGGTCCTTGAGGTACTCAGCACAAACATCCATTTAGTACCCTCAATTGTGTCCACACAAACACCACTTTTCTTGTAAATAAGCTTTCCATTCTTCACAATTACTTCATATGCTTCCCTCTCTTTCTACATAAACCACAATACTATAAGTTCATAATAAATACACGATCTTTACGAACAATCATTCTTTATAATAATATTTCAGCTATATATTTAACCGCCAAATTAATTTTCTTTTTACGTTATAGTATATATGTTTTTGATAACAATATTTCATCATAATAGTAATAAAATATCTGAGTAAATGATGCTATCGAAGCGGTTCGATTTTAGAATTAGTCACATTAGAAATAAAATGCTTACTGGTCCAAGATACTTGATGCATTGGGACTGTAGATCACTCCTTGAACATTTTTCGACAATAACTTCTTTTCCATCACCAATATCTAGCCTATAAATTTTGTAGTGCACAAATAAAAAATAAATAAAATATAAGTAGCTACCTATAATATGCTTGAGCTTGCAAACGTATCACCAATTTTTCTTGTATCAGTGGGTTCGGTTCGATTTTATACATTATCGATTTGATATATTGATTTTTTGATTCTTAAATATGTTAAATCAATAATAAATCAATCAATAAAATAATTCTTTTTAATTTTGATTTATCGATCTTAAGTCCTTAATGGTTCGGTTTTTGATTTACCCGATAAGAATGATAATGAGAATTTGCATTAATAAAAAGCAAATAGAGTACGAAGATTATGTTTATAAACTTGCAAAAGCTATAACTAGTTTAGTACTATCACGATTAAGATATGTAAAGTATTGTTATAATATCCTATTACTATTAAATTACTAATATTTAATATTTACGAAGGGGTAAAATAGTAAATTATTATAATCTTATTGGGTTATCAATTTACTCAATAACCCAATACTAAAAACCAATATCGAACCGATAACCCAATAATCTTTTTTTTTTAAAAAAAAAAACCATTAAAAATTCGATAACCTAATAACCCAATAATAATAAATCAATAACGTTTCTGTCAGTTCAGTTTATTGGTCGATTCGATTTTTGCATACTCCTAACTTTTATTTAGTTGTGGCTACTAAAAAAGGAAGTAGCAATGAACAAATTATGTAGCTAGATAAAAAAAATCATTGTTAATTTTATTTAATATTATGATTGCAATTTTTTTAAAAAGAAAATTAGCTACGAGCAATTTTAGTTTTTTCTTTTTTTTCAAAGTTTAATAAAATATATAATACATACCAGTAGAAAAATGGTTGTGAACTTTCACTGTTGCACCACACTTCATGATAATAATTTAGGTTGAGACCATATCTATGGTGTGGGTCTATCTGAATTTGCATTTAAAAAAAGTTGTCAAATTAATAGTGATAAATTCGTTTATAAAAATTTAGAAACTTTATAAAAATAATTGCAACGAATTAAATATGAAGTTTCTCACAAATAATAATTATTAAATTAATTTTGTGCTTTATAAGAGGACACATTTCACTTACAGCTTCTAACCAGTTTTTGTTATATAATATTTGAGCTTTCTCATTCTTTGACAAGCCTTTTCCAACCTGGACAAACAAATTATAAAAGAAATAACATATAAATTAGTAAAAGATTTTCACGAGTTGAACGAACTGAGTTATGACCCAATATATATAGCTTAACTGATCGATTTGTTTACGTGACTCAAACAAACATTGATCAACTCGCTTATTTGATACCTTAGTCAACAACAACAACAACAGCATACCCGGTGGAATCCCACAAGTGGAGTCTGGGGAGAGTAGAATGTACGCAGACCTTACCACTACCTCATAGAAGTAGAGAGGTTGTTTTCTAGGAACCCTCGTCTCAACAACCCATAGGCGGAATAAACTAGATATGACACCTTAATCGATCACCCATATTTCCATTGTATAATACGTGAAAAGAATGATGATTCTAAAAAACGATCGTATAATAATACTAAAATATTATTATAAAGAACGACTGTTATATTATACCTTTGAAGCCCTGGTCCGAGCTCGTGCCCAGCGTGAAACTGGTGTCTCTGTCTTTCCAGTGTCAAAAAAAGAAACAGAACTTTGTCTAAGAGTTGCAAAATTTAGTACCTTCCACCTGTGAAAATTATAATTATAATTATAATAAAGGAATTTAAAATTGGTTTGATAAAATTTATACAAAAAACAAAAAAAGATAGAGATTAATCAAAAACTAACAAGAGTTCTTCAAGGATAATTGTAGAATCTGTCATTGGAAATTGTATAATTAATGTAGTTGGTTTCTGATTTTGCTTCGATTTTTCTTTTTCTTCACTTAAATATTCATAATTGAAACTGATTATAAAACAAATTTATAAAGTAGAGATATATAACATTAATATTCCAAATTAATTGGAATATTTGAAAGAAATTTAAAAGTCATGAATTCAAGGTTATTTATTCTACGTGACCTTTGAATAATATTTTGATCTTTTCTTCCATCTCCCTTTCGTATAGGAAGGGTTTTTTTTTCCTTTTTTTTTTATCGAGAGATAATTTTACCTTAGTTCCTAATTTGTCCTTACTATTAATTATAATCATTTTTCTATTACATTTTTAAAGATATTTTATTTATTATATTCAAAGGTTACTTTGGTAAAATTACCATTACATTGACTACTTTTGAATTCCTGTGTGAAGTCAACAGGGGACAAGTAAAAATAAATAGAGGGAGTAATTAGTAAAAAAATTGTGCTATAGTAAATGATTTTTCATTGATTTCATACCTATCGAGAAAAATACATGATGAAAAATAAATTTTATTAAAATAGTGGAGAACTTTCTAATTTTTCTCATATCAAAACATTACTATTTTTTTTTCTTTTTCCAAATAGTCAAATGGGAGAAAACAAATAGATTTTTTTTTTTTTGGAGTAGTAGTAGAGTCCACGATATCCAAATTAAAGAATGATAGAGAAAAAAATTAATTAGGAAATATACAAATGAGAATTAGCGTGAAATTCTAGTTTATTGACTTTTACTTTTCTCTTCTATATGAACTTGACTTTTACCATTTGTTTTCTCCCATTTGACTATTTGGAAAAGAAAAATTGAAACAAAAGGGTGCATAGAATGAATGAAGCTGAGATTAGAGATGTGAAATAGACGAATTTGATGAGTCGAATTTGAACGATCAATACTAGTTGAGCTGAACAAATTTGAATTGAATTTAAATGATCAATATTATTGAGTTGAAATACATTAATCTAAAATAAATTAAAAAGCGGATTATAAGTTGATCTAAAATAGACAAGTTTGGGCTAGATTTGTACAACAATTTACTATGCAAAGTAGTTCCCTAATATTCAGCATCTTACAATTGATTCATGCATATAGTTTGAGCCAAATCGAAATTCGATTTTTTTTAAAAAGTCGAATATATAGAAGTTCAAAAAAATTATATCTTATATTTAACACTATCTATTAGGCATTAGCTCAAATGTTCATTGTTATGTTGAATATCCTATATATGAAATCAATTATCGTACCCTAAGCTCATTTAGTTTGTTCTTATTTATTCCTAAATTTGTAATGATGTATTTCTGGACATTTAAAAAATTACGTCTATGTAGAGGTGATAATTGGGTAGATTTGATCAAATTTCATCGAATCACAATGAGTCAAGATAACAAATGGATCAAGATCCAACCCACCAGAATTTGTTTGGATCAAAACAGGTTGAGTAATCGGTTATAGAATGGGTCAAGACCCCCTCTATTAGGGGTGGGTTCGGTTTTTGCAGTTCGATTTTTGCCTAAAATCAAAGACAGAACGGAAGGTAATTTGGCGGTTCGGTTCGGTTCTGTTTTGCCAAAAAAAAAGTAAACCATTGATTTTTCGGTTCGTTTTTTTTTGGTTCAATCTTCGGTTTTTTTCGGTTTTTCAGTTTTTAAAAGTAATTTTTTAAAGTAAAATAATATGTTGGATAAAGACATATTATTGTATAAATATTTTAAACAATTGGTAAAGAGTAAAGTTTGGATTAGTACAATTATCACAATATAAGAACTACAATTATCACCAAGAAAATTGCAAACATATGTTCTAGAAAAACAAATATCAAATACTCCTTGGAAGGTTCAAGTCAATTGCGTGTAGCCAAAAGAAATTATCAAACGATTATCAAATACTCCTTGAAGTATCAATTAGTTGCAGGTGACAGTAGCCAAAAGACTTCTCCTTGGAAGCTTCAAATCTATGTCTCTTTCGTGCAACAAGAAAGACTTTCCTTCTTAGCCATGTAGCCTATAAAGTATAAACGACGTAGTATAACAAAATTGATTTTTGATGGTTCGGTTCGATTTTAGAAGACCAAAATCGAAACCGAAATCGAAATCACACAAAATCGGTTCGGTTTGATTTTTTGTGTTCGGTTTCGATTTTTTACGGTGCGATTTTTTCTTTGATATTTTTCGATTCGGTTTTCAATTTTTGGTTTTACGGACCCACCCCTACCCTCTATGGGAGTGCAGCTAGCATAAGACCAACCTTAACCTGCTAAATTTTATAATTTTCAATCTGCTCTATCCCGTTTGATTTAGAACTTTTTAAATATTTTATTATGTGTATAATCTTTGTCACCCTCAAATTCAAATAAAAACAATTGCGATAATTTACCAATTAATATAAAACTTAGTTATTCATTATGAATTATTGTAATACAAAACATCTAAAACATTTAACTATTATGTATTGATATGTATATTTAGAACTTTTTATTATGAATGTGATATACAAAATCTACCTAATAAAATATTATTTACATTGTAAATTTAAAATTCAGATCATTAAATTTAGTAA
Source organism: Solanum rostratum (assembly GCA_029948455.1). NCBI lineage: Eukaryota > Viridiplantae > Streptophyta > Magnoliopsida > Solanales > Solanaceae > Solanum > Solanum rostratum. Next base: position 66,202,087 of record CM057054.1, read on the forward strand.
CCATAAAACCTAGTGATATGAAGGACAAAGAAGAACGGGAATTGGATGCTGAAAAGCTAATGGTCAACAATTGGTGTTGGAGGTTTTGGATTCGAGTTCAATTTTTTTGATTTTTTATTTTTATTATTATTATTATTATATTTTAATAGTTATGAATTTAGAAAATAATAATATGTATTTTTAAATTTTTTGATGTATTTTTTTTATTAATACAAAAGAAAAATTGATGGAAGAGGTAATCATACAAGAAATTTCTATTCGGTGCACTCTTGGACACTCTATCATCACCGAGACATATGTTTACTCGTTTAATTACTCTTTTTTCTTAATTATAATATTTTTTGGTTGTTTATAAAGTAAAGTTTCCATCTATTTAAATAGTATTTATTTGAAATATTCTCATTTGTTTTCTTATTGACTCTATATACAAAATTAGTTGATTACAATCAAATATATTAATTTTGAGCGGTTTATTGGTGCTATAAAGAAGAATAATATGTTAAAAATAAAAATGAAAAGTGAAAAGGTTCAGTACTACCAATAAATGGATGTTGCATTGTTGTAGAATATGTTGGTAGAGGAACTCTCAGATGTAAGTTAAAAAAATCTTGTTGGAAAGATAAAATATTAGGAAAAATATAACATATCAAAATAATAATATGGAAAATAAGATAATGTTTTTTATGATTAAACAAGTTTTTTTCTAATTAATTAAAGGATATAGGAATTAACAATATATAAATATTATAAAATAAATAACTTGGAAAGGGGATGATGATAGTAAATATAATAACAAGAAAGATAAGAGTACAATAAGTGTAATATTTTTCTTTTCACTTCTTCTTGCTAGTTGCTACGCCTTTCTTCCAAAATGAGGGATATATATACTTGTATATATTTGGATACCGAGTATATTATGAAAAAAATTACTTAAGCGGAATTTTTTAATAAATTATTATTTTTAGCAATACTTTTTATTTATTATTATTAATAGCAATATTATCGTATTAGAAGTGAATTATGTACGCAATATAAATGTATTATAAGTGTTTTAAAATATATTATGCTTGTTTGATAAGAAATTGACACAATATATTATAAGTGTGTATAGTGTATATTTTATAAATAGTTTTCTATAATTTATATTAAAATTGTATTATTAATGTTTTGCGAGAAAAAATTATTATTATTATAAATGGTAAATATTTTCTTAATAATATATCTACGTAAGTTTTCCTCACATGAATGGGTTCTGCCATTCTTGTAGACTAGTAATATTGATGATGCGTGGAGTAAACGCAAAAATATTTTCTTAATATATAGTATATCTATGTGAGTTGTCCCAAATTAATTATTAGAGTTAATTTTTATGCCAAAAATTATTTTTTTTTTAAAAAAAATTGTTTACTTTTTGACCAAAAACAAAAGATATTTTCTGAAAAATATTTTCATCTGTCAATCAAACAATAGAAAATATTTTTCACTCATCATCAATCAAAGATGAAAAAAATAAGTTAGAAATCAACTTATTTTTTCAAGAAAATATTTTCCTTCTTACCAAACACACCTTAGTCTATTTAAAAAAAGAATGACTTTTTTTTTTGTCAACATCTTAATTTCAATTTTTCATGTGACAAATTTAAAAGATATTTTGATATATTTGACATAACTTCAATTTAAAATTATAAAATTAAAAAAAAAATATTTTTTAAATTTTATGTCAAATCAAATCAAATTATTCTTTTTAAAACGAGCGTATGATGGATTTGATTTTTAACTCCTACAATCACAACTTCAACTTGATGCTTAGTTCCCGCTTTCTGCTATACTTGGAAAATATGATAAATTAAATAGATCAAGTTGCTAATGCATCCCTTGTGTTTAAAAATCAAATAGATCCCTATATTATGAAATTTCTTCAAATATAGTACTCTCTTCGTTTAAAAAAATAATGACCTATTCTTTTTAGTATGTTTAAAAAAAGGTTTATTTCTGTTTTTTGCTAGCACTTTAATTTTTACTAGTATTAAAAGATCTTCTTTATTTTTTCTCAAACTCCATATTAAGTCATGTTAGGTTATTCTTTTCAAGACAGGCGTCAAGCGGAGTAACAATTAACATATATTTTTAAATCAAATATGTAAACCCCTTATATAATAAATCTCTCATTCATGAGATTATATGTTGTTGTATATAACAACTATTTTGCATATTATTTAGTTGAATTTTGCGAATTATTTAGTTAGATTTTAACTTATATTACGTAACAAATAAAACTTAAATAATTAAATTATTGGATTTAACCGGCTATATTTAACTAATTAAGGCCATATTAGTTTATAGTTTGTTAATAATATGAAGCCAATTCCATATAGGAAACGGATTATAGTTTCCTAATATCATTTTAAGTTAGGGTATTCCATATAGGACATGGATTAAGTTAGGGCATTCCATGTAGGTAATGGATTTACTAATTAGTATTATATATACGTAAGGTCATAATTCACATCACATAAAAACCTACTTAACAAATACTACTCATATTATTGATCCAAGATCACAATTTTACTGTCGTAAATTTTAGTTAGCATAAAACCTTTGAAGATGACGATGGAGAAAGAACAATGGGAGTTGGATCCTCGAAAGCTAACGATCAACAAACTTGTTGGAGTTGGAGGTTTTGGATTCGTCTACCAGGGTTATTATAACGGGAAAAAAGTTGCAGGTAAATAATTTTTCGATGTATTCATGCATTTAAAAAAAATAAAATTGATGACTTTTAATTGATACATATTTTTTCGTTGAATTTCAGTTAAAATGTTTGACTTGAGGAATGAAAAAAGGAACTCGCTAGGCGGAAAAGGAAAATCCATGGAAGAAGTATTCAGACAAGAAGTTTCTGTATGGTGCAATCTTCAACATCCCAATATCGCCAAGGTATACATATCTACTTAATTATAATATTTTTAGTCTATTTACGAAGTAAAAGCTAATAGGTTAACAGGGGTAGTCGTGGGGTATTGTAGAGTGTTGTCTTTATATGTGTTATGCGTGTTAAATTTATCGTATTTACATGTTAGTAGTTGCGCTTCCTATTCCTTTCTTGTCCTTTCATTTTTGTTATATATAGTTTACTCCGCCTATGGATTGTTGAGACGAGGGTTCCCAGGAAACAACCTTTCTACTTCTATGAGGTAGTGGTAAGGTCTGCGTACATTCTACCCTCCCCCAGACCCTACTTGTGGGATTCCATTGGATATGTTGTTATTGTTGTTTGCGTATTGAGCCTGTTTACAAAATTAGGTGATCACAATTAAATGTATTAATTTTGTGCAGTTTATTGGGGCTATTAAGAAGGATAATATGTCAGAAATAAAAATGAAGAGTCAAAAAGGTGGGGTAATACCAGTAAATGGATGTTGCATTGTTGTGGAATATGTTTGTGGAGGAACTCTTAAATCCTATCTTTCAAAATACACAATGAAAAAGAAATTGCCTTTGGATACTATTCTCCAACTTGCATTGGACGTTGCTAAAGGGTATGCATTTTTCATCTATTATATAATTCATAAACATACCAAATCATATATGGAATAATCTTTTTTTCTTTCTAATAATATGTAAATATAAATTGCAGATTGAGTTATCTTCATTCGGAAAAAATTGCTCATCGAGATGTGAAGACTGAAAATTTACTTCTTGACAAAAGTGGAAGAGTGAAAATAATTGATTTTGGAATCTCTAGTAACTTGAGCAACCCTCCTATGATGGTTGGAACAACTGGCACTATCGGTTACATGGCTCCTGAGGTGTTAACTGAACCGTCATATGATCATAAGTGTGATGTCTATAGCTTTGGAATTTGCTTGTGGGAAATATACAGTTGTTTAGACCCATATCCTGAACACATTTCCTGTAGCAAAATCTCACATCAAATTTATAAGGTACTTGATCTTCTCTTTTTCATCTATCTATTTATAAGTAAGGAATTCGACGTACTAATAAGTAGTTGTGTTTTGGAAAATCAGGATCGAAGACCTGAGATATCAAAATGTTGTCCCACAGAATTGTCAAATATAATGAAGCAATGTTGGGATACAAAGCCAGAAAATAGGCCGGAGATGAAGGAAGTGGTGCACATGTTAGAAGCCATTCAGCAGACAAGTAGACAAGGAACAAAACAAAAGCACATATTTTGGTTTTTATGATCATAGGAGTTCATATTTTGTAGAAGAAAATATACATTTGTAATGTTGATTCCACAATGAAAAGGAAAATATACATCAAGTTTTATCTACATGTATGAATGAACAAAGTAAATCAAGTATATTCACTTGACAGGAAAAGAAAGAAAAGGATAGGCGTTATATTTTATTCTCAATATATCAAACTGTTCAAAATCTTGAACACAGAAAGCATGGTCATTGAATGAGACCATACTGTATCATCAAATCATTCCTGATTGACGTAAATGAAAATAAATACTACTAGGGGCGATTCACCCCTTCGTCAAAAAATTACATTGTATATATAAATCAAAATTTGATTTAATAAATATTTATACAAATATTGACACATATTTGACACAAGTTAAATGTTTAGTGTAGTGATTAAGAGATTGCAATTTTGCTCATGGGTTGGGTAGAATCGAGTAGGTTTGCTTAAATCCCATATTATAAGATTCAGTTAATATGTATTATAAGTATAAAAACAACAACATACTCATAATTCCACTAATAGTGTTTGGGATGGATAGGATATATGCGGACCTTTCCCTATCTTTGCGGATAGAAAAAAATACTTTTGAATAGACACTCGGCTCATAAAAGAAAATAATATGAAGCAAGGTGAAGAAAATAAGACGGCAAAATAACATGAAGCAATAAATAGTAAAAAATAATTTATCAAAAACTTAATTAACAGTATTTTCTTGAATCCCAAAACCATAGACTATATGCTAAATTTCTACAACCTGACTTTGTCTGCACATGCTACTTCACTGCCACTGATCAGCTAGTACTATAGCAAAAGAAAATGAAAAACAGTGCACTGAATGGTACTTATCAGCTTTCCTTTTATATGTGCTTGCTTCCCAGGTTTGGTTTCACAGTTCTTACCACAAATGTTGAAAGAACCAAAATAAAAGGTTTGTTTAATTATTGGCTCCTCATTCTTTCTTCTCTATTTATTGCAACTCATTATTCAATGCTGATGCTGCAATCAGCTGTTCTTACTTCACTTAGTCCAACTTTAGCCTACTGCTAAAAGTCAATGGAAGGCTTCACTTCTTTGGATAGATAAATCCAGAAACCCTTGCAGGGTCCAATAGAAAATCAAGCTCTTCTTTTTGGATAACAAGAAAGACTTGTTTGGTCACAGTGCTTTCCAGTGACAAAAAAAATTAAAGAGGGGCAACATCAACTATATATACTAACAATGTAATTTGTCTTACTTGGCTCTGCCCCCACCCTTCCCTCTTCATGAAAGTAGTTAACTAACTATTTATTATGTACTATATAAGTTCTGATCATTAACACAAGTTAAGATTTTTTTTTTTTTTGGTAATGAATATCCCAGACATTGATTCTGTGTACTTATTTCTTGAATTTAAAAACTGAAAAGAATTTAAAAACTGAAAAGAATTTAAAGAAAGATTTTCCTTCTTGTCCAGTTCCAGGATATGACCAAAAGGGGGAATAGGTGGCTCTGCAGTCTAGGCACCCACAATTTTCCCCTGTAAATTAACCTGCCATTTGTATAGGCTGCTGTATTCAGGTTTTACTCAGAACCTAAAAAGGGAACTTCCAGTTTCATTTCATGATTTGAAGCAACGTGTACATAGAGGAACACTTAGAGAGAAAGACAATAGATATAGGTGAATTGAGTTGTCAAAATAAGACTAGTACAACTAGAACTATTATTTAAGAAAAAAAGTTGTAGGCTTTTTGCCAGAAAGATGCAGGATAAGAGTAGTATCACTTGTTTGAGAAGTAAAGATTTCGTTTTTACCAATACAACTTACAGAGAGGCTTAGAGAAATCCAAGGAGCTTTGGAGAGATTGCTTTTTGGGATTTGGGAGCTTGACAATTTTGAACCTCCTCTTTTCTTTTGCCTCCTTTATAAAGCTATCATGATATGGACACCCTTTGAAGTGAACCAAATGATCAATCTCCAATTATTCTAAATCCCCTGCCTTTTTGTCTCTTTGTCTATCAGACTTTCATTGCCTCATTTATACAAACACTTGGTGTGCAAGTAGAAAATGAAGGGTAAATACTACTGTTTCGTCCTAATCACATTCGCACTCTGCTTATCCTGTGTAAATAGCAGACCATTGACATCTAGTCAGCAATCTCTACACAAAAAACTGAGCACAAATGAGGTAATCTCTAAATCCAACTTTTCTTTTTTCACGATTTAGCCATTCAAATGGAGTACTAAACAAGTTTTTTCTTCTTCGATTTAAGGGAAACATGAGCATAGAAGTACAAAGACAAGTGAAGGAAGCAGAAGAAAATAGCAGTGTGAGTAAAGAAGAGATGAAAATGATAGGATCAAGTCCTCCAAGCTGTGAACATAAATGTTATGGATGTATGCCTTGTGAAGCCATACAAGTACCCACCAACACAGGTAGATTGGGAGTTCAGTACACTAATTACGAACCAGAAGGATGGAAATGCAAGTGTGGCCCTGCATTCTACACTCCTTAGTCGGACACGAGCCCGACTAATCTCCTTACGAGCTGTTATACAACAGTTCGTGATGGATTTTCGTAATCAAGTTCTCGAGTTTGAGTTAATAATTATATCTATAGGTAAAACAAGAGTGGTATTTAGTGTTTAGATTTAGTTCTAAGCTAAATTGGATTAATTTGATGTTTTTATGATATCTTATGAGTATGTATAGTGGCATTAAGGAATTTTGTTGTGTAGAAAAGAAATTGTAATGTAGTTTTCATGGATGGTTTGATCTTCTAACTCTTGCTCTACATTTACCATCTTGTTTTCTTTGTTAAATAATTGTATATGTATAACTAATAAGTACTTGTATATCCAAAAAGCGAGATTGGGAGGGAGGAGAGAGGCAAATTATTTATGTATATCTGTCGAATTATATATATATGTTATTTGTATATCTAACAAGAAATTGGAGAGAGAAGAGAGGCGAGAGAGAATATCAACAAAACTCTAACTCTAACTATAAACTGTAAATTTTTCAAACTATAATAATATAATATAAATACATATCATATGTTTGCTTAGTTACGTAATTTATAAATTTAAGTTAGTATATTTTTTCCTCAAGTTTATTTAACTTATAGCCATTGACAAAGTTTCGCTCCTTCTATGCAACCTTCAACCTAAAACAAATTATCACATAATTTAAGCGCAACTTTAACAAAATTAAACAAACCTTTGATTTCGATTTTTTTGGTGATATCTTCCTTGAAAGAAACCATCATTTTTTACTTTTGTGATCATGCTCAGTAATTTTTTATTTCAAGTAAACACATAAAATTAATTTAGTTGATATATGAATGACCATCTACATTTTAAAGAATTAATTTGATCAAGTTGTTTGATATTTGTTATACCTTTTTGTATATGGTAATAGAAAAAAAAGGTATTTACAAATATCATTCATGCATAAATACATGAAGTGTAGTTATTCAATTTTTCTTTATCAATAATACCTATAACTTCAAACATAAATTGATGAAGTTTGGCCTCAATCGAACTTTGCTTGCTTACGTTTAGTCTAAATTTTAACTCTAGCAAGATAAAGTTTAAGTAAGTATATCACGTCAATTAAATTATTTTAATATGACTAAACTTGTAAAATTTTAGAAACTTCAACTTTTTCTGCACTTCGTTAACTATAAGGATGCATAAAACTGTATGTTTTACTCTTCAAATTGACTGCTCTTTAATATTTGTCTTTAGCAATTGAACTTATAATTAGTTGATCGTAAATTCTTTAGTAACTAAAGTCATGCTTTAACATAACTTATGAATATTATGATACGTAAATATAAATTTAACCCCCCAAAAAAAAATTATTTATTACGAGGAGCAAATATTAAAGACAGGACAAAAGTGTAAATGAACCTCAAGGATGAGAATCAAATGGGCTGGGCTTGCTTGAACTCTCACAAGGCCCATTACTCTCATCCTTCAGTAACGGCCCAATTTTAGTCTTCACCGAAAATATTTATACTAAACCCCCCAATAGTTTCCAAATCTGACGGAAACAACTACTCCTTTCACTGCAAATCAGCCAGAGATTTTCCGGTGGTGAATCGTTCTTTCATCAATGGCCGGTTTTCTTCTAAATCATGTACGTAATATTCCTCTTGTTCTATTATACTCTTAAAATTAGAATTCTTGAAGAAAGTTTACATTTTTTTGTAAGATTTGATTTCTCAATGCTTAATTGTATAGTGATCTGGATAATCTTCTGTTTTAGTGATTTGGGTTTCTAGTTTTCGTATCAATGGTTGCGATGTAATCATCATTGTGTTTTCCATGATGTTAACCATCATTTGTTTCGTCTCTCGATTTTTACAAATTAGATCTCACTCCGTGCAGATGCTCATATGTTTGTCATCGCTGTTTGATATTTAGAAATTAGTCTATTGAGGAATCGTGTGTGCAAGTACCTGTTTAATTAGATATTCCCTCTGTTTCAATTTATTTATCGAGTTTTGACTTTCCATAGAGTTTAAGAAAGCAAAGAGCACTTTTGAATCATGTGATCTTACCAAAATGTACCAAAATGACCTTTTGATCTCGTCGACTTAAACATGTCATATTGAAATTTAGAACTGAGAAGTTGCCAAAAAAGTAAGATGACATTCTTTTTTTTTGAACTAAGTAATTGAAACGGAGAGAGTAGTTTGCAACTTGCCTGATGTGAGTATATGGTTTGCTCATGACAAAATGGGTGATTGTTGGATTGTATAGGATTCTTGTCCTGTGGTGAAGAACATACTTCTTTTGGATTCGGAAGGAAAGCGTGTAGCTGTTAAATACTACTCTGATGAATGGCCGACAAACAGCGCTAAGATTGCTTTTGAGAAGTCTATTTTCACCAAGACTCAAAAGACAAATGCTCGGACTGAAGGTATTGAGACCCGTTCTTGCTTGAATGATCCTTGATTATCATGTCTGAACTTTTTTTACCATGTTTTTTGTGGAATACCGTTGCATTTGCTTCCTTATATGGTGAAATTCAAAACGAGTTACATGCTCGTGACACACAACAGTTAATAGGGCCAATCATTTTAGAACTACTACTATTTTTCGTTTCGCAACTGCATACTTTACTGTATAAAAAGCCTGAAGGTGATTTAACTACTTTTTGTTGATTTTTCTATTCGTTGTCTTCTAACTACTGTGAAAGGTTTGATTTTTAATGGTGCTTAAGTTGTTTGGGCTTACCTTTGGAGTTCTGATCTGCAGCTGAAATAACAATGTTTGAGAACAACATTATTGTTTATAAGTTTGTGCAAGACCTCCACTTCTTTGTCACCGGAGGTGATGATGAAAATGAACTAGTTCTAGCCACTGTTCTTCAGGGTTTCTTTGATGCAGTTACACTTCTTCTAAGGTATGTTTAGTGACACTCTAAAACTTCTCCTTGATTTCGGGATAGAGATCTTTTGATCTGTGCACATTTTCTGCCTAATCCAATGTGCAATTGTTTCAGGAACAACGTTGAGCAGAGGGAGGCACTTGAGAACTTAGATCTTATTCTTTTATGCCTTGATGAGATTGTGGATGGAGGGTAAGTCAGTGGTTCTTTAGTAGTTGCAGTCTAGCATGTTACTACTGTTCCTTTGCCGCCTTTGTTTAGTGCTCTGCTGCTGCTAAAGAAATTCTCATGTTATTCTTTCCAAGAGTAAACAATTACATTTTAATAGTTGCTAGAAATTGTGGCATACTCGACACGTGTGAATTTTTAATTGAACTTATTTTTCAATTCAAAGTGGAATATTAAATTAATTACTTGTTCATGCCAAAAGAATATAAAAACCAGAGATAATCGGTGTAATGATTTGGGAGTTGAGTGTAGTGAAAAAGTAAATGCAAATATGAATTTAGCTTTGGAGTTAGTGAAGTTAGAATAGAATCCTCTCTGCAAATGTGTGTTCAAACTTTTCAAAGGAGACATCATGGTAGTTACTCTTGTACTGGGTTTTTATTTGTTTCATAGATAGATAACAATTTTCTAGTCATGAACCGCCACTGGCACAGGAATTTTTCAGCTATCAAAGAAAAAAATATAACAAATTCATAAGTATTTCTATTGTGATCTAGATCTCTTGTTAGAGGGTACTTCTATTGATCTTAGATAGTGGCGAAGCTAGGATTTTCAATTAGGATTATCAATATATAAAGAAGTAAAGACGCATGAAAAAATGGGGACTCAACATATAGTGTATATACACAAATTCAAAAAATTTACCTAGCTATGCAGCGTAAGTTTCGGTGAAAGGATATCAACAGATACCCCTGGAATGCATGTGGTTCCGCCATTGGGTCTAGATATCCTGCTTGTACAAGGTAGATTATTAACATCTAGTGTTTCTGTTAAGTTTCAAGTAGCATATTCATCCTATTAACCGCTTTGCATTATTGGCTTCTCTTCCAACATTGACAATTAACATTTTTCTCAACTTTTTGGTGCTTGGTATGTATGCTTGCAGGATGATACTTGAAACTGATGGTAATATTATTGCTGAAAAAGTTTCCAGTCATAACATGGATGATGGAGCACCCTTGTCTGAACAAGTAAGAACAATATTTTTTCTATTGCTGAATCACACTTTAATCATGTGTATGTACTTCTGTGGAATCTCATATCTTTCCTCGACTTCATATAAACTTCCCTCAGAATTTTATGGGTTGTAGGAAAGATAAAATAAAGAAGTAATCCATTCATCCCTTGCAAAGGTCTGAAAATCAAGCCCTTCCAGATCTATAATGCTACTTAGGCTGAAATTTTAAAGGGGCGAGATAAATTTTCTAGCGAGGCAATGTTCTAAGATATCTCATACCCTTAAGCTTCGGCTAGAATCATTTTGCAGTAGGTGTTTTCTAGACAAGGTTTGTAGTTAGAACTCTCCTGGATTGTCCCAAAATGCTTGTGCGCCTTGTTTAGCTATAATGAAAAAACAACTGTTTAGGTAATGCGCATAGTAAATTCGTTTTCTTTGCAGTAGGTGTTTTCTAGACAAGGTTTGTGGTTATCTCCTGCATTGTCCCAAAATGCTCATGTGCCTTTTTTAGCTATAACGAAATAACAACTGTTTAGGTAATGTTTATAGGAAATTCATTTTCTTGTTAGATTATACTCTGTCCGTCCGGAAACAGTAAAGATATCCAATACTGGACTGATTTTTGAAGATTTAAGCAACTTAATTATTTGAAATGTTCATTATCTCTTGATTCTTTACCAGCTGGTGCTTTAAGTACTTAGATCAAATGTTGCCAGCTTACAATTGTTTATACTGAGTATTTCTTTTATCTTATTAATGTGTGTTATAATTTACAGACAATAAGTCAAGCATTGGCAACAGCGCGCGAACATTTGACAAGATCACTTCTCAGATGAACATTTTCTTTAAGTTTGGAGAGAGCAATTATTTTTTGACACAATTCTTTATGATTATATATGTAGTAATTTTTACTTCAGATGGTAATGGTTGCGTATGCTTAGAGTCAGTTCATTTTATACCATTTATTATGTTCTGTTGCCTGTATTATCTTGTAAGCGGAGGTCAGACTTTATGCATTTTGTATCAACATATGAATTTCTGCTTCTTTAATCCTTTTACCTTGCTCAAAGTTTTAACAAATTATTAAAAAAGGCACCTCATTGATTAAGCCAGTGCTATGTGCGGGGTTTGAGGAAGGGCTGGACTATTGTATGTGGTTTTATTTTGCATTTCTGCAAGAGATTGTTTAAAATTTTCTTCAAAAACAAAACATATTTTGAATCAAAACATGTGTATAGATGGAAATGCAGTAAGCATGTGGATGATAAATATTAAATTGTAGGACAAGTTATAAGAGAGATTCGTAAAAACTTGCATATTTCTTTTGGTGTTTTGATGACTAAAAAGGTGTTACTTGAAGAATTTTCACCAACCTAATTTTTTTTTTTTTGAAAAGTAACAAATGATAATAAGAAGACAACCAAGAGGTTACACAGAAATGAATACGATCTTACGTTAACAATTGGTTTCAAGTTTGAGCCATGAAAATGGAAAAAAAGAAAGAACTTTTGGTAGGGGTGCACATTTCCTTTGGTCTTACGTTTTGATTAGTCATGGTTTTAAATTAGATATAGAATATCATGTGCAAAATTTCTTTCAAAAAATAATAAAAAATGTATAAGGGTGTGATCTAATAGTCAATAAAGTTGATTGATAATCACGAGGAATTCACCGAATACACCAAGTGATTTTTTTTTCCATCTGTCAAAGTCTAACTGAGTTGATGTAAGATAGTAGCTTTTGAAGTAATTAAGGCGTGTACAAAGTGGATTATTAAAAAGGAAGTGAAAAAAAAGAGAGGCCCCGTAAAATACTGGCATTTGTTGGAGACTTCAGGAAGGAGAGTGGAGTTGAATTTCTTGTCATTCCTAATTCTACGTAAAAACTTGTCTCTGCATTCTCATGTTGCAACCTCCGTTTCTTCCTCTCCCCATCTCTCTTCTTCTCTTTTTTCTTTTTGAAATTTTTCTGCTTCAGGTAACTTTTTGTTCCTTCACCTTTCTCTGTTTTTGTTCCCCAATTATGGGGCACGTTACAAAAAAAAGAAAGAAAAAAACAACAACTCCAAAATGTATTTCCCTCAAATCTCATATTGTGATTCTGTTAATGTGTTACAGTGGATTTTCACATTCTCGAGGGCAATAAATGTGTGTTATAATACCTGCAGCATAGCTGAATATTTTGTCATTTTACTATATTCTCTTTCAATTTACTATATTCTCTTTCAATGTGAGGGCATTCTTGCCTAAGAAACAAGACGGGGTTGGCCTTCTAGGTCGAGTTCGTCCATAGTGTGGTTTGTAGTTTGCGGGTTATTGCACAAAAGCGGGCTTCACCTATGGGGCACTCAAAGGATAGTAGTTACAGATTCTGTTTTCATAAACAAATATGTGGGGAGCATGCTTTTTCAGCTCTCAAAATTTTTGATTTCTAGCTTGTTTGATTTTGATATTATTGATCCGTGAACTCAAAAATTTATTCAGATTAATTGATGCCAAAATAATGCAGTTGTTGTTTTTTGGATGTTTTCAGGTTAAGTAAATCTCGACACTGTTTAACTTGAGTTGTGGCTCAAAATCATGTTGCTATGATGTTGCATCACAGTTAAACATAATCTTCGGGCTGTTGAATCATGTTGTTGAAAGCAACCTGTAGCTGTGTGGGTTGAATCTTTTTCATGTGGTCATAAAGAATGGCTGGAGGTAGGATTAGGGAAAAAATCCGCAGGAGTAGTATTTATACATTTGGTTGTTGTAGACCGACACCTACTTCTGAGGAAGAAGGTCCTCATGAGTTAGGACCTGGTTCTTCAAGAGTAGTCCATTGCAACAAACCCCAACTCCATGAAAAGAAACCCCTCAAGTATTGCACAAATTTTATATCCACTACAAAGTACAATGTCATCACCTTCCTACCCAAGGCCTTATTCGAGCAATTTAGGCGAGTTGCTAACTTGTATTTTCTTGGTTGTGCAATCCTAACACTTACAACAGATCTTTCGCCATTTGATCCATTTAGTACGGTGGCTCCTTTGGTATTTGTTGTTGGTTTGAGTATGGCGAAGGAAGCATTGGAAGATTCCAAGCGGTTCCTACAAGATATGAATGTAAATCGTAGGAAAGCTAGTGTACATTCGACAGATGGTGTGTTTGTAGATAAGCCATGGATGAAAATCCGGGTTGGAGATGTCCTGAAAGTGAAAAAGGATCAATTTTTTCCATGTGATTTACTTCTTTTATCATCTAGTTACGAAGATGGAATTTGTTACGTGGAAACTATGAACTTGGACGGAGAGACAAACTTGAAGGTAAGAAGAGCTTTGGAGGTTACCTTACCCTTGGATGACGATGAGGCTTTCAAGGAATTCAGTGCGACCATAAAATGTGAAGATCCCAATCCTAGTCTTTACACTTTTGTTGGCAACCTTGAATATGATCGTCAGATTTATCCTCTTGATCCTAGTCAGATTCTTCTCCGGGATTCAAAGCTCAGGAATACTGGTTATGTCTATGGAGTTGTAATTTTCACTGGTCACGATAGCAAAGTTATGCAGAATTCTACACAGTCCCCTTCCAAGAGGAGCAGGGTTGAACTACAGATGGATAAGATCATTTACCTCCTTTTCGGCCTCCTTCTCTTGATATCATGTGTTAGTTCCATTGGCTTTGCATTAAACGTAAAATTCGACATGCCAAAATGGTGGTATCTGCAACCTTTTGACGATACCAATAATTCAACTGATCTGAGCAAGCCTGAGTTGTCTGGCCTTCTGCATTTGCTTACTGCACTTATTTTGTATGGTTATTTAATTCCCATATCCCTCTATGTCTCCATTGAAGTCGTGAAAGTCCTACAGGCATCATTCATAAACCAGGATATCAGTATGTATGATGATGAGATAGGAACTCCTGCTCAAGCTCGTACTTCAAACTTAAATGAGGAGCTGGGGCAGGTTGATACAATCCTATCGGACAAAACTGGCACTTTGACGTGCAACCAAATGGACTTCCTGAAATGCTCTATTGCTGGAATTCAGTATGGAACGCGTGCTAGTGATGTAGAACTTGCAGCTGCAAAGCAGTTGGCTGAGGACATGGGTGGGCAAGATCTTGAATCTTCACAGACAGCTGATGGTAGTAATGGGGGAGTCCAATTAGAGACAGTCGTCACTTCTACAGATGAAAGAAATCTCAAACCTGCCATAAAGGGTTTCAGCTTTGAGGATAGCCGCCTTATGAAGGGATGTTGGATGAAAGAGCCAAATACAGATGTCATCTTGCTCTTCTATAGGATACTTGCAATTTGTCATGCTGCTATTCCCGAACAAAATGAGGAGACTGGAGGCTTAAATTATGAATCAGAGTCTCCAGATGAAGTATCATTTCTTGTTGCGGCTAGGGAATTTGGTTTTGAGTTTTTCAAAAGAACTCAAGCAAGTGTTTTTGTAAGAGAAAGATACCCTTCTTTTGAAAATCCAATTGAAAAGTAAGATCAAGTTTCGAACCTCCAAAAATTTGTCCGAAGATTGCCTTACCCTTGTTGTACACTTACATTTTGTTCCACTTACTCCAGAGAATACAAAATTCTTAATCTTTTGGACTTCACCAGCAAGAGGAAGCGAATGTCTGTTATTATTCGGGATGAAACTGGACAGATTCTTCTCTTGTGTAAAGGAGCAGACAGGTTTTTTTGTTACTCTTTTTAATTCTCAATTTTAGCTTCCGCATCTCTGCTGTAATACATACTATCAATGTGAATGCCTTGTTGTCTGTGTGAAGTAGGAAATATTATAAGGGATGAATTTCCCTCGTTTGTGCTATTTGTTAAGTTTATCAAAGTACTGTCTTGTTTAAACTTTAAATTAAATGTTGTCTATTTGCATATGCAGCATCATCTATGATAGATTAGCAAAGAATGGAAGGAAGTTTGAGGAAGCTCTGACTAAGCATTTGAATGAATATGGGGAAGCAGGGTTGCGTACTCTTGTGCTTGCCTACAAGAAACTGGATGAGGCAGGGTACTCGATTTGGAATGAAGAGTTTACTAAAGCAAAAACTTCAATTGGCGGGGATAGAGATGTCGTTCTTGAACGTGTATCTGATATGATGGAAAAGGATTTGATCCTTGTTGGTGCTACGGCTGTGGAGGACAAACTACAGAAGGGAGTATGTTCCTCCTATTACTAGAACTAGAAAATGAAAGAGTATATATTTCCCTTCACTATCCTTTTAACATATGTTATCACCAGGTTCCTCAGTGCATAGATAAACTGGCGCAAGCCGGTCTCAAGATATGGGTTCTGACTGGTGATAAGATGGAAACAGCCATAAACATAGGGTACGCATGTAGTTTGCTTCGACAAGGGATGAAACAGATATGCATAACAATAGTGGATGCAGACTCAGTGGCCCAAGATTCTAAACAGGTAATTTTGCTGGAATCAAATAATGGAAATTTACTAGTATCATTTGTGACAGCTTTCCATTTATTTGTTGCTGATCAGGCCACAAAGGAGAACATTTTGAAGCAAATTACAAATGCTTCCCAGATGGTCAAACTTGAGAAGGATCCTCATGCTGCATTTGCTTTGATTATTGATGGGAAAACACTATCTTATGCATTAGAGGAGGATACGAAGTATCAATTTTTGAATTTAGCTGTTGATTGTGCTTCAGTCATTTGTTGCCGCGTCTCTCCTAAGCAGAAGGCTTTGGTAAGATAATCTCAAACTTGATTTGCTTTCTCAAATCTATCCCGACTATTCGTTCTTCCATAAGTGAATCTACTCATACTTCTCAGGTAACTAGGTTAGTGAAGGAGGGAACTGGAAAAATTACCCTAGGAATCGGTGACGGTGCAAATGATGTTGGGATGATTCAAGAAGCAGACATTGGTGTTGGCATTAGCGGTGCAGAAGGAATGCAGGTTGGTAATGCGTATACTGGGATTTTACCTTGTTAATCTATTAAAAGCAACTTTACGTTCTTCTTGGGACTATAATTTGCGTACACAAACGATCTCTAGCATCAATCTTGAGGAATGAAACCAGGTCATATCTTTTTCCCCTTGGCAAGTATATCCTCTTGCTGTAACTCTGCTTAAATGGTTATCAGCTTCTTGCAGGCAGTGATGGCTAGCGACTTTGCTGTGGCACAGTTTCGGTTCTTGGAGAGACTTCTTGTTGTACACGGGCATTGGTGCTACAAACGAATTGCTCAGATGGTAATTGATGCATATCTGTTTCATTTTCTGCACAGCACATGAAATACATGTGTAGCCTCAACATAAAATTCCCTACCATACTTGGATCCTTTGCATATTTCGTCTAATCTGCACCATAATCTTCTGCATGCAGATATGCTACTTCTTCTATAAAAACATAGTTTTTGGCCTCACACTCTTTTACTTTGAGGTTTATGCTGGCTTTTCCGGACAGTCAGTATACAATGATATGTATATGATTCTATTCAATGTGCTTCTTACCTCATTGCCTGTAATTGCCCTTGGAGTATTCGAGCAGGATGTGTCTTCTGAAGTTTGCTTACAGGTAAGTGGGTCCTTGGGCAATAACTTCTTGGAGTTCCTACCTATCAATCTATTAAACCTTTAATGTCCTCTGCAGTTTCCTGCACTGTACCAGCAAGGACCCAAAAACTTGTTCTTTGACTGGTATAGAATACTTGGGTGGCTTAGCAACGGTATCTACACCTCCCTCGTGATTTTCTTCCTCAACATTTTATTCTTCTATGATCAAGCATTCCACTCCAATGGCCAGCCTGCTGACTTAGCTATTCTTGGCACTTCAATGTTTACCTGTGTCATCTGGGCTGTCAACTGCCAAATCGCTCTCACAATTAGTCATTTTACATGGATACAACATGTCTTTATCTGGGGGAGCATTGCTGTCTGGTACCTATCTGTTGTCCTCTATGGTCAGATATTTCCAGATAATGCTAAATATTCCTTCAGAACCCTGGAGGAAAACTTAGGTCCTGCTCCAATCTTTTGGTTTACCTCCATCCTAGTAACTTTAGCCTGCATTTTGCCTTACCTTGCCCACATAGCTTTCCAAAGAGCATTCCATCCAAGGGATGACCACATTATTCAAGAAATCAAGCATTATAAGAAAGATGTTCAAGATGAACGGATGTGGAAGAGACAGCAAACTAAAGCAAGACAGAAGACGAAAATCGGTTTCACAGCCAGAGTAGATGCCAAAATTAGGAATTTGAAAGGAAGGCTGCAGAAAAAGCATTCACAGATGGACTTAAGATCAGCATAACTGTGCCTTGCTTATCTTCTTTTCTTCCTTTCTCCCCATTTCTATCACCAACAGAAATGGAGGTTGGCCATTTCCAAATTTTTCTCCTGGCCTTTTCTGATTTATCTGTAAAATTCTTTTTTTTTTTTTTTTTTTTTTGCTTCACAAAGTATAGTGATCAACAAATGAGATCATTCATTAGCTAGGAAATACTTTCTGTGAACACTGCAGTGTACAATACTTATACATCCTTGTAAAGTTGGGAGAAATAGCTAACATCCATTTCTCTTGGTTTCAATGTCGACAATTATGAAACTATGAACCTGGTGGTTGAGCCCTTCCCCGGACCCTGCGCTAACAAGTCTTCATGACTAATTGATCCAAATACTAATTCAAGACCTAACTACCTAATCCATTTACTTTGGATTTGGTTGGCTACTGCCAAATCTGTTTTATATTTCCATTCTACCTTTCAAATGATCCATAACAAGTGACTAAAAGAGGACACATATACATAAAATATAGTATTATATATTGGAATTGGTGTTGACTTATTAGATAAAAAATGTAATCAAATGATCCATAAAACCAATTAGTTGAGACTAAGATTTAGTTGTTATATTCTAAAAGCATATATTATGTTTGGTGTTTGCTAAATGTTTTCATTTTCATCATAACTCCTTAACAAGTTTGGATGGTTGTTAACTTGTTATAGCATATTATATTGTTATTTTAAATACCAAATGACGATTTGAGGAGACAATTAATATTATGGTTATCTATTCAATATTATTAAGATAAAATATTGATCCATTCTTGTGATGAAGATAATGTTCAATATCAAGGATAAAGTGTTATTGTTGCTTAATGGTTTCTAAGTTTGATGAGGGATTATCAAATAGTGTATCTAAAGCATTACACGTTCAAGAATTACCTATATGTATATGAAGTGTAAATCACGGGATTTTGTAAGGTCAATTCTCTGTGCAATAATAAAATCAATGAACAAAGCAATGAGAATCAAAGATGGTTAAAGAGTTGGTTGTATGACTTGTGGTTGTCTAGGTATATATTAAAATGTGATGGTTCAAAGATATCAAATCTATCAATAACTTATTATATTCAACATGTGTTCGCTATAGAAAGTTTAGAAAAAAAATACTCACCCAGATGCAATTAATCGAAATGTGCAAGTTACACAGTTTTTTCATGTCTCATACAATAGTCATTCTCACTCACGTGATAATTGATGGATTTTTTAGTCAAAAATATGAATTGGAAAATGTATTGTACGTATTGTATTGTATTGTTAGTTTAATTTAATATTAGATAACAAAGAAAACTCTTGTTTTGTGTAACAATCAATTTGATGTGATCGCGTTGTTTCTATAATATTTTCTTCTATTTTTTAGTAGAAGAAAATAGAAGCGGACTGAACCCTATGCATAGCGGGAGCTTTAGTACACAAGATTTGTCCTTTATTTAATAAATTTATTTTATCTTTTATCTAACCTTTTCACAGTAGCTCTACTTATATTGAAATGTGTGACATTAAATATCAATAAAAATGACATAATTCGTCAAATATTATATTTATTAGAATAATAGTATAATAAGATATGCTCCCTCCGTTTTAAAAAAGAATGACTTAGTTTGACTTGGCACAGAGTAAAAAAAAAAGACTTTTCAATCTTGTGATGCTAAAATTAAAGTTATGTTAAATATATCAAAATGCCCTTTAATCTTATGGTTTAAATATGTCACGTGAAAAGTTGAAATTAAAATTTTACCAAAAATAAGTGAATCATTTCTTTTGAAACAGCAAAAAAAAGGTCATTTTTTTCAAACGAAAAGAGTAATATAACATGATATAATATAATATGCCATACTATAAAAAATAATAGGTAGCTACCATCCAAACAGAACGGAAGATAATATTAGTAGTTAATTGATTTACAGAAATGGGATATTTTTTTAAGACCAAACAGATTTGACAAAAGTCATCACCATAGTTGAGTTGAGAGAGAGAGAGGGAGGGAGACAGAAATGGTGGATTGAATTGAAATTGGATCAGAAGCAAAGTTGAAGCAGTAATATGTAAAGAAATTCATCTTGTTTGTTCGCCATGAGGCAGAAGGACGAAAAACCTAAAATCTGCAATTAAATCTTTTTATTTTTATCCAGTAATAGTATTTCTTTATGGATCATCTTGCTCCATACGTTGCTCGTTTCATAGCTTCTTAGATCCCTTTTCTGGATTCAGGATTTCCCATTTATGATTGGGTATCCTTTAATCTTTTACATAAATAATCTTCGAGCCTCCAATCGATGGAGCCTCGTGTTGGTAATAAGTTTCGTCTGGGACGGAAAATTGGAAGCGGTTCATTTGGTGAGATCTACCTTGGTATGTTATGCAACCCCACATTCTTCAATTTTGCTCTTTCTGATTTTTTTTTCGACTTTCTGATTAATTTTGGTTTTGTCATGTTTAGGGACTAATGTTCAGACCAATGAAGAGGTTGCGATTAAGCTGGTAAGTCTGATTTTTTTTCATTTGCTTTTCCTAATTGTTAAATTTCAGCGCGTGTCTGTTGGTATAATTCTGTACTTAGTTGCTTCCTGATTGTATAAGTAAGGAATTTGAGCTGCTGTTAGTTGAAAGTTGGAGTCTTTCTCATTATCTTTTAGTAGGAAGTAATGAAAGTTTTTCCTTACTTGCTTTTAGATCAAGCATCTGCAGAGTCTTGAATGTAATTTTCTATACTAGTAGCAGCTCTTTTTCGAGTTTTAGTAGATGATGAGTGGGTCATTGTTGTATGAGGTCGGCCACTCAAGAATACTCACCTTCAGAAGATGAAGGTAGCTTAGGATGCTCAGATGGATGTGTGGGTATATTAGGAGAAATATGATAAGGCGAGAGTGACCTCTATAGCAAAAAAGATGGGAAAAGTAAGACTAAGATGGTTCGGATATGTAAAGAGGAGATGCACGAATGCGGCAATAAGGAGGTGTGAGTTGCTGGCCAAAAAAGAATTCTGGGGAGGTGATTAGATAGTACATGATATAACTTCAGCTTATCGAGAATATGGCTCTAGCTAGGAAGATTTGGAGTTTAGTGATTAGGATAAACTTTAGTAGGTAGTCGATGTGGAACCTCTTCTCCTTATTATTAGTAGTATTTAGTAGGCTTAAATTATGGACAAACACTTAAAGTTGTTCACATATTTCACTTGAATACTTTTTTTAGACTTGTTCCAATTGAACACTCACATTAGTTAAAAAGTATACCTATCAAACATTTTCTTAACAATCTGCTAAAATGAGAGAGTGTGTGTCATACACTCGCGTATGACTTGGCGTAGTGACTAATCAAATGAAGACATGTGGTATTGGGCCCAGAATAACAATTAGAGAATAAATTAGAAAGAGAAATAAAAGAAAAATTATGTTTTTAGATAAAGAAGAAAAAACCTCCTCCTTCCCCTTTTCTTCTTTTGCCAGAACCCTCTGCCGCCGCGAAACACCACACACAGAGCTGCCATTTCCCTCCGATCACACTCTTTTCCTCAAACATAATTTATTCATTGATAAAATTTTCTTCTAGTGTTTGTGAGTTCTTTAGGGTTTAAATTTTTTAACAATTTCAAAGAAAATAAGTTCAAATTTGTACTAGTATTTCTGAAAAAATGGAGTTTCACTGGATATAATGAACATCAAAATGAGGAGAGGATCAGCCATTGATTACTTGTTTCTTTTTTTATCTTTATGTCATGCCCTTTGCTTAACAGTACATGTCAATGAAAGGGCATCCCCACTTCATCTTCTTCTCAATTTTTTTTCATTTCTTTTGCTTTTAGATTTAGATTTGATTTACATTTGGGTTTGATTTGGCAAAAGAGATGGAGAAGGGAGAGAGATGTATGGTGGCAGCAGCGATTTTATTTGTTCTAAGGGATAATCTGAGGTAGCAATTTGAAAGTTGTGGTTGGTGTTGAAATATTAAGGAAGAGGAAAGATGTTGACAATGGTTGACTTGTGGATTGTGACGACAAATTTGGTGGAAAAAAAATAAGGTGGTGCGGAGAAGGAGAATGTCTATAAATCTAGAAAGAAGGGGAAGGAGTCATGGATGTTGGTGGCGTTGAGGATTGCTATGGTGAAATGGTGGTGGTAGCAGTGGTTGAAAAAAAAAAGTAGAGAGATTCTTTTTTTGGCTAAATAATATCCTTTCACGTGCCTCTCTTGTGTGTACTACACACACTTTGCCATGTCATCAAAAAATATTTAGTAGGTACAAATTTTTGTAGTGTAGATGTTCAATAGGTTTAAGTATTATTTAAGGTGTCTAAGTGAAATATGCAGATAACTTTAAGTGTCTGTCGATGAGTTAAGCCTATTTAGTAGTTACATAGTCTCTTATTCTTCAATGTGTATTACTATTTGTTGCTGCATTGGCTTTATGTCTTGCTATTTTGGTTTCATATTTTTCTTACAATTCTACTTCGAAAACTTTTCTTTTGAGTCGAAAATCTACCAGAAACCACTTTTCTATCTCACAAAATCTGTGTTACCGTCCCGTGACCCCATTTGTTGGACTACACTGGATATGTGTTGTTATTGATTAGAGGATGTTTGGCTACAAATGAAGACATGCACATAACCTAAAGCTTCTAGAACAATAGGGGTGCTATATGACACGATGATTTTAGATTAGTTTGACACTAATTTCCAGCAACAAAATGAGTATAAACTCCGAAACCAAAACACGGCATTTTTGTAAAAATAGCAAGTTCATGAAACCGGCTCGCTGCTTATAAGAAATATCACCATGATTAAGCAAATGTGGCTGGGTAAGAGATAGAAATTTTTAGGGTTGTAATTTGAGGTGACATCTGATCTTACCATTACAATCTGGCTAATGTGCTGAATTTGAACTCCCCTAATAACAAGACCACTGATGACAATCTGAACATTTAGGAGTTGTTTCGTGTGAGGTATAATGTATAATAATTCCAAGATAAAATGTTGGATTATCTTATTCCATGTTTGGTTGGAGCTATTAGATAGTCCCAGAATAGAAGAGTTTGCCCCACCCATGAGTAAATATTTCATAGTAGCCTCATTAGACCGTACATCTTTCTTGGTATATCCAGATAATAGGTAGGAGCATAAACTGAAACATTCTGGAGCTACAAAGATAGTTATTAAATTGTTAGCACCGCATATAAACATTTCCCCTAGAGTAGCTGTTAATACGAATCCTTGGTTTATTTATTCCACCATTTTGCCTTAGTGATGGGGTAAGTTATACCATATACATGGTGGAATAACTTATCTCGGGATAACTCGTTCCCAACCAAACGGCCCCTCCCCTTAGGGTTACCAACTAAGAGCAAGACCACTAATACATGAATGCGTATAAATTTGCAAAGAATTTACTAGACATA
Source organism: Solanum rostratum (assembly GCA_029948455.1). NCBI lineage: Eukaryota > Viridiplantae > Streptophyta > Magnoliopsida > Solanales > Solanaceae > Solanum > Solanum rostratum. The sequence continues at coordinate 66,225,576 of CM057054.1, forward strand.
TTCCTCATGACGGCTTTTGGTGGCTAATATGTTTGTCTTAGATTTTTTCCTTCTGTCTAATTTGTGTCTTTTATTTGCCTGTCGATTTTGTAGATATTATAACAGCTTCCCTGCTTAAATTTCATGGAGATTTGGTAAAGTGAAGTTCTGCTTTAACTTGCTGATACTCATGCATTGATTTCTCTTTTTTCCATTTTGGCACTTAAGCTGACATGTGGTCTATGACTTCTGATTTCTTTATAGATTAAGTTGTTTATCTTCCATCACTGGTGGAATTTTTTAAGTTTGTTATAAATACTTCTGCTGTTTCTGTTGCTCAGGAAAATACGAAGACAAAGCATCCTCAACTACTATATGAATCAAAACTGTATAAAATACTACAAGGAGGAAGTAAGTTCTCATCTTCTTGTCGGCTAGTATTGCTTCTTTGCTACATAATGTTTATATCCTGTCCTCATCAATTGGAACTCTTTGTTGACATTGATAGCTGGACTCCCCAATTTAAAATGGTTTGGAGTTGAAGGAGATTATAATGTCCTTGTGATGGATTTACTGGGACCCAGCCTTGAAGATCTCTTCAATTTCTGCAGTAGGAAGCTGTCCCTAAAGACTGTTCTTATGCTTGCAGACCAGATGGTAAGTGTGAACTTTTGCACTTGTTTATTTTATTAACTATTTAAAACATGTTTTCACTTGTATTCAATTTCTAGATAAATCGGGTCGAATTTGTTCATGCCAAATCTTTTCTTCATCGAGATATAAAACCAGACAACTTCTTGATGGGATTAGGAAGACGTGCAAATCAGGTATTGGGATCAAAGCTATTGATTGCTATTTAATTCACCTGTTTCTGGTAGGGTACTTACTGATTCATTACTACCATTGGTTACATATAGATCTATATCATTGATTTTGGGCTGGCTAAGAAGTTTAGGGACTCCACCACTCATCAGCACATTCCATATAGGTAAGCTCCCCCAAACTCCCCCCTCCCCCCCCCAAAAAAAAATTGTTGATTTTTGATTAATCATATAGTAAGCTCCTTTGAACTTTTTCAATAGAAGATAAGATAATGCTTATATTCTATGGATTGATATTGTCTTTCTAAGAAGGATGGTTCATAACAAGTATAAGCTCTATGTGGTCTTTTGCTGCATTTTCTATCAAGGGACAGAAAAGATGATTTCTTTTGTCATGGAACACTTATAATTAGAAGAGTTCATGATATGTGTTGTTTAATATCTTTAAAGAGTTATTTGGACCGGAGTTTGACTTTTGTGTTGTAATAGAACAAAGTAGATGATGAAGGTGTACTGGGAAGAGTGAAATATTTGCCTGCTGAAACTTCTTTTGGCGTGTAAAATTAATTAACAATTACATTTAAGAAAATGGACGAGAGATATCCCAAAAAGAAAAGTAAAACAAGTATATTTGGTTTGAGGATTGAGGATTGAGGGAGTTGAAAGAAAAGACAGAATTTCAGTATCATTAGTTTTTCTTTTTCTAAAACATAACATACTATTCTAGTCAAACACCAACAGAATCCAAAATTACCAGCTAGATATGCATCTCGTAGCTTTCTTGATATTGACAAATTGATGTGGTTTACCTGGATTATTTCTAAGTGTTAGTATCGCTAGCCTATCACAAATTGGTATCAGAATTTTGATAGAAAAAATTAGTCACAAAAACTTTTAAATACGTCAGAGATATAAAATGGTATTGATATCTTGACTGACATGATGTTAACATAGCCTAATTATTAAAGTTCCTTTGTTTTATCCAAATGATTATTATTTGTATTTATAACTTTTTTAACTTAAACTACACATATTTTTCCCTTCATTAGCACCTTTCTTCTCTAAAGTCCCTTCTTAATTGTTCTTTGCACTTAAAACCCTTGAAGACCTGGACACTTTTCCAGGCTTCACCTTTTGACACACTTTCCACTCCCACTTAAGAGGTAAGAAGCAGCAAATGAAATGGCTTGTGAGATGAAATTTCATTATTAGTTATAAAGATATAAAAAAGTATTATCATTTATAGATTATAAAAACAAAGAAGTATACATCATTATAGCTTTCTCCTGTTTTACCCTCCTTTATTTGCTTACCTTTATTTTCTAAATTTCTAGAGGTGGCCATGTCCCGTTGACCATGTCACATGATAAGAAAATAGAGCTTTGGTCTAACTCAACCCAAAAGCCTGCTCAAGAGGTGAGGATTGTCCAAAACCATATAAGGAGACAAATTTACCAATGTGAGACATTTCAACACCTTCTTACTCCATAGGTTGCCAAATAGAGTGTGGACAAGATAGTATGGAGGTCCAACATGACGGGAAGCAAGAATTGCTTCTGATATCATGTAAATTTTGAGAAGAAGAAAGTCTTCTTGTTTTTTAGTAGTATCCACATCAAATAGCAATGATACAATCAAGCCTAGGGCTAAGCTAGGGAAGAAAATAATCAATTAATGCTACAATCAAGCTAGTGATAAAATCTTCCTATAATTGAGCTAGGAAATAAACCAAAATCTTCCTACTAATTACACCAGTCAACTTATTTAAACAAGAAGATTAATTTTTAAAAGGTATTACGACACGGTACCTCTATAGTTTATTCTAAATCACCTCTTTTGTTGCCAACTACAGTTAGGTGGTGATAGCATAAAGATAGTGAAATCATGATATTGTCGACCCCAAGTCCCAACTAGTTTGGAATTGCCGCAAGTTGGTTAATTCTCCTCTGGTTATAGCTCATTTTCCTAAGTTTCCCTCATCAATCTCTCTCCCTCTGTCTATGTTATTGGTGAAGGCACCATCAATCTATTGCCACCATGTCTAATTGCTTTGGGGATGTTTTCATCATTTACTCAAAAGACATACTCTTTACTGAAATTTAAGTAGTGAGAGCAGAGTTTTGTGTTGGTTTGTATTGAGGTGAGTTTATTTTGAGCTTGTCAAAGTTGTAGTTTTTGCTTTTTGATTGAGTTACATTACTGTAAATGCTTTTGGATTCTTTTCTCATTTAATCATTAGCTAAGGAAATGATGTATCTCTAGATAATGAATGGGTAATTTTATTTTATTCTTCTAATTTCAAATACAGAGAAAACAAAAATTTGACAGGAACTGTCAGATATGCAAGCATGAATACTCACCTTGGCATCGGTAAGATTTTGGTGTTCTAAACTTTTACACTTCTGTGTTTGTGGATTGTGTTTATTCTTGAAGACATCCTTGATTCTTTGTTGCTTTCAAACTTATAGAACAAAGCCGAAGGGATGATTTGGAATCACTGGGTTATGTCCTAATGTACTTCTTAAGAGGAAGGTAGAATCTACTCCTGTAATTCTCTTTTTTTTTTGTTAGTCTTTCGCTCTTCTTGCATGATACTTCTACTTACTGATTTCAATGTGTAGTCTTCCTTGGCAGGGGCTGAAAGCAGGCACAAAGAAACAGAAATATGAGAGGATCAGTGAGAAGAAAGTTTCAACGTCAATAGAGGCATTTTACGTTCAAACATTTTTCTTATTGCTAGCGATATGATTTTTAATGATGATACTGACACATTTATCTTTCCAGACATTGTGTCGTGGCTATCCTACAGAGTTTGCATCATATTTTCACTACTGTCGATCACTGCGATTTGAGGATAAACCGGATTATGCTTATCTCAAGAGAATTTTCCGTGATCTTTTCATTCGTGAAGGTATGATCATTTCTTTCTTTTCATGCAACGATACTTGCTGTATAGACAATGGAAGGTTTTCAGTTAACACTTTGTCTAAGAGTATCTATTCAATTTTGCTTTCTCCTCTCCTTTTTTTCCCCTTTCAGGTTTTCAGTTTGATTATGTATTTGACTGGACCATTTTGAAATATCAGCAGTCACAGCTTGCCAATCCTCCATCTCGTGCTCTTGTAAGTGATTTAGGTAGATGAGATTATGTGTTAATTGGCCTCAGGATATTAAATGAAACGATAATTTTGGCACAGGGTGGTACTGCTGGCCCAAGTTCCGGGATGCCTCATGTTCTTGCTAATGCTGAGAGGCAATCAGGTGGGTCTCTTATGTATTCTTTACTTCAAGCATGAAAGGAAACTATACTCAATCGGTACATTTTGGAACTACTATGTGTATATAATGGTTTGGCGGTTCGCTGATGATAGATTTACTATAAAACTGGACATTACTTGCAACATAGAGCTTGTACAAGCTTCTTTTCTGTTTACTACTTATTGTGCAAAGCATTTCATCCCTCGTATCTTCCTTATAAATGTTATCTTTAGCCTTTAATGAAATAGATAAAATTAACCTCTTCATTACTTCATCATGTTAGCTATTTTGACTGTATCGGGTTTGTTAAGGAAGGTGTACCAATCTGCTAGTTCGCTATTTATTGGGGCCTACAAATAACAACATCCCCCGTGCAATCCCACCAGTGGGGTGTCTGTGGGAGGATAGGAATTAGGCATACCTTAACCTTACCTTTGTGAGGTAGAGAGGTTGGTTTTAATAGACACTCGGCTCAAAAGAAATGTAATCAAAGCAGGGTCACAATTACATGCTATATATACATAATACATTCTTATTCAACCAGTGAAAAGGGCGCCTACAAGTAACATGCTGCGCATATTATGCAGGTGGTGAAGAAGGTCGGCCTATTGGTTGTTCTTCAGGAAATCTTGCTCGTAATAGGAACACGGGTCTGCAATTCAACTCTGGAAGCTTTAGGCAAAAAGGGACAGTTGCCAATGATTTATCCATGGGTAAAGAGGTGATTCCTCTTGCTCTGTCACTTTGTTGTTTTACAAGTATCTCCCTGTTTATGTTTGATTTGTTTAAAGAAGTTGTACTATATCAAACAAATTATGCTTTACTAGAACACAAATTGGCTCAAGATTATGAGTGCATTTTGATCGTATTAGACTATAGATGGCATAATTTTGTCCCATTTCAACTTACCAGGTAGGTGGTATCATGAATTTTTACCCCCTTTTTTTTCCTTATTTTGTTGCTTTTTAATTGTATTTATTTATCATCAACGTATTGCGCTTTCTCGTAGTCAAACATCACAAAAGTTTCCATCCTTTGACATTTTCTTTCTGCAACATAAATGCTAAGCTGAAATATAAATTCACTCGACATGATAGAAACATGATTTAGCACGAACGTACAGCTTGCAGAATGCAATAAAAAAATATACTCATGTTTTGTTATTGTGTTGGCAACCTATGGAACAAAGGAATTTTGACTGAACTCTTGTTGCAGGTATCTAGTTCAAGTTTTTTCTGGACTAGTGGATCAACAAGGCGTCCAGGTGTTTCTAGCAGTCGTGATCCAGTGAACACTGGTGTTGAACCCGATCCCTCTCACATCCGGAAACCAGATGCAAGTCCAGGCCATCTCCATAAAACTTCCAGTGTTGCTCAGAGAAGTTCAGAAATCGTGTCATCAGATCAGAAGCGCAGCTCCTCGACTAGAATGGACAAGAACTTTGAGGCCGCCCTTAAAGGAATAGAGGGCCTAAGTGTCAAAAATGATGAGAGGCTGCATTACTAGCTTTGCTGCTTTATCTCAGTTATCTGGTTACTGTAAATCTTGGCAAAAGAATTGCCACCAACTTTGGGGATTTCGCTACAAGTTGCCATCAGGAAAAGGCTTAAAATAGTAACTAATGTGAGATCCCTCTGGTAATCTTGGTTTATGCTGCTTCTGTATATTTGGCAATTTCTTTGTTTTTTTCCATCTCCACCCTCTCTATCCCCTTTATAAGAGTTCATAGTATTTTTGTGGTGTTATGTTGTGAATTATGAATGTATTTTTGTATGGTTGGAAACTAAATACTCACTTGAGGCTTATTGTATTGGAATTACACCCATCTTTTTGCTACTATACATAAAAATGAATTGCAAGTTGTTGGGTGTTCATGTGCAACAAGTGGAGAAAGTTGTCATTATTCTTTGCAACTCATGTAGCCATTGTGACATGTTCTCAACTTGACATATAGTTGTGTAAGAAATTCTACTTCTATGGATGAGAAGTATTATGTTAATGGATGAAAAAGAACACTACATTGTGTTTTATATTTTGAGGTTAGTATTGTCAAAGAGAGAAAAAAAAATACTCCAAGTCCCAAACTTTTCACTATAAAAAAAGATTAATCTTATGTTGAATGAATGTGTTCTTTTGGTAGAGTTTTGAACTGTTTAACTAATTTGAAGCTAGTTACACGGACGTGTCAGAGCGTTGGAAATAAGTAAAAGTTATTATAGGATCTATGTAAATCTGTCGTAATGGACTTGACTCTGCTTGAAGAATTAAATTTTTTGTATCTCAACGTAAATATTTATTTATTTACTTTTAATTTTGTCATGGTATTTTCATGACGGACTAAAAAATATTAGGTATGTTCAATTTCTTTTAGCAGATTCTTTGTTTTGGAAGGAAATATCTTGAAATTCACTTTTTTGTCCAATAGATGGAAAAAGTGAACTATAAAGTAAAAGGAAGCAAAAAAGAAAAAGCTATACTTTCTTTATGTACTAGTCAGTGATCAATTCATGGGATTTTATGGACAGCATGACATTAAGAACCACTCCAATTTTCTAAGTAATCATCTGTAGTTCTTTTTTTTTTTCTAAATAATTGTGGTGTTTGATTAATTTCTTGCATATATCTCAAATATTGGACATTTGCAAAGGAAGGGGTGTGGATGTCTCAGTGAGGAGGTGTGAGAGATTGATTGTAGAGAGTCCGTAGAGGGATAAGTGTAGGTCGAAAAAGTATTGAGAGTGGGTGATTAGACGGAACATGATGCATTTCATATTATCGAGGATATGACTTTAGATATGAAGGAGTGAAAATTATGTATTAGAATAAAAGGTTAGTAGGGGTAGAGTATTGTCATGCCTTGCAGAGGTTTAATGCCGGTTATAGACTAGTCATACCCTTATAGTTTTGTCTATTGTAATTAGATTATCACTATATTTTCCATGCTTTCTTCATTGTTTGCTTCTTCTTTTACTTGAGTTTGATGCGTTTGAGCCGAGGCTCTTTCAGGAACAACACATCTACCTTCACGAGGTAGTAATATTTTACCCTCTCCAGACTCTACTTTTGTAAAATTTCACTAGTATATTGTTGCATTATCTTTCACTGCCAACAACATTGGTTAGTTAACTGTGTTAATCATAATTTAGATTAATGGAAAAGAATCATATAATATGTTCATCTTTATTAGTATTTGAACTGATTTTCAAAATTTGCGTCTACTTTCTATATCAACTATTAATCATCTTTATTTACAAGTAGGAAAAGCTAAAAACTGGGCATGCCTAATTGGAAAAGACACAAAACAAGTGTAGATTGTTGAATTTTAGTGAAATTTCCTACTACTAGCACAATCTTTAACATCTTTTTTTTTCCCTCAATAGTGTCTTTGTGCTAAACACAAAGACAACGTACCTACTGAATCCCACAAGTGGAGTCTGATTAGCGCAGAATGTATGTAGACCTTACCACTAACTCCATAGAGATACTGTTTCCTTGGAAACATCGTCTCATCAATTTAGAAGGTTAAAGATTCCAATTTTCCTCTTATTAAACCATTGCACCTTCAAGATTCAAACCAAAATCACAATTCTCAATAGAAGATCAACATGTATAGAGATATATATATAACATTGATAACTTTTGCAAGATTACAGCCATCTAACAAAAAGGGGAAAAAAGAAAAGATGAAGAACACCCCCACCCACCCACCCACCTCCCCCCCACCACCACTTTATCACTTCAATGATACAATTTATAAGAGATCAAATGCTTTTTGTTGAATACGGATGATTTGTTTCACCATAATCCATGTACTACATGATTACAAGTATTCTTGATCCACCTAAAACTTTTTCTGAAAGAACCTTTCAATTTACCCTCCACAGCATAAGATTTATATCCAATAACTCTTTTTTTCCTCTGTAATTCAGGATCATTAAAAGCCCAATTTCTTGAAGAAGATGATGCTGACACTCTGCTTTTGCTCTTCTTGATCTTCACTTCTTTATCCCCATAGGAATAATAAGAATTAGTACTAAAACTCCTCAAATCTTGCATATTTGTTGGACCATAGTAATTTTCTATTTGCATCTTCCCTTCTCTTGTTGACATAGATCTAAAATTCTCCATTTTTATGAAAACAGAGGGAGATTTTTGGGGTTTTGGGGGAAGAAGGGGATGTTAATTTTGTGAAAATTTGGTTTGATTCTGAAAGTGGAAGTTGCCTTTGATCTTTTTATATTTGTAAATTAATTTTTGAGTGTCCCTTTTTTGATATTACAGTTTCTTACATTATTAAAGGCATGCTTTGACTTTTCCTAAATAGTAGAAAGGCTCTTACTCCCGGTCGCGAATTAGAATAGCAGGCTAATAGGTTAGATAGGCAGAAGTTATTCGATTTCATATTTATCTGCTTTATATATATTAATTATTTCGTATTTACTCGTTATCCTGTTCTTTTCGTTATTATTTTGCCAGTGAAATCTCACAAGTGTACGCTAACCTTACCATTACCTCTTAGAGGTAGAGAGGTTGTTTCCTGACAAAAACCTTAAGCAGAACAAACTAGATATGGAAAATAGAAAAGGAAAAAAAAAAGTGAACAGAAAGAGCAATTAATAACAAAAAGTATATTATATATATTTTTAATATAAATAAATAATAGTATCATTTATGAAATATCACCGAAAGTTCTTCCTCTTCGATTTTTGTCCTCTATAACGACTAATAATCAATAGCCGCCAAGAATATTTTAAAAAATTAATAAATACATAAATTAAAATAGGAGAAAAATCACATGCCACATTTCATCAAGTTGACCCTAGAATATCACATTGAAATTCTGTCTTTTATTTCCTTGTGGACAATATATAAAACATAATAAATAAAAACTAAAAGGAGGAAACGCATTGTGAGGAATAAATAGATAAAATTACGCGAATAAGCAAATATATACTAGTTAATAAGTTAATATATAGTTTGAATTAATACGGCTCGCGGCAAATATCTAACTGTAATTATATTTGAGTTTTGTATAATTCGCGCGATTTATACAAATGTTCTGCGTGATTACATGAAAGTTGTGCGCGGAGCAAATTGTGCGAAATATGCAAACACTACAGAAAGACTGTAAATTATATAAATGTATACAAATGTTGCGTGAATTATACAAATATTGCTATAATGATAGTTGCGAAATGTATTACTCAAACTATAATTATTGAGCATAATATATGTTTGTCACTTATGAAATTTGCTCATAATAATACTCCTCCATTTAATTTATTTTATCTAGTTAATATGAATTTTAAAAAGAGTAAAAAAAAAAAAGTTATACTCTTAAACAAAAGATATATGGTATATATCAAATATTATTTAATTTTATGATCTTAGATATGAAAATAAAAAACTTATTAAAAAAAAGAAAAAAATCATATAATTAAATTAGGATGAAAAATAAAACAAACAAATTAAAATCGGGAAAGAGTAAATAGTTTTTCAAAATGAAATGATTAGTTTGTCTATGAACTTGATTGTGTTTTAATTAGAACTTAGAAGTCAATTAAAATGAAATTAAAAGGCAATTCATTTGACTTTAAGTTACCTATAGTTATTCTATGTATAGGATATTTAAATAATAATTTATATTATACACATCAACAAATGAATTAATCAGTTGTTATGTTATTTTCTAAATTATCTTATCAGATTAGAAACTTCACGAAGTGTTATTTGTATTTTCTATTATTTTCGATTTATATAAGATAATGTTTAATAAACACAAAATTTTAAAACAAAATTTAAATCGTGTAATCGAATATATTTATGTGTACTATTAGACAAAAATTTAATCAACGTACACAAAATATACTTTAAATAGTATAATTGCTGAGCAGTCTATTTTTGAAATGAATAGGTAGAAAATCCCAATCAAACAAGTCATTAAGAGCTTATCTGGATTAAGTTGAACTATTTCTAATTAGCATGCTTGTTTTCACAAGTAACTAAAAATAATTAATTATTGTAAAAGTTGTTTAATATTAAGTTAGCAATATAACTAAATTTGTACTATTTGGTCAATACATAAATGGATTAGGTGAGAAATAAGGTCTTGAAAGGAGGATGATGTGACCTTGAAATTCGTGTTCATTTGGTCAATTTATGTGTAACTCGATTATATTTTTGACTTACTAAAATTTATATATAAAATATTAAATTTTTTGCTTTTTTCTTATTCATCCCAACGGATTCAAAAATGAAATTGTAATGGCTGAATATAAAGGGTGTGCTTGGTATGAAGAAAAATATTTTTAATTGGGTTAAATATTTTGAATATTATTTTTGAGATGCACTTATTCTCCTCAAGCTTTAGAAAAGTAGCTTTTCCTTTCAAAGCCCTCTTAAGGTCGAGAATCCGAACCTAAATTGGAATCAAGAATCAAGTCTTGGATTGGGGTTGGGATTGTAAGTTGAGCCTGGAGTCACGATCGAATGCTAAGTCTCAAGTCGAGATCAGCATCGAAAGTCCAAACCTGGGTCGAAGTTTGGTAACTGTCAAAACCTAGACCGAGGTCAGATTTTGGATCTCGGATGAGTCATAGTATTTTATTCAAATTATATTTTTGGGACAATTGGGTCGAGGTTGAGATCGACTGTCAAAACCTACGTCAAGGTCGAATGTTAGATCTCGAATGAGTGATAGTATTTTATTCAAATTATGTTTTTGGGATGATTTTTCTTTATTAACCAAACATCCAAAAAATATTTTTCTATAAAATATTTTCTTTCGTACGTTCAATAGTTATTGGCATATTGCTTCGATATTAAGCAAGCATGTCTGTCTCTTGGTTAATTTCATTGTACTATGTATGATAAATTTGAAATAGTTAACAATGAGTTAATACCAAAGGCATCATAAAATAGTACAACATTATTGATTAACACTATATAGTATTGGCTGTATATTTGAAGTCTTAAATAGTTTGGCAAACTATGTTTCTGAAATAACAATCCCATTTATGTTGGGTAATGTTACACTCTTAGCAAAATGTCTCTTCTCTCTTTTTGTATACTTTTTTGTACTATTCACATGTCCAAACTTGTTGAGCTTGGAATAAGAAAAGTATTCTTTATTGGACCTCCCCATTATCTCCTCCTTAAAAAAGGGAAAACAAAGAAAGATTCTTTTTGGGAAATTAATTGATAATAATCTTATTTTTATTCCACTTGAAATTTATGAACCTTTTATATCACAACAACGATATACTCAGTAAAAATCCCACAAATAGGGTCTGAAGAGGGAAAAATGTATGCAGACCTTACCACTACCTCATAGAGATAGAGAAGTTGCTTCTGAAAAACCCTCACCTAAAAGAAAATCATCCCCAAAAGCAGAAAATAGATATGAAACAACTAGCATGAACAGTACATCACAATCCACAATAATAATATATTCAGTATAATCGTCTTAGATAGCGAGACATGGAAAGAGTAGAATAAGACCTTTGACTCAAGAAGAACCTTTTAAATAACATTTTAAAAATTGAGCAGATTAAAAATCTTATGAAAAAACGTATATTCATGATCTAAAAATAGTCAATATTAAACTATTGTCTAATGTTTTGCAAGAAATTACATTTAGTGGCGTCGAAAATGAATGATCATGAATTTATGACTCCCGCTTGCCCATGTGCAAATCTATAGTTTTAAACTTGACATTTTGTTCATGAGAAAGTTGGAAATAATTCATTTCAAGGGTTACAATTGCACAACTTTTTAAATAGAAGCAAATTTAAATGGTGGCGTAAAAGTGGTCATTTGTGTAAGTGGTCATTTGTGTAAATCTAGCCCAAAGGAGAATAATGAGAAAGAAAGCCCATGAGGAAAATAAGGCCCATCTCCCATTTCGACCATTTCATATTCCCATCGTTAGCTTCGTTGCTTTCAATTTCGACAATTTCATATTCTTTGCTTTCTCCGGTGCGCCGGCAAGTAACTCAGTAAGGCTCCGAAACCCTAGATCTCCCTCACCGGCCGGATTTGAAGACGCTTCTAGGTTTATTTCCTTGATTCTGTTCCATTCTCGGAAAATTAATTCCTTATTATATTGGGAAGATGTTGATTGATTTTGATTTTGAAATTGTGGAATTCTGGATCTTTCTTTGATACTGTATTCTTATGAATTACCACGCTCTCAGCGATTTCGAATCAAGTGTGTGTTAGCGTGAATATAAAGTCATGCAATAGTGGAAAATGATGTTTGATTTGGTTTCTGAAAAAACATGTAATTTAGCTGGTAAACCAGCTGGCTAAGCTCGTTTAAGAGTTACAATACTGCTTATTCTACTATTTAGTTCCTTGGAGACATCAATTATGGTCTGATATATTGCTCCTGTTGTTTTATGCCAATAGGAATCTGTGGTACTTTCAATTTCACGATTGTATTCCAGGCTGAGCACAACATCCTTATGCACCCATTTCACAATCCATCAGTTTGATATTCTGATTGATTCTCTGTGTATGGTGGATTCTTCATTATTATTTCTTGCTTGTTAGTTGTAACTAAGTGAAATCCATTAGTCTTGGCGAACAGAGTTACTTGGTATTTGTTGCTCGTGGGAGGGGGTATCCTAGGGAAATAGTCTGGCCTAGACACCACAGTTTGCGAAAAGAAAACATCTTTACATAATATATAAGATCTTTGAGGGACGGTTCCTACTTAAGCTGATTACAGCTACCTTTTTTGTTTAAATTATATATACAAAGACAAGTGGCTTTTGTCCATTTGACATCAAAGTAGTTGCTGAAACTCTCATTGTACTGCAAAACCCGTCTCTATAGTAACAATTCTATGAGAGGAAGCTGATAAAATTCAAAAAGAACTTCTATCTTATTTATTAAATTTGTTTTACGCCAAAAAGCTAAAAGATTTAAGTATTTGGTTCTTTCTTTGTCTTCACAGACTTCGTCAAATAAAGGCTGTTAACTGATTCTGTCAAAGTACCCGTCACAACCCCTTTAACTCTCCTGATGCTTAGTAACATATCCAGATCTTTCTTACCACTGTACTGTATTTTGTTGCTTTTTATTTTAGTCATTTGCCCTGGGTTTTGAATTAATGATGTGATGACAGAGAATAATACGCTGAAGCTGGTGATATGGCTGACAACAGTAGGCCAACTGAAAACCATAACCAGAGTTCTGATGATAATTTAGCTCCGGAGAACGGTAATGAGGTATCCATTGATTCCTTGGCACGAAAGGTTCAAGAATCTCTCTCGCTCTCAAAGAGACATAAGTTTTGGGAGACTCAACCTGTGGGGCAGTTTAAGGATCTTGGGGATACAAGCTTGCCTGAAGGCCCTATTGAACCTCCAACTCCCTTATCAGAAGTTAAGCAGGAGCCTTACAACCTTCCAAGTCCATATGAGTGGACCACCTGTGATATGGACTCGGAGGAGATGTGCAATGAGGTCTATGTTCTCCTAACAAACAACTATGTGGAGGATGATGAAAACATGTTTAGGTTCAATTATTCTAAAGAATTCCTTAGATGGGCACTTCGCCCTCCAGGTTACTACAGGACCTGGCACATTGGAGTCAGAGTGAAGACCTCAAAAAAGTTGGTTGCTTTTATTACAGGGGTACCTGCAAGGATACGCGTGCGAGATGCTGTTGTGATCATGGCAGAGATCAATTTTCTGTGCGTTCATAAGAAGCTTAGATCAAAAAGACTTGCTCCCGTCATGATAAAAGAGGTCACAAGGAGGGTTCATATGGAGAATATTTGGCAAGCTGCTTATACAGCTGGGGTGGTCCTTCCAACGCCTGTATCAACCTGTCAATATTGGCATAGATCCCTGAATCCAAAGAAGCTAATCGATGTCGGGTTTTCCAGGCTTGGTGCAAGGATGACAATGAGCCGTACAATAAAGCTTTATAAGTTACCTGATCAGACTGTCACACCTGGGTTCAGGAAGATGGAGCCCCATGACGTTCCTGCAGTTACTCGATTGCTTAGGAATTACTTGAAACAGTTTGTGGTTGCACCTGACTTCGATGAAAATGATGTGGAACACTGGCTTCTGCCAAAGGAAGGTGTTATTGACAGTTATCTGGTTGAAAGCCCTCAGACTCATGAAATCACTGACTTCTGCAGTTTCTACACACTTCCGTCATCAATTCTTGGCAACCAGAATCACAGCACTCTAAAAGCTGCTTATTCGTATTACAATGTCTCTACAAAAACTCCATTGATTCAGTTGATGAATGATGCCCTTATTGTGGCAAAGCAGAAGGATTTTGATGTTTTCAATGCCCTAGATGTTATGCAGAACGATAGTTTCTTGAAGGAACTGAAGTTTGGCCCTGGTGATGGGAAACTCCATTACTATCTCTACAATTATCGAACAAAGCATGTTTTAAGATCATCAGAGCTTGGGCTTGTACTCTTGTAGTTGGAGCTCGCAAAACTGTGTTACTGGGTGACGGAGGAGCATTTTTGGTAATTTTTCTTTGATGTAAAACTCTATATTTTGCTCTCTCTGTCTCTTAGCTCTCTCAATTGGACTTTGTAGTTCCTAATCTACCCTGTTTCATTGTAGCTATAAGTACAAGTTCCAACTCTTTTTCTGGGTAAACTATCATCTCTATACCTTCCTAAATCCATTGCTTGATTGATTGACGTTGTCATTAATAAAGCAGTTATATTTCCTTCAGAAATATTCTGGATTGTTGCCTTAGACAGTTTTCAGAGAAAAAAGGGAGAATTGTTTGCCTGAGATTTTTGAGTTATTCTGATTATAAGTGTACCATGGAAAATGGTTTTTTTTTTTTTTTGTTATTATTCTAAAAACTTGTGAGATTTCACTGGGTATGTTATTGTTGTTGTATTCTAAAAACTTGTATATAATCTAGACAAATAATATGAGACGTGAAGGTAAGAGCAGGGTGAAGATAAATTGTGTTGGAGGGAGTGGTTATACAATAATGTGGAATGTCATTTGTGGACTTTTTTCTTATTTTTATTGGGAAATTTACTTTTCTCATTCTCAAGGAACTTCTTATAATGTTTTTTTTACTTATTTTGACCAAGGGAACATGCAAAATTTAATGTTTTCCTTTGGAATGGTTCAGTAGTTTGGGCCTGAAACGTTCATGTTGGAGATCTCAAGTTCGAAACTCCTTGCCAACGAAAACAAGGGATTTACCTTCTGGGTCGAGCTCGTCGCACCGGGCTTGCCTAGTGCGAGTTACCTCTCCTATGTTGTTTGCGAGCTATTGCATGGGAGCGAAAGTTTATCCTGTTCGCACCTAAAGAATAGCAGTTGGGGTTCCCCTTGTTATAAAAAAATAAAATAAAATGTTTTCCTCCGCCAAACAGACCTTAAATATACGTTGGAAGTCCAATGGTGAAACTTCATTACCATTAGATGGTACTTTTACAACTAATTCCCTTTGGCCAATTAAGTTCTCACATAAACCTCTAACTATACGAAAGTAGGGGCAAGATATGCATACCATACTGGTATGTTAGATCTTTTCGTCTGGCAAATCTTTCTCTTTTCTTTTTGTACTTACAGAACTGAAAGCAATTTTCCTTAGCACAAAAGATGTAGCTGATTTTCGCAGCAGAAGAGAGGACCTTCAACGATTATTTAGCATCTCAAGAATTATTATATACTAAGCAAATTTGAAGAGCTTTTCATTTCTATTTTGTAGCTCATTGTGTTCAACAGGGGATACAAATTTATCACTTTCAGTTTCAAAGTAACAGCAACAACGTACCATTTGTAGTCCCAATAACAGAGTATGAGGAGGGTAAAGTATACGCAAATCTTATCCCTACCTTAGGAGGTAGAGAAGCTGTTTTCGATAAAACCAGGGAAAAGTTTTTCATGGCAGGTTGAAAAAAGAAATAACTGGAGTGTAGTTAATTCACTTTGTTGAACTCTTCTACCTGTATGCAGAACACTTTACCCAGTGCACAAAGTTCTTTTCCTGGTCAATCATTTGGTGAGTTGTTTAAAGCCTGGAAAGTAAAACCCAAAGCACGTGGGCACCAACACACGAAACCCCAGGGAAACTTGGTTCCAGGAATTAGTCGAGTATGGGTTTCTTCAACGATGCACAAAAGGAAAAAAAAAAAAAAAAGTAAAAATAGAAACAATTTTACTAGTATGCCAATTGCCAAGTTATTGAAAAATAATATCTCTGCAGAACTGGTTGATTATGTATGCTAGTAACAATAAAATTCTGATCCATATAGTTTCATCTCACCAAAACATAGGCGAAAAGTTCAAAAGCAAATGTATGAACAGAATTTAATGAAATTTCAATGCAAGAGCTATACCTACAGCCTGTGCTAAAGAACTTAAATGGGTAGGATACACAAGATATTAACGATAGTCATCTCTGAAGCTCCATAATTTTTCTCAAGTATACTTTCTAAAAGAAATCAAAATGGTTGGCACCCTTAAGCTTGGAATCCACTGCTATCAGAAAATGAAAAGCATCTCAGCATCTCATCGAGCAGTATATACAAACCCTTGCACATAGTGATCAAGCCAAGAGAACAATTTCACCTCGTGAACCTGGAGACAACATCACAAAGGCAAGAGAAAAGAAAAGTCTGTTCAATTAGCAAATCCAACCCAAGGATTGGGGAACAACTGCATTTAAACACTGAACCTTCAAAAACCTAAATCATCCATACTTACTTTAACACGTTAGGTAACAACCAGAATACTTACATTGTTCATAGATCTCCTTGACAAGTTGTAACATTGACTCTGCTTCCTCAGCCATTTTTGACTTCATTTCTGCATCTTTGATTGCGTCCACTTCCAAGCAACGCTTATTTTCTGCATCAGCAATCTTGTCAGCAGCAATCCTAGCAGCTTCTTCTGTTGTTCCACAGGAGACTTTTACAGCCAAATTTGGAACTGGCCATGACCGGACATCATTTTGTTTTGAAGCAGGTATTTTGGTGCCATCATATTGTTTTGGAGTAGGTATTTTGGTGTCATCATTTTGTTTTGGAATAGGTATTCTGGTTTCCAATGGTGCATCTTTCATCTTATAGCAGTTCTGGACCTGCATTTCATCAAATAGAGAGGAATGCTAAAGCTTAATGAGAAGAAGTGTTCCAAAGCAAGATTTTCCGTGTTTCGGAGTGTGAAGACTATATTTGTAAGCCCACTTCCCCACCCCCTACCCTTTTCTTTTTTGGGGTGTGAGGATAGGGGTTGCCAAAAATTCTAGTTGCTGGAGCTAAAGTGATGCTTATAGCAGATAAAAGAGTAGCAGGGTTTCCTTGTCTTCAAGTGGCAAAAGATTATGCTTCGTTCTATCTTTGTTTTCTCTCACAAAGAACTGGACATAATATGTAATCTGACATGACCTGCAAAGAACAGAACTCTACTCGAAGGCTCTGCAACTACTTTGCTAATCAGAACTTGGAAATGACCTGTATCACCCGCATTGTTTCAGAAGGCTGCAGTACAGGCTTAAAAAATCGATGGCTGCTTACTTTAAGCTATGTGCGGTAACTACTTAGATTCATAATCATTTATATGTTGACGCAATAATTGGTGAAGATTCTCCCCAAATAACATAACAGTGAAAGCAATTTCAAGATGCAATCATCCTAATGACACTTAGATGCATCAATTGAACCACATTTGTCCAAATTCCTCAAATTGCATGGTAAAACAAGTAAAGTCATCCATCAACATGAGATGGACAGTAGACAATGAAAAGATCATTAATGTCGCCGTCAAGAAAATACTCCCGGAAGCTTACTTTAAGGAATCCAGAAATCATTTACCTTTTCAAGTTTTCCTTGCAAAGCAAGTCTTCTCAACTTGGAACTCAAGAACCTTCTAAAGTTTGGTGGTACTTCATGCCGTTGCTGCAACAAACATAGAATAGAACCAACTTCCTTTGTTTAGTTTAAATGCAATAGTAATCAAAATGGAATTGTCACTAAAAGTTACTAGAAGATCAATACGGCACTTCTCTTTTTTGTTTTTCCTTTTTAAGCAAAGGACAAAGGATTGCATGCAAGAGTTTGATATATCAACACATAAAAAATTTATACAAAAGAACATTACTTCCTCTATTTGAGTTGTTAAGTGTTAATATTTAAACTTATAGAAGGACATCAAATGTGTGTTTGTGATACTCAGAAATCTTCTTTTTCTTGCAATTAGGAAAAAGATAAGAGAACTATATGTGCAGTTCAAAGCTGTCTTTACTGTTATCATTAGTGTCCAGGCATCTGTCCAGCCACACAAGCAAAGTTGGCAAGGTACAATTGCTAACCAAGCTGAAGCAACTAGGCTCACACCAGATGTCGTAATTGTAATTACTCTAATGCCCCTACCACTAGGCCATCCTCTTAGGAGCGTGTATTGCACAGAAGCATAAGCTCACAGATTAATGTCAGAAAGACAAGTCGACAACAACAACATATCCAGTCAAATCCCACTAGGTGAGGTTTGGGTAGGGTAGAGCGTACGCAGACCTTACTATTACGTCATAGAGGTAGAAGACCAGTCGACATATTTGTATTTTGTCAAAAATCATATTTAATTGCTAAAAGAAAAAACAAAGCTGAAAAAGGGAAAATGCCATCTGGTTTGACATATTTCAATGTTTATAGAAAGATAACAAGAACCTTAAGGGCCTAGCACAAACCCCCAATAGAAATGGAACATGGTGAAAAATTCACATGAACGGTCACAGAACTTTTAAAAGGCAAATAGAGGGCAAAACCTAGAACCAGGATTCATCAGAAAATTAAGCACAAGTATTCTTTGCAAATTTCTATAAGGTATTCTTTGCTAAAGCAAATAGCCTCCATATATCGCTCAAGAAATCTAAGAAAGTCTATATGGCAAAAAGGTTGATGATTATGAAATTTAAGCATTTGATACAGAACTCCAACATGCATTAACTAATTAAATGACCTCTTAAAGTCTGAAATCATTATGATGTCAACTGAAAAGCAGAAGAATCAAAACCAAGCATGTCAACATGAAGATAATGAAGTCATATAAAGCCCGTCTTTCCCAAGAAAGTTTTAGTGCAATAACAATATAAGCTGATCGAGCTCACCTCAATAAATCCCACAATGGCACCAAGATCAGATCCATTTGAAGCCTTCATGGATGATATAGCTTCAAAGATCATATCATTATAACTGGAAGTAAGGCAGAGATATCAATATATGCTGAAAGCCAGCAAACTTGCATAAATTAGTTTGAATTTCGACAACTGGCCTAAGGATGGATTAGTGGATGGGCCGATGGTCTACTTACAAAAATAATCATATAAGCAGGATGAGAAAGATATCTACGCTAAGCATTCTTAAGTTCAAAGTGCATGCAGATCCACATGGTCTCATTAGGAATTCCAAGTGTCCAGTAAAAGATTGACTATAGCAATTCTTCCCAAGCCCAAACATGCAATATACCTTCTCGACTTCAATATGGCGCATGTAGATAATCTCAAATTTATTTTAGTAATAGATATTTGCTTCTCCCCACCTTGACTTAAACCATTCCAATTTTGACCGTACATAGTAAAGAACTTAGGGAAGAAAAAGAAGAATAACTATGTTGTAAACAAATCTAAATGGAACAAACTTCATCAAACCAGGGAATATTCCCAAAGAAAAGATCCAGACACCCACTTCTTCAAATACAAGAAACTAATGCAAATAGCAGATATACAACAGGTTTGCAAAGATCCTACTAAATAGATTTTAACTTCTAGAAGTGAAAGATCAGCCAGTACTCTCATACAAGAACAAATACATTTTCAGCTTTTTCCCCTTTTCTTTCAATTAACTTCCTTTCTCTTCTTTTTCTTTTTTTAATGAAGCCAACTATTTCATATATCACAAAACCCCATCACCCAAAGGATGATGGGGAGAGGATTTACAGTCCAAATAGGACACTGGGATGAGCAAAAACTTTACACTTTTCCTAAGAAATCTGCTGAATTTTTTATCTCCTTTTCTTGGGGAGTTGAGGATGGTGAGGAGTGGAGAAGAAATTTCCTTCACATCTCCTTTCAAAATAAAAACAATTCCTTGTTCCCCCTTCACCTAGAAAGAAGAGAAAAACAATCCAACAAACTTATTTTAAAAATTTTGTTCACTGCAGGTACTTTTTAAATAGTATACAAGCAGACAGTTGGTTAGCCATGCTAAATTCAACAAATAAAGTGTAAAGTAATTAAGCATACAAGTAATACAAGAAATTAAAATGAGTACATACTTTGGAGCATTCGAGCCTTCTTGTGGGCTTTTGGGAGAATCATCAATGGCTTCATTCTCGAATCCTGAAGTAATAGTCGGAAGACTTTGAGCGGTGGAAGGCACGAGTGCATTTATTGCCACTGGTCTTGCACGAGCAACTCTAGATTTATCTTTAGAGCCTTGTGCAGCAGTGTAAATACACATATTTCGCCATTTGTCCTGTTCAAGGAGAAGAGAGTTCAATGACTATCATGTTGAGTCAGAAAATTTTCTAAAATAGTCCTACTCTGGATGGGAGACTGCCACATTTGTAAATTTGCAAAAGCTGAAATTCAAACGAGATTAATATTCTTAGTTCCATGAGCAAAGATTTCGCTGCATATCGTCTAACTAGAGCCCCTCCTTTCTCCAATCGAATTCCTTCAATATCGAACACTCATTTAGATCAATGTATTGCATTTTAAGGATTGGAAGAAAACAATGCTCGCTCCCTTTTGTATAAAGGAAACACACTCCTGGTACCTATTTTACGTATATGGACATCGTCCAAGCAAAGATTTGATTGTGAAAGAGGCAAGGTTTGGCCACAAGGCACCAACATAACTAAGAGTCTGTGTTTTGAAAAATTCTCCCTCCATCCCCACTTCGTAGTCTTACACACATGGATGTTTAGACACATGTTGGTTTAGAGAAAATTGGGCCTAAACTAGAATTAAAAGGTAACCGTTTCAGATGTGAGTATAATAGATTTAAAACAGGCCCTATGAAATTGAAAAGTATTAAGTATTAGGTATTTAAGTAATGACTACAACAACAACATCATATCTAGTGAAATCCAACAAGTGGGATTTGGGAAGGGTAGAGTATATACCTCACCACTACCTCGTGGAGGCAGAGAGGCTATTTCTAAAAGACCCTCGGTTCAAATACAACAAAAAAAAGAAATTTAAGTAATGACTAGTGAATAAAAAAAATCATAATGAGGAAATTGAGCTTGAATGTGGGACAAACAAAAGAAAAGAATGTGACAAATCATTTTACCATTAAAGAGAGAATATAACATCATTTTACCAATAAAGAGAGAACATAACATAGAAGCCATTCAAAAGTCTATGGTCCATTCTATGTTCTCCCTAAATGGCTGTGTGTAAAGGGCAAATCGAGGTCACTAACAATGAAATCCAAATATTTTGAGAAGTGGAGGGAGGGAGAGGACGTGCAGAGGCAAGATAACATTTTATTAGCAGACCTTATCTTTAGTTGCAATTAAGCCATCGCTTTATGAAGAACACGGTAAATGAAGCTTCAATCTGACTGTACCTCCTAATGATTAAGAAAGGAGTTGAATAACCAAAAAGTTATCAATCAATAGCCCAAAATTCACCCAGTCAGAAGCAGTCCCATGATAAGTAAATACTACTATTCTGCATATTCTTAAATAATTGAGACAAAATCACTATGAAGCCACTATACACATTGTACCCAGAGGCAGATACAACATTATAGCATTGGGTTCATCTGGACAGTATTTTCATTGCTGGGGTGTAAGTTTATGTGTAAAATCACTAACATTGCAATAATTAGTGCGTCTGAACCTGTAATTTTAAATTTTTAATAGGTTCTATGTTGAGAAAAGATGAACCTATGGAGTTCAAATCCTGAATCTAGATGATTGTATTATAGGGAAACACATTACCCAAGTCCTCCTTTTCAGCTTTCAAGAATAAATTAAGCGTAGATAATCCCGGATTAGAAGAAAAACAATATACCAAGTGAAATCTCAGAATAGAAGAGAAAGAATGAAAAGAAAAAACAGGAAGATAACAACAATAGTATACCCAATAAAATCTCACAAATGGGGTTTGCAGAGGGTGATGTGTACACAATCTTAGTCTTATCCAGTAAAGGTAGAGAGTTGTTCCCCGTAGAACCTCGGCTCGAGTAAAGCATATCAAAAATCATGTATCTTAAGCAAATAGAGTAGTGTATAAGCATGCTGAAAACAAAATAAAAGAGAACAAATAGCGACAACAAAAAACAGGATAATTTAAGCAAGGGAAACAACAGGTACTACTAAAATTGAAGAAAAAACAGGTAATAGAGTAATGATAATAATAGTTATAAGGAATTTAGACAAAGCTCGACTATCTGCTAACCTTATACCCTAATCCTCGATCTCCATATCTTCCAATCTAGGATCATTTTATCTAACACGTAAAGATGATATAGGCAAAAAGGAAAACAAGGAAACGTGTGAGATACAAACCTTGAGGTCGATGTTAGAGCGATTGATCAAAACAGGAGCAAATTCAGGATCCCTGAGGATATTCTTCCACCTTCCTGTGCCGTGCTTGGCCACACCGGCTTTTAGGGCATCTTCCTCCTCCGACGTCCACTTCACTTTCGGATTCCCCATCCCTCAAACGCTCGATCTTCTTCTCTTTCTCTCTATATGTATCAGAAGAATTGGAGAAAATTCAAGGGAAAACGCAGAGGGATCAAATGGTGTTGAAGCGAGATTTTGTTAATAATGTGAGATTTTTGCTGAACAAACAGATTATATCCTACTTATAATGCTCCTCCCGCCCAGAGGACAAATTTCGTTTATAATAGGGTCCCTTTTTATCTTGTTTTTAATTTATTTCTTAATATGGCTCTAACTAATATAATGTTGTCTTATATGAATTTTAAATGAAAGAAATGTTGGTGATGATACATATAATTTAGAGATTAAAATATTCTTGATGTGATAATTAATTGGTGAAAATAATTTCCTCAACATTAAATCAAAGTTTACAAACAACAACAATATACCCAGTCGAATCTCACGTCTGGGGAGGATAAAATATACGTAAATCTTACCACTACCTTACATAGGTTATTTTCAGAAGACCTTCATCTCAAAAATATCATGACCCAAAGCAGAAGATACTAGATATGAAAAAAAAAGACTAAAGTGGAAAGCAAATGATAATATATAAATATAATAAAAGTAACAAATACAAGACAGATAATAACAACACAGGATATAAAGACACGACTAATTTTAATAACCTGCTAAAACACAAGATCGGACATTATCTTACCCCTACTTGCCTATTAACATTCTACCCTAATATGCGACCTCCACTCCTTTCTATCTAAGGTCATGCCCTCGGTAATATGAAATTGCACCATATCTTGTCTAATCACCTCTCCCCAATATTTTTTTGTTGTACCTCTACCCCTTTGCACAACCTCTGAATCCAACCCCTCGCACCTCTTAATAGGCATGTCGACACTTTTTCTCTGCACATGTCCGAAACATCGCAGTCTCGCTTCCCTCATCTTGTCTGTCATAAAGGCCATCCCTAACTTCTCCCGCATATCTCACTCCTAGTCTTATCACCCCTTATATGTCCACACATCCATCTCAACATCTTCATTTCTGCAACCTACACCTTTTGGATATGTGAGTTTTTTACTAGCCAGCATTCCACCTCATAAAACAACGACGGTCTAACCACTATTCTGTAAAACTTATCTTTAAGTTTAGGAGGTATCTTCTTATCACATAATACTCCAAGGCCAAGACTTTACTTCATCCATGCTGCCCCAATACGATGTGTGACATCATCATCAATATCATCACTACCCTGGATAATGAACCCCAAGACATTTAAATCTTTCTCTCTTCAGAATAGATTAAGTGGCAAGCTTCAATTCGATGTTTGTTTCATCCATCACAACATTGAATTTGCACTCGAAGTATTATATTTTGGTCCTGCTCAATTTGAACCCTTTGGATTCCAAAATGTGTCTCCAACCCTTCAACATATCATTAACTTTATCCCGAGTCTCACCAATTAGTCCTGTTTGATCTATAAATAGCATACACTAAGGAACCTCTTCCTAAATAAATCGTGTCAGCTCATCCATCACTAAGACAAAAAGAAAAAGGCCTAGCATAGATCCTTGAAGAAGTTCCATCTCAACAGGAAATATTTTGAGTCTCCCCCCACTGTTCTAACCTGATTTGGCTCCATCATTCAACCAATCAAATTGCAACGGATAAAATAATATTTTGTGGCATAATGCTTTCACCTTAGTTGTTTTTAGTTCTGAACGACTTTAAATATTTTTTCTGGACCCAAGGATCTATTAAAACTACCTGTCTACCTTTAAAGTAAGGTTAAAGTTTGCCTACAAACTATTTTTTCAGACCTTTTTTGTAGAATTATACCGTTTATGTCATTGTTGTTAGGTAAATTGTTAATATGTTGTAATTGAGATGTTCTATGAAAAGTCGAAATCCACAACTCTATGCTATATGTAAGTTGAAGTTGAATAAATCATGCCTATCGTTAGATCATATCGCATCTTAATGAAATTAAGTTTTAAAATATTGATTATACTGAATAATATGATAAGACAATAATATAATATTATTAAAAAATTATAATTATCAATTTGAAAATTTCAAATACCATTGGTACGAACCCCAATACCGTCGTTGATATGAACTTTTTTGAGAGAAAATTGATAGCATTACTTTAATTCAAGCTCAGTAACAACAACAAAAATTGGAGTATTAAGTAAGAGATACTTTTGAACCAAAATCTAACCAAAGGATAAATAGTTCGAAGTTATTCTTATCCCTTTTTTATTTTGGCTAAATACAGAAATATTTTTAAGCAAAAAATTAAATTTAAAGATATTTTTAAATTAAAATATAATAAAAGAATATTTTTGTTCTATTTCAAATAGTTTAGGATATTTTTATTTTTTTTCCAAAACAAAATAATCAAAATCGTAACACACCTAAAAAGGAAAACCCAATTTCCCCCCAAATATTTCAGGCGTTAAAACCCATACTTCTCTGCATGCCCATTGCATTTTTGATCGAAATTCACTTCTCCAGTCACTACCGTTTTGCACCAGATGACGGAAAAAATGGAGGTGTGTCCAACGGAAGAAGTTGTTCAGGCCTTGCTGGAAGCCATGGTGGAGCCCTTGTTAGGTCGCACTTCTTGCAAATCAAAGGAAGTTCCGACGCTTGATCAGCAAAAATCCATGGCAAAACAGGTACTTATAGACTCATAACCACTGGTCATTCATTTTGATATGTTTTCTTCTGCTTTATACAATTTTATCTTTTTTTTTTTGCAATTGAATTTCCTTTTCCCGATAAGGCACAGAGTAAAATTAAAAGATTTCTCGACTAGAACGCCGTGCCAGGTTTCTATGCTTTAATTGAATGTGTATGGACCCTTTAAAATTTTAGACAATTTGGTTTAATAGAAGGGATTGAAAGGACAACGATACCGGGATAAACAGGGGAAATGAAGCAACATGTATAGTGAAAATTGAAGAGTAAGAAGATACAACCCGAATACTACTATAGAAATTATTCTAGTAGAGGTGAGCTGCATTATGATTGAATGTAGATTGATTAGTGAGCTAGCATACTCAAGCTTGGTATGGAAGTTGAATAATGAAGGTTACCTATTTTTGGTTAGTGGGGAACGTTCATCCAAGCGCTATGGTATGTTTGATATGTGCTACTTAATTGATTCTTCTACTGGCTGCTGATGTTGATAGGTGGATGCTGTTGTGTTGCTCTACAACTACTACTACAGGAAACAACATCAAGATCATAAAATGGAGTTTCTTACTTTTGCATCATTTTGCCAATTGGCTGTAGTTCTGAAACCAAGTTTGATGACATATATGAAATTAATGCACCGATTAGATTACACAGAAGTGGACAATTTGGAAAGCCAACTTTCACTGACTGAAAAGGCAATTATGAGGGCATGTGATGTATCTTCAACGTTGGATGCTGCAGAAGTTGTTCCGCTCTCACAGAAATGGCCTACTTCCAAAGTTTCTGTATTCTTAGTCGACTCAAGGAGGAAGAATTGCTTTCTCATGCACAGTTCTATGACCTGTGCAGTTCGGTCCATTATTGAAAAACATCTTGATGTCTCTTCAAGTGATCTTCTTGATTCAAAGTGCATAAACAAAAAGAAAAGAGCTAATATATTTTCAACTGGTCTTCAGCATGCTGATGAATCATGGCTCCAAGAGTTTGCGCTTTCCGCTGCCACTGAAGCAACAGGTATATGTTTAATGATTAAATCAAAATTCTAGAGTTTTAAGTTCTCAAAACTGATCTTTCCTGTGGTGCTTGTTTATTCTATCAGTACTATGGAAACAGTTCTTGTGGTTGGTTTGTGCTGCTTATCAGTACCAAGCAAGTGGTTCTTGTGGTTTGTTTGTAGTACCTTTTTCAAGTGATGTCAATTTTGGTTCATGTTGTGAGAAGATGTTTCATGCACCTGCCAAAAGAGGCTACAATAACTTCATTTTTTTCCTTTTAAGTATAATAACTACATAATCCTAAGGAAGTTGAGGTGGTTATATGAATCCTCATTGTCCATGTTGCTCCAACGTATCAGTTCAATATTATAAAAAAGCAATGTTCCACAAGCACTAAAGGTCAAATTATTTTTTTTATGTATATGCAGGAGATGTTGAATCTCCTTTACTTCTTCTTGTGTTTATCTTTTGCATTTTGAATCTTAGTGAAAATTCTGACTCTGCCACCTACAAGGACCTCAAGTTAATACACACCAATAACTAATTCACAATCTTTTCTCTTTTTGATATTGATGGATTTCTTAATATATATAGGGGTCTGGGCAAAAGGTAATGGGTTCCCATGAACCCATTGGTTGTGCGTTCTAGATCTGTCACTGCCCCCCATGGGTCACTATCTCTGAGTTCTAGGAATCTTTTGCCTTACATTTATTTTGTTTGTTTAAAAAATACTCCTAAGTTTGGTTTGATTTTTTTTCCTGTGGCTAGCTGAATTGATCTGTAATTATTTTTATTCCACTAGAATCAGCCATGATTAGTCACTGTTTTCCGTCTTTTGATCTCTTTGAAGTAAATTAACTCTGCTACTAGTATACTGATTAATATTCTATCGTTTAAGCAACCTCATATTTTTCGCTAAGCCACAGTCAGCTTTTTATGTAATGTTGGAAATATTACCATATTAGTTCAGTTTATATGCTATAAACTGTAATATTTGTAGAATGACTAAATATGTCATGTTATTTTTGCGTTTGAAACAGGCATCAACAGAAGTGATCTGGCTGTCCTAGAGAGCCACCTTGTATATTCCTTAGATAAAGAAAAAGCATTTGCGCGATTATATCTTGTAGAATCCACTAAGTTGGTGAACGAAGATTTTATGATTCCTATATGTGACGTCATTGAAAGGTTGGTTCATTTCTCTACATATTCAAGTGCATGCTTCAGGAAACTATATACACAAAACAAAAGCAAACCGTGGACCTTCAAACCAAATGTATCTCTTGTCAAATTTGAGTATTGTTACCAAAATTGATGCGTAATCTAGAAAATTTTATTTTTCCAGTAGGAGATTCAATTTTGCATTTTTATAATCAAGTAAAAGTATCTTCATCTAACTTTCTTACGATTACGAGGTTTATTCGAATATGAAATCCAATCTTGGAAATACAACATCCCACTTTTTTAGTCATGTTCAAACTAGGCGTATACAAATGACATACCAAAAGGTAAAGGATTTACATAATATGATTCTCTATAAACTCCATTGGATTGTCTATACAACAAGGAATTTCTTTTATACAC
This sequence comes from Solanum rostratum, assembly GCA_029948455.1. Taxonomy (NCBI): domain Eukaryota; kingdom Viridiplantae; phylum Streptophyta; class Magnoliopsida; order Solanales; family Solanaceae; genus Solanum; species Solanum rostratum. The sequence goes on from CM057054.1 coordinate 66,253,563, forward strand.
CAAAAGAAAATAAAGGAGTGGACCACTCCTTCACTGAAAGAAGCTTGATTCGACACTTTCAAAAGCTCTCCTATTTCTCCCTTTACACACCACCATATTAATGCAAGTGGAGCAGATTCTAAGAGCCTGTTTGATTGGCTTATTTAAGTGCTTTTAAGCCAAAATAGCTGGTAAGCACTTTTGAAGTATTTGGGTAAATTAAGAAATGCTTATAAACACTTGGTTTTAAGCTAAAATGAAATAAGCCAAAACTTATAACTTTTGGCTTATAAGTCAAGCTAAAAGCTTAAAGCCAAAAGCTAATCCAAACAGGCATTTTCCTTCATCTCCTCTCCCTTTTGCAACTCTTCTCACTGAAGATTAAATCATCATCATTTTTGACATTGCTTAAAGAGTGCCAAACCACCTAAGGCATATCCACCATAGTTTCATGGTTAGCCGCAATGAAGTAAAATATGATCCACGTCCTGACCCGCCTCCTCACACGTGTAACACCAACTTACACATACAACTTTTCGCTTTCTTGGATCCTCGCTATCAAGACAGAGTCCTTCCTCGGCACCCTTGGAACCCATATTGCATTACAGAGGAATTCAACCTCCTCCCTAAATAATAGTTTCTCATAAGAGTACTTCATGTTGAATGCTCTATTGTTTCCCGAGCCCCACCACCAAACATCAACTATCCATCGGATTGACTTGCCAATGCAATAAGGCTAACAATCATTGAATTACTTTGAAATTAATTGACTTCCTAATCTTGAAAATTCTTTCGATATCTCAAGTTCCAAAAGTCTCCATCTTGCCCCTCTAATTTGTTGAATTGTAGCATCTCTTTGACAAGATATTCTGTACAAGCTCTGAATTTCATCTTTCAGTAAAATATTCTCACACTATGTCCCCAAAATAAGTTTCCTCTCCTCTCCAACCTTGAATAGGTGTTTTCCACAAAATATACCCATCCTTTCTTATATTCTTCCATATACCACACCCAAAAGGCAATGGCATCTCTAGTTTTCCAAACCCGTTTCATGATCCCATATATATCAACTATCACCCCCTCCACAAAGCTTGTACCTCCACTCTGAACCTCCATAACTATTTGCCCAATTAAGCTTTATTGAAGACTTCTAAATCTTTAATTCCAAGTCCTCCCCATTTTTTGGAGATGTGACTGTCTCTTTGCTGATCTTCCCTCATCCATTGCATCCCCAAAAACTCATCTGAATCTTTTCCAACTTTTTAGAGACCATAGTTGGAGCCTGAAACAAAGATATATGTAGTAAGTGGGGATGCTCAGTAATGTGCTCTTGATAAATACTCCCTTCCGCCTTTTGGACAAGTATCTGTTCTACCTTCCCTCTAGTCTCTTTTCGACCAGTGTTTTGGATGGCGAAAGGCGACAAGGATCTGCCTCGCCTCGCGGCGAGCCGCTCGCCTTTTTGAATTGAGGCGCCAATTTATACCAAAATCTTAAAATATTTAATTGCATATATGAATATCCAAAATCTCAATTGCAATAACATATATTAGCAAATATTTCAATCCAAATATCCTTCCTTTTGCTATGATCAGCCGCCATTGAAATCACACTATTCATGGACATTAATATTATATAAATTAGTATACAACATATTATATTAATAAAGAAGAATTATAATTTTTTTTAAAAAAAAATTTAGGCACAAACTCACTGCCAAGTGAAGTAGTGAACTAAGTTTGTCTCTGTCTCTGAAAGACTGAAACAGAGTTGCCAACAAAAACATTCAGAAAAATAGAGCAACTCCAAGAGAAGAACTGAAGAACAGAAGAAGAACTGAAGAAGGAAGAAAAAAAAAGAAACTACAGTCTCGCGCAAGACTAGAGAAGAAGTGAAGAAGAAGAAGAAGAAAGAAGAAAGAAGAAAACAAGAAACTCTGAAAGAAACATTACCTGGAGTCCTAGAGAAGACGACTGGAACTAGAAGTCGCGCAACTGGAAGACGTCTGGAGATGAAAAATAGTTGGCGCGCAAGTATTTTCCCAAATAAACCCTAGCAGATCTTTTTTATTTTTAAAATAAGCATATTTATTAAATAAAACAGAAAAGGCAACGCCATAGGCGCCTCGCCTCGCCCTGTCGCCTCTTGCCTTTTTGGCGCCTCTCCTCGCCTTTGCAAGGAGCGCCTCGCCTTGGCATGAAAAGGCGACACTGCCTCGCCTCGCCTCGTCGCCTTTGGCGAGAGGCGCTCACCTTTCAAAACACTGTTTTCGACCCTCTGAAGAATTGGATTTCATATTTCACGATCCTTGCACGAAGCACCTTACGATACTCCAAGGTATATGTAAGAGTCCTAACTCTACAATTCAATACTCGAGCACGCGATCCTATCTCATTCACCTCCTCAACAAGAATAATCTCATACTTCCTCAAATTAATTTTTAGACCAGACACTATCTGAAATCAAGTGAGAACTTGTCCTACATAATCCAGTTGGGTCTCAATAGCATCACAAAAACCATGGTATCATTCATCAACTACTAGTGACACACCGAGACACCCTACACCCCAACTGCAACATTAAAACCTTAAAGTAACCCCCCAAAACAACTCTATCCATCATCTTGCTTGGAGCTTCGATGACTAGAATAAACATATTGGTGATAGAGGATTTTCTTAGCTCAAAACTCCTCAAGCTCCCAAAACCCTGCAAGGGTTACCATTCATCAACACAGAGAATCACATCCGGGGGATGCAAAAAAAAAAAAAAAAAGATCCATTTTCTCTAATCCTGTTTGAAGCATAATGGAATTTAGGAATTTCCAGTTCCACATGATCGTATGCATTTTCATTTCAAAATCAAGCTTCCACAACACCCCGGATACTCCTTGCTTCCTCCCTGAATCTAATACTTCGTTCACCACCAACATGGTATCCAAAATATGTCTTCCCTCCACAAAAGCATTTTGTTAATTAGAAACAATCTACTCCCAACACCTTCTTAAGTCTAATGGAAAGCACCTTAGAAACAATCCTATATGTGCTTCCCACTGGACTAAAGGGTCTGTAATCCTTCATGCTCGGAACTCCCTCCCATTTAGGGATGATGACAACGTACGAGACATTTTTTTTTGGTTTCACCTTTATCTTGGAACTCAACAATAGTATCCATTACATCATTTTTCTCATGCATGAATATAATTCGTTTATGTTGAGCTATTAATGTGCTTAGCCTGATAAGTAATTGCATATCATGGATGAAGGATCAAATTTTGTTTTTTAATTAGTGAAATTTGTAAGGAATTGATCTCTCCTTATGATTTCATAATCTGTTAGAAAAGCTAAATTTCGCATTGTATAAAAGAATAGCTTTAAATTTTATTTTCAGTACTATAAATATTGCTCCAATGTTGACAGATCACTGATTTTCCCCTGAATCTGCTTCTGGAGTAGCTTGCAGGGTCCTTTAATCATGAAAAATCCAAGTGAATGGTCGGTTGCTCAAGCTGTTGAGTATTTTCACTTGCTTCCCTACAAAGAGATTTTGTCGAATTGGCATTCCAGGTAGAAGTTGCATCTGATTACTTTTTGTTAATTTTTTGCCCTTTTGTTTATAGCAAAATGTTTAATCAAACATTGCCCTTTAGTCTCTGTAGCGAAAATGCTTTTTACTTCTCAATTTAATATGCTCCAAGATGGATCTTACCTGTTTTCCTTCCGGTAGAAACTATCCTATGATTTCTCTTTCTCTGAGGGGATTTCACAATCTTGATAATATTTCTATTCTTGGTTTTTGACTTAAATATTTACAGCTCATGCTTTAGTTTTAGTGATTATTTTGTGTTATAAATTAATTTGACGATGATTAGTAACTCGGAGTTCTATTATTCCTTGCAGCTATATCTTTAAGTCTTTCATAAAACCTATAAGTTGACGTCTCCTATCGGTAGGAAAACTGTGAGAAATAAAACTCGGGAGAAAGCCTATGGGAATGCATGGTTTTTACATTTTGCAGTTCTATTTATTTATATACACTAGTTAAGTATACATGCTTTGCACATTTGTATTGCGTTAATTAAGAATAATGTACATAAAAAGAATAAATTTGTTGTGCGTAGGTCATCTTATTAAGTACAAAACTTTAAAAAAATAACGTAAAAATTTTAAGATAAAAGATGTGCTTAAAGAGGAGCATGATAATTCACCAATTCACCATCACACTAACAATTAAGGAACCATCTAAATGTGGTGGACAGCATGATAGTTTTGCAACTAAGTATTTTGTTCAGAATCTATATGCATATAGGAAATTATAATACAACTAAAATATGTCTTATAGTGTTTGCACCTAAATTGGTATCACATAGTGAATGTTTTATTAAGACTTTGCCTAAGTAAAGAGTTAGAGTATTTCAATTTTTCGTGTTTTTATTCCTTGCGTCTCATCCAAATTTTTTGTAGCACTTTCTCATATAGTCCTAATATTAGGATAATTAAATGACAATTATTTGAGAATAATAATAAATGAAAATTTTGTCTATTGTAGAGTCCTTTTATTAAGGATAAAAAGTTCAATTGACATTTCTAAGAACCTTCATGCTTTTGAAGTAATGTAGATGTATTACAATGAGTTTTCTCTGCTGAGGTCTGTTTCAGACACTATGTTACAAGGATATCCAACACTGTCCTTCAAGTCGATGCATTCACATTGTACATGGAGAACTTGTTATATAACTAACTTGAGAACTTGCTAGAGATTTGGTAAATATGTCTGTAAGTTGGTCATTGAACTTTACAAATATCATGACAATATCTACGAAGAGTGTTTTTTTTTTTTGATAATTATGGTGTCTGACTAGCTTGCATGCACCTTAACTAATTTCATGGGATACGTGCCACCTTCCACCAACACATGTACTAGGTTACTCGGTCCACTGAGACTTGGATAGATGATAAGAAATCACCTTGTGATTTTGACTCTGCTGTGAACCTAAGACCTCATTGTTCTCAACCCACTTCATGGACCACTAGGCTACATGCTTGGGGTACTAACATGACAATCAACCTTTTTATGCTTATTCCTCTCATGAATACTAGATTTGAAATGATATGGTGCAACTTGATTATCACAAACAAGCTCCATCAGAATGGTCAAACTTCAATTATTTTGTAGTTTGATCCATATGAGCTCACAAGTTGCACCTGTCATGGCTTGATATTTAACTTCAACACTGGTCTCGCAACCTCACTTTGTTTCTTGCTCTTTTTAGGATAGTAAATTGCTTACAATTAGAATATGACATCCAAAGATAGAGAAATAGAGTGTCTATTAGGAAAGCCCATGCCTGATCGACATCTGTGCTCCCAAGAAGATTTCGTCTATCCTCATAAAGTAGCTCATTTGCTAGAGCAATTTACTATGAAGAAGGATACAGTTGTATCCAATGAGCATCACATGGAGAGTCTAGACATGGTAGAAGCTTGACACTTGGATCTGTAAGAGTAGTAATATGCTTACAATTTGTCATCCTTGTCGCCTCAAGTATGTCTAGAGTTGTACTGGCAAAGCAGATAAAAGATGAAGTATCCATCCAAGCCACCCAATTTAAAATGGGTTAGATAATTGTTTAAAATGGGTCAAAATATTGATAATATCCATAACAAATAGCAATGCGATGGGTGAAAAAAGGGTTTTACAATCTCAATCCCTTTCCAAGTTCATTTAAACCATTGAAAAAACGGCACTCCCTGAAAAAGCAGTGACTTATCTGTACGATTTCCATTTCAACATAGCTTTACTGTATTTTGACCTACGCAATTGCCTTTTTTTGGGGGGTAAAGTAATTAAAAAAATATTAGTAAGCATCAAGAAGATGCAAAGTTACTTGACCTATGTAATTGCTTTTCCCTTCTTATATTTATGTGGTCTGAGAAGACCTACAAACTGGCAAATCTTTGGAAATTGTGAGTTAAGAAATCCTTCGTCCCTCTTATGTTGAAGGTTTTTAAATTGGGGTTGCAACTTTGCCTGTACATGAAAGATTCTGTTTCACCAAAAGTCATTTCATCTTGCTTATCTTTTATAGAAATACTGAATTAAGGAAGGGAATATCTTGATATTGAAGTATCTTTCACCCAAAAAAAAAAACATTAGTGCTGAAAGGCACATGAAATGCATAACGCAAGTAAAGGGATTTCTAAATAGTCATTACTTGAATTCAATCAAGGTAAATGGTTGAGAGTATTAGCGCATAACTTCCTGTAATTATGCATATTCAGTTGTAGTGTTTCTGGACTTACTTTAATTGTGCAGATTGTATATTGTTAGTTATCTATTGCTCATAGGATTAACATTGCATGTTTATTTTTAGGAGTCCACTAGGAATACTCCTCCTATAATATAGGAGTCATCGCTGGTCTTGACTTGTATTTGAAGTACTTCTGCACATTTTAGAACATACAAAAAAAGTTCTCACATTTGTGTCTACCCTGAATCTCTAAAGAGCATATTTATTTGATGAAAATCTCCTACCTGTATCTTAGGCATATGATAGCACCAGATTTTTGTGATTAACTGTTTCATATCTTGCACTAGAGTTCATATATTCTTTGGTGTGTCTCCGTGTTTGTTTGTTTTGCTTTATATTATCTTATTTTTGTGAAGAGGTCTAATCAAAAGGCATACTTTCAAGATTACACTTTATCCTGAAGCTCGCCTTAAGCATTTGTTTCAAGATAATCTACTTTTTTGTTTATTTCCTAGATACTTAGTTTTTGCTCTTTCCAACTATTGAGAGGAGGATATTAAGCATATTTCCTTTTTTGTTGCTACAATGAATTCTCATCACAGGGAGCGGTTATCAAATGGCTTGCAAGATCTAGATGTAGAAATGGTAGCTGGTCATGCATATGATGTACACATTGGAGGTAGCTCCAGTGGGATAGAAGTAAATCAGGTGAAAACTAACTCTACAGTAACTACACTATAAGGAATTCCAAAGGGATGTACAGCAATCAGCTGGAGTCATGAGCTTTTTCAATGAAAGATGGTGATAAATGACTTGTTTATCCAATTGGCTTGGTGGTCCCCATCAAATATATGTGTGGATGACTGATTTGGGATGGGACATACGGTATCAACCTTATAGTGAAAATATTTGCCTATATGCAAATTTCTGAGTAATAACTTATTTTTTGATAAGGAAAAAAAATATTCCCTCTGTTTCAATTTGTTTGTCATATTTTCATTTTTAGTCCGATTAAAAAAGAATGTCTCTTTCCCTTTTTAGCAATTCTTTATTTCTAACTCTCCACATGACATGTTTAAGAGTACAAAATTGAAGGTCATTTTGGTACATTCTACGTATATTTAAGTTTAACTTACAAGATTCAAAAGTGCTCTGTACTTTTTTAAACTCCGTGCCAAGTCAAAAATAGAAATACAAATGGAAATGGAGGAAATAATAATTTCTGAGTAATAACTTTGAAATTACGTGCAAGTTTTTGTTATCACATCAATGCTTTCAGAGGCAATTTTATGGATGACAAAATATATATGATAAGCTAAATTGCTGGGGCATGGATGGAAATGGTTGTGAGTATTCAATATTCAAGTATGTTGACAGGGGAACGTGGCTCAACCCATGATTAAGTCGTGCAATAGTCATTATGATGATGAAAAGATTGTTGAAGCAAAAAGAAAAAGAGTTATGCAAGGAGTCTCTGCAGTAGGAATGTCTGAGTTGGGTTCCCAACATTCTGAGGATGGAGTATCAATTTTGGCTTCAAAGGAATATGCAATATCACAGTCTGCCTTGGCTCTTCTTCGCTGGAAAAGAGAGAAACTGGTACCTGCTTCTGATATTGCTATTCTTCCTATATGTCTTCCTAGGTGCATGTCATTTCTCGTTTACATGTTGACAATCTTTCATTCCATGATTAATAAATATGGCTGCTCATTTCACTTTCGGGAAATTACTATTGATGTGGGATCAGAATTTATTTACAAATGAAACTTTGGGTATTAATTTTCTGGACCTCCTAAAAGAGAATTTGCACTAGTTGATCTGACAAGTGCCTTATACCCTATTCCCTATTGATGATTTTTTCCCAAGTTTCCTTGACGAACTTCCTACTCGTTTTCAAGAATGTTTTCTTCATTTAATAGGTTATTTTTAGAAGTTATTTATTTCCTTCGATAGGAAGTTGCCTTCATCTTTACTTCGATCAGGTGATCTTATTTCACTCCACGTTTCTTTATAATTAAGTAAGGTGTTGTATTGAAAAGGCATCAAGGAGATGCGGAGTAATGAAAAGGCATCAAGGAGATGCAGAGTAAGTACACAAAAGAATCATTGTTAAACTCCCGAGTACGAAAACTTCCTCTGCTAAACCAGGAAGCAAAAATATGGTCTCTAGACCATTGTGCCCTCACTATGGTCCAACTGAAGAGGTTCAAAAGGCATTATGAATTTAATCTACTGTTGGTAGTTGAGATGCCATCATAACATCCATGATCCCTTTCTTTCCAAAAGCACAAAAAAGTACATGCTGGAATTATCTGCCAGGTCTCTTGATGGTACTGTCCCCAACTTTACATTGCTTCTTTGACATTCTAGGCGATGTCCAATCGATACCATAAAGTCAAAGGAACATGTTCCATAGATCTGTGGCCACTGAACAGTGTAGAAACAAATGATTGACTGACTCAGGGCTGTTGTGATGATGCATGAGGTGTCTGTTAACCAACTGGAGGAATCAACTGAAAATTCCTCCAGTTGGTTGTCCTGAGTTAGGATAGCATCTTTGAGGGTTGCCCATGAGAAGCATTTGACTTTTGTTGGGATTTTAGTCTTCCAACTTCGTTTCCAAGGCCATTGATCTATTATTCCATTTGATGTGCGCATCCTACAATATCCTTCCTTCATAGTGTAGATTCCTTCGTTGGAGTGACCACATATTAAGTTATCTGGGAATTGAAGAGACATTGGAACTCCTTCAACTACTTTAAATAAATCAGTAATCTCATTTAGTTCCCACTCCTGTATGTTCTCTCCTGAAGTTGGGGACCCATATTTCACCTATTCTGTTTGTGCAACTGAAGAGTCCAGATCAGAAGTTAAGCGGTAGAGGTTAGGACGGAGGTTTCTGAGGGGTTGATTGTTGAGCCCCCTGTCCTTCCAGAGTTTAATTGTGTTGTCATTTCCAATCCTGAAGGACACCTCTTGATGAATTCATCTTTCAGGTTTTTATCGTACTTCCAGTGTCCAACTCCCATGAGGAGCTCTATTCTGTTTTGTGCTCCGTTTGTCTTAACTCCCATATTTGGAAGTCACTATCTCCTTCCATGTGCTCGCTGGTTTTGAGCATACCTCCGCCACCATTTTAGTAGCAGACTCTTGTTGCGTTTCCTAACTCTCGAATTCCCAGTCATCCCTGTTGCTTCGGCATAATCACATTTTTCCACTTCACTAGATGGATCTTTTGGCCTTCATTGTTCCCTTTTTATAGGAAGAAGTAAGAACCTTCTGATTTTTTCTAGTTGTTTCTGCACCTTGGATGGCATTGGAAACATTGACATGTAGGTGGGAATACTGTCAAAATAAACTAACTTTTGATTAATGTCAATCTGCCTCTCATAGAAAGATATTGCATCTTTCAAGTCACCAGCCTTTTCTCATTTTTTCTCAATGGCTTCACTCCAGACTTCTACTACTTTGAAGTTTCCACCTACAGGAAGATCCAGGTATTTTGTTGGAAATAAGCCAATGCCACAAACCATGATGGTAGCTGTTTCACTCCCACTTTTCTGTTTCTTATTTATTTCCTTTTCTGAGTGCTGTGTATGATGGGGTTGGTGGTGTTCCTGTTCATGCTTGGCATTGGACTTGGAAGAGCATCTGTGTGAAGGCTTAAGGAAGTCCACATTTTTAGTTTTCTCGATGGTGATAGAAATGGTAGAAAACTGTGGATTATGCCATAATGTGCCATCAAATTTTGAGACATTGACTACCATCTTGATATTCACTTTCTTCCTATTTTTCTTTCAGCATCATCAGCTACGCATTGTGGAAGATGAGATTGCGTTGTGTAATAAAACTATTCAGAAAGAATTAAATGGTACAATCTTTCATCCGTTTCTAGCATATTTCATCTGATTCAATAAATATTAGATTGTTTCCTGGAAGTTAGATTCTTATTAGACAAGAAGCTCTTTTGTTGCCTCCAAGGCATTTACGTAGATTGATGTGCGATTGTCAGAATGAATGCAAAGTAATATATGCCAATTGAAGGTTCATGTATCATCAGCTTTTTCTTTTACTCCGTTAAAAAAAAAGACCTAGTTTGAGTTGACAGTTGACACAGAGTTTAAGAGAACAAAGAGGACTTTTCAATCTTGTGGTCCTAAATTAAAGTTGTCAAATATACCAAAATGCTCTTTAATTTTGTGGTCTTAAATATACTACGTGGAAAGTTGAAAAAGTTTTGCCAAAAGAAGAAAATGGATCATTCTTTTTGAAACAAATGAAAAAGGAAAGTAGGTCATTCTTTTTGAAATGGAGTTAGTATCCTTTTGCTTTCATATATTCTGGATTGCTTTCTATCTTGCTATCAACAACTTGATTAAATCAGGCATGAAACTTCCCTTCTCGTATTTCTTTTCCTGTTGCTCTTCTTCAAGGATCATATTGTTCCTAGGAGTTGGTAAGGGTTTTTTTCCCCTTGTTTTCCTGCAATGAGTCAGATAGATAACAGTAGAAGTATGTTCTTCAAGGAGGTAAGAAAATTTGATTATTCCTCAACTAGTTATCTTCATTCAAACACCTTCTCTGTTCCTTTTAGAGAGACAGGTCCAACATGGATCTAATAGCTGCATTTTTTGGCATGTTCCAAATTTTGTGAGATAAATCGAGACCCATTTATTATTTAAAGAAATGATATATAACGAAAGGAAAAACTTTTATTAGAAATATAGCTGACATTTCTGTGTTAGGTTAAATTGGAACTGAGAAAAAGAATGGGCAGAAACTGTTCTGGTACCTTCTCTTATGATAAGTGACGTTATATTCTATGTTTTGATACCCATTATAATACTTTATGTCAGCCTTTGAGAGACTTTTAAGTTGAATAGCGTCAATATAAATCAATTGGACTGGGAACTGTGGCATGATTTCTTTCTTTCTTTATTTGTATGCAGGAGGTGGAAGTGAAGCTCCCGTAGATGGCTGTAACGACATGTGTGTAAAAGGCGAAGGAGCTGGGGACAGTACCAATCAACTGGTAGAAGACCAATGTACTGTTCAATATAGCAAGGGAAAAAGATTGTCCGAGGCTATTCTTTCATTACAAAACCAGTGTCAGGTAAGATGAGGCATCTGAATTTGACACTTCACATTATTTTTTTCGCTTTTCTTATTTCCTGTCTTGTTCTTTTTTTCTTCTTGAGAATGGTAACAGTTAATCTATATCCACAGGTATACTACATCAGAATTTGTAGTCCCTCCTTCAAAAGGATTACCACTTACAACTAGATCACCTAATTTGTTGCTTTTCCTGCAAATAGTCTAAAACATCAAAATTATCTTCTGTTTGAACTAACAGTTCCTGTTTACACCAAAAGTAATAAAGAGCTAAGCATTTCATCTTAAACCTCTGCAAATTGCATTGCGTGTCCTCGAAACATCTTTGATTTCTTTCTCTCCATACTGTCCACCAAATATATGTTAAGGACAATCTTCCATATCTTCTCCTTTTTTGGTGCATCGCCATTACTGTTCCAACAATTTAGAACTCCTTTTATGCTCCCTGGATTCACCTACCTATTCTCAGGTTGATCATTGATGAACATCTTCCATAGCTGATCTATCCACTTGCACTGTAAAAAAAAAAGATGGCTGATTGTCTTAGCTTGCTCCCCACATAAGAAGCATCTAAGCATAGGTAAAAACTTCTTTTGTTCAGGTTCTCATGTGTCAATTCTGCTTCCTTTGCCTAAAGTCGGGTAAAAAAGTTTAACTTTATAAGGCACTTCCTTTTCCAAATCATCTTCCATGACCAACTTTCCTCCTGAAGATTCGATGAGTTTAGGTCCTTATATGCTGAACAAACAGAGAACAACAGCCCTTTGATATCTTTCTGCCATACATCGTATTCCTTTCCCCAGATAAGTTATTAATAGGTGAAACTCTGTTGTGGAAGGTTGCTATTCTTTCATTTCCCAATCATTCAAATGTCTTCTGTTTGTCCTCTGTTGATTGGAAATTTTCTTCATGTTTGATATTTTCTAAGATCTCCTTCAATATACATCGGAAGTCATTATTGGGGAACATATTGGACATGCTTGTTTTATTGAACTCAGAAAGAGAGAGTACTTATTTTGACTTGCATGCATTTGTTTATTCTTTTATAAAATTTTGTATTAAAACTTTCAACTAGTTACTTCATGATATCAATTCACTGTTTTACATGCAAAATTTTGGGCAAGCTGTGTTTGCTAAACTAGTTCATCTGTCAGTACACGACTCATGACTTGTAAGAAGAAAGCATTATTTTTCAGTATGTCAATGTAATTTTTGGTATCAGAATAGTTTGTATTATTCATCGGAAGAGTATACAATTTATTTGAGAAAAAAAATCAATTAAAGAGGAAACTAAATTCCTTAATTCTACATGACCCAAGAGTCGAGTGATGATATGATCTACTCCTAAGAATCTGAAACCTTCCTATGCTATTTGACCCAATTAGATCTCACGTGATCATGATCGGATAATATAGATGAACACTCCTCAAGTTGGCATGTAGATATCTGACATGCTCTCAAATCTTGGTTTAAATACCTCTTAATAAAAATATCTGTTGGCAAAAATGGCAAAAAACTCACTTCATTCTTCAAACTTTTTTTTTGATGAAATGTATATCCACTTCAACATGTTTTGTTCTATCATGTTGAACTGAATTGTAAGGTGGAAGCTTTGTGGTCACACTATAGAATCATTGGTAGATCATAGGTCTCCTTAGTTCCTCCGTCATTTTCTTAAGCCTAATCATGTCATAGATTCTAGGTTCAACCTTATGCTTGGGTCCAAATTATATTTAGGCTCTTGGTTTCCAAATGAAATGAACAACACGTGAGTGGCTTGGGTTACCCCAAGGCTATAAACCCCTCCAAATCAATCACTCCGATATAATTCAGTGCTAGTCTTTTGACTGTAGCTTATTAAAGTGTATCTATGAGCTTGAGAGGATCTGCGGATTGAGAAAGCCAAGTGGAATCATCTATATTTGATTAATGAAGATTTTATTGATGAGGGACATCACTAATTTAATACTGGTGTGTGAAGGTTACTAAGAGTGCAAGAAACTCACTTTGCTAAACATGTAGGGCACTGAGGAAGTATATATTCATATCCATCTACGCCAAAAAGCCATCCAAAAGAAATATATTTGCCTAATGTTTATTTACAAATATAGTGTTTGGTTAGTGGAGAAATATGGGGAAAGAAAGGACCTTCATATGGTGTTCATTGATCTCGAGAAGGCCTATGACAAAGTCTCAAGGGATGTCCTATGGAGGTGTCTAGAGGTGAAAGGTGTTCCAATGACGTATATTAGAATGATAAAGGACATGTATGACGGAGCCAAAACTCGGGTAAGAACAGTGGGAGACTCAAAGTATTTTCCTGTTGAGATGGGACTTCATCAAGGATTTATGTTGAGCCTTTTTCTTTTTGCCTTAGTGATGAATGAGCTGATATGGTCTATTCAAGAGGAGGTTCCATGGCTTATGCTATTTGCGAATGACATAGTATTGATTGATGAGACTCGGGCTAAAGTTAATGATAGATTGGAGGTTTTACAGACATGCTTTGGAATCCCGAATCCAAAGGGTTCAAACTAAGCAAGACCAAAACAGGATACTTGGAGTGCAAATTCAGTGTTGGGAGGGATGAAGCAGATAGTAATGTGAGGCTTGTCACTCAATCTATTCCCAAGAGAGAAATCTTTATATATCTTGGGTCCATCAACCAGAGTAGTGGCGATATCGACGATGATGTTACACATTGTATTGGGGCAGCATGGATGAAATGGAGGCTTGCCTCGGAAGTATTGTGTGATAAGAAGATACCACCTAAACTTAAAGGTAAGTTTTACGGAATGGTGGTTAGACCATCTTTGTTGTATGGGGTGGAGTGTGGTCAATCAAAAACTCACATGTTCAGAAGATGCAGATCGCGGAGATGAGGATATTGAGATGGATGTGTGGACATACCAGGAGTGATAAGATTAGGAATGAGACTATTCGGCAGAAATTAGAGGTGACCCTTGTGGTTGATAAGATGAGGGAAACGAGATTTTGATGGTTTGGACATGTGCAGAGAAAAAGTACCGATGCTCCTGTTAGGAGGTGCGAGAGGTTGGGTTTAGGGGCTACAAGGAGGAGTAGAGGTAGATCGAAGAAGTATTGGGGGAGGTGATCAAACAAGATATGGCGACACCTGATCTCACCAAGGACATAATCTTAGATAGAAAGGAGTGGAGGTCGCGTATTAGAGTAGCAGGCTAATAGGCTAGTAGGGATAGATTGATGTCCGGCCTTGGGATATAGCAAGGTAGTAGGATTAGTCGTGTCTTTATGTGGTGTCATTGTCCGTCTTATATTTGTTAGACTTATTGTATTTACATTCTATCATTGCTTTCGTTATTAGTCGTTCTTCCTTATTTTTCTTTTCCTTTTCCTTTTTCTTTTTTTTTCGTATCTAGTTTATTCTGCTTATGAGTTTTTGAGACGAGGGTTTCGCGGAAACAACCTCTCTACCCCTATGAGGTAGTGGTAAGGTTTGCGTACATTTTACCCTCCCTAAACCCCACTTGTAGGATTCTACTGGGTAAGTTATTGTTGTTGTTTGGTTATATTAGTTGTCTACAAACACATAAAAAGATGAATGTGATACATCTACAAATACTCTAGCTGTCTCTATTATTGATGTGCTAGATTCAATTTAGACATAGAGAGGTGGATTCAGAAGAGCTCTTGTACATAAGGTTTCAGTACAACCCATGTACTATTGTGTGATATAATACAAAGTTACCAACAACAACAACAACAACATACCCAGTTGAATCCAACAAGTGGGGTTTGGGGAGGGTAGAAATGTACGCACACCTTCCCACTACCTCGTATCAAGTTCAAAAAAAAAAAACTTTAGAAGTGACACTTTCACTCCACAAATGACAAAGTTATCAGAATGTGCTTGCTTAGTATCATATGTACCTTCTACAATGGAAGAAAATACATAACAGGAATCAATTATCCCTCCGTCCCAATCTTTCTTTGACTTGACACGAAGTTTAAGAAAGATAGAAAGACTTTTGAAATTTGTCGTCTAAAACAAACCTTAGACATTTTTGTGAATATAAATCATTATATTAATGTTAAAAAAGAAATTTTAAAAGTTAAGTTGTTTCTAATTATAGAAATGTGACATTCTTTTTGGTACAAAAGGAGATAGGTGGATGCCCTCAGTCTAAATAAGAGATCTCTTCTAGTAAGGGTAGAGTATCACTTTGTGAGTCATTTTTGAAACTTTGACCCTTCATGGTACATTCTCATGAAGGTAATCATGCTTTTATTTCCTGGAGGATTAGATCTTCAAAATCTGATTTGGGGTCCTTTGCTCTGAATACGTCCAAGTATAAATTCTTATTAAGCTTCTTCTCTTGCCTATTCCTGATTTAAATTGAACTTCTCAATTCCCTTTTCCTTATCAAAGGATAGAACTCCTCAATTGACCTTCACTCGACAAGGTCAGGCTATGTCCAAGTTGCTTAAAAGAAAATCAACCAGGGTGGGAGATGATAAGATGCATTTAGGAGAATTTTAGTAGCTCAGTAGGTTGGTTACCTGAATTTGCACTTTGTTGGTGAGGGTTCATTCCACTCCTTGTAATTCCCTCCCATATTTCCCCCTCCACTACCCCGAGAAAAAAAGAAGATGCATTTGCATGTGTCAGCCCCTTAATCTTCTGGTTGCATGATAATGGGAATTAGCATGATTCATGAGTTCGTAGTCGAAAACATCCATAAGAAGTTCTATGGGACCCAACTAATTAAAATGATGTTCTTATCTTCCCAAAAGAGGTTATTAAAAAATACCTTGACGAGATCCAGTCTGAATATTTGCTTTAACCACTCTAAATCAAGTTACCATGAATCATTTCCAATCATTTCCTACAGTCTATCGAGGAACTTCACATTCTTGTTAATTGTATATCCTTGCTAGTAGTTGAAATATTTTAGGTCGTGTGATGTAATTCCACATTCTATTGTGAATTATTTGCCCTAAAATATTTGTGTGTTTTCTTCTTTGTTCTAATTTTTACTTGCTGCATTTTGTAACATGCATGCATATATGCTTCAATTGCTGCATAATTGTAATATGCGTACATTTATGCTTCAATTCAATGTCCGCAGCAACTGGATGAATTGTGCTGCAGGAATAACTGGGTATTGCCAACGTATCGAGTCTCTCCACTTGAGGGTAAGATCTTAAATTTTCCCGTTTACCTCAAAAGTCTATATGTTTTATATCAATGAGCATATATGCTATTGTGCTATTGATGGAAGTGATTAATCATTTGATGAGATCTAGCCTAGGTAAAATCTATTCTAAAATTTTGACCATTTTCCATCCAACTTTTTACGTATTTGTTTGATTTTATGGATAAATGAATCTTGGATTTAACTCAACCTCAAAAGCGCTCATGAGGGAATGATTGTTCATGACCTTGTAAGGAGACCACCATACATTTCATCAACCAATGTTGGACTTAACATCCCTATACACTCGGGAATGGACAACTGGAGCATGGAGAATATAACGCCTTACGGAGACACTTTTTCTTGGTGAGAAATTAGAAGGGGAAGAGAAGAGCATTTGGAAAATAATGTCTTGATTATTCCCTCAAGCTAATGGGATTAAATAGTTACAGAGAATGTAAATAAGGACAGAAACTAATGAAAATACTACACAATCTCCTGATCACTTATTTACAAGGATTTGGGGATACTCACATACCCATACTATCTAATTATACAATACTCAACACTTGAATACTCTTTCACCATGCCAAGGCTTTTACATTATGTGTTCTCTTTGGATGGAAAAGGTTAACTGGTGGTTTGAACCCTTTCTTCTATACATTGCTATCATGGTGGGATATGCAAGTAGGAAAACAATGGGAGGGATGCTCTGTTAGGGAGAAGCTATTTCCCCTTGACCATCTTTCAGTTGATAAAGGGGCTGTATTACAGCCAATGTAGTTATCAATTGCCAAATGGTGTAACCCCTCCACCAGAAGGCTCGTCTTAGACTTGGTTAAACCTCCTAACTTTAGTGTTTTTTTTTAATATTGTCAACATTCCATCACTAGGAACTTACCTTGGTACACGTATTATCACTGTACGATTAATCTTAATTTTAGTTTCAAAGGTAACTGCTCAATTAACTGAGCACTCCAATTCTAAAATGTCTTCCCAAGTTGAGCTGATCATTGTCAGTGTTTGCTCCTGTTTAGGTGGATTTCTTGCCAAGGTCACTGTAAAAGCTGCAGATTCCAAAGTTACCAGTAAAAGCGACATCACTGAGACTCCGCGTGAAGCAAGAGAGTCCGCTGCTGCACGCATGATTGCAAGCTTTTACAAGTGAGAGCCCGCGTTAAGCAAGGACGCACACATCATTGCAAGAGTAGCCCCCAGGTTCTTCAGAATCCATAGCTTTGCATGGTTATGGTTCTTTGCAAGTTGTACCAATATCATATCTTTTCCGACATGTACTCAGTAAGTTAAAATATTTTTTAAAACGCTTAAACTAATCGATTCTAGTTATGAAGAAATAGCAAGTATTGTTGACTAAAATTGTTACTTCTTGTGGATAATGCTCTGAACCAAATAGATATTGGAGCCTATATGTGGTTTTGTCTCTTTTTACCTAGCATGTCAATAGTGCCCAAAGCAAAGAGCAAGGCACATGAACAGGGCGTGAAAGAGAGAGCCAATTTCTTTTCGAATTTCAATTTCTGAACTTCTCTTAATAAAGAAAACAAAAAGGAATAATTATTGATTCTCGTCTTAGATATGATTTAAGATCAGATCAATAACCCCTGTATTTCATTTTGCAAATTTGAATTCTTCCTCAGTAGATGTTATACAGTTTTCACACTTTAATTCTCTTTTACCACACGAAAGCATTAAACCATTCTATTAAAAAAAAGTGAAAAGGAGCACTCACGGCACCAATGTTTTTTTTTTTTAAAGAATTTAGGAGTCGTTTGATACAAAAATAAATAAGGCAAGAATTAATAATATAGAATTTAGTAACTCAAGGAAATTATATTTTATCAAGTGTTTGGTTCATTGTTTCCTATCTTATCTTGTGCTTGATTTAAAATTCTATAAAAAACTATTTTTCAAATTATACAGTTGAATTATTATAGAATTTTCCATTTCATTTAATTAGATTAAAGTAGATTATTTTTTATGACTTCTAACTAATTAGAAAAACAATAATTTAGTCATCACGTTTGCTATTTTCTCACTTGAATTATTTAAAAATAAATAATTATGATCTTAATAAATTAATCATTAATAAAATACCAATTTTTAATTTAATAAAGATAGACCATTTATGATTAAAATCGAAAAGATAATAAACAATTATAAAATAAACGATCTATATTTACACACAAAAATTTCAAAGTTATAATTTTAATATAGTGTTTATACGGTTATACCTTATAAGGTAACTCAACTTTGACAATATATTCAATATTATTGGACTTTATGTTGTATCAATAAAATCACCCAACTAAATTAATTATAAAAAAAATTGTCATGGCAAATTTGATCTATCTTGTAAACATGAAACCACAAATAAATAAAATTTAAAAATTTGACATGATAAATTTATTTATTTTTATATTATGAAATATAAACCTGCAAATAAATAAAATTAGATAAGCTAATTTATTTGAATAAATTTACAAGTACAAAACTACAAATATAAAACATAAAATCAAGAAAAAAAAAAAGTAAAAGAATTTGAAAAATATTTTTATCTTTATATATTTAATCCATGGTAATAAATCCAACGTATTAGTTAATACCACCATATGGGAAGTATGGTATTAACTAATACGTGGATTATTATACATAGATCTAAAAATCCTACCAAATATTGTATCAACTAATAGCTTACTCTTAATAGATGGATTATTTGTCCTAATACTTCTTACTAAACGCCCCTTAGTGTTTGGTTGAGATTTTCTAATGACTCATCCAAGTAATGTTCTAATTCCACATCGTACAACTTTTCAACCTACTTTCTGGTTAGACCTATCAATTCTTAATGATTTCTGAAAGCAAGCAATATATTTCCAACAAAGAAAATTGCATTGTAAGCTAAAACTTACTCCAGCTTCATCGGCATTAAGACACCCAAATATGACACTAGGAACCATATTAAAGTGAAATTGCTACTTTCTGCTTCAACTTCAGAATCAACTGGAAAGAAAATTAAGGGATACATATCTCATTGCTCCACTCCACTCTAGAACAAAACCAAAACATGGATTATTATGTAAAAGTACTATAAGAAAAACTACACCTTCTCTAATCCAAGATCAATCAGATTCAAAATTGAAGAGAACATTACATAGACATAGCACATAACATATGTTCTATACATAGAACTATTTCTGCTCTTAGTCGCAAAATACTAAGTGCTTGTTTCTTCTCCCCAATATTTCATTGTGCTGTGCCTGATTCTAGAGCTCCCCATTATGCTACTCAGTGTGGACACACATGGCCTCTCACAGCATTTACACAACAGAATTAAGAGGGTAATGACAACTGACTAAGGACTCCAACACAAAGATCATTACCGTCTCGCATTTCCTTCAGAACTTTGGAGGGACCTTTACATGAGAGAGATTGAATGAACCGTACAAAGAATGGGACAGTGAAATCATGGAGAGGAATAATTTGTGGGGAACTGTCACAGCCTGAGAAGGTGACAACCAAGGTTGTGATGACATGACATGAGATCACCACAGAAAACTTATCACCGGATGAGACCATTGATCAACTTGAGGACTTCTGCAACTTTGATGGTGGTGGTGGTTTTTTTTTTTTTTGGGGGGGGGGGGGGGGGGGGGGGCTCTGACAAGAGAGAGGAAACAAAGCATGGCTGAGGGAAGTGTGTGAGCAACTTAAGAGTTGCAACTATTTGGTGTGGTTGTGTGATTAAAAATCCTCAAATACCAAAAGACAAAACCAAGGAACAGGCTGAGGCGCCCCACACTAGCTGGAAAGAAGAGACCAAAATAAACAGGCACATGAAAGTTAATATAGTGAAAGGAAAGACGGGTTTTTTCTTTTCAAAATACCAATCAGCTTTCTAGAAAATAGTATCAGACATGTGCAGCGACGGAACACCAAAACTCCTATTAGGAAGTGCGAAAGGTTGGTTTTGGGGGTTACACAGAGGGGTAGAGATAGACCGAAGAAGTATTCGGGGAGGTGATCAGATAAGATATGGTGAAATTGAATCTCATTTAGGACATGACCTTAGATATAGAGGAGTGGAGATCGTGCGTTAGAGTAGCAAGCTAATTGGTTGGTACGGTTAGGTAGATGTCTGGCCTTGAGGTATAGTAAGGTAGCAGGAGTAGGTGTGTGTTACATATTGACATGAGCTTTTCGTTAATAGTCACTCTTTTTGTTCCCTTTCCTTTCCTTTTTGTCATATCTAGCTTATTCTGCTTATGGGTTTTTAAGAAGAGGGTTCTCAAGAAACCTCTCTACTTCTATGAGGTAGTGGTAAGGTCTGCATACATTCTACCCTCCCCAAACCACACTTGTGCGGTTCCACTGGGTATGTTGTTATTGTGATATCAGACATATTGTGTTTTAGGTCTAACACAATCTTAGCAGCACTAGCACATGAACTTCAGACACTAAACAACAATCATTGATAACCTGTCATTAGAGGGGGTGAAAACAAAGAATCATTTCATAGTTCCATCCATTGCTTACCGAAGCCATGGAACTCTAAGCCCTTGCGCAATTACCCAAACATCATATGACAGTACAAAAAGAACCCAAAACATATAGACAACAGGGAAAGATGGAAGCTCAGTAAAATGTAAGATGGTATTTCATCCATCCAAAATGTCACTCAGCACCTCCATGAAACAGAGAATCAAAATAATTTACAAGTACCAATTAGAATTTTATACAGATATCATGTAAGTCCAACACAACCTTCGCAGCACTAGCACATAAAATTCAGGCACTTGCCAACAATCATTGATAAAAACTGCCATCAGAAGGGGTGAAACTTGGTATCATTTCAAAGTTCCATCCCTTTACATATTAGTGGCATGGAACTCAAAGCCCTTGCGCAATTACCCAAACATCATGTGGCAATACAATGAGCTGGATACGAGACAACCAAAAACGTATAGAGGATAGGGAAATATGGAACTCAGTAGAGTGTAAGAAAACTAAGTATTTTTCCCCTCCAAAATGTCCATCAGCTCCTCCACAAAACAGAGAACCAAAACTATTCTTCTTCTAATCACAAGTCTAACACAACCTTAGCAGTCTTAACAACAATTATTAATAAAAAATGCCATCAGAGGGGGTGAAACTCAGAATTATCTCAAAGTTCCATCCTTTGCATATCAATGGCATGGAACTCAAAGCCCTTGCGCAATTGCCCAAACATCATGTGGCAGTACAAAGAGCTGGAAACAAGACAATCAATAATATATATAAAATAGGGAAGAGCGGCAGTTAATATAGTGAGAAAATATGGTATTATTTTCTCCAAAATGCCAATCAGCTCCTCAGGGCTACAGAGAATCAAAATCATTCATCCTTTTATATACTTACCATTTAGTATATAGCTAAGTCTAACAGAATCTTAGCAGCACTAGCACATGAAACTAAAACACATAATAACAATTATTGATAAAAACTGCCATCAGAAGGGGTGAACTCAGAATCATTTCATAGTCCCATCCTTTGCTTATCAAAGGCATGCAACTCAAAGCCCTTGCGCAAACCCAACCATCATATGGCAGTACGAAGAGCTGGAAACAAGACAACCAGAAGCACATAAACAATAGAGAAAATTCAGCTACATGGTGTCTTGATTCCTTTCACATATACTACACAACAAACATACATACATACATACAACAACATACCCAGTTGAGGTTGTTTTCTGGGCAAACATACATACATATGCAATTAATAACTGACAGTTTATTCATGAGAACCACAATTAATTTCCCATAGTTAATTCATCCAATGCTAGAACATATCCGGAATAAGAAAGTGAAATCACAAACTCATCAACACCAAAACAATTAGCTGAAGTTTGCCATCAAAAGCATTGTATCTACCGAGCACACTTTCAATACAGTAACACCAGAAAAAAGATCTAGACACAGAGAAAAACACATTCTGTCATCTATATAAATCTGTCAACACAAACAGCGACATAATCTAAGTAATGAAACAATCATATCAACATTCAGTTTTTTCAGCTTTATTCACGAGAAATCTCTTCTAAACCTAATTTCAGAATATATATTCAATAAATATTGTTAAATATATCTAGAAAGCATGCAACTTTCATGCCAAGTTACATTACTGGGCAGCACGAGAACACAGTTTCTCAAGGTATTATCAAAATTTTTGAAACAAATAACAGCTACCAAGATTGAGGTCATAAATCCAAAAGCAAACCAGCACAAATCTCAGATCGGAACATATCGTTTTAGCGCCTGTTTTCCAGTTACCCCTAAGCCAACAACCACGCCACCAATAACTCCAGCCACGGCAGCTGACCTCAGCCCCGAAGCCGCCCTGTAGAACGCACCAGTCCCCAAGCCTGCGACCACGCTGTTGATGATATCATCCGTATCCCTAATAGCCACCATTCCGCTCTCCATCCCAGCATAAATCAACCCGATAACACCAGCTCGATTTCCAAACTTCCGGCCCGTATGACCTGACCCATTCAGGATTCTATTGATCCTGAGCTTCATAGTATCACCTGGTTCCGAAGCTTTCACACCCTCAACAAATCCTTTACCGGCACCGACAACAGCACCAGAGAGATAACCGATGCCAGTGTAGTAGGTTAAATTTTCTCCCCATGATCTACGCTGAGCAAGAGATTCTTCTTGAAAAAGGAACTCCGGTGAAGTCGGAAGCTTGTAAAGTGTTTGGATTGGAACGTGTAAGTCTTGGTAAGGGTTATAGAGCCGGCGATTCTTGCCTTCGTCGTTATCTCCGGTTTGATTAGGTGATTGGTGTTGATACGCCATGGCCAAGCCTTCCTGGTTTTGTTCTAGGGTTTTGAGCTAGGGTTTTTTGCTATTCGGGAAAATAGCGATCGCTGAGAACCCAAGAGGAGAAAATAGGTTCCTTTTTTCTTGTATTATTGAAATGTGGCGGCGTAGAATACGGCGAGTTTTTAATAAAATCGGGCCGGTTCAATTGCTTTAGGTCGGCGGTGTTAATTTCGAGGGTTAGGTGAACCGGTTTATGAAACCTGGACTTTGACCGGTTTAATTTTAGTGACTAGTCTATTCTCGTAGAGGGGGAATAGTTCAATTGAATATTCGCATCTTCACCTCTAACATTACAGTTTTTGACTGTGTTTAGAGGTGGCAGGGCGGAGTGGACACAGGATGAGTTTAGAGTTATATCGTATGGATTTAAAATTATGCAGAATGAGTAAGTTGAAGTAATTATTTTAAAAATTAATGTAAGGCGAGGAAAGTTGGGGATTTAAGGTACTAAATAAGAATTCGAAGAAAAATTAAATTTTCGTAATTAGAAAAAAAATTAAAGATATAATTTTTTTACATTAAACATTGACTTTGATTTAATTTCTTTTCTAAAATTAAACTAGATGTATCTAGCAAATTGTCAGTTGTTGAAACTTTAATTAATTAGCGATTAAAAAATAATCATTGAAATGTTAATTGAAAATAATTAATTAGTTGTTAAGATCGATGTTAATTAGCAAAAAATTAAAAAAAATAACACAGTTAAAAAAAGAATAACTTTAAAATTTATGCGAGGTGGGTGGTTAAAATAGAAAAAATTATTATGTAATATGATACGAGATGAGAGGAGACGATTAAAAAAAATTATAAATTGAGCTCAATCCGTCCCACAGCGCCGTATTGCCATCTAGATAGTTCTTGAGACTCGTAATGAGATTATCAAGAGCAGGGTAGCCTAAGTGGGAGTAAGGGATTTATACATGTGGCATAATTAAGGGGTTTTTTTTTTTTAATGTATATTGAGTATGTGTTATAATTTCTTAACCTTTTTTATGTATTTGTTTCTGTATATTAACTCATTAATGAAATTTTTGCTTTTATCACTATACATTATTGTACTTCATAAAGGTTAATGCATAAAATATTTTATGTTAGCAGAGGCGAATAGAATGTTGCATTCCAAGAATATAACATAGACAGTATGCGGGCTTAATATCTGTTATTTATGTATTATTTTTGCGTTTTAATTTATGTGATATAGATAAAATATTTAGAAAGTCAATTAAATTTTAACATGATTTTTTAATATTTTAAGTTATTAATTATTGTAATTTTTTTTTTTACATAATTTCTATATAAAATATGTTATTCCTCTTATTCTAATTTATGTGGTACTGATAAAATTTTAAATTTTTTTTATATCTTTTACTTTTAATTTTTTTTAATTATTATGATAGATATTATGTTTATGTTATTTTTACATAACATATATTATCCATCTATCCTTATTTATATGATATCGATTTGAGTGTTAATTGAACTTTTTGTATGTCTTTTAAATATTTTAAGTTGTTAATCTATGTGATTTATAGTATTTTATATTTAATTTTCATATATAGTTATATAACTATTATTAATTATGTAGATTTATGATAATTTTATGTAGCTTCCTATTCAAATAATACATGTTATTATTTTGTCCTCTTTCATGTCATGCCAATAAATTGATTTCAATAATCAATTAAATTTTATATTTATTTTTAAAAAATTAAAATTATCAAATATCATAATTTATAGTATTATAAAATCTTAAGTAGACATGTCAATCCTCCTGCCTGCTCACTCGCTCTTCTAATATACGTAAAAAAAAAATTATGTGTGGGCGTTATGAAATTTAAAGTGAAAAAACGTATTGTGATATTTAAGTACTTATTAATGATCCAAATTGAAATTTTCTCTAATATGTTTTTGCTGGTTGAAAACCAAAACATAAATTCTTGGATGACCATTTTATGTGTTTGTTAAAATGACAGCTGTCACAGTCCTACGTGGCAGTTTTCACTGCCGTCTCCCGGTATACGTCATCGTTTTGCCTTACTTGATCCAAAATCTCCTAGCAAACAACCGTAAAGCGGGGAGGATTTGGAGGCGTAAAAATGCATGCAGCCGGTGCTCCCCCCGTCACGGTGTCACCGGCGAAGTGGCCAGTTAATTCAACGCCACGTGTTGGCAGGAGATGTTTGACTATTCGATTTCGGACTTCATTGTACAGTCCCAGTGGAAACCATCATTACAGCAGAAGGTCTCAACAGTACTGGGATAAGTTCTACAAGCTCCACAAAAACAAGGTAAAAACTCCGGCCTTGTCCAAACAAGTTTTAAAACAAATTCAAATCTTCCACTTTACCTTGCCATATATTTTTGAAGGTAAAGTTATTGTCATCTCACCCGGAGGTTGTGGGTCTAGGTAAACAGCCTCTTGCCCAAAAATTGTAAGATAAGGCTGCATATAATAGTTCAGTGCTTCCCCGGACCCTGTGCAGCCTTGGAGTTTTACACTTTCTTTGGACGGTTGTTATGTATTATTTCATAATGTATTGTAATACCTATGCTATCGTACTATTTTTTATTGTATAGTACTTTAGTGTTTTGTTTGGATATATTATTCCTCGTCCTTACATAATGTCACATATTCATAATTTGAATGATAAACCTGAAAAAAAAGATAGGGAACGGGTAGAGCTATTGTGAAAAGATAGGGTGAAAAATGAAATATAATTACTACAAGATAAATAAAAACAAAATGAAAAGAAAATATTAAGGTAATGATGCGATTACACCAAATCGATTATTACATAAAATGGGTCTTTTCATCGTTGCCTAATAGTGGATTTAAACGATACAGTATAATAGAATTTAAATAAAGATCAAAACAAATATTGTGTTTAAACTAACAATACAATACATACAATGGGTAACAACCATCCAAACATGGCGTTAGAGCTCCGTGCCATCCTTTTAATAATGTTGAATTCAGTTACGTACATTTGCACATTGGGCAGTTTTTCAAGGACCGACACTACTTGGAGAAGGATTGGAGAAGATATTTTGATGATGAATTTGAATCTTCCAATGGAAAGGTTGTCTTAGAGGTAATTTCAGTACTGTTGATAAATGTATCCTACTGTAGTAGCTATCTGAAGAGTTCAACTGAATAGATATTGGCAGGTGGGCTGTGGTGCGGGGAATACGATTTTTCCTCTCATTGCTACGTTTCCTAAGCTCTATGTTCACGCCTGTGATTTCTCACCTAAAGCAGTAACCCTCGTTAAGGTTTGTCAACTTTCTTATGTTATGTTGTCATTGATCAAGAGTAACTTAATCATAATATTCCCTATATGTTGAGCAAAGATACTTAAAGAATAAGTTTTTAGCTACAAGTTATACAACAACAACAATGTAAAGTATTCCCACAAGTTCAGTCTGGGGAGAGTGGTGTTTATGCAGTGTTACCCCTAGCTTTTAGCTACACGTTATAGTATTCGGGAATTTGTTGGTATTTGCTCTGTCACTTTTTAACAACTAAGGAGTCTTTCCCATATGATACGAATCGTATGACAAATAATTGGATTTGGCATGATTCATCATCCAAAATATGGAATTACAAGTTAGTGCTGAAAGAGTGAAGGTCCTCAATGGAACTCTATGTTGCTTAGCATGGATCATATCTAAATGTTTTTCTTTTGTGGAAGGGAACTTTTCACATCCTTCGGATCTTTTATCTACAACTTTCAAAATCATTACCAGCAGTACAAGTATTTTAAGTGTTGTGGTTACTTCATGGCTCATGCCTGTTGCATTAGCTGTAATCTTGTTAGGATCTCAGTCAGTACCCTGGTCCTTTTTTATCTTAGATTAGCTGCTATATCAGTTTCTGCTCTTCAACTTTTTAGCTTCTATTAAATTAGTCTGTAGGCATTTAAGTTCATAATATTTCACCTGCATTGCATTTACAATAGTCTGCTTAGGATCTCATTTGAGCATCCGTGACATTGTTCTCTTGATGACTCTCTTTATATCAAATTTTCTTCCTCAAACTTGTGAGTGCCATTTGATAAGTCCTTTATTTGCACTTTAAGTAATATGTCTGAGGAACTATATATACTTGTTCTCTGCTATACGACAAACTCAGAGTATGTTCCTTGCTTTTTATATGTGGCCTAAAGCACTTATCCTTTATGATCGAGTCACGTGTAAACTCCTAAAGCTATCTATCATATATGATGCAGTCGCATGCAGATTACAATTCGGAAAAGATGAATGTCTTCGTCTGTGATGCCGCAAAGGATGATCTCTGTGTTAATGTCATGCCTTTTACTGTTGATGTTGTAACCTTGGTAAGCAAAAGGAGTAAGCAATAATGATCAAATCTGAATATATATAAGTGCTTAGAGCATATTATTTCGCTTAAAAGCAATTTAGTAATACATATCTCCTTCCTTTGGGAAAAACATATGCCTACATGAGCATCTAACTTCTTTAAGTAGATTTTTACATTATCTGCAGTTTCTCCATGTAAGATGGCTTCAATTCTGGAGAACTGTAAACAAGTACTAAAGGTAATACATGAGCTAAGGAGATGGCTTACCTCATTATCATTTTTCTTTCTGTGTTATTGGATAATTTAATGGGTGTGCCATGTTACTGCCATCTCATTTTGCAGCCAAACGGTCACATACTTTTACGAGATTATGCAGTGGGTGATTCTGCTCAGGTAAAGTCCTGTATGTGCATCCTTTAATGGGTCCTGTATGTGCAGCCTTTGAATCTTCATATATACCTGATGCGAAGAGTTCTCCATGTTTAGCTTCTTCTTGTCTCAAACGAGAGTGACATGCTTACTTGAAATGGTTTGATCATATGAAATGTATAAGACAAGACACCTGATCTACTCTGCTGGTGAGGGCTAGAAGCGGAAAGAAATTGCAGTTGGGGGAAATGGGTCTCGTTTGTTAAGAAATAAACTCTTTTCTTTTCCCAGGGGCTAAAAAAGAGGAAATGGATCTGTATAGTCATTCATTTTTTAAATTGTTGAAGGCTGAAGATTAGGTATTTCTTCGCTGTTCTACCAATAGCTCAGTAGACAAAATGGAGAAACACATTATCTTATTAAGAAAGCTTACATGCTCACTGCGTTACTTGAAAAGGAAGATACTACCGTACTCAGTATTTACTGATTTTCTGTTGGCGAAGAATGTAAATCCTTCCCTTTTGTCTCCTATTGTTGAAATAACTGTGTTATTAGATACTTGGTATGGAATTTACAACTATGAATGTTTCAGGTGAAACTGCATGATAGAAACCAGATGATTAGTGAGAACTTCTATTTCAGAGGAGACGGAACTGTAAGTATTTTCCTGGGTTTGTTGGGTTTTACATGATGTCCACTCTTATATCAACTTTAATCAAATCTTTGTCATTATGGTGTCAGTGTTCGTTTTACTTCTCGGAGGCTTATGCGTCGACCTTGTTTCAAAGCGCTGGTTTCACAATTGTGGATATTAACACATACTGCAAAGAAATTACGAATCAGTCTCGGAATATTACCATGCAGCGGTATCTCTCTTGATTCCTTTTCCTTGATCCTAACTTATTTATGACCAACTGTACTATCATCTACCGCGATTTCTTTGATCAACTAAGTAGAGATCATCCTCATAGTCATTAGTTTTTGTGGATAAGCTCATTTACTTCAATAGATCTTTATTCTAATATCATTTACCGAAATTAAGTTAGATGTCGGACATGAAATACCTACTTAGGGAGGAAATGTAAGATAAACGGGTTATGGAACAGCATTTCTTTGGTATCAGTATATTGATATATTCACATGTTCTTACTCTGTTAAATACTCTACTACCTTCTGAAACTTTTGCAATCCTGAATCTAAGAATTCAAACTCAATTAAGCCTTATTTATTCTGACTCTCCTGTGACTTAACATGTGCTTACGTGACTCCATATGCTTAGGCGCTGGATACGTGGCATATTTGGTCGTTCATGATTACAAGTTCTTTGCTCCTCTTCACTCGTGGATTCAAAGTCGATAAACCCTGAACCCTGAACTCTAAAGTTTGTATGGTAGAGCAGCCATCATTGATGAGACTTGTGCAGCGGGGAAGATATACATGACAAGCTAGCATCTGAAGTCAAGATACAGTGATGAAGGGTGTATTTGGTATGGTGAAAGTTATTTTTCCTGGAAAATGTTTTCTGATTTTTGGTTAGAGAGTGAAAACTATTTTCCGAAAAACAGTTATTATTAAGATTGATATTCAATATGTTTCCTTTAAGAAAATATCTCCTATTATTCCAAACACACCCAACCAACACACGTGTTCAAAGTTTTAAGGGGATTCTCTGTACCTACAATTGCCTAATTTAGATTTTCTTCATGATGCAGGACATCTCTTATTACAGTGCTAGAAACCCTAAGGTATAATTATTTTAAGATAAAATATAGAATTATTTCATTTGGTATTTGATTGGAGACATTAGGCCATTTTTAGATTATTAATCTCACTATTTCTATCCTAGTGATAGAATAAATTATTTCATATAAACGATGGAAGTAAGTTATTCTGAGATAACTTATTTCAAGATAATTAACTTTAGAATAAGTTATTTCCTACGTCACGACCCCTACAGAACTACATAACCAACTAAATAATCTTTCATCTTCTCCAATAGGCTATAGCTCCTATAAAGCGGGAGGAGGAAAATAAATGCAGACAAATATTAGGATTTATTGAAAATAATTTCTCTTAACATGCAAAAGCGGGAGACAATTCTAACATGTGGCAATTATGTAGTAAATGGAAAAAAAGGAAGAAGATAAAGATGAAGTAGTACTCCTTCGATTTCGATTCATTTATCTTACATATTTTTAATCCAATTTTTTAAAAAATATATAATTTTTTAACTTTTATCATCTACGTGACATATTTAAGATCGTAAGAAAAGAAATATTTTAATACATGTCTAGTGTGTATTCAAATAAATTTGGATGAAGTTTAAATAAATAGAAAAAATATGACTTTCCTTTCTTCCAGAGTCCATCACGTTACCCTTTTTAAGAAAAAAATAATAATAATACTGTACTTTTCACCCTCTAAAAGTAATCAAATATTTAAAAAATTATATTTTGATGAAGATACCAAACACCCAAATAGTGCGGTAATCCTGATCTATAAAAGTGGACAAATGGTGAAAGCACATGTAAAGAAAAAAAAAAAAATTCCACTATGTCACATCAGCAAAATTGTGAAAAAAATATTTATTTTTTTTAATTAAAATTTTTAAAATCCAAAAAAATATAAATATTAATTAAACCTCGATATGAATATCGATTAACGATGCTACCAAACTTGGTTATTGACCTACCATTTTTAGTCCAAAATCCATTCTTTATTAAGCCAAGCAAAGTAAAACCTACTCTTTGCTTCCTTGTCGAATTTCCATTGGATTCTTTAAAAAATAGCCTTTTTTTTCTTTATATAATCAATTCTTTAAATTGTAACCTTTGACGTGTTATGTTTGTAACCTTTTTGTTATTTCTCTTTATTTCCTTTATTTCTTTTGGCCAATCTTATAGAGACACAAGTTCAATTTTTACACGTTAACCTTTCTTTTTTTAGAAAAGAAAAATCCAGAACATTGACAATTATGAAGTCCTTTTTTATTTTTTAATTAAAATAAAAAAGAAAATAAAGTTGATTACGTATATGTCTTGACTTCACAACACTGACTTGTTTCTTCCTCATTTTATTTTCGCTCGTGGATTTAATTTGTTTATCTAATTTTAATTTAATAATAAATTTAAAAAATTAAAATTTTATGCTTTTAACTAAAGATATACAAAATATGTCATAATGTCATTTTGTCTTCGAGTCTTAAATATATCATATAAAAATTAGAATAAATTTTTTTTTCAAAACGTTCATAAACCTTCTTCATCTAGTCTCTGTTCATTACCTGATCGGGGTGAGCTTGCAATGATCTTCGACATGATTAATCAACCTAAGAGTATTTAAGTACTGGTTATACAATAGCATTTTAAGTGGTAGAATTAGTCTTTCTGTTTTCATATTTATTCAGATTATTGCACCTAGTATCTCATTTCAATAGTATCTCATTTCTCTAGTCCGTATTTATTTTGATTTCTTATTTTTATTCTTAACATAGTTCACATACTTTAATTTATTCGTAATCGTTAAAAAAAGAAAAAGAGATTATTTGATCAATCTTAAATTATTAATCTTTAATCCCATTTCACAAGTTTAATTGTTGTTATATTACAAACATAATTTTTTTAAGTTTAGAAGTAGAAAAACAAAAGATCAGTTTAACAAATAAAAATTTATTTAAAATAATTTTCAAATGTTATTTCGAATATTCCAAAATTCAAACTTTCCAAGTTTAGCCGTTGTCCATCAATGTACATATAGACAACATTTTTTATCGTGTCAATATGTAATGCATGACGAATTGCAGTAAGTATTGTTTTATTTATAATCGGAGATTTTAAATTCGAGCATTAATATGAAATTGTCTTTATAAAAGAATATTTTATCTAAATAATTTTTTTCTGACATTTTAGTTGTTATGATAAAGTTTGACACAACTCTTAAGAAAAAGTATATTAGAAATGTGTTTAATATATTCCTTATAAATAATTAAACTTTTATCTACCTCTTGATTATATAATAATTAATGCGAAAAACAAAGTTAAAAAAATAATTAATTCTCTCTTGATTATCTAAATTAACAACTATTTTTAACACATCTAACAACTAAAATGGAACAAAGAGATACATCTTTACTCATCCGTTGTACTAAATGTAAATGTACAACAGTACTTAAGTTTTACATTTTATGATATCAAGAAATAGTTTTACACTTAAGTTTCTAGTTTAACCTTGTCACTAATTATAGCCATTTTCCTATTATATTTTTAATATATCAAATTTATTATATTCAAAGAGTAATTTGGTGAAATTATTTCTATTATTTACTATTTTTTCATCATTGTACCAAATAAATGGTGAACAACTATTATTACACGAAAAAAGTATAGGATTTCTCGTGGGAATGAATTCCAATATGAGCTCATCAGACAATAAGTGAAAAAAAACTGCAATCCAAAAATATCTTTGTTTTGTAAAGAAAGAAAAGAGGAGTAAATGCAATGTCAAATGCTAGTGTAATAAATACTTGAAACATAGTTGAAAGCAATATATAACCCCAAAATACCTACTTAATTTTGAGCAATAAAAGGGGAAATGAAAAATGCAGAGACAAACAGACGTACATGAGTAGTAAACCCCTTGAAAAGAAGGAACACATGATAATTGACAGAAAAAATAATGGAGACATTATTTAGGTAATGGCTGACCTGCCAAGAAAGGACACGTGGTGTTTCTTGAAAATGGTCCTCATGGAAAGTCCATGAACTCCCTTTTGTTTTTTGTAATTAAGAGTGAGCACAAAACAATTCAAAGCATTTGTCTGTCTGCTGCATTGATTGGAGTTAGATAATTGAATCAACACGTGTCCTCTTAAGGAGTGAGTGCACCTAAGGTAAAATCTTTTCTACATCCCCAGCTGTATTCTTTTTTTCTCTCTCTCATGTGTCTCTCACAAACAGAAAAAAATAAAATCTTGAGAAGGGGCATTAAGAGGGATAGTCTGGAAGCTGTTTTGGTAGAAGGGTTCTTGTTGGTAAGCTTCATTTTCAACTGTTTTAGCTGAATTTATTGTGAACAGGACTGTTTTTTTTGGTGTGTGTGTGTTCTTGAATGATTTGTTGCTTAAAGATTCATTTTTTTTTGTTGGGTTGGAGGAAGGAGGAGAGTATATTTAGTAAATGACCTATATTTTGAGAGGTGGACATGAGTTGCCTTAGATCCATGAAACCCAAGTTACATGTGGCAAAAAGGTTGTACCTTTTTAGGGTTTTCTTGTGATTCTTGATTAGTTGTCCCATTTTTCTACCTTACTAGGTTCCTCTCCATGATTCTTTCGCTTTCCCTTCTTGAATTCATGGATAAGGGTTTGATTTTTTGTCATTTTCCCCATTTTCTTGTGTATTTAAGGGTTGGTGGTAGTAGAGATAGGATTTGCTCTTCTTAGTCTTGTTTCTTCTCTTGAAGAAAGAGAATTGCTTGATATTGCAGTTTTAGGTACAAGAAAGGAACCCAAGTCTTCTCAGCCTAGAACTTGCCATCTGTAGAAGTTTGGATCTGTTGATAGCAGCAGATCTCCTTCACACCCTTGTTTGTCTCACTTATCTGGAGCTTGTTCCACCTTTTGTTTGATGTTGTAGTGTACCCTTTACTTCTTGTAGTGATCTGTTGACTGAGATCTTCTTGCCTCATTCAATTTTTATCTCTTCCCATTTTTGTGGATTCCTACCTCATTCTCCTTGTGCTTATAATTTAGCTGTCTTGCCCCTTTTTGTGGATTCCTACCTCATTTCATTGTGGATTCAATTTAGCTATTTTACCACACTTGTGAATTTCCCTTCTAAAGCAGTATTATTCTGTGAAACATAAAGCTTGGAACAATTCGTTGCTGGTAGTGCTGCATGGACTAACGCGGTTGACTCACTAGTTCGGAGAGAGATTCATTCGTAGCTTTTGCATATTGTTTTCACTAGAAAGAATTAATGGAAGAGATATCTCCAGCTGTTGCTGTTACACTCAGCTTAAGCAGCTCTATCTGTGATAACCCTGCAATTTCGAACCATGTAGAAATCACAAGGCTCAAATTAGTGACTGACACAGCTAGCTTACTTTCAGATCCTGCATCTTTGTTGCATGCTGAGTCAAATACCAGTTGGGATGGAAATAGCAACGGTATGAAAGTTGAGGTTGGTAGAGTTCCCTTGTTGACACTAGGAGAAAGCTCTGTAAAATGTAGTCTGCCGCAGACTATATTGGGAGCTGAAAATGGCCTGATTGTTAGCGATAGCATCATTCAGGGAAACGATGAAGACGAGGTTTTATCTGTTGGAGAAGATCCATGTGGAATTAACGGTGAGGAGTTGTTGCCACTGGACGCTAGCTTACAGTTAAGCTTGCCAATTGCCGTTGAAATCGAGGGTATTGACAACGGACAAATAGTTGCCAAAGTCATAAGTTTAGAAGAAAGGAGTTTTGATAGAAAGGTCACTAATACCATAGTTGCTCTCCCAGATGATGAAATTACAAGTGGCCCTACACTAAAGGCATCTGTAGTGGCCCTTCCATTGCCCAGTGAGAAGGAGCCTGTCAAAGAAAGTGTCAAGAGTGTGTTTGAGTTGGAATGTGTGCCACTCTGGGGTTCTGTATCTATCTGTGGAAAGAGACCAGAGATGGAGGATGCTCTTATGGCTGTTCCTAATTTTATGAAAATTCCCATCAAGATGTTTATTGGTGATCGTGTGATTGATGGACTAAGTCAAAGTTTGAGTCACCTGACATCTCATTTTTACGGAGTATATGATGGTCATGGAGGATCTCAGGTATAATGATTCTTATATGCTTTTCTCTTGATTAATTAACCAATTAAGTAAATCAATTTTGCATAGATTATTTATTCCGGAGCTTGTGATTACCTTGTATGCACTTCGCCCGTCGTTTCTTTGTCCCACAATTTCAGCTGTAAGAATTCGGATTTTCAGAAAAATCTATAAATGTAACCTAGTTCTCAGATTTAACTACCTGGATTGTTCTATAGTCAGTTTGAGTCCTGATCAACGCGAACCCAAAGACAGCTTAGCTGATCATAACTGGCTGCTGTTTCATCGTGCAGGTTGCGGATTATTGCCGTAAACGTGTTCATCTTGCATTAGTTGAGGAGTTGAAACTTTCCAAACATGATTTGGCGGATGGAAGTGCAAAGGATACCCGGCAGGTGCACTGGGAGCAGGTCTTTACGAATTGCTTTCTCAAGGTTGACGAGGAAGTTGGGGGAAAGGTGAACATAGATCTCTGTGATGACAACTTAAATACCTCTAGCTGCACCTCTGAACCTATTGCCCCAGAAACTGTTGGGTCCACTGCAGTTGTAGCAGTGATTTGTTCATCTCATATTATAGTTGCTAACTGTGGGGATTCAAGAGCAGTCCTTTATCGTGGCAAAGAAGCAGTGGCACTGTCAATCGATCATAAAGTAAAACACACTTTAGCATCAACCTTATGTCTCTCTTTTGTTCTTCTTCTCTTTTTTTTTTTTTCACATACATGCGTCTAATTTTGGCAGGAATGTGGTTGATGCATTACCATCTCACTCTTTTACCTTGTATTCTTTTACCAGCCAAACAGAGAAGACGAGTACACCAGAATTGAAGCATCTGGTGGCAAGGTCATTCAGTGGAATGGACATCGTGTATTTGGTGTTCTTGCAATGTCAAGATCTATTGGTTGGTGTACTAAAACCTTTCAGCTTGTATCTGTTGAATATTCTGTACAATATGATAGACTGTTTGCTTTCATGATCTATTATTGGTATGCTGTGCAATGGATATGTTAGTCAATAGAAAATTCATGGTTTTATTATCCATCAAAAGAGAACCTTTGAGATCTTTAGGGGATGTACATTAGATGATGAGTGGCTAATACTGATATTAAGTTATTATTGCCCAACTTGGAAGTCAAGTGCTAATATAGAAGATGGTTTTTGGCACTCTCACGTTACTTAAGGTTCAATGGTTCCCAGGAATATTGGCTAATACTCTCACATTAGTCTTGTCTTGTGAAGTAAGTGTCCT
The DNA here is from genome assembly GCA_029948455.1 of Solanum rostratum. Classification (NCBI taxonomy): domain Eukaryota; kingdom Viridiplantae; phylum Streptophyta; class Magnoliopsida; order Solanales; family Solanaceae; genus Solanum; species Solanum rostratum. The sequence goes on from CM057054.1 coordinate 66,289,715, forward strand.
TAATAGAAAATGTAGAGAAATTCAAGTGTCGGAAGACTTGACTTTTCATGTATTGGATTAAGACACTTTTATCAAAGAATATTGGATTCAGATGTGATCTAGATTAGAGACATGATAGTGAGAATTCATACACCAAGCCCAACTTGGTCTGAGATTGAGGTGTAGGTCTGGTGTTGTTTTTCCTTCATATTCTGACTTCTAACTAGCAGGATTTCATGAGTCAATCACCGGGAACAACTCACTGAAACGTCTAACAATGTAAATAGGCATTTCTTTGATTACCAATAGTTAAGTACTCTCCATGGTTATTGGTCAATAACATCTAGGAAACCCAAGCAGAGGCCCTTATCCTTCTACATCCTCTCTAGTCTTGCAACTAATATCTAGTTTGACTTTTTAGTTGTTGTCGGTAAAAATTTGAAGAGATTACTGTATATGTGGGTGCTCTCAATTTTACATTACTATCATTTAATAGATTCTGATGGGGCAGCCTCAAGTTTCTGCACGTTCTCGTGTTTATTTTAGGGATGCTCCCTACATTTTAATCCTTATCGTTCCTTTATATTACATTACGTAGAGTTTAACAGATGCGGATTGCCACATTAAGTGGAATGGACATCATGTATTTGGTGTTCTTGCAATGTAAGAACTATTGGTTGGTATACTAAAACCTTTCAGCTTGCATCTATTGAATATTCTGTACAATGACTTTGTCAAAATATTCTGTACAAATGCAGAACTGTTTGGTTTCGTGATCTATTTGGTGTTCTGTGCAATGGATTTCCTTGATACCTTTTTCTTTGGTAAAATGTGAAGTTAATGAATAGAGAATCCATGTTTTTTATTATCCATCAAAAGAGAATCTGTGAGATCTGTAGGGTATGTACATCAGATGATGAGTGGCTAATACTGATATTAAGCTATTATTGCCCAAGTTAGAATACAGCTGCTAATACAGAAGATGGTTTTATGCACACTTAAGTTACTTCAGGTTCAATCATAGGAATATTGGCTAATAGTCTCACATTGGGCTTGTATTGTGGAGATTTTTATGCCCATAATAGAAATGATGTGGATAAATTCAAGCGTCGGAGAGCTTGAATTAATATATGTTGGATTTAGACACCTTTATAAATGAAAATTGGTTTGAGACGTGATCTCTTGGAAACATGAATAGCGAGAATTGGTACAACCAATCCCGATTTGTTCTGAGATTTAGGCGTAGTTCTGGTATTGTTTTCTCTCCAAATACTGACTCCTAACAAGCAGGATCCCGTGAGGCAATTATGGGGACAACTTACTGAAGTGTCTAACAATACAAATAGGCATTTCTTTGATTACCAACAGTTCAGTGCTCTCTGTGGTCTATAAAATCTAGGAACACTAAGCAGAGGTATCCTTCTACATCCTCTCTTAGTCTGCAAGTATATCTAGGTTGACTTTTTGGTCATTATTGGTAATAAATTGAATCGATTACTGTAAGGGCCAGCTTCAGGTTTTGCTGTTCTTCATCATGTTTAATTCAATGATATTCCTCTACATTTTAATCCCATCTTTCTTTTATGTTACATTGTAGAGTTTAATAGAGATGAGGATCAAGTAATTGTTCGAATTTTAAAGCAGAATAGGTAGTTGGTGACATGTCAAATCAAGTATTAACTACTCCCTCTGTCTCAATTTATAGGGCACTGTTTGACTTGACACACAGTTTAAGAAATAAAGGAAGACTTTTGAAATTTATTGTCCAACACACCCCTTGATAATTTGCGTGGCTATAAATCATTTTATTGGGGGGTGAAAGGAGGCATTCTTTTTGTATGAACTGAAAAAAAAAAAAAGGCGTTCCACAAATTGGGACAGAGCCCAGAGGGAATAACATATAACAAGTAGAAGCATATAGTCATATTAGTTTAGTTCGTTTGTTGGGGGGAAATTTCCATTTAAATAAAGGTCAATTTTTTTTTTTTTTTTAAAAAGAACTATTCTGGAAAGTAAGGTTAGTCTTTTCTGGATGGAGAGATCAAACATATATGACATAGGATGCATGCAATCTGCTTGTTTTATCCGTGAGTTTCTGGTACACCTTGGTTGTGCTTTGTCGCAGCTCTTATTTATCGTCTGTCTTAAATGCCTTGCTTTATTCATTTATCTGATTTCTCTGCAGCTGCTATTATTCATGTACTGATATGGTGTTGGTTTCCCAATAGAGTTTGGATAGATGAAGTGAAAGTTTAAAACTACGTACTTTACTGTTTCTTTCTATTGTTTATTCGGTGTATCCTGTTATCCTCAGGCGACAGATATTTGAAACCATGGATTATACCTGAACCAGAAGTTATGTTTGTACCACGTGCTAGAGAAGATGAATGCCTAGTTTTAGCCAGTGACGGTTTGTGGGATGTGATGACAAATGAGGAAGTTTGTGAAGTGGCTAGACGACGAATTCTGCTGTGGCACAAAAAGAATGGGACTAACCCTCTGCCGGAAAGGGGCCAGGGAGTGGATCCTGCTGCACAAGCAGCAGCAGAGTATCTTTCATCAATGGCTCTTCAGAAAGGTAGCAAAGACAACATTTCTGTTATTGTGGTGGACCTTAAAGCCCACAGGAAGTTCAAGAGCAAAAGTTAGAGATGACATGTTCACCCACATTTGGTTTAGTATAATTCTGTACACGGCAACGGGTATAAATCTCATTATTACATAACTCAGTCCATTCATTTTTCCTATGGGCTTAAGGTTTGTATGAGAATAGTATTTTAGCAATGTATTATAGAAAAAAACAGTTTAACAAATGACGTTTATCCAATTTTTTGGAGTTGTTGCGCCAGAAAATGGCTATGTAAATTGAGCATGTTGTAGCAAATATCAGAGGTGCAATTTCTTAGTAGGTTCTGTTGTTTAGTATGTATGGTATATAAGGAAAGCCACAATTTGGGGCAGTTGTTTGAGCAGCACAATACACAATTTCTCCCCTACAATATAACCGTATCCGTTACCAGAATCTTCGGAAGCAACCTCTCTCTCTATAAGGTAGTGGTAAGGTCGACGTACATTTTACCCTCTCCAGACCCTACTTGTGGGGTTTCATTGGGTATGTTGTTGGATACTTGAAACTCTTGATAAATTATGCTCTTTGTGGGCCTCATGAGATCTATATGGGCATTCAGAATCAATGAAGGTCGAAGGGTTATTCGATTCATTAAGGGACATAGGGATGTTCTCCATCAGCACTATTTTCGGACTTAGCAGCAGACAAGTGGGTTGTGTCTGAATTCAAATCGAATGAAACTCTACGAAAGAAAGGTAAGAGTAGGAAACATTGGATACAAAGAATGACACATAAAATGGAACGGAGAATAAAATATTCAGGCATTCATGATTACCAAGAGAGAGAAATTAAAAAAAAAAAAAAACTTTGGATTATAACCCATAAAAATGTTGGACCACAATCCACAAAATAAAGCTTTTCTTATTTTAAAATTTGTCATTTCAGAAAGTATTTTTTTTTCTTAGCTGTTCAAAATTGACTCGTAAAAACTTAATCAATTAAGCTTTCTATAAATTCATATACTATAAAGTTTTTCAAGGATGGTGGTGTACAAAAAAAGAAAAAAGGAATTTGGACAAATGAGTAGCTAATTAGGATGATAAGTCGTTAACAAATCAATCAATTAGTATAATTAATCAAGTTTTTAAGCAAGTAAGACCTGTGTAATGCACTCAATCTGTGGGCCGGGGGCCATAAATATATGTTATTAGTAAATAAGCTTTTTCTTTAGAAAAAATAATACTCATTCCATTTTAAAAAATAGTTTGATTTGACATGAAATTTAAAAAAAATAAAGAAGATTTTTTTATTTTGTGGCTGTGAATTAAAGTTATATCAAATGTACCAAAATGTTCTTTAATATCGTGGAAAGTTAAAATTAAAATAGTGATAGAAAAGGAAAGAGATCAATTTTTTAAAACAGACTAAAAATAGAAAGTAGATCATTATTTTTTAAATAGAGATAATAACTTTACCAATTATATTAGGAGGGATGGGTACTTACATAAAGCTTTCGAACAATAAAATAGTTTTCTTCTTAATCAATTTATGTAATATTTTTTTTATTTTTTTATAGTTAACATAACTAATATTTGAAGCTAATTTGATTGGAATAATTTAAATTTTAAAATTAAAATTTAGATATTAAAAAAAAGTTATAGATTTCAATTCCTCATATAAATGCTAATATGTTATGAAAAAATTACATTTTAAAATATTTTCATAATTAACGTAATTTGAAGTATTGGTAAGAGGAAATAACTCAGCGCAAATTGTGGGCTGTTGAAATCGTCAAACTTCAATAGTAAAGCTTCTGTTGGAAGTTTCCAAAGGCTTGTTTGGCATGAATTATTGTACTATAGTCAAGATGCCAATTATTTACGACGCTACGTAGTTTATGGTTGAGACAATATTGTTCGACCAATTAATGTGACTTGTAAGCTACAATAATTATTAAAAAACAATATACTTAGGATTGTATTTTTGAGGATTATAGATGTTTTAACGAGAGGAAAATATGAAAGTAATTGACACATGAGCTGGTGCATGCTTTGCTCCTTGTCTTAGGCCTGGAAGCAAGGTTTCAATGTTCTAAGTATCAAACTCTTACCAATATGATGAAATAGTAATGATTTTTTCACCTTTATTTCGTCATCTCGAATTTGAATTTTAAAAATAGAGTTTTTTAAAAATTATCATTACTTTCGTTCTTTTTTTTAGCATGCGAATCTATTTCAATCGAACTCAAAGATGTTCTTAACTCTTACCATCAATCTCAACTTGTGTTTTACATATCGACGTGATTTTGACTTGTGATGAATGGATGGATCATGCTAGATAAAGCTAGACTGCTAGCTAGTTAATTGTTTTATATGAAGGATTCAAGGACTTGAAAATGACTTCAATATCTGGATCCAATTAGGCTATAAACAAGGTGCTAACATAGAATAGAGGCTATATTCATTTGAATCTAGTATTTTCCGTTCAAACTTAATACAACCTATAATTAACATTCTGAATTAAAGTTTACCATTTACGGCCCAAAAGCCAGCTGAGAGGGAGAATAATTGTTCAAGCCTTATAAGGATTCCACTTATCTCAACTTGGACTCATTAAGTTTAAATTCTGAATTCGACTCGAGTATACACTCATGCAAATGTCATGCCATTGTTCCTTTTTCCTAGTTGTTGCTTAGGCAAATGTATGCGTGCTTTTGAGCAATTTGTATGCTGTCCGTAACAAGCGTCAAAATATATCCTTAAACGTTATCAAAATTCATATGATTGGTTCAAAGATACTTTAATTACAATGTACGCGGTATTCACATTTGATTTTAGGCTGTCATTCTTAGCCAAGCATGTGGAAAAATCCCAACTATTGCATCACATACACACTTTTACTTCATTATTTAATCAAACTGACTTTTCATTATTCCCCACAACTGCTCCATTTCCAACCCCACAAGTAATCTTATAACTTCAAAATCCATAAAATTTCATATTATAAATATATAGTACAAAGTTCTTTAATTTATCCATCCAACAAAAAGTGTGTTTAACCCAAAGTCTTAAACAATCAATACAACAACCCCAAAGCAAAGAGTGTGACCAAAAGAGCTCCTTTTAGCCTAAATCAATGGCGGAGGATGGGGAAGATACTACCCCATTTTGGCTACAAAACGGCACCAATCTCCGCCGTACAGAGCGGCTCCGCCACCGGGTGTCGTCTCTCTTCTTTAACGCCGGACTCTTGCTCATTATTCTGCTGATAACTGCTGTTTTCTTCTTAGTTTTTATAGTTCCTTCGACTCTATCTATATTTAAACCAACTAATGTGAAGAAAAGCTGGGATTCTGTTAATGTAGTGTTGGTTCTGGTTGCGGTTATTTTTGGTTTTCTAAGCAGAAACAAGGATGAAGATGGAAATGGAAATGGAAATGTCAATGAATATCGACAAATTGCTTCTCCGATTAACAGAAAATATACCCCATCAACACCGGATAATCGATGGTTTAGTGAAGTTCAAAATTCAAATCTAAATCCAACAACACCACGAACATGGTTCGATGATGGAAACCGAAATTCCTTTAGCAACAATGGTGGTGGTGGTGGAGGTGGAGGATTAAGGAGGAGTTTTAGTTCATACCCTGATTTATGTGAAGTATCGCCGCGGTGGATCTCCGCGGAAGATCATTGGCGGTTCTATGATGATACTCGTGTTGATAGTTATCGATTTTCCGATCCCGGTCAGCTTAATCGCCGTCGTAGCTGGAGAGAAGTTGATCGTTCTCCGGAACCTGAAATTAAAACTATTTATGAAGATCCTTTAGGATCCAATAAGGTTTCTACATTTACTCCACCAGCTTCAATTCCGCCGCCGCTCTCACCGCCGTCACCTCCGCCAGCTCCGGCACCAGTATATGAGGAGAAGGTGAAGAGAGCATCTCATTCTCATAGTGTTCCACGTAAAAAGGAGAGAGCAAGCAAGAGGAGGGAAAGGGAAAATCATGAGCGAGAAGCAAATGAAGTTATTATGGCACCGGCGACGCTTCCTCAACCACCGCCGCCTCCGCCTCCGCCTCCTCCATTGCCACAATACATGGAGCCGAGGAGCAGTAAAAGTGATCGGAAAAGAGGTGGTGCAAGTGCTACAAAGGAGTTTATTAACTCTTTGTATCACAAAAAGAAGAGGAAAAACAGATCAAAAAGTGTTGATAATTTTGATGCTCTTCTCCATAAATCAGAACCTCCTCCTCTCCATTACCAATGGCCGGGAGCATCTACTCCACCACCACCTCCTCCTCCGCCACCGCCACCGCCACCACCTCCTTCTCTGTTTCAAAACTTGTTCACTTCCAAAAAAGCCAGAAAAAAGAAAAATGCACCTCCACCACCACCACCTCCTCCGCCAGTCAAGGCAGTGCCGGTGAGGATATCAAGACCAAATATCCAAAATACCCCAATCACCAGAACTCCAACACCAAAGCCAGTGAGGATAAGAAGCTTCGACAGTGTCGAAGAAAACACAAACAGCGGAGGGGAATCGCCGTTAATACCAATTCCACCACCACCTCCACCACCGCCGTTCTTCAGAAAACACGCCTGGAGATTCGTAGTACAAGGCGACTACGTGAGAATAGACAGCACCCTCAGCTCACGATCTGGGTCGCCTGAACTTGAAGACATAGATTCAACCAACAACACCCCGACGGCGGAAGACGTCGGCGCCGGTGAAGGGACAGCGTTTGCACCGTCACCATTGTTCTGTCCAAGCCCAGATGTAAACACAAAAGCTGAAAACTTCATATCAAAATTCAGAGCTGGATTAAAGCTAGAAAAAATCAACTCCTTCAACAGAAATGATCAAGGACGAAGCTTATCAAATCTTGGTCCAGGAGTAGGCCAGAGTTATAAAGTTTGATTTTTTTTCTTTTACCCCATTGATTGATTTGTTAAAGTTTTCACTTTTTTTCCTTTTTACACACTTTTGTTCATGATTGAGATTGAGGTGTTTTCAAGTTGTAACTGCATACAGTTACTAGTGTACACTGTACATACAGAAAATATAGAGGAAAAAAAAAAGATTTCAGTAGAGAGTTCATCATAGGTTAGAAGTTGGATGAATATTTGTGTTTTTTGTTCATTAAATTATGCATGAAATGTGGGATTTTGAATAATCCATCCACGATGATGATGTAATTTGATAAGAGGAAATAATATTCGATCTTCGATTGTGAATATCTTTTTGTTAAGTGATAGCTGACTTGCATTTTTCATACAGCATGCGTCTGTTAATTTGATATGAATATTCGACGAGAGTGACTATTTTTCCATAACTTTAGGGTTAATTGCCATCTTATTTGGATATTTAGTATATGAAAAAGGTAGAGTTGTTGTGATAAATATTTACTCGTCGAACATCAAATCAAATAATTTGAAGTAAAAATGTGGTATATTAATTAATTCATAATTGAGAGCATAAGTCAAAATAAGATATGAATCTATTTTCCGGCTTATATATTGATTATTTATTACCACATTGATGATTTGTTAGAAGTTTTCATCTTTCATTGACTTGTTTTCCGTTTATAATGATTGGGAATTGAGGATGTTTTCCAAATTGCATGCACAAACACTGCAGTGTGAATGTACAGAAAACAGAGAGCTTGTCAAGATAGATTCATCGTGAAAAAAAAAACAAATTTGGTGCATTAAAGTTCTCGTTATGCACAGAATTTAGGAAAGAGTTCTACCAGAAGTAGTTTTACTTTACATTTTTTGCAAAATACTATTTCCAAGGCTTGACTTGTGATCTTCTGATCACATGAAGGTAATTTTACCAGTTACAATGAGGTTTCGTTTCAAAAGGAGGGATGCAACATGAGATACGGGCACTAATGCTGATATGATCGCATCCTCAACAGAGAGTTCATCATCACTAAAAACTAGACATAGAGAGAAAATAAAAGGACTCAACATTGTAATATTTATACGTAAATCTGAAATTTAGACTAATTTTTTTTTCTTGACGAAGGGGCGTCATAGAGTGGATCCACCACTGTTCCTCATAATTGGTCATGTAATTGGCCAGCATAAGTTACGTACGCAAGAAATGTGTTATTTTGAATAATTCATGATATGTTGATTGATATTTTGAAAATAAGAAAATATCTTTGGATTATACTACTGATAGAGACTTCTTTTTCAAAGCAATAGCTGGCATGCAACAAATAAGATTTAGGATGAAATGATAAATATTTTTTTATTTTTAATTAGAAATTTTGATCTTTATTAGAGACACATTCACAAGATAATATAAAATTGTATACATGCACAATGTGACGATATCCTTCTCAGTAACACATGAAATTATACTGAATATGTTATTGTCGTTATCGACGACACATTTTGGACGGAAATTGCCAAGTCATTTGGATTTTAGGTGCATGGGACTAGCAGAAGGTGAGTTGTTGAGTATTTGGTTGAAATGTGACGTTGACGCACATGTGCAATTACATGAGTTAGCATTCACACATTTCATCCCTTTTCCAATGTGAAATATTTCAAAAAAATTGGTCATGAAGAGAGGGTTAGTCATTAGTGACAAGTTTCACAAACCTAGACACTTGTCATAACAATATTGGTCGATTGGAAGGTTAGTGATAAATGCACAAATAAGTCATAAAACACATGTCATGTATTCATTGAGTGACCTAATTTCATTACATTTATAAAAGGCCAAATACATAAATAGACACCTAAACTTGTCCTCATTTTTCACTTAGACACCTAAATTAAGGCAAGTTCCTAATAGACTTGATCCCGTTAAACACTTTTATCCTACTTAGCACTCTCCGGTACTATTTTTTTAATTTTTCAGCCAAAAATAAATAGTTGCGGTCCAAAAAAATTTTTTTTCTTCATAAAAGTAGGTTCTCAAAATTCTCAGTTATCCAAAAAAAATTTTTTTTCATAAAAGTAGGTTCTCAAAATTCTCCGTTAACCATATGCGAAAAAAAATTATTACAATTTTAAATAAAAAATTTTTGCACATGGTTAACTGAGAATTTTTAAAATCTACTTTTATGAAAAAAAAATTTTTTTTTTGGACCGCAACTATTTATTTTTGGCTGAAAAATTAAAAAAACAATACCGGAGAGTGCCAAGTAGGATAAAAGTGTTTAATGAGATCAAATCTGAGCAGTTGAGGTGTCTATTAGGAACTTGTCTTAGTTTAGGTGTCTAAGTGAAAAATGAGGACAAGTTTAAGTGTCTGTATTTGGCCTTTATAAAAATATACCATTACCTCATCATCATTTGATTGGTCATGCTATTATCACTGCATTATAATAACTACTTACCATCTTTTATACTTACCTACATGTTCTTGCTACTTTTATATATAGATGGTATAGATATTGAAATTTTGTAAGACTCTACAAGATGAGTTCTATTTCAGTTAGAGTTTTTTGGAGGTTGCTTTACCTTAAAACCTAATTCATGCATATATGAAGGATACTATATTATCTTGAAAATGCATCTCAAATATCCCATAAATTTTGGATATTACTAAAGAGATCTCAATCTCATAAACTCTTGGGATATTCACAATGAGATCAAAATGTGTATGACTCTGACTTGATAATCAAATACTCAAGAAGATCCACCCCATCAAATACTCAAGAAGATCCACCCCGATCCTTTTATAGAGATCAAGTCCAAATCATCCTAGTTCGAGAAATATATCACCTACGATCCTCGAATCACAGAGAAATCTTATGAGAGAAGAATCAAGGAAGTAACAATCGAATCACAGAGAAATCTTATAAGAGAAGAATCAAGGAAGTAACAGACTTGTACCCACATCGTTTATGAATAAAATTATATTTCTTCATATATTATTTGCGATTTTAATTTATTTTCCATCACTTTAAAATTTGATGTAAACAGATGGTCCAAAACTTCATATATTTTTGTCTGAAATTTGAGTCCCGATACTTTAGATGATGCGTATATCTAAAGTTTGAACTATCAAACTTGCTAATTTTATATTGCAGCTTTTTTAATTTTGTGGTTCATTTGGATTATTCGAAAACAATCTCTCTATCTCTTTTATCTTCCCTAGACCCCATTCGTGAACTTTCACTGACTTTATTGTTGGTGGTGGTTCATTTGCACTATAGAAAGAAGGCGAATCCCACTCCAAGAAAAAAGGAACATACAACAATTCATGAAAACTTAGACAAACAACAGAATTACAAATACAACCATATAGTAAAAAACATAGGACGAATAAAACTCAAAACACACATAACACATTGTAATACAAGTATAGGAAAATGAGAGCTTTGATTGAAGTAAGAAAGCGTCAGTTCTCATAGCGAAATTATTCAATGAACACTTTCAACCTTCAATTTAGCAACGAGGAATATTAGGTAGTCTGCATTTCTGAGGGAGCTGAATTGCGAGTTTAGGATCGATTCCCAACGAAGGTAACAACTGGGAATTTTTGTAAGTGCAAAGGCAGGCCATGTCTGCATGAGACAGCGCGCTACAACACTGAGCTGTAGGCGCTGTCGGATTAGGAGGGGTGACGGATGGTCTGCACGACATTAATCCTTCACCCGACACGTTACATATTCCTTGTGCCTCCGACACCTCTATATTAACACTGCTTAAAACTATGGCAACCAAAGCCAATGCCACAATTTTTTTGGCAAAGTAATAATTCTCCATCTCTAGTTCTTTCTTTGTTTCTTTCAATAATGTGTGTGTATGGAAGTGAGTGAAATGAAGGGTATATATAATTGTAATTAGGCAGGTAGGAATTTAATGTGTGTGTGTGATTGATTATGGGCCTGGATAGTGTAAGAAATGGAAATCCGTGAAAATACAGTGTATTTACTTTCTGGCAAAAGTGTTGGTGTCACGGGCTTTGGTTTTTGTGTAGTCAAGTGGCCATTCTCATTATTAAATGCATTGACCATTCATCATTTTATCTTCCCTTCGAATGAGCATTTTGTGACAGTTTGCTGCTTGTGTAGTAGCTAGTAAATCAGATAAGAGATTTATACTGTGCTAGGTAAGTTTCGAGCGATGAGCTTGTGAGTGAATAGCGAACGCATATTAGATTTGATCGATTCTAAGTCTTCGAGAGACCCACCTTCAAACAACTCAACCATGCCCTTGCGGCTAATAACTACTTCATCCATCCCAATTTATGTACCATAACTTATTTATTTTGTTTATGGTCGCATATCGATCAATTTTTATCGATTTTGAAGTTATCGGTTCGACTTATTGATTATCGATTTGTGTGTATATATATTAATCCGTTATAGAACCATTAAGGTATTGACTTATCGGTTATTGATTTATCGGTTATTGATCGTTATCGGTTCTGTTATCGATTTAACCATTAAGATTTGACATAATTTTCTTTATTGAAAATTGCTTTGAAACAAGGTGGCAAAACAAATGAACCATACACATGGATTTTTGACATATTTCATTTTGCTGAAAAGCAAACATTGTCAAATTGTAGAATAACTTAGAGTTTGAAATGATAAAAAATAAAGTATGAAATTGTCAAGGACTTTATAAACCTAATGGTACAAATATAATTATTTAATTTATTATTGAGTTATCGGTTAACCCGTTACGGAAAAATCTAAAATCGTTAGAAACATTTAAGGGGAAATTACATATATATACAAAAAAGTAAAAAGTTTACAAAAAAAAGTAACCCATATTTTATTTATATAAAAATAGCCCCAAGTCAGCGATACTATACAATATAATTTGTCAAAAGTTATAGAAAGTATACATTACTATACAATGTATATATTACTTATACATAAGTTATACACTAGATATATTATGATACATAAATGTACATTGACTACACACGCTTATAACAACAGGACTACTTTTTTTTTTTTGTAATTATTTCAAGTGAAGTGTCTGTCGATATAATTTGAACCATTATTGAAACGATCAAACCAATAACCTATTATCGATAAACAACACCGACATAAATGGCCCACCCCACCGATAACTTTTTGTTGATTCGGATAATCGATTTCAGTTAATGACCAATTTTTAAAGCTAATTTAAATTTCGATAAGCAAAGGTAGCCTTTTTGGTAACATCCAAAAGTGCTGCAGAGATTTTCAAGTTCAGGGACTTCACAATCACGGGAATAGATTTGATTCGGATATTGTACTGTCACGAGATGAACTATGACGTAAACAGGTATATTCATACTACTACTAGTCCTGACTAAAAGGAAAAATTGAGTCACCACTAATATTTGTCTATACACTAATATTTGTCTATAACGTATAGACAACTCACATACGTTGTGAGAGATGATTAGTATCTCTCCAATCTTAATTAGATATATCGAGTTAATCAGATATCAAGGGGAAAACTATAAGATCAATGCTTAACATCTTGCGTAGAAAGTAATGGGATCAGAGTTGGATAGCCAAAAAATGGTTTATCAAAAGTATTGAATTTCTTAAAAAAACTTTCAGTCGACTCGATCTGTCATTATACCTCGAGAAATAGAAAGAATTAATCAAGAAAATCTTATATTCAAGGCATCTGTATTTACGCAGGGCAGAAAGGCATGAAAAAGAATAAACTCAAAATGGAACTTCAAGTGAGTTGAAAACCACGTTTAGCGAGGCAAAAACATTAGGTAATTTCATTCGGACACAATTACCTGTGCTGTTACGAGGTAGCAGGTACCCTCTGGCACACCACTGTTATCAACAAAAAGAAGAACAATGCAACTTTCTAGAAGATATGCTTAAAGAGAAAGAGACTGATATCTGAAAATTCTGCTCTTCTTTTTGGTCATCCTTTCACTAAATGATAGCAAAGCAGCACACTATCAAACTGCATTAACAGAATGTAATAGCCTCGTATCTCAAAGCTGATGCTTTGAAAGCTAAATAACAGAAAACTTTTACTCCAACAGCTATGCTGGATTAGAAATAGGTTGGAATAATAGCCAACCGAAAAGCTATTTCGAGCATCCAGAACGAGCTGCATATCATGAAGCACCTTGATCCATAAGCAACTGAATATTGAAGGATAAAACCGCAGGGTCTACAGTATAGAGTGAGAACATCAGCTATTTTACTAGCACAAAAAAGTCATGCATGCTGGCATTTGGACGTTTATCCTTCACCTGCTCTCATTCTTTGTCAGCCTGCACTTTCAGTTTATACTCTAAATCGCACCCTTTTTTTTTTGAGACAGTAACAGCTAAACCTCACTTGTGGCCTAGTAGTTAATAAAGTGAGAGGGGAATGGAAAACAGTGAAGTCTAAGGTTCAGATCCTAGGTGGTTTCTATCTGCCTAAGAATTGGTGGCAAATTACCCAGTATGTGTGATGGTGGGAGGTAATAGTTCATTAAAGAAAAAACCAATCAACTGATATCGCCTACATTAGATGCTTTAGTTTCCCTTTGTTCTTTCTTAGCTAAATTTGTATTGATAAATGTTCGAGAGAACTTCAAATAAGTTAACCTCAAAACAGATAAAGAGAAGATAACTGTAGGTTACAGTCCCACAGTTGCAATATTCACTATGTCACAACCCAATGTGGCATGTGACAGAGCATGCACAAGTAACTTGAGTTTTGTGAATAGTAATACTGGTTTCAGTTCAAGATTTTAGATTTTGTAGTGTACTATGGTGGCCAAACCAAAGCCTTCTAAGCATGGCAGCATATACATGTTAAAAAGACAGCAAATACTAATCAGATAAGATACAAGTTTCTAGCTGCAGTATCCAAAGTGAATTCTCTTTAAGGTCATACAATTCAACCAAACAGGTCGAATTAAGGCAGTTTCCATTGTGATGCACCAAAGCAATGCCGAAACTAAGCAGACTGTTACACAAAATAGAGTTCCACAAAATGACTCCAGTTCATAGTACTCTCGAAAGAAATTTAGAGCCTTTATCTCCTCAATTCTGCCAACAAACAAATCATCATCTGGTCATTTCTACTTGGCAAATTAATGACGGTAAAGAACCAAATGCTGACAAAAGGAGTACATAATACAAACTCACTATGTAAAGAACTGAGAACACATCAGTGCTTGGAATTTTGGCTCAACAAATAGCTCTTCAGAACATCCATAACTGATCCAAAATCTGCCTTCACTTCCACAGGTGGATTAGCAAACCGACATTCCATGTCTTTTATTTCCTTTGAGTGGTAATCAATCTTGGATTGAGTAAACTTCAATCCATGAGCTGTACTCACAACCACAGTCCTATCAGTCGGTGCAATGACACCACTATTTCTCAGCTTGAACAGTGCAGTCAATGCCACACCAGTGTGTGGGCAAATGAACATCCCAGTCGAGTCTGCCTGAGCCATAGCATCCATCAACTCTTCCTCTGTTGCCTCCTCAACTATTCCATTGCAGTTCTGCAGGGCAAAAACAGCTCTGTCTATAGACACCGGGTCACCAATCTGTATAGCAGACGCAAATGTCGTGTTCGCCTTCACAGGTTTGAAGTCTTTCCAACCAGATTTGTAATGCAAGTAAAGCGGATTAGCATTGGCAGCTTGAGCACAAACAAGCCTAGGGATGCGATCCACAAGCCCCAACTCTTTGCACATCTGAAAACCTTTATAAAATGCATATATGTTGCCCAAGTTCCCACCAGGAACTATCACCCACTCCGGGACTTCCCAATCAAACTGCTGCAGAATCTCGATCGCTGCCGTCTTTTGCCCTTCCAACCTCAAACTATTCAACGAATTAGCCAAGTAGATAGGCAACTCAGCAGTGACTTCGCGAATCAACTGCATACAACCATCAAAATCAGTGTCAATACTCAACACAAAAGCCCCATTTGCTATTGGTTGAACCAGCTGCGCCATAGATATCTTATTAGCAGGTAGAAATACGATTGACGGAATGCCTGCAGATGCACAGTAAGCCGACAGCGCAGCCGACGTGTCACCAGTGGAAGCACAGCCCACACCCACAACCGGTTTATTCATTTTCCGCAACCGATTAACTTGACTTACCAAAACAGTCATCCCAAGATCCTTAAAACTACCAGTATGGCTAATCCCACAGTGTTTGACCCACAAATCACTCATGCCCAGAAACTGTTTGCCAAAACGCTCAGCCCAAAACAGATTAGAGTTTCCTTCAAAAGCACTAACAATATCATCACTATCAATTTCAGGCAGGACCCATTCCTTCTTAGACCAAACCCCCGACCCATAAGGCCAAGTAGTCTTACCGACCCGAGAATCAAACAAGGACCGCCAATACTGACCATCAAACTTCTTTAACGCATCCATATCATGCTGAACATCAAGTAATCCACCAGACCGACTCCGATACACAATCTCATCTAGAGAATAACATTCAGTAGAAGTAGGACCAGCATTAAAAGGAACATACCTGGCGGAGAAATTATGAGATGAGCAGTGACGGCGCGCTTCTTCACGGATGTTCTCGTCAGCAGGACGGCGGTGCTTCTGGTGGGAAACTGCGTCGTTCGTAGATGCTGTAGCTACAACCGGATTGAAGAAGCGAGTAGCATTATTGGGTTTTGAAGTTGTTGATTGATGATGAAGTTGAGGACAAGGAGGAAGGAAAGAGGATCTGAGCATGCAAGAAGCCGCCATTGTTGTGTGTGTGATTGTAAAGCTATGTGGGCGGGGGATTTGTCTGCCATATTTATGGGGCCATATACATCTGTTAAGGCTGTGCTCTTAACAGCTATTGCGTTAAGATTTCAACACGTGTCCACCTGATCTGATCAAGCCGCTTATAATGAACTTGCCTTTTTCACGTGATTAAACTGTTACTTCCCACTTGTTAATAATATACCCACCGGAATCCCACAAGTGGGATAATAAAATGTACATCTTATAAAGGTAGATAGGTTATTTTTTGAAAATTCTCATTTAAAAAATTCAAGAATAAACTAAATATGAGAAAAAGAAAAAATGAAGAACGATTGATGGAGAAAAACGCATGATAATATACAAATATGATAAAATTAACATATATAAGACTGATACCGTCAACAAAGAATATAAAGACCCGACTAATCCTACTATCCTACTATACCACATGGTCAGACATCAACTTGTCTCTACTAGCCTATTAGTATGCTATTCTAATTCGCGACGTCCGCTCTTTTTTAACTATTTAAAAAATACACATTTACTTTTTAAATGTAATGAGTTATCGTCCACAAACACCTCTAAATTATTTTAAATCATACTCCCTCTGTTTTAAATTAATTAAATTTTTAGGTTTTTTTCAATGTTCAAAATATTTGAATTGTTTAAAGTTTAAAGTAAACGTTTTAAAGCTTTTTTCATATTTGCGCAACTTTTATAGTTTCTAGGAAATAAATATTTATAATTTTACAAAGGACAATAGTGATAAATATGATGTAAATTTTATCTTTAAATATTTTTTTTAATATATGTGTATTAGCTGATAAATTTAATTAAAATAGAACAAAAGAGTAAAAAAATTTTAACAAAAAAGATAAATATCTGTCAATGTAAAATTATATTCCACAATTTCCTCAGCAATTGTCCCGTTGACTTCGACGCCCCTTCTCTGACTTCAATTTTGCAATTGATGGTAAAAATGGCGAGGTTCAAAATTTCGAACTTACCTCAAATATATAATGAAGGTATCCTTAATTCGATTAAAAAAATTACGAATTACGAAGGCTTAGTTAGATATATTAAAATAATAAGATTTTTATTTGGACAATTTAAACTAATGATTATCTAATGAGATATGATGTTTTACGTGACGTTTGAATTGGTTTTTAAGTGATTTATAAATTTAAAATTAGAAGTCATAAGTTGAAAATTTTTATTAGTTGAAGGGGTTGTTTGATGTGTTGGATAAAAATAAATAATTTTATATTTATATATATATTAAAAATAAATTATTAAAAATATAAAATATTTATAAAGGACACTGCTTGCATATAAGTGCCTGTAAAGCTATCTTTTGAGGTTTTTAATTTTAAAGCCTAACCTCCTACATATTTTACATGGGCTTTTAGTTTTAAAGTCTGACATCCTTGACATTTCATTAAAATGTTTGACTCACCCTAATTTTTTCAAAAATCAACCTACTCCCTTTTGTTTTAAAAATAAATTTTAATTTTTTTTAATCTTTTATCAATTAAAATTATAGTTAAATAAAAATAATAATATTGTTGACTCCTTATATTTATATATTTGTGACTTGTAAGTTTTTTTAAAAAATATTTAATACTTGTTCACTAGTTATCATCATTCGACATTTTGAATCTCCATATCATATTAGTATTCTTTTTATTTTTTTATTTGTTTTGTGCTTGAAATTTTTATTTTTATTTGTTTATAGTAATAATTCTATTATTTCTATTTGCTTGTTACAATGAAATAATTTAGGATTCATTAAATTGACATTGATATTTAAATTTACATATTTTTTTTTATTTGCATATCACCAATTAACTATGAATTGTATTTGATCCTAATTTACTAATTGTGCAAATTATACAAACTTATTCTAGATTTAGTGGAGCAGTATTATTCTAAAAAAGATTTCAAAGGTACAAAGTCAAATTTAACAACTCAAGCTTAAGCTTCAACTAACTTGGAAGAATGAGCTAATGAGTCAAAAAATATCGACTAAATGAAGGAATCGATCTAAATTCCTTACCGATTGATCCTAAAGAAAGATTACCTATATCTCCAAAATGATCACGATGCAATAAAAATGCCGTATTTTCAAAAAGGTCATTTGATCGCAATATAATCTGTTGAAGTGCTTTTTTTCCAATTTTTTGTTCTTGTCAAAAGTTAGGCATACTGCCAAATTACTCAGTTTGATGCATTACTTCTATCATTCATTGAATTTGGCTTAGTTACCATTCTTTATTGGTGATAAATGTTGCAAGGACGTTAGGGGCAATGGTCATTATGTAGCATTTTCTTTATTGTACATTGATGGCACTTCTTCGTTATCTTTTTATTTATTGCACGAAAGACTTTCTTTAATAATTGACTTCTTTTGTTTTGCGACACAAGATAAAATAGAGTGTATAAAAGTTAGTTAAAAGAAATTTATTAATTAAAGGGAGGAGCTCTTTTTATGGAGCTTTTAGACTCAACTTTTATCTATAATTTGTTGAGTTATACTTTTAGTTAGGCTGTTGTATCCTGAAAAGGGCAAGTTAAGAAGATTACTGTTAGATCGGTGAAAATTTTATTGTAGTGGACTCGAATCTCTCTGAAGAGAGCAAGATATTTGCACCTTAGCCTCTAGAGATTTTATTTTCTTCATTTTTAATTTTCAATTGCAATTTATAATATGTAATTTCACCAACAATTTTAAGGAGATTCAAATGGCGACAATTGATTTACGGATGTGAAAATGGGAGATCTTAACAAGCCATTTCGGTTTAATGATAACCATTTCAAGAGATGAAAGGGTAGAGTACTTTTCTACTTACAACCTATAAATTTTTAATCTTGAAGATAACATTATCAATCTTCACTCAAAAAAGTAGTTTTTACATCCATTTGGTGAATAGGTTATTAAAAGTCTATTGGATGTTATTTTAGTTACTAGAGAAAAAGTATCAAAAAATTCTAGGTCTTTTAGTTGCTTAAAACTTTTAGCAACTAGTCTAGCCTTATATTTATTAATATATTTATCTGATTTCATCTTTTTCCGTAAGACTCATTTGCAATCAATTGTTTTTAAAGTCCGATAGGAAATCGACTAACTTTCAAATTTTATTAGAAATTAGTGATTTCATTTCATCATTTATAACCTCTTTCCGAAAATTAGCATAATGTGAAGATAAGACTTTTTGTAAAGTGAGAGGGTCATTTTCAACTTTAAAAATATAAAAATCAAAATTTTTTCGAAGATCGTTTGAAAATAATTTCTCTAACTTCATAAGATAAGGATAAAATTCGTGTATATCTTATCCTTTACAAAAATAACTTGGATAACATATTGGACGCCACTATGGCTCTAATATCACAAAAAAATCTAAGAAGAGAAGAATTAAAAGAGACACAAATTTATAACCACATCGTTTATTAATAAAATTATATTATTACAATTTATTTTCTACTTTAAAATTTTGTTGCAAACAATTTTGTTTATTTATTTTTCACAATCTTGCTCCATTAACTCTTCTAATTTTGAGTTGAGAGTTTAGCAAAAATTATGTTTCTACCCATAGATAGAGGAATATACATATCTTATCTTCTCTGAAATTCACTTTATGAGGTACACTAATTATATCGTTATTGTTTAATTACACACAAATGAAAATGTTGAGATGAATATATGAACATATTAAAAATAATAAAATATTAATAACGAGGGTATTCGAAATAAGCTTAGAGTGATCTTTGTAATGAACAAAATAAGGAAAAAGGAAAGTAGATGGTCTGGACATAGCAAAAATAACAATACTTCCCTTTTTATTTATTACTATTTGTTTTTTATTTTATTTAGGTGCTCCTAATGTTTGCACACCTTGTGTTGCTTTCCTAGTTGTCATATTTTCTTCACACCGTATTAACTTTTCATTACTATTTTGTTTTGCTTTACTTGATTCGACGATTTTTCAAAAATAATTTCTCAATCTTCACGAGATAAGAATAATATATGCATATATCCTATTATTTATTATTTTTTTAAATTATATTAAATATGTCATTATCCATATAGTTTAATTGTTTTTATTTTACTTAACTCAAATCGAAGAACATTTGAACAAAGTCTCCCCATCTACATAAATAGAGATAAAATCCGCATATATCTTATCCCGTATAAAATTCACTTTTTGAATAACATTAAATATGTTATTGATGTTATAATATTTTTTTTCCAAAGAAGGTAACTATCCAAAATATGAATAAAAAGGAATAATTACCTAATTACACTCATTTATTTATCATATTTTTCATTATTGCCACCCATTTTAAAAAATTCCTTCTTCCATCTGAATATATTAGTTTTAATTCCTAAATTATATCCTTGTGCAATGTATTATGCTTTAAATATTACCTGCTGATACTTAGAAACTCAAATTTTTATATCTGAAATTGAATTAATATATCAAGATTATTAAATTAATGCATTTGAATTATCGTATTTTTTAAGAGACTTACATAAATTTATATAGGATAAAAGAAAATGATAATTAACTCTTTACAGTATTGATTTAAAAATTATTTAAAAAAGGGACCGCAAGGTGTGATTGGGCCTTGTTAGATGGGCCAATCAACACAACAATTTGGCAAATAGAGGTGCAGGGAAGGTCCAGTATACCTGCACTCAGCGTATCAGTTTTACTGATAAAAGGATAAGGTTGGGCACGTCAGAATGTCGTCGTTCTGGAACAACACCAACTTGTTCGGACGAATATACCCCTACCCACTCGGCGAATTGGCACTCGACACGTGCTACTTTTCTCCACGTTCCCCCAAACAAAAAGTATACACATGAACAAGAAGGACAAATAGACCTCACCTTCCTTTCTCTGTATGAAGATTACCTCCGATTCGACATCTCCGGCGGGATTCTAGATTTCCCGGTGAGTTTTCTGATCCTTTACGTTGCTCCGATCATCATGAATCCTTCCCATATTATACGGATACCGAAATGTTAGGTCCTTTTGCTATTACCCATTTCCGATCCAAAATATGGATTCGTCAGAGAAAAAAATCTTTTCCTTCTCCATCTAGCTTCAATTTAGGAGAATAGCTCCAGATTTTTACTGTACGGAAATAAAGGATTGAGAAAATTGAGACCGAGAAAGGAAAACTGGGGAAAATGAGTTTAGGTGTAGCGGAGGAGGAATCGGGTAAGGAAATCCAGTTGCCGGCGGATATAGACTGGCAAATGCTGGACAAATCTAAGTTTTTCTTCCTCGGTGCTGCCTTATTTTCTGGTGTTTCAGCTGCGCTTTATCCTGTTGTCGTGTTGAAGACTCGACAACAGGTAGCGCAAGCTCATCTTTCCTGTTTGAAAACAGCCTTCTCCGTTGTTAGGCTTGAAGGAATTCGTGGATTGTATCGCGGATTTGGGACTTCATTGATGGGTACAATCCCTGCTAGGGCACTTTATATGGCTGCTCTTGAGGTTACCAAGAGTAGCGTTGGTACGGCCACGGTGAGGCTCGGCATTCCCGAGCCTACTGCGACTGCCTTAGCCAGTGCCGCTGCTGGACTAAGCGCAGCTGTGGCTGCACAACTGGTTTGGACTCCGGTGGATGTGGTGAGCCAGAGGCTAATGGTGCAGGGTGTTTGTGATGCATCAGCATCGTGTAAATATCTCAATGGGATCGATGCGTTTCGAAGAATCCTCAAGACTGATGGACCTAAGGGACTGTACAGAGGCTTTGGGTTTTCAATTTTGACGTATGCCCCATCCAATGCTCTGTGGTGGGCATCCTATTCCATCACTCAGCGGCTTGTTTGGAGTGGGTATGGATGTTACTTAAGCAAGAATGGCGATGACAGAATTGAGGATAACATCAAGAGTACTCTGAGGCCTAATTCCAAGACCGTTATGATGGTTCAGGGAGTGAGTGCAGCCGTGGCCGGAGGTATTTCAGCTCTGATTACAACACCATTAGACACAATCAAGACAAGATTGCAGGTCCTGGATGGCGATGAAAATGGTCGGAGAGGGCCAACAATAGCTCAGACTGTAAGGAATTTAGTAAGGGAAGGTGGGTGGATGGCTTGTTACAGAGGATTAGGTCCTCGATGGGCTTCAATGTCCATGTCTGCAACCACAATGATCACCACTTACGAATTCCTCAAACGTCTTTCAACAAAGAATCAAGAAAACTGGACATCATGAACCCCTTAGACAATTATCGTTCTTCGTAGGTTTACTTTACTCTCTTTGATCCTTGTACAAGTTATCTTTTCAAATGATGGATGATCCCTTTTAGGGAAACAGTAAGCTGAGTTTAAACATAAACAAACCCTAGATCAAGATCAAAAAGAATGATGAATGTAAGTTTGTTCATGTACAAAGTATGAATCTGTATATATAGTCCTGTTCACTTAAAGCTTATTTTATGTGTTACTGAGCAATTTGTCTACTATGTGAGACTTCTCTCCTTCCTTCAAGAACTGTTCTTTTCCAAGAATGGAGCCAAATAGTAGGAATCCTTCTCAGGCACCGAGTAACATGAGAATCTGTAGGGGAATAATTGACTTTTAGCTATTCTCAGCCAATGGTAGATAAGATTCTGTCTGATGATGGTGTTGATTTGAACATGTTGCGTGCACAAGAAAAGTCTTGGGCATTTCTATTCTTGAGTAAATGAGATAGGAACTCAAGTCAGGTTGCTGTAGGTTGACAACTTTGTGTAAAATTTGTCAATTCAACTGAAAATTCATACAAGTGACCCGACTTGCTTGAAACTGGGGTGACTGTTACTGTTAAATTAAGGAGACAAGAAAATGTGGTGGGGTCAACGTCTTTATCCTGTATTAGGGGATTAGATTTAGTAGATTATTTTATTGTTAATTATTCAGATGGCTAATGTTAGTGGTTAACAACAACACAAGTTGCAGACCATTATACATAATTTCTATTAATACAACCTTTGTCTATATGTAACAACAATTATATCAGCAGCCACGTTTCTTCATTCAGAATATTTCTCAAAAATATCGAAGATTATTAAAAAGTCCGTCCTAATCAACCAAACTTAAAGAAATGCTGCTAATGATAGCGAGCTAAGTGGAACAAACAAGCACATCCTTCGTCATTAAACAGTTCTTTTTAGAAAAAATACGTTTTGAATTGGGTGGGAAGTACACACAATCAATTCTTTCTGTTGTTGTCTTATATTCATAATTAATTCTAAGGATCCTTAGGATTGTATATTCTTTTCTATCATGTAGTTTGTAGTTTTCTGAATCAAGCTAAATATACAATTCAAAAAATAACGCAATAATCTTTTCTTTTAACATTTCCTAGGAATAAGCCATTGACAATAGTTCATGAGCATCGAAAAGAAAAAAGTAAACACAAGCAATAGAAATTGTTTACCCCAAGATTTGTGAATTGTCATGATTACTTGATTTTGGTGTCACTGTTTAAGTTTCGTCCTAAATTAATAAAGTTTTGACACATCTATTTGGGGACAACTTCAGATAAGATGTTTTAAGTTTCATATGGCTGGTTGAACTTCACGCATTTATACCCTAACTAAAACAGTCAGCTACAAGCCTACAATTACCAAAAGAAAAAAAAAACCCAGTCAGTTACACTAAGCAGCAAGAGAACTCTTGTTGATCAGGATTCTGTACACTGGGTCCGGGATCTTTTGCTGATGCAAGGCGGGCACTTGTATAGCTTCATGTACTCGGCCGCGGCAGGGGTGATCTTCACGCACTGGCCGTGGAACCACGTTTCACAAGTATCGCAACATATCCAAAATTCATCCTCTTCATACTTCCCCCCACATGTGCCGCACGGTGTCTCACCTTGCTCCTCTTCAACATCCTTCTTGATATACCATCCGTCCTCGTCTTCATCTTCTTCTCCAGCTTCTTCATCATCATCTTCTTCTTCATATTTATGCTTTAACTTTGTAAACTTCCCCCGAGACTCCAATGCCCTCTGCTTTATCAAGTGGAAAAGAAAACAATGATAGCTCAAAAAGAAATGGAAAAGAAAACAATGATAGCTCAAAAAGAAGTTAATATCATGTGGTAGAAGGTTAACACAGTCGAAAGATCATGGAAAATCAAGCTAGGCTATCCATGCAACAACTAGTCTAGGTATCAGAAAATCAGAACTTAATGCAGAAATATGCCAAAATGACCATAAAATCGATATACAGATGCTTGCAAACACAGAACTTTAATCTAACAGCATGCAACACAACACGTATAAAGGTATCAAAGAGCTGACATTCAAATAAAGCATCCTTTGGGAACATAATCCTTTACCTTCCTGGCGTTTGGCTTGGATTTGTTTTTACTTTGATTAGAGATGGTAGATTCTTCTTTTTGTTGCGTCTTTGGAACACCAGTCACTACTTCATATATTGTAGGCAAAGCATTTATCATGTCGAAGAGCTTCTTCCTGGAAAAGAGAAGGCAACTAATTAACATGAAAACAACATAGTAAACTTCATGAAGTGTGGAAGCACAATGACTTGCGTCACAATCGAGGCACAGTCGACACATTTTCTAGCAAAAGACCATCTCTAGTAGCTTCATAGATATATGAGCGGACTAATATCTATGCACCATGTCAATGTGAAGAAATCTAGAACAGGGGCTTTTCATTATAATCACCATTAACTATGAAAGATTTCACTTAAAATAAACACGAAAGTGCAGAAACGAATTTAAGTTGAATCACACAATTCCATATTGCCTCAATTTGAGCTGCTTCTCAAAGAACACAACTGACAATGCATACTGTTTGCTGTTGATTGGTCAACTCGGATAACTGCAAATACCAGCTTGACAAGCATGAGTTATGTTGATCATACAACATCAAGAAATCAGAGCTCAATCATCAAGGCTCATTTCAAAGTAATTCCTACAATAAATAAACCAAGCTATTGTTTTTTGTTTAAAAAATAAACCAAGCCAGTTGAACCTTATTAACCTGTTAACAGCCACTCCCATTAATAGGCTTCTATCAGCTCATTTCAACAAGTGCAAGATAGTAATGTATATTCGAGGTAATACTCAACAAGATATTTGCATTTTTCACATCTCTTTTTATGCATATTTTTGCACATTGCATCCCATCCTTCCGTTCTTTCACTTTTCCTTCTTAACATCTTCATCTTCTTACCAAATGACTGAAACAATAGGTTTCACTTCAAACGTGAACGTTCCATAGGGAGTAAAATGGATATATTATTACTTATAAAGGTGATTAATGACTTGTGTAACTGAACATCCTCGATTCTTTCTACCTAAGTCTTAGAGGTGCTATTAAGAATTTCGGCAGGAATTCATGTCATAGGGTTAGTAGTTCCATTTTGAGCAAGTAAAATGTTCAGATTCGGACCAAAAGATGCTTTAATGATTTTTCCAGAAAGTATAACGTGCACCAAAGGTGAAAATTCAATGAACTGAAATTAAACAAGCCTATAAAAGGGAGTTGTTTTGATGGTAAGCACCCCTCACTTTAATAAAAAACTTATTGTTTTTAGCTTACTGGCAGAGCTAGCTCGATAACAGAAGTGTAACTACTGTGTCAACAACCTAAGACACATTAATCAGAAGCATTACATCCGATTTTAACAGAGAGCATAACTTTAATGAGAAAAACCACAGAGAAGGAAAAACTTTAATGCACTGAAAAGCAGAATTAACACAAAATGCTGATACAAAGAAAACACCAAATGAGGTAATGGAGCAGGCAGAATCACTAAACGTATATTATTTATCATCAAAAGAAATTGAGTGAGAAGAACTACCTTTCGGCTTTACTAAATCCAAATCTAGCACCAGCATAGAAGGCAACAGCAAGCAGCCAAGCATCACTGTGATAGGCAACAAAAGAAAGCCATTCTTTCAGTTGCATTCCGTCTCTAGCAAAGTTAATACCAAGAACAGGCTCCGGAAGGCCTGGTGGTGAATCATCAGTAGGAAGATTGACCGCCCATTGCTCATTTGGGAGTCCATACAAGCACAAATTCTCCTTTTCTGCATAGAAAACAGTTGATATGTTTAATCATGAACAAGAAGAAATATGAATACCATGTCATAAACAATTTGAGATAAGACAGACTAAACACATTGGCTATAACACAGGGGAGGTGTGCTGAGGAGGGAACTTATAATTTATGTTGCTCGGATTTTCCAAAAATGTTGCTACGCCCGTGTCAGATCCTCCAAATATACACTACTTTTGGAGGATCTGAAACACACACGTTAACATTTTTGAAGAGTCGGAACAACGTAGCTTATAAGTTATAACCATTAACAAAATATCAAATTGAAAAGTCTAGAATAAAAAAAAAAGATTGCAATCAATGACATTAGTCCGACCAGCCATCCTAAATAACACTTCCAAAAACATGATGCAAAGTGTCTTCATTCGATATCTACCACTAATTACAGCCGTAAAACTTGGTATCCAATATAATCAGGGCCAGATCTACTCAATAAATAGTGGTGCATGTGAATCTGTAGTCTCTTCACCAAACTAAGTATTTTATGTGAATATATCTAGAGTTAAACTAATATTATCGGTTGGTAATCATGATGTTTCAAAAGGGCTGAATGGTTCACTTGATTGAATGTTGAGTTATTGATCTAAAAGAACAAGGATCAATTCCAACTTTTTTTTTTTTTACGACAAGGGAAACCGTAGCTGCTACCCTTTTGGGGTCTGCACACAGTAAAACCCCTGTTTCTATACAATAGCTCGCAAATCACACCTCGAAGGTAACTCGCACTAGGCAAGTCCGGTACGATGAGTTCAACCCAGAAGGCAAATATTTTGCTTTAGCTGGGAAGGAGTTTCGAACTTGAGACTTCCAACATAAAAATCCCACGTTCTTGAATTCCTAAATCCCCCTCTGCCAATATTAATCCAAAATATTTCAACTTCAAATAACTAAAGAAAAGGCATATATGGAGAGTGAAATTGATGTTCTTACTCTATATTCCAATATTGCCCAAATTTATATACCATCTATACAACTGAACTCATTAGTTTCGAAACGGGACATAAACATGTAGTGAGAACTCACTAAAATTTCAAAAGCACAAATTCAGCCCTAAGAAGTTAAAAATTTAAACTCATCAAGTTTAAATCCCGCATTCACATCATGGATGTAACATGGATACAAATTATTACAGAAACAAATTTTTCTTCCCATTACACTGATAACCCAAAGTTCAAAAAGAAACGATGCCAAAAATATCCTTACCAGGATCACACTGTTTAAAAAATTCTTCCACATCTGAATACAAAAAAAAATTATTAAATTAAGCAAAATAAACATGATAACAAAACAGAAAAATAGAAAAAAAAACACAGGTGGAAACCAGTGGTGAGAGCCTTGATGAGACCGGTATGTCGGCTCTTGAAATTCTTAAAGACATCGAGGGCTTTATTCTTCTGTCCTTTTGCTCCAAATTCCATGGATAAAAAATCAACTACTTTGCAGGTAGAAGCAGCGACGAGGAAGAAAGCCTTTGACTTGTAGGAGTTTGGAAGTTTAGAAGAATTTTATAATAGAATCACCAATTCCTTTACAACTATACTACTTCCTTTGGTCAAATATTAACTCAATTTATTACCTTAAATTATATTTGCCCCTTTTTTTTTATATATTTTATCAAAAATAAATTCATTATTCACAAAGATTTCAGAGTAATAGTGAGAACCGTGGTTTAAATTATATTTTTAAATATTTTTCTCATGAATTAAGTTAATATGAGACGGAGTACTAATCACTCTATTTGTGTCGGTATATGTGAAGGAGTTCACAAATCTTTTTTTTTAAGGGCAATTTTTTAAATTTTTTCTTTTACATGAAAATGTATATAATGCAACATAATTAGTAATTTTTTTTAAAAAAAAAAGATAAAAGAAAGTTATAATGAACGGTGTCGAGAAGCTGTACAGGAAAAAGGCATTTGATAGCCTCCTGGATCTTTTTTACAAAGATATCAAGAAAATTTAATTTTTCAGAGATCATTGTAGACATGGTGCGGAGACTGCTCTCTAACAATTGATATTTTGTATTAATGAATAAAAAATCACATGTTCTTTTTCTATCTACAAGGGGATTAAGGCAAGGTGATCTATTATCTCTACTCTCTTTATTATTGCAGCTGAAGTTCTTCTAGAGGATTTAATAGTCTTAATGTAGATGCAGAATATAAGGGATTTGAATTACCTAAATGAAGTCTAAAAATCAGTCATCTATCATATGTAGATGATACTATTATATTTTGCTCCGGAGAAAGGGGATTAGTAATTAAAATGATGCAAGTGTTAAGAGATTATGAGGAAGTGTCAGGTTAGAAAACCAATAAAGCTAAGAGTTTTTTCTACCTTCATGACAACACTCTTTTGTGTGTAGCTATTAGGCTGAGAAGACTGACTGGAATCTAACAAGACAATTTTTTCATTTATATTACGGAAAAGGGCCTAAAATGCCTTTTAAGTATTAAAAATAGTACAAAAATGCACTTCATCCACCTATGGGGCCTTAAATGCTCTTCCTATCCACTTTTGGGACAAAAAATAACCTTCTTTTTAACAAATTATTCGTTAAATTTATTTATATAATTATTTTAAACACACGCAGTCATCTATTGGTCAAAATTTAATTATTTATAAATTAAATTTGATCCACCCCAAATTATCTAAACCTGCCCCATATTTACCCTAACCCGCTCCAAAACAAGTCTTCACCCGTAAATTAAATTAACATAAGGAAAAGAGGAATACGTCCAGTTTCCCCAAATCAACCCCTCTTCTTCGGCCATTCTTCTCCAAACAAGACTCCTACATCACTCATTTTTTCCATCCCATCACCCATCAGCAACGTTAATAATCTTGCTTCCTTTTTCAAATTAATTAAGCAGTCATGACTCCATTTACATGCTCCATCAACAGTGCTTAAGTTGAGAAAAGTTCCTCTAAAGATAAATTGTATACAAATGTGTGTCGATATTATATAAATATGTATGAAATGTATCAACATTATATAAATAGTGCATAATTGTGTATCAATATTGTATAAATAATTATGTGATGTATTAATATCAATATTTATTTGACTATCAACATTCCAACCTTAATAAAATAAAAGAATAAAAAAGAAATAACAAAGTAACAATTTTTTTCACAAAAGAAGTGAAACAATTAAGAAAGAGAATAAACTTTTTTTTAAAAAGCAACAAAAAAATTTAAACACTAAAAAAGTTCTTTTTTAAAAATTTTACTTTAACATAGCGCAAAATAAAAAAGTTCCAATTTATTTATTTTTAAAAAAGAAAGAAAAACACCAAAGCCAAAATAAAGAAATTAAAGAAAAGAAATGAAAAATAACACTACTAAATATAAAGAAATAAAAAAAAAAGGAGAAAGTTAATAATCCAACATTCTCTTTCTTAGAAAAAAATTTGCGTAAATTCAGCCTTTCGTGATCCCATGCTTTCCGTTGATCAACAACTTTATTATGATGGGAGACCCCCAATTCTTCATTGATCCACAAGACCTAGATTCCATACTGAGGGTACACCTTGAATTCAACCACCCGGCTCTATGCCAGGTCTTGGAAAGCTTGTGTGAGGACAGAGAAAAAAAGGAGGAAAAAAATATTTACCTCATCAAAAGTTATAATGCTTGTGACCAGTGTCTAACTTTGAATAAATAAAAAGATATGATTTTTGTAATAGTGATTTGTTTA
Source organism: Solanum rostratum (assembly GCA_029948455.1). Classification (NCBI taxonomy): domain Eukaryota; kingdom Viridiplantae; phylum Streptophyta; class Magnoliopsida; order Solanales; family Solanaceae; genus Solanum; species Solanum rostratum. The sequence goes on from CM057054.1 coordinate 66,319,728, forward strand.
AAAAGTTGTCAGTTTATAACATAATTAAGTAGCAAAGAAGTTGTTAGAGGGTATTGATTTGTTTGTTTAACCATGCAATTAATTATTCTACTGCGTAACTATAATGTAACACAAACATACAAACATTGCCAGCCAAGGATGACTTCCCACTTCTAATAGCAACACTACACTTACATCAAAAAGATGATAAACATGGATTGCTAATCTTATCTTTCTTCTCTTTGTCCTGCTGTGAAGCCCCTCCACTACACCCTGAGTACTTAAATGGTTGGTGATGGTAAATAGCATCACCAGTATTGATGCCAGAGTAAACCGGTGTGGATTGATGAGCGTCGCGCTCCAACATTTTTGTGTTGACCTGATTGTCTTGACCGTTCATCAAATCAGGGGATTTGGACTCTCGGGTCTTCTTCATATTGACAAAGCGCCCACCGGGTCCCCTAGCCCTATTCAATGCATGACGATGCCGGGACTCATGGAGATATGGCTGAAATGTGTTGTCAAATAAAAGTAAGATGACTAAAGCACACAAAGGGGGATGCAATCTAGTCTAACATGAAAAGTAGAAAGAAAAAGAACCTACTTATAAGATGTTGGATGCACGTAAGATGGGGAAAACCACACAAGCTTGGCCCAAAGCAGACAATATTACACCATGTTAAAGGCTATTTTTAGATTGTTCGAGCGCGATAGTAGGTACAACTGAACCCAGCTTCTTTTACATGATACATATGAAAAATCATTACAATTTCAAAAAAATCCAACCCCATAATTGCAAAAATACAATGAATTCAGTGATGAGGACATAAAAGCTTTACTCATTAGGTGTAATCCTGGATTTGCACTGAAAGCACATTAACGCATGTATATTCGTACATGGAGTGATTCAATACTAAGCAACAAGAAGGGTGAAGCTGAAATATTAGCAAACATTTACCTTCCGGCCTTTAGAGAGTTTGTTTTGAGCCTCCAGCTTAGCACGGTATTGTCTACGTCTGAGGATAGCTTGATATTGTTTTGCATTGACAAATATAGGCTCGTCTTGCTTAAGGTCAAGTGGAAGTGGCACGCGAGGAGAAACCGTGCCTAACATTTGGGATTGAACCTGAAGAAAACTAAACGGTAAGGATCTCACAGGGGGCATCGGCAGAGCACACTGGCTTAAACAAACACAAGTGTAACAGAAAACTTAGTAAATCATGGGCAGCTTGACATAAAAGATAACAATAGGTATTTATATAAGAAAGAAATTGAGGGATGGGGACCACATACTTATACCACTAAGTCTAACTGGAGATGCCTTTGATATTTAATGGTAGTTCACTATAGAATGCCAAATATCTAATTGAACAAGTCTATATGAAGGATCTCATGTTTGGTGTTATAATATTCACTCTCTTAAATTATGATAAACATATGAGTGGACTTTCCTTCTTCAAAGAATAATTTGGCCAAGAAAGCAAAGAATCATCAAAGTAAAGCAGATGCAAAGTGATTAGTATAATCCAAAGAACTCTAAAATGGCATAGAGCTTTTCTAGAATTTACTTATGATCCTGGACATAAAAGCAAAGCCAACAAAAAGTTTAGCGCATCTATAATTCCTTTGAAGAAAAATTTAATAAGTGCTGATACCAGATTGAGTCAGTCCAACCCTGATCAGTGGTTTTAGGTGGCTTTCATTTATTCTAATAGTACATACCAAATAATATAAATTGGTTGGAGGGGTAGGAGGTAAGGGGTGTTGCAGGTATCATAGGGAGAACCATAAAATACTATCCTTACCCCCACCCTACCCAAAAAAAGTTCTCTTTCTGCCGGAACAAAAAAGGAAAATAAGAGGAGAAGAAGAGTTGAGAACAAGTTCTTCACTTTTTAGTAATTATTTGGAGCACACAGGTTATTCACTAGTTGGATAGTTTTCCAAATACAAGTGCCTCGCTAAAAGCTACAGTAGGACTTGCTGATATTCAACGATTGAATGATTTATTACTCACTCTATGATAGTCAAGATCACTGTAGACAAGAAAATGTCCACAAGAGGTTTCAGACGTTTGTCGCACTATGTCACTTAAGATTCAAGGCCAACAAATGCAAAAGGAACTAGTAAAATGAGAGATTTTTTTTTCAATGTAAAACTAGGAGTCAGCAGATAGATTAAAAGGGAGGTTTTTTTTTAAGATGACATAACTAGAGTTTGTAACTGAAATAATTATCAACCTATGAAATAATGGCTCTTTTAGAGCTAGTTGTGCTAGAATTACTCAAAGGAATTGCTGATCATCATAAAGAAGAGAAAGTGATAAAAACAATCAAATGGAAAAAGTTCAGTTCTTTCTCTCTGAGTGTCTTACACAACCAAATAAGCAGTTGACATCATCAATACAAAAATAATTGAGCTTTAGTTGTACTCACCATGGTTTGATTTCCATAAGCAGCGACTAGACTATGGTAGTAAGGATCTGGATGATGAATAGGTTCAACAGCCTAATAAAGATCAAAAAATACAAAAATAATTACTAGAGATTGCGTATCCCACTTGTGGGATTACACTGGCATGTTGTTGTAGATTGCATATAAACAGAAGTAGCGAAAAGCTAACTTAATGAACTCACAAAATTTTTCTGATAGGTATCATAAGTCCAGCCATGCTCTTGACTTGACACACTTTGGGAATCATCAGACATCCTGCTACTTCTGAAATTGCCTGGTGTGATCCATACAGACATCCACAGCAGATTACGAAAATGCAGAAGTCAGCAGAGAAATTAGCAAAAATTGAGGGAAAAGGAGAGTTGTGGCTGTTTAAAATGACCAAAAACTCGCTAACAGCTAGTAAGCCAAATAGGAAATACAACCTAATTAACCTCACATATTTCATGGGTCATGCAATAGCTAAATGATTTAGATATTAAATATGTCTACCTTTCTAAAGGAAAGAGAAATGAAGGGCGTACATGACACAACATTTAGCAGGCGTACATGACACAACATTTAGCATGCGCATATCTTTCGATGCTAAAGTGGAGGTGTACAGGTATTATGCTTCAAAGTAATAAAGCTAGAAAGAGATAACTTTTCTAGTTCGTTATTCATCAGTGTCAAGCAAAGAAAAGACCTACTTTCAAGAAATGAGCTCTCCATTCTACCTCAAAAAACAAGTGAAGCAACCTGTAGCACAGGCGTTTTATCAACATTTCAAATGCATTTCTGTGGTGCCTGCTTAGCATGCTAACAAAATATACAATCAACCATGGTAAAAGGTCATGATCAATCAGAGTTGAGGAACAAGATGGAAGTACTTAAATTGGTCAGACTACTAAAAATCAATTTGCAAATTTCTCTTCTATACTCCTATCAATTAGCTTCTCATCACATGTCAGAAGTAATCCCCTTTTTTTCTCCTAACTGATACAGAGAAAATAATTATAAACAAGCTAATCGCGAACATGCTTACTTCGTTTCAAAATTTCCCTGACAGAACTTCAAGGTTAATATATATGGATCTCAAAAGATGCAAAAAGTAGTGAATTTTCTCACCTGCTCGCAAATGCATATTGCTTTTCCCGTGGATTTTTCTTTCTCCTTCATTAGAAGCTTCAGGACATGATTGACTCACTGATTGAGTAGATGAGGAATCCTGATCTTGAAAATGAAAATTCAGTTCCTTGGAATTCTGAGGACCAGGAAACATCGACATTTGCTGCATCTGTAAATCTTCAAAGGTCAGTGATGAGCATTAACACTAAAATATGGGGTTGAGATACTACTAAGCTCAGAATCCTTTCGGAAGAAATCACGCACTTTTTAACCATAGAATATCCTTGTTCAAGAAGTGAAACAGCCTGGAGTATCTACAGCTTATGCATGAGGATATGAACAGCAATTAACATCTCAAACAAGAGATACTCCAATCTTTATTCCAGTCCAGCATACTTCTTATGGTTTTTCCTTTGAGACTTCAAATGACACTGACACAATGAGACTCCTTACATCCACCTCATCTACTCCTGCTATAACTAGTAAAATCAGCAATACAACATACTTAACTCATTACTTCACAATCCTCAGAATAGATGTACACTTGATCAATGTAATACTGTATGTTGAGTGTACTACTTCATATTTTGACTCCCATAAGTGAAAATTTGGCCTCCACCACTGCTTTCTGACTCTAAGATGAAACGTGTATCTTATCTTCAAATATCTGTTTGGTCATAAAATTTGATCAAACTTTGAAAGTCTAGTCTTCAAATATTTGAAGTTCCCAAAGAGGAACTCGGACCAACTTTTTGGATTTTGACACTTCCACTCACAAAACTTTCAAATTTTTCCCAACTAAAATATAATGCATGTCCAAACACAACTTCAAATTCCACAATCACAGATCAAATTTCAACTTCAAAATCTGTGACCAAACGGCAGCTCCTTTTACTTCTTAAAAATGGCAATCTCTCAAGAATGAATAGAGATACTAAAACATCACTTTTTTGAAACCCAAAAAATGAACAATACAACAGAGGGAACAAACAAACAAGTATATCCTTAAAGAACAAAAGAATCAACAAAAACAAAGTAGCTATTAACTCAAAGAAAAATCCCTTTTTTAGGAGGGCAAGTAAAAGATAAAAACCCCATTTTTGCATGCAATAAACAGTGAACAAACCTTGTTGATTTTAGGATTGAAGATGAACCAAACCAGAATTCAAACACCTCTATCTTTTTGCTGCTAAAAGAAGAAGTTGAGTCTCTCTCTACTTTGGCAGCAAAAAGGACACAGAAGAAGAAACTGAGGTTTTTTGTTTTTTTCCTTCAGCAACAAAACTGCCACTGCCAAAAAGGAGGAGAGAAAACTTGAAGAGGTGTATTTCTTTTTGACTAGATTAATATCCCATCAACAACTTTTTTTGTCCTTTTATGTGATGGGTAAACTCTTCCTCTAAAACCTGAGACATCCTCCGTAGCTGGTTGCTCTATCGTATTCACATATTGACATGTATTTTTTGTTATATATAGTTACGAGTTTTTGGGATGAAGATTTCAGGAAATAACATCTTCAATGAGGTAGTACTTAAGGTCTGCCTACCCTCTCCAGACCCCATATAAGAGTATCATATATTGTATCTTATTAAAAAATAAGTTATTATGTATAAAATTAATATTTTAGTTGATTGAAATAATTAATACTCAACAACTTCATAACTAATTTTTATATTATCAATAATTGTATAACTCTAATCAGCTAGTAAATGACTCGCTCAAAAATCAGTTGATGTCTATTTAATTTCACTTATGACGATAACAATCTATGCGGTATAATTTCAAGCTTAGCACTAATCTCACCGTGAAGATACATAAGTTAATGCTAATAGATTATATCAAAATCAATCAGATAAAAAAAAACTCTTAAGTAATATCTTTTTAAACTCTTTTGTGGAAGTAGATTACAATTTAATTGAAAATGGGGATGCATTAGTTAATAATGACAAATATGGATTATTTGACTAATCGTTTGGAACGAAGCCATGCTATTTCGCGAATTCGTTAGCAATATATTTGACTCTTTGTACTATTTTAATTCATAAAGATGATATAAGATTTATGTTTATGATTAGTAAGATTTGATCAAAACAGCTGGAAATGATACCAACACTAAAATCAGAGTTAACCAAAACAGCAACATCGTCCATAAAACTATCATTTTGCATCAGCAAATACTATGAAAGAGCAAAAAGATGAACAGAATTGAATTTCACACACCACAACCATCATGTAATAAGACAATATAGGACAGACTAGTTAAATTTTGTCCATGAAAAAAAAAGTTGAACAAACCCGAAAGATAAGAAATAATCTACAGTATACGAAGAGCACCTAAGAGCTTACAACAAAGAGAAAAGAAACTACTATTATGAAAAGCAGAATAACTAATTCGCCATTATACAGAAGAGCTAACAGAACCATTTTCGCCAGCAAGAGAAGACTGCAGCTATTTTATCACGACTTTATGCACCGATTACTGATTCATGCAATCTACAGTCAGAAGTTTGTTTCCAATATCAGCAAAGGGTTGCGCCACCAAGCAGATGCAGGTCAACAAGAACTGGTCAATACTCTCCTCTTCCCTTGTATGGTGATTCCTGTCAGCATCAAGATAGTTAAAGAAAGAAAGCTAAAGCTAATAGTTTGTAATCATATCAAAATATATTCTCCTTATATAAACAGAAAATTCATAAGAGGGAAAAGGTCCCATCACATGGCCGTGTGAACTTTTGCTTATATTGCACAGTCCCAACTCTGGATAAAAGAAGAAAGTTGTGGTAGGTTGACAGCTTGAAGCTAACCAATTGGATAATGTATCTTTGAAATTTTAAAAAAAAAACATTGGGACATGCTCAACTAAGCCCATGTTATATTGGCAGTCAACTGTGATCAGCAGCTTGCACAAGATTTTTTTTGCAAGTGATGTCAACATTTAAAGAAATGAATAAATCCCTGCAACGTCGTATTAAAAAACATAATTCTACTACATTATAACAAAAACTTACTACATTATAACAAAAACTCTACTTGGCAATGGTTCATTTCTCCAAATTTATCTACAATAAACTTGAATGATCATAAATTAATTATTTATGTTGGCATCAAATTAACTTATATCCCCTTTTATATTGCATAACTAGTCTAGAATCTAGATAAAGTGGTTGCATTACTCTCTGCTTGGAGACAGTGACTGGTTTCCTAATTCCATTAAAAAACTAGATGGCAACTCTTCTATTTTTGCAAAACGAACAGCCAAGTTTTGAAGCGTAGTTAAAACTGGGTCGTAACACACCCATTGTAGCACTTCCTGTTTGTACAGAGGATAGGATGTTTTTTAGAGAAAACCGTGTTTTGTAGGTTTCCCCACTTTTGGGTATACCTCTTGTATATGGCCAAATTTGGCTTTGTTATTATTAATGAGAACTTTTACTAGAAAAAAATGTCTTATGTCAACCTTTGGATGTCAGTAAGCGTGAAATCTGAAACCATGGTAGAAGCTCTTGAAAAGAAATGAGGTAGACCCAAAATCACATGAAATAAAAAGGGAGACACCCCACAAGACCTACAATCTCTCTCTCTTTTTTTTTTAAACTGCCCAAACCTACAATCTTTGGAGGTCCATGCAGATCTAGAAAAGGAATAGGATAGGAAAAGAAGATCTCAGCAGAAGATATCAATTAGTTGGGTTTAACTTTTAGTCATGTTACTATACACTTCAGGTCCTACATGAGCTACGAGTCTCTCACCTTGTTAGAGACTTGTTAGCCAGAAGTAGAGAGTTTCTAGCTATAGAACTAATTTTGTTCTATCAAATTGGATCGAGATGAGCTTAAATGGTACTTGGATATTACGGATTCATATAACCGACAACTTGCTCAGTATTAAGGCATAGTTACTATTGTTGTACTTTTGTGTAAAATTCCTGTTTAGCATTACCTTTTTTTGACAAGGAGCAGTATGATCATTAATTCATTATGAAGCAAGGTACCAAAATTGATTTTATCACAACAAGAGCTACTAAAATGGCCAAAAGACTGTAACTGCACAAAAATGAAAAAGTAGCAGGTAGAATACTAAAAAAAAGATTCTTACGGGGGGATAAGTTGGCATATAGACAACTTGCCGAGGGTGACCAATCATCATCTGCTGTCCATACTGAAACCAAAGGGACAAAATTTAAGCATTATGCGATCCTCTTAAACATAACAGGCACAATGGTTAGTGCATTGACCAAATCTCTCCATTATTACAGGCAGAACAACCAGCAATACAAAGGGAAACTACCAGGATAATGACAAACCTGAGGTCCACTTGGATGAAAATACGGCTGTGGTGCAGGGGTGCCCTGTGGATTAAATACAACAGACTGATGTCCAGCAAACGATGGACCAACCTGCAAAAAGTACGTGAACAACGTTTAACATCAGAACAACCCCACACCCACCACCGAAGGTAAAAGTGAGACCCAGTGAGAGATGTGACAGCATATGCCATACCACACAAGACACAAACAGATTAAAAAGTCCATGAACTTCACCAGCTATCTAATAAATTTGGAAACAGCTTGCAATTCAATCTCATATCTATGTTCCAGGGGAAGACTCCAAATATCTAGTGTAAAAAGGATCACAGTAATCACTAATCAACAGAATTCCAGCCATGACACAGTCACCGATGGAAGCTGGAAAAGAATCAATTAACGGCACATGCAAAACCAGGTGGCTGTCACTTTTGTCTCTTTCTATACCCCCTTTGAGTTGACTAACCATAGAACACGCAAGTCAAGTGTGCTTGGGCAAAGTACTAGGAAGGATGACCCCTCGGAAGTCGTCATGTTACATCCCACAAACTTTATCCACATCACCGCTCCTCAGCAATAAATTAACGGCACATGCAAAACCAGACGGCTGTTATTTTTGTCTCTTCCCATAACCCCCGTTGTGTTGACTAACCATAGAACTCGCAAGTCAAGTGTGCTTGGGTAAAGTACTAGGAAGGATGACCCCTCGATAGTCCTCACGTTACATCCCACAAACTTCATCCACCTCACCGGTCCTCAGCAATAAAGAATCAATTAACGCACATGCAATACCAGGTGGCTGTTACTTTTGTCTCTTTCTACACCCCCTTTGTGTTGACTAACCATAAAAGTCGCAACTCAAGTGTGCTTGGGCAAAGTACTAGGAAGGATGACCCCTCGGAAGTCCTCATGTTACATCCCACAAACTTCATCCACATCACCGGTCCTCAGCAATAAAGAACCAATTAACGCACATGCAAAACCAGGTGGCTGTTACTTTTGTCTCTTTCTACGCTCCCTTTCTGTTGCCTAACCATAAACTAGCAAGTCAAATGTGCTTGGGCAAAGTACTAGGAAGAATGACCCCTCGGAAGTCCTCATGTTACACATCCCATAAACTTCATCCACATCACCAGTCCTCAATAATAAAGGATGAGGCAACAACAAAATATTAAGGGACAAAGTGACAACAGAATATCATCTTCACACCACTATGGTGAATATATTACTCCCTCCATTTCAAAAAGAATGACCTACATACTTTTCGATTTGATTTGTTTCAAAATAATGGCCCATTTCCTTTTTTGGCAAAACTTTTATTTCAAGTTTCCATGTGACATACTTAAGACCACAAGATTAAAGGGCATTTTGGAGCATTTAACATAACTTTAATTTAGGACCACAAGATTGAAAAGTCTTCTTTATTTTCTTAAACTCCGTGCCAAGTCAAACTAGGTCATTCTTTTTTAACGGAGGGAGTAGTAATATTTTGAATAAACTACTCAAAGATTCAGTTTCGGTTATTTCAATAGAAATAACCATTCCTAAGAATCATTTTTTTTTAAAAAAAGAAAGTAAGAGAGATGCTCATTTGCAAGTCCTACATGCTGCATAGATACTTCGATTCTATAATGGTCCAACTCTATCAACTGAAATTACTTTGTACAACCTAGATTTGCAGACTCAACCATATTTGGCGTCAAAAGAATGCCGATAAACAAAAAGCAGCACCATAAAAGCAAAACCAAGCAGTAATAACTAATAACACAAGCATCATTACCCCAATGCCCATAGACATGCCATGCATGTGTGGCATAGCAGCCATCCCAGCTGGATAGTAGAAGGAATTATCAGATATTGGAGATGCCGGTCTCAATGTCGGAGATGGGACAAAGCTCTTTGCATTGGGATTAAATTTAAATTCCTGACAGAAAATTCAACATAAGCATAACTGGACAGTGTAAAATAAGAGCCCATTAAAACATCATGAAATGATTGCTTGCTGACAGTCATGGTTTGCTGAATAGAAAAAGGCTGTTAAATAAGAACTCTTACCTTAGCATGTGGATTTAATGTGGACTTTGTGGATTTTTCTGAAGAAAATGAACTAACGGAAGAGCTACGTGATAATCCATTGCTAGATGAAGCCCCTGCTCTATCAATAGAGGATAAAGCAGAACTGCTAGGTCTGACACAAGAATTAGCCGATCGCGCATTGTCTCGACTCTTGGAAGACGCAACAGGTCCCTTTTCACTAAAGTTGCCTGTGATCTTTTCCTGGCATTCAGGAAGGGGAGACAATGCAGAGACATCCAAAGAGGACACGCCCTTATCCAAGGTTTCCTTTTCCACTCTTAATGATGACTTGGAATCTACATTTGAAAACCTTTAAATCAACAAAGATGAATGAAAGGTAACTTTTAACCAATGTTATTGAAAGCAAAAACCACAAAAAAGCAATAAGGTATTTTGGGGCTTTAAGCGCAAATAAAGTGTGGCCTCCAATGAGAAAAGGCACAAATGAGAAAAATAAAAATATGTATGCTTAGTCCAAGATTCATAATTATAAGCATGAATGACAAAATATATGATCAAAGATATTGAAAAAAAAAAGCGATAAAAGTGAAATATCAGTAATTTAGTGCCACCTCTTCGGAAGAGGCTAATCAGTAACGAAAAGTATGTGTTAGTTCCTTGATGATGAAGCTAAAAAGCACATTAAGCGAGGCAAAGCGCTCTAACATATTTTGAGCCTCGCTCCAGGACTTAAGTGCACTTTAAAAGCACCTTTGTAACACTGCTTTTAGCCCCAATAAAACGAGACAAAGAAACACATTTTTAAAGGACAGAAAGAAACGACACAACACGAAGCAAGACAGTTATCATGTATCAGTTTACTGTAAAAACAAACTAGAAGTAACAATCATCACACAAGCACGGGTGAGGAAGGAGATTAACTATGGTGAAAAAAAGGATACCCGTTAACATGATCAGCATGGGGACATCACAAAGATGGGGTATTTTCTGTGAACAGACTATACAATTGGGGCTCAGAGGAAATGCAGGAAGATCCATGGGACCTTGGAGCACAATATAGTTAAGTGGGGCTCCTACAAAGGTGAAGTGTTTCAAGTGGTTGGTTACTACGAAAAGCTGTCGGACTCGAGGCAATGCAGAAGAGGGGCATCAACATAGCATCCCGAATCCTCCTCTAAAGAATCTCTATAGACTAATAAACATCTATTCATGCATTGTAAGGTAACTGCTCAGGAGTGAGCTCTGTCTATAAACATAGCCAATGAGTAATGGACTATGCCAGAACACACTTCTGACCTCCTGAGATGTTGGATCAAAAGAGGAGTCAGCAAGAGTCGGAAAAGATGGAGAACAGTTCCAGCATGTATCTGGTGGATTATATGGAAAGAAATGAATCAGAGAATTTTTGAAGGAAAGGAGTGTACAATCCAGAAGATCAAATGGAAAGTAATAATTACTCCAGATGTAAAAGAACAGGATATAGAGGCAGCAATCCAATTAGTGGCATAGGCTCTTTGTAAGTATTTCTTTTAGCTTTTTGGAGGTGGTCAGCATAGCCCTTAAATGTTGAGGAATACAAAGAGTTACCAGTATTAAAAAAAAAAAAGTGAGACCGTTCAGCCTAAGATTTACCATTAAAAAAGAATCGTTTTGGAGCCAACAGCATCCTTGATTCACGTGAGTGTACCCATACAAGTTATTTTGAATGAACATCCATAAAAGTAATGCTGCTCAGTATACAATTCGTTTAAGTAGAAGTTCAGAGATGTACAAAATCTATCAAGAACTAATGAAGCTTACTAGCCACCCTTTCTCTTTAGCTGGTGGGCGGGTGTTAAGAAGAAAGACTCGTCTTTTTTTTGTTTTACTGATGGCAAAAGACCAAAGTGACATGCTCAGCAATCTTGAGGCAGACAACTTCTTTTTCCCTCGAGTATGACATCCTATTGAAATATCAATTTACAAGAGGAGCTATTTTGAGGGAAGAGAAGATGATACACTACAAGTCAACTAGCAGTGCGCAGAAAGAACAGAAATATTAATCAAAACCTAGTCTTATGAGTTGCCGGCATGGACATTTGACTACTCGAGCACCTCAAGAAAAACTCACCTTCGGGTATTGATGTATGAGCCCCTTCAGCTAACTACAAGAAACAAGGAGTTTGGACCATGAGAGCTTTTCCAAGAAAGAAAAAAAGGAATAGTAAAGATGTACATTTCAATGAAAGCAATAAGTACATAAAGGGGGTAAATTTCAGTTACCATCTGCATACTTGTCTCCTCTTCATTGCAACTAGCTCCATCATGTTCACTGAATGTGATCTTGTGCCCCCTAAAAGAATACTTGGTTAGGAGCAACAAAATTAAGGGGTAACGATTTATTGAGTTTATGATTTCTCTTTAACAGTAGTAAACAAGATACCAGAATGTTGACTTCTCAGACCAAGTAGAGAAGGAATGTCAGAATATCAGAAAGAAAGACTGTAACAACCTGCTCTCATCCATCTTAGAGGCACTTTGAGGAACATATTCAGTTGATGCCTGTTGGCTATGATCATCACAGTAAGTCTGATAGGCATCCCTGCTAGTACTCAACTGAGAAGATTGCAATTCATCCTACAGACAATATGGAAAGATTAACACCGGCAATATAATCTGAAGACAACCAGAAAACCGAAGGCATAGCTATCACATGAATGCAGGCACTTTAAACAACCAATTTTTATTATTTATTTTATTTTTGATAGTTATGGCTTATGAGGTCAGATTGTTCACACCTCAACTAATCTACTGGAGGTACAGGAAACTCCATAATCATAGAAAGGTGAAAAGAGATCACCTAAAGTTTCTCTGCCTCAGTTAGGATTTGAATCGCAGTCTCTGGAAGAAAGATGAAGATTTGCTGAAGATGTCAAAGATTTTGGAAGAAACATACGACTGAATATGAATCGCAGTCTCTGGAAGAAAGATGAAGATTTGCTGAAGATGTCAAAGATTTTGGAAGAAACATACGACTGAATATGATTAAGACGAATATGTTGAGTACAGCACCGATTGAAATTGTTCTCTACCGTTCCTCCATTGAGTCGTAGTAAAGAAGGAATCGAGTGACGAAGACTAAAAACGATTTATTGTGACATCGTCCAGGAAGAACCTACCCTATAGCAAGTCACTATGATATCTCCTACTACAGGCATGGTGCTAGCTAATCTTGTAACTAATTAGCTTCCCAAAAGCTCATATGACCACACTACACCTCATTTAGGTGCCTAATTTCTTCCATAGCACGCTCTATTTGTTGACAGATTGTTGTCTTAACCAGGCGGTTGGTTCCAACTTCATTGACCAGTAGGTCACATTCCTGAGTGGCACTTCAATCCACTTTATTTGATCTATGAAGAGCTAAAGGAAATTTCTTGCAACAGGATTTAGTGTCTACAAGACATGGATAGTTCTCGTACTTGCCAGCACTTCCATAGCATTACTCTGCGACAAAGTTCCCAACTAGATGAGACATGTGACTGTTAGAAATACTTTTCCTATATCAGGTTCATCCCAGTTAAATGCCTAGGCTAGTTGAAAACAAATTAAGCACATTCGTAAAACAGAAACTGGCAATACACTGCTTCAAAGGGATAAAGTTCCCATACCACAAAGGAATAGTTTATGCAAGACAGGATGAACCTAAATGAACATATACATACCACATAGGAAGATCTTGATGAGAATTCCACAGCGTCCACAACTTCCCCAACACTCTTGCCAGTGAATGACTGTCCCATATAAGAACTAGAGATACATTGAAATGTCTCATCATTACGTGAATCCAACAGTGTGTCCTCACAATCACCATAGCCACTATCATCAACTCTTCTAACAACTGCTGAAAATCGGGTTTCCTCGTCAACTTCTACGTTCCCATGAAGCTGAATTCCTCTCTCCTGTGGAAATAAAATTTCAAGACACACGAATAAAATTAAAATAAAAAGGCAAAACAAGAACCATTAGACGATGGCAAGAAAAACAAGGATTCACACAATCGATGTTCTCAAAAGCATAATGCAAACAAGTAAGACTCCTGGGATTTTAAGCACGAAGTGAGTGAAGCACGGTTCTTTGAAGTCAAGAGCAAAATTTACAGAAGATGCAAAATTCCGTAGCATATGTAAATTTAGTTCTTTAAGATCAAATAGCAACTAAAATTACTAATTTCAACATCTCGTAGACGATGTGAAATAATTAATTCAACAGTTCAAATTCAATCCCATTACAATGTACTGCAGCAAGCTCAAAGGAAGAAAAAGTCAACTATGTAACCTACCTCTGCTAGATGAAGATCACGTGTTTCCTCATTCTCAATTTCCCTAGCTATTCTTAAAGCTTCTTTTTCCAACTCCCTCATTTGAGGACCTTTTTCAAGCTTTGTAGTATAAAGCTCCTCATTGAATGTGCTTTTAACTCCAAATAGTGTTTCATTGGCCTGAAACTGATCCCAGCCCCTGCAAACACATCAGTGATATAGGCGGTGAAACACATGGCCATGATAGTAGACAGCCTGAAAACATGTGCTAAAGGAACATAATATACAACTAGCAGAAATTAGACAACAGTGGGAAAAAGAAATCTTATAAGGCATGTATCACTAATAATTGAAGAATACACACTGAGAAACGTTCTAGTTGGAGGCATTAGGAAATAATTCAAATGATTCTGGAAAAGGTTTAAGAAAACCGTGAAATTTTTCTGTGCCTACTATTGAATTCATAGTCCAACTCAATTTCCTACTCCAGAAAACATTGAATACATATATGCTTAGGTTTATGTATGTTTAATTGATGTGAAGGGTGAGAAGGGAGGAGAATAGAGGGATGACTAATATTTTACTTTCCTGTTACATTTTTTGGCCAAGGCAGGGGAGAACAATAGACTGGCGAGACATGGTGAGGGATCAAAACACAAGAACGGGGGAAGGAGACCTCTTTAGTGGAACCTCGGCAACACCAGAGAAAACCTTGGGCTTATGACAAAATACTTCAATAAGAATATTGAATTAACAGACACTCATGACATTACTTCTCTCTCAAGTCAACCAAAAAATATCTGGTACTTCTTTTCAGCTCTCACCACTCATTCTTTCACCTTCTTCCCATTCTTTCATTCCAAAATATCTGTTAGAAAGAACTTTCAAAGGATGCAAGAAGACCACAAACAACTTCCAAAACAAAGAGAAGAAATAGTTGTCTAAGTAGAGAGAGTGTAGACGGACCTTACCACTACCTCATAGTGATAGAGACGTTGTTTCTAAAAGCCCCTCGGCTCAAATATATCAGTCCAAAAGAAGAAAAATAATAGACATAGAATAACGACTAAAATTAAAAGCAATGATAATTCTAAAAATAAAGTAGAAGTAGCAAAATAAATGACGGGCAGTAACAACACAATATATAAAGACAGCATTTATATTACCATAGCTGAAAAAATAACTACTTTGACAAATATTCCCTCCGTCCCATTTTATGAGGTACTCTTTGACTTGGCACGGTGTTTAAGAGAAAAAAAGGAGCTTCTGAAACTTGGGGTCTAAAACAATCCTTAGATATTAGTGTGGCTGAGATTTCGAGAATTTTAAAGTTAAATTATTTCTAATTACAGTAAAGTGACATTCTTTTTAGAACGGACTAAAAAGTAAAAGGTGCCACATAAAATGGGACAGAGGGAGTATCAAAAGAACCAAAACTAGATCGATCTAATAACCTGTTCCAGTGGCCGTCAAATATGTTATCCAACTCAGGACATTCAAGAGCATCATCGTCAGGCACCCAACGTTCCAACTGCCTCTCTACCTCACCATGCCGGGACTGTGATATGCATGAATCTGTCAACAATTCCTGCTGCTTTTCCCGCAGCAATTCGGCTCTGAAGGAATCTAAAGTTGCAGGCACACCCTATTCCAAAAAAATAGTCCCATTATTATAGCTTAAGCTTTCCGACATATAGGCAGCCATAAAATCTGATTCTAGCATCGGTCAAAGTGATCTATAGCTTACTCTTCCATGATATGCCACCACAATCTTACATCACAGCATCAATTGTTTGATTGATCATTTAAGAACAATATAGAAGTTGGAATAATAGAGTAAATAAAATAATTGGAAGCAAAAATCATAGAAGTAACACAACAAACCTTTGCTATAACTTGCACAAGCTCTCTACCCGGTATTATCAAAGTCTTTGCTGGAGGTTTGATCAGAGATTCAGGAGTATTCTTCATCCCCTGGGAACCATCTTTTATCAAGCGGGCCATTTTCAGAATAATACCTGTGCAAAGATCAATGATAGAATAAAGCATCAACGGCAAAATAGGTATATACATGCCAGAACAATGTTCAAAGTCATAAATACCAGATAAAATAATCAAGAAATCTATCTCAATTTTCCAGACATACCAAAATCTTTGTCAGCACTTGTTGCATGAAATATCCCTGAAAAAAGGGATCCATCTACTACTTGTACTTCCACTTGATGTCCAAGAAGACATGTACTAAAATATACTAGTCGATCATGTGAAGGGCTTTCGTATGATCCCCCTTTACCTGAAATTCACGGAAGTTAGACTTAAGGATATGAAGCAATGTAGACAATTCTAAGTTAGCAGCTCTCACCTACAGCTGCCGACTTGCTCGAAGCCGTTTTTGTAGACTGCATTCTACTCTCCAACCTTGTCCCCATTTCTTTTTCACCTTTCCGACTGCCAAATCCATTGGCAAAAGACCTTGGCAGAACAGCTTGCTGCATATTGTTCCCAAAAGATATAAACAGGATGCAGTTCAGCTCAGCTTCAGCCTACACACTGCAGAGGACAATACTCCAATAAATATATAATCCTTGCCCAAGAAATGAAAATGCTAGTGAAGCATATTCTTTCTCAGATATTATATTAATCATCTTCACACCAAGTTTGAGCAAAGAACATGTAAGAGTACACAGACGAAGAACGATCCAAATGGCAGCCAGCTGCACTAAGCTTCCGCTCTATCCGTGGGTCTAATGAAGGGCCAGACCAAATCCAATCTATATACATAACATTACCTTGTGCTCCTGCAAGAGCCTGTTTTCATGAGAAAATGTGTCTCACGAACAATAATTAGGCACTGAGGCCTTCAACCCCCCCACCCCCAACCCTGAACAATATTCTTCTTAGTGAGATATCAAAACAAATTCATCACTAAAACTTAAAATGAACCTAATATACAACAAAATAACAACTGAACGACAAAAGACTTCTGGTTGTTAATACAGACGATTAACAAATTGTCAGTCAACGCTCCTGATTCTGTATCTGATGTTCTTCCTTATAAATTCATTTCATCGTTAGGCTCATCAATAATACATCAATCCTGAGGAGAGTCAAAGGAATATCAACTTAAACCACTATTGGAAGTATTGGAAACTTCACTAGCTTAGATTTTAACATTGTCTCATACAAATTGAAAGCTATGATTTTGATGTAATCCCTAAAAAGAAATATCCACCTAATCCAAATGGAGACATGAAGCCAGGCCTAAGTAAATGGTTTCTCAAGTAAGTAAAAACCTTTCATTGGTCTTGGTAAAAACCTTCCATTGGTCTTAGTACCTAATTCCTCCCTGGCCAAGTAATTACTTGGACTATCAAACATGTCACAGAGTGCACTTACACCAAATTATATCAACTCCTAATTCCATTCTGGCTTTACAGGCCCTAGAAGAATCCAAAAGTACTAAAGCAAGTAATTGCAGCCAAAATTTGATCACTGTTTTTGTTTAATGAACTTATCGGCCACTTAAGGGGATAGCTAACCACCTGAAAGTACCTGAAGGGAACACCTGAGCTAGCAGAAAACCTTTTGGGTCTGGTAGACTGGCATTAGTTCTAAAATCTTGAACCCCCATCCCACAATCAATCTTACCCTATTCGATATGAAAACCCTAACCCCAAAGTCTCTAGACTAATCCGCATTGGGGAGTTCCTTTTTCCTGCAATTTACGTCTGATGCAGCTTATAGCTATCACATCAACTTACCCCATGAAGTAACACATAGAAGCATCAAGAATAATCAAACAAAACCTAAAGATTTAATCAGTGTAGCGCACCAAGCACAAACAGGCAACCAGAAACAAAACCACCCATAAGAAATCCTCCACAACACAATCAATGAAGTTATACAAGAAAAACGAAAAACATTGGTAAATCAAATAAAATTTCTAACTCAGAAACAAGATAAGAAACTTCATTAATTTTGCCGATCCAAAACAGATGATCCGACAAATACGGATGAAGAGACTTACGAGATAGATAGATATATAGATATAGAGAGTGTGGAGGTGACGATCTCGGCGATAAAGAAAGGGGATTGATTGATCGGAGAAGACGACGACCACGCTCTCTATGTCGAAGAAAAATTGAAAGATGAACACAATAGTCTATGCGGGTCTACCGGTATGGATGCCCCAATTTAGACTAGAAAGAGACTCAATGGGCCTTTTTATAATACGGGTTCGGACTTAACCCAAGACCCGAAATACGTAATTAGATTCTCCTTGCATCTCCAAATTGTTACCGTTTAAAAAAACTTTTGAGATTTGGTCTATTTTTTTAGGATAATCGCACAGTAAAAATAATTATAAAAAAAATAATCCTTCGGTATTTATAGTCCGTATATATTGTGTATCATAATGTATATTTAGTATATATTTTATGTATAAATAATATATATCGTATAGTCAGTGTATACTTTTTATAACTTTTGGCAAGTTATATTGTATAGTCATGTATTGTGTTGCTGATTAGGACTATTTTTTATGTAAATAAAATACGGATTATGTTTATTGTAAATTAATTAGTTTTTTTACGTATAGTTGAAATTATCCCTTTTTTTTTATCACTTCAGAATTACTCATTTTTATGATTGTTATCCCACCTTCTATGTGACAAAAAAAAAAAACAATAAGTCAAGAACTCTAAAATAACTAATTTCGCGATTTGTGATAATCCACATCTTAAAATTAATTATGGAATTAGTTATCTTTGTTTCTCGTAAAGTTATCAATAAATCTTATTTAAATTATCACTTATTTTAGTTGAGGACTAGAGCACAAAATAAAATATTTTTATTAGATATTTTAAGTTTAAATTTGGAGAAAAAATGTTTTAAAGTGCTTATTTGATAGTTAAGTTAATAAAATATATATCTCATGTAATTATACACATCTCTCTTTTATTGAAATATGTTTGATGTTTTAGAGTTTATTAAGATTAATGCATATAATTTAAAAAGGTGATATAGTTTAATTGTCTTAACTTATACAAGTAAATATATCCTTGAGACGTACCCAAGCTAATCTCATTTTACTAAAAACATGTGTGTATTCTTTATTTTTCTCTTATTCTATTGATATTGACTAATATGAACTTCTAATTGAGCAATAAATCACATGATTTAATTATGATGACTTGTACTAATCTTATTTGGATAGTGCAATTAGGGTATGTATTCTGGTTATTCTTTTCTTTTTAGATTGAGAAATTGCTAAATATACATATATTCTCTAATTTATTAAAAAAGACTTATCATACTTTTTATATATATAAATAATTGACAATTTCTTTTTATCCACTTAAATCAAAGCCTTTCAAAAGCAATTTTCATCACAATTTTTCTCCTTTCAAAATGTTATCTTTAGTATCTTCATGTTTAGAAAGGAAAGAATGTTGACAAATTTCCAATGAAACAAAAGTACAAAAAAGATATGTACGCAAGGAACACATTGCGTGCTCTCTGTCTGGTGAATCAATTCCCGAGAATTTCAAAGCATTAGATCAAAGACCCTTTATATAGGGTGTTTGGAGTATTTTTTTTCTTCTTAAAAAAAATTAACTACGTATAGAGTTCAAGGAAGTAAAAAAGGAAAAGGGATCAAATCCTCTCAATCTATTGTACAAGAACTTTCACTGACACCGCTACATTACATTATAAGCTTTGATGGTGTGTTTTGAATTATGTATAAAAGACATCAAACAGCGGGGGTTGATCATTGACTACACAATCATTTGAGTATTATCAACAATCAGCAATCCCAAGTCCTTAACTTACAACAAATTCCACAATGCAAAAATTCCAAAGACTTTGATGGTACAACATCAACTCAATCCCTACTACACAACTATTATTCTTTGTTATTGCATAGCGAGATGAGCTGCATTAATGTTACAATTTACACCACTGGAAGCACGAAATCCTGAACTATATCTGGAAAAATACCTGTTCATTTCTGAATATTTGAATGGGATCCAGTGGAAAGGGTTTGTATGTTTATAAATAAGATGTCAAGCTGGTATGTTGACACGATAAAACTGGTGAGAAGCGCTAGATGATCACAACCATGAGTCACAAACGTAAATTGATCTTCTCAGACCACTTGAAGATATCTGAGTAAACTCGATCGCCACCCAAGTCTTTACTTGTACCACCAGCAGCAACTCGCATTATATCCTCTATCAAAGCGAAATTTCCCATAATATCAACATGTGCACCGCTCTGTGTACCACGACCCTCAAGAAGGTTTGCAGGGGGAGCATGAAAATACTCCCTTATATAAGTTTTGATACCAGAGGGATTAAATCTAGTTTTTCCACGCCATCCTTTCGCACACATGAATCCTGCGCTTAATGCAGGCACAGTCTCATCGCCATCTACCGTGTAAACACCTGCTTTCAAGCAGCTACCTTCATCATCTTCATCAGCTGAAGTATCAATCTGGAATGGAATATTGCATCCTGCTGTAGGTATCCGCTTGTAAACATATGCTCTTTCAGTTTCAATGCCAACTCCATACATTGAATAGATCTCCATGTCAGGAGCATTTGGTAATCTGCAGAAACAAATCAGATCAAAACAAAATGCAAGAACAAAATAACTAAGAATGGTGACAACTAAAGAAGCTGCTGCAAATTTTACCAAAGCCTTGTCACGGATTTTCAAGTTTGACGAAACCTTCTGAGAAGTTTAAAAGGGGAAAGGGAAAGAAAACCTAAGAGAAGAGAATCTAAATGACAGTTTAGGTAAATTCCATAAGCCGCAAGAAAACAGAAGTATCTAAAAGGGCTTGTGATCCTAACTTTTTCCTGTTTAAAAAAAATTGTATCAAAGGGGGAGAAAATTCTTGCCCAACCTATTTATTTTTCTTTACCACACAAGAAGGCAATGATAGAGCTTTATTGCCTGAAGTGTTTGTTCTTTCTTCAGATTGGAAATTGCCACTGAATTCTTGTTTGTATTAAATTAGGATAGTCAAGCCTCAAACAGTGCAAACAAATTTGGTTTTGGTTCTTGAACTTCAACCTATACAGTTTTTTCTTATGACAAGGGGAACCCGCTACCTTTTGGATGTGCGCAGGGTAAACCCCTGCTCCTACACAGTGAATGACCTTTTTCATCTTATCTGAAAGGATTCAACTAAGAACTACACTATAAGACACGAAAGCGAAAACATGAGAGGACTCACTTTGTCTCCAATGGATTTGACCAATATTTGTAGTGTGAATACTTAGGATCATCCAAATCATCAGCTATCCCATATGAAAAGTGAGCATTACCACGTGCCATCATTTTTGGGGCAACAAAGTTGAGCAACTCCACAATCTCTCCAGCTGTATAAACGTTGTACTCCTCCACTGCTTTAGTACCACTAACACCCATCTCTTGGTACTCGTTCCACACATCACAGGTGTTATTTGCAACATTACTGCCCTTTACAGCATCCTGCATATGAACAAATGCTAGTTAGTTCCAGGCATCGGGAAGCAAGTGGAAAAGACAATATTTTTTGGGAAGTACAGCCTGCGAGTACCCCAAAAAAAAGATTCCAATAAGGAAGTTAAGACATAACCTTGACAGACAAAAGATGTTACAAATTTGCATAAATAAGAAGAAAAGGAACCAATATCATGGAAGGACACTGAGACATCACAGATCATCCATTTTTAATGCTATTCAGTTCAATCTCCTGGTACTTTTTTTTTAATTGATAAGATCACGTTTATTTTAAAAATGTATCAAGATGGTACAGGGGATTAAATAACAAATATCAAGTTGTTACAGGGAATTACGAAAACCAACTGCATAAGAAATATCACACATCAGGTGATCCCCTCTAGCAGGCTAGAAATCCATGTACTGATCCAGGCTATCTACCCTACTCCTATAACACCAGAAAGATGAACTAAGCAAACAAGAGTTCTTAATTCTAGAAACATGCATCTTTTTTCTTTCAAAGCAACCCTTTATTTCTTTCCAACCATTTAGTGCAAAAGATACATATGGGAATGTTTTTCCAGATCTGCTTCGGATTACTTGATTGTTGCATATTAAACATGTGTTGCTGCTGATGTAAGGATCTTAAATATTTTTATTTTTTTTTAATTGCACCGGGTGTCCGAGTCTCTTTGAGCCCGAATAATCTTCTTGTGGTCCTTATGAAGCATAATATATTCAGATGAATTGGCATAATGAATAAAGTGCCTCATTCAACAATAAAGAAAAGGAAATTGACAAGCTCGGAGTATTATTTGCAAGTAAAGAAACACTTTTCAGAAGGAAGTTCAGTATGACCTTAACTGTAACTACCTTGTCCCATTTACATAGGCAGCCAATATTTTCCTTTTAAAGGAAATTCTGGACAGATTATTTTATTGAGATAGCAAGTGTTAAAGGAAAGCCTCATGCAGTACTTAATCTTATTTCTTTCTTTTTTCGGTGGATAAGTCCTCATCTACATTTATCACGAAAAAGGGAATGCCATGTTAAGGATGTGTAGAAAAAATTGATATACGAAGACATCATCCACTTGTAATATATGGTTAGACTTCATTTGTTTTCATTATTTAACACTGACATCATACCAATCACATCACATCAGCTCTTAAACATGCAACCCATGCCATGTCTGCCCACTGGTTTTATTATGACCAGGTATCCAAATCATTCTTTGGCAGTTATCAAATGAAGCAGTTTTTAGCAAGGTGACAGGTCATACCCCTGCTTGCCTATAGCATAAAAATATAAGGACTACAACCAGAACAAGAACTTCACATCAAAGTGCAAACTACTTTATAGATGGTTTTATTTCTGCATTTTTTGGTGTCTCTAGCAGATACAGATCTAGGATTTGAGCTATATGGATTCAAATTTGGAATTCTGTCACATCCCGTATTTACTAGGTTTGAAATCTACTTTTTGTACATATCTAGTTGATTTTTTAAACAAATACACATGGTCTAAGCTTTAGCTAGTTGGTTAAGATGAACACATAGTTTATTCACTAAATCCCTTGGGCTTTAGCATTCTGCTGATCATAGAAATCCATAAACTGGTCATCCGGAATCATCCACATCCAATGAAATCAATGCCCAAAGTTGAAGCAATTAAAGGAAAATAACGCATATGAGAGAAACAATGGGAGAATTTGGTCTCAGAATAACATTACCCTAAAGTCAATCCTCTTAAGATCTGATGGATGCGCCTCTGCTGCATCCTTTCCAAAGGATATCATCCTTCCATAGCTGTAATATTTTGCTTTAGACTCTGTAGTTTGATTCTCGTGATGGCATGAATTCTGAGCAGCATCGTCCCTGGACTTACTTCTGCAAGGAGAATAGCCTTCCTCAGGTGACCAGTCAAGACCGCCCCAGATTGTGTCCCCTCCTCTTGGTATCATTGACATGGTTGCATCCCAGGTCCGTGACATCTTCATTATGTGCTCTAGTGTTTGAAAATGGAATATATCCGTATCCAGAACACCTGGGGCCAGAGCCCTGAAATTGAGGTGAATTACTAAAGAAAGAAGAAGAAAATATACATTACATATAAGACAAACTTAAAGACCTTGCTGCTCTGGAAAAGGACTATGAGAATGCTGGTGCTGGACTAATGATAACGAAGGGAGGATGATGAAGATGAGTACTGATTACACTGAGCGAGGACATTATGGAGTAATATGTTTGTTTGGTGTTGCCTGGTTGATGGGTGTTTGTGGCACTATAGCAGTTTGTATTTCCTTTTATTGCCTACTCTAAATGGGTTGTGCTGATATGAACAACAATTTTTTACATATTTTTTAATAGTTCAATGATTGAAAGGATATTAATGGAAAGCTTTCAGGACATCCAGTTAACATGTTGGAGATGCTCGAAGTTTTCAGAATGCAGCTTGAAAGACATAAAGCAAAGGACAATTTTTCATGGCATGTAAAGGCAGTTACTATGGGTTGTAAATCAGTTTCAGTAACCAAATAAAAGGATTTAGATCTACATAATTTGCACCCTTATGTTGAACTAGCTGGTGAAGAAGAAAGATTTTCAGAGAGTAAGCTTACCTGGCAACAGCAATATCCCGTGCTTCAGCTGAGAAAAGGCCAGCTATAGATTTTGGAACACCTAGCATTGGCCCACCAATATTCATCACTGCTTTAATATGTTTGGCGCACCAATCGGGTCCACCACCACCACCCAAGGGAGCTGGTGCCTCCACCCACTTCATAAAATGCAAAAAGTAGACAACCCCCATGGAATGTGGAACAATTACTGCCTTCTTGCCACTGGTTGCAACCATCAGTTCTATATTGCTTTTTATCCGGCTCAGGGTCTGGTCACGCACCTATTGAGGTAAATTTGAGCATCACAGTTATAACATTTTAAAATGATTAACAAAACAGCTTTTAATGTGATTTGATCAAATACAAATGCAGATGATACCACATAAGGAGACATTAGTACCTCGGTGTTCTGAAAGGAAAGCCTCCAATCATATGCAGCCATATACATTGTTTTCTCCTCGTATCCTATTCGGGCCAAGTTAGCAATCAAAACTGCCCAGACAAAGTATCCCGGAGCAAAGTAATCTGCAGCAACAAGTCCACTAACTGGCCTGACTCTAATACCAGGAGGATCCATCCCAGTTTCATTATCTAGTGTCATGTGTTCCACCCAGCACAGTGGTCTGCAAAGGACCATACATAAAATTTAAGAAGTGAAAGAGAATGCTAGCAATGGTTACAGAGATTTAATTCTTATGGGGTGAGCTAGAGGTTCCACTGGGTATGTTGTTGTTGTTGGGGTGAGCTAGAGGTTAAGAGGTTGTTTTTCATTTATTATATCCTATCAAAAAAAGGTTATAGGTTAAGAACCATGACTTTCAAGAGGAAAAAAATACAAGAAAAGAAAGCAACTGTGAGATCCTTTCATTCCTAAACAGAAGTCTCTAACTAAATCAGAAAGTCGCACTGCCTAACTGAAAGATGTAATGCACTGTGTAGCTTACAATTTTCTGGAAGGCAAAATTCAACAGTCAAAATTGATTATGGCGGATTCCCCATTAATTTTTTTAAAATTAACAACCTTATTGCTAGATATTAGTAGTTTCTTTGACCAAACAATTTAAGTGAATTCACTGCCACAGATGTTCTATCCCAAAGACAGATGATCGTTTAACAATTTCAGCATCACATCCTTTCCACATGTGAAATTTGTTCATTGCACTTCCTCTGCCTCATTTTGGTGGCCTTATTTGACTAGAATGTATATGAGGAACAAAAATTGAAACGAGGGGACTTCTTTGCTGAAAAGGCGTAACATGGTTTTCTTCTTTTCCTCTTTTTGATAGATGTGTCATATGATGCTCAAAATTTACAATATAGTGATGTATTAGTTTGTATGAGAAACTTTTTCAATCAAGCAAAGGATCATGAAATCAAAACAGATTAAAATGGATTGTCTGTTTATTAATTGAGGTAGATTCTAAGTAATTCTTGAGTATAACTGTCCATGACATATATAAGAAATTGCGGTCAAGTCTATGCTTGTTTTTGCTACGGAAATTAAAATCTCTAGTTTGTTTCTTGGTCAATCTGGAACCAGCAGTCTAACATGATAAGGATCTATAATCTCCCTCTATCACAGCTAAAGAATCTATTTTAGTAGATTTTATGGATGCACATGAGCTGAGGGTCCTTCAAAAACAACCTCTCTATCTCCACGAGGTAGTGGTAAGGTTTGCATACATTCTACCCTCTCCAAAACCAACTTAATCAGATTTCACTGGGTATGTTGTTGTTGTTGTTGTATACTGATATGCAAGACATGTATCCTTTCCTGAGCTTTGTATTAATCATCAACAATAATTACCATATGAACTAACCCCGGAAGGAAGATATACTTAAGTACATCAAATTAAAGAACTGTACTAGTTTGTTAGGTGTAACTTTGACGGAGTTGAAATTGCAAGCAATTGGGCAACATAAAAGTACAAGGTTTCCAATGTCAAGAATGTTTCCTTATTTGGCAATATTTAGCTGAAAGAAGTTATCTAAAGAGATAAGATCAGTGTCTATATCCAGCTGAAACTAAGGTAAATCATGCTTCTTGCAATCAAAACAGTACCTAAGAACCAAAATCTCTGCAAAACTAATAACCTCGAGCAGGAAGAGACACAAGCATTACCTTTTGTACACTTCTCCAAATGTCCCGCCCCAAAGCCGCTTCCGAAATAATCCTTCAGCACACTGATGCCCTTCCCACAGTTCAAGTCCACACGTGACAATTCCAGGAACAAAAACCACCGGATGCTTAGCCTTCAACCCTTCCTTCTGCAACTTAACGCCCGGCGGGTCGGGTAACGGCCCAGTAATCGCCTCCGTCACATATTGCGGGAACGACGCCGGCATAGCATTGTATAAAAACAGCAAAATCCACCACACACAGCATATGCATCCCACAAACCAACAGCAATTATCGATACACGACCATTTCCGCTTCTTTCCCGCCTTTACATCGTTCTTCTTACTCTTCTTATCATCTTCTTCAGCATCAAGCTTTGGCTCCACATCCGATTGAATTTCATTTTCAGGTACTTTTCTTCTCCGTAATAACGACATCCCTTAAAATCTCTTGTTTAGCTTCAATTAACAAATAGTAACGCTTCAACTGATACAATTTACGTATTTTATATATATAGCTTCGTTGACTCTGTGAGAACAGAGACAACCGGAAGCTGCCGCCGGCAACGGCGGAAACGTCGGCGAAAGAGGGAAGATAATGGGATGACTGAATTAAAAAAATCAAAATGAAAAACGTTCGTAAATTAGAGAGGTGATTGGATGGTGCAGAGCAGTGTGGGACCGACAGAGCGAAAACAATTAATTTACGTAACGTGGCGTGAAATATTATACTAACTCCCTATTAATTTATTTGATCTATTTTAATTTAATATTAAGTTAACTTAAAATTTATATTAATTATGTTAAGGAAAAATCAAATTAAAAAATTATTTTAGAAAAAGTATCAATTTTTTTTCAAATTGACTGAAAAATAAAGGAGGGAGCACATTTTATTTTAAAAATAAGCCTGCCACAAAGGACCAAAGGGGCTGCGTCGTGTTCTATATTTCCTAAAATTAATACTACAACTATGTTTTTTGTAGATTTATTTATTAAGGAAAGGGAAAGTAGAATCCATGTCAATATGTTATTACAAATCAGGTGATTAATTTATTTTATTTTTCACTTAATATTTAATATTTTATTAAAATTTTAATTATATTATATTTGAATTTAGTTGAAAGTAATATCGCGAAAGAATCCTAAAATATGTGATTGTAAGGACAGCTCAATAATTCACAATTTTGGGATGTAGATGTGAGTATGGGGAAAAGCAGTCAATTGTCAACAAGTCACTGCTCCGGAACCTTCTAATATTGGACCACTTGATAATGGCAAGTTCCATGGACAAGTGTGTCTCTGTATCTTCATTAACATCAATCTGCAATTTAATTTAATCAATATGTGGAAAAAAAAACAATTCAAATTTGAAGCCTCTCATTAATCATGAAATATTTTTTTTTTAAATTATACATTACGTATTATAATATTTTTTGCTTATTTTACATATGATTTCTTCAATTACAGATGAAAATCATATAAAAAAAATACAGATTTAACTACAAGACTTCATGCTTAAACAGTCATGACAATGAGACAGACAACTGAAGCTTCTAATATAAAAGAATATAGCTTCATTTTATGATTGGAATTGGGTTCTTTAATTAAATAACACAATAAGAACTATCTTAAGTCAATTAATTAAAAAATAATATGTTCAATAAAAAGGAATTACGAGGTAAAAAAATGCACAAGCTAGGAATAATTTTGCAAGTTGATTTTTTTTGTTGTTCATTCACATGTGAATTTGAAAACATTAGGAATAATTTGCAATGTTGAATTATTTTGTTTATTATAGTTGTTTACTTTTGAATTTGAAAAACGAGAAAAAGCAATAAACGTTAGGTGAAACCTTTTTCCATCTTTTCCATATTAAATTATTTGTTTGACATTTTTTTTTAAAAAAAAAAATAATATTGCTCACCCCTTTTCTATTAATTATGGGTTTTGTCAAAAATGCACTTCATCAGAGGTGGTCTTGATATTTTATCCCTCGTAAAAAATGTCTTACAAAAATATCTCATAAGAGGTGTACTTTAAGAGCATTTTTATAAGATTTTTCTTAACAAAAGATCAAGATCACTATATTTAGTGGACATCCTATGAAATTTTTTGATTAATTACAAGGTGACAGGCCCATGCCAGCATGGCCCAATACTATTATATGTTTAATTTTTGAAAAATTATTTAGACAACTATTTTTTAAAAAGATAATTACTGATTTTAATGATTTTTTTTATTTATTATCACTTATAAAAATATTGTGATAAATTTGTACTTGTATTAAAAGTTAATTATGCATATAATATAAATGTATAATGAGTGTTTAAAAATATATTCTACTTATTTGGTAAGAAATTAACAATGTATGTTAAAATATGCGGTAAATGTATTATTCATCAATAAAACTTGTATTATGTATGTTTTATAAATAGTTCTCAGCAGTATACATTTAAAACGGTATTATAAGTGTTAACAGAAAAAAAATATTATTGGAGAGAAAAAATTGATGCATCAAATAGTGTGTTTGATATCGAGGATGTTAATTTTTTCATATTCGATCAATTATTATTTTATAAATATATTTTTAAAAAAATAAATTCTTTATTCTTTTAAAATGCGAAAAATAATGTTCATAATAAGCACATAAAAAATTAGTTACACAACTGACATTCCACATCGATAATGTCTATCCCCATCCTTCAACACTCATTATTTCTCCCCATAAAGGCCCCCATCCCCTTCTCACCATCATCAATACCGATCGTCTGCCTTCCTTCACCTTTCATAATTCTTGTTTTAATTATATATAAATATTTTTAGAATAATAATTTTTATTTGTGTAGTGAATAAAAAAATATTAAGATACTTATTTATTTTTCTAAAAATTATTATTATTTTTAAATATTTTTATATAACCAAACACATCTAAGTGATTTTTAGTCGTATGCTCATAATATTACATACTAAAAATTGAATAAGCTCTCAATTTATGAATGATAAATTATTTATATTTATGAAACCACTACTACATTAGATACTAATAGCACCATTTTATACACATATAAAGTATACAGATTGAGAAAAAATGATGGTACATTTTTAATTGCTATCAATATTCTTAATTGTTTTTTATCGAGAAAAAATATTTGAGGAGTTTAAAGTCTGCGTATATTCCATCCTCCCCAAACTCTATTTGTGAGATTTAACTGAGTATATTATTGTTGTAATGACTAAACATTAACATGTTGAAAATTAACTATACTTTCTAATATATAAAAAAATATTAGGGATACATGTCTTCATGTTTAGATTATTTTGTAATTTAATTATCTGATGTGCAAATTTTATTAATAGTGAAATTAAATTTTGGTGGCATATAATCCAATTAATAGTGAAATTAAATTTTGAGTGTCATGTTCACCCTTTTTTTGTCGAATTTTTTACACAAATATACAACTTTCTCCCATAAATTACACTTTAAAATTTATTTACCAAAATACCAAAAAAAAGCACACTTTTTTTCATTTTTCAACACTATTATATCACACCACACACCACAATAATCACACTCAAAACACTCTCTCCTAAATTTGTAAATAAAGTTGGTATTTTACATGGTATTTTTCAATGAGTTCGGTAGAGCATGTAATTTTATCCCTAAACTTGTATATTTGTGAAAACAACCCTTTTTTGTCCTTCATCTTTTGGCCAATGAGGTTGTTGCAACATGATGGGCAAAGTGTACATGTATTTATTTGAATTTTAGCCTCACATGACTTCTGCCACATATAGCTGAAAATTTGTCTTTAATTATTTTTTGCTTGTTCAATTATTGTAGTTCGATTTTAATTGTTCGTATCTGGAGTGTATGTACATATAGTTACAAGTTATATAAAAACGAGTGAACTTTAGTTAAAAATTATTATGTATTGGCAAAAAATAGTTATAATACAATATTTTTTTGCTGAAGTTTGCTGCACAGCTGCAATATTATATGTAAAAAAAAGTACAAATTAAATAAAATCATAATAGTGTCAAGAGAAATCGTTTTGTGGATTTTTTATTGGGGATTTCACACAAATATACCAAAAGATAATGGTATTTACAAGGCACTAGCAAACTTTTTATAATTACCATTAAAGTAGCAATGTTAATTACAAAAAAAGAAAAGAGAGTATTTTTATATTGATTGGTGTGGTATTAATGTGATATGATTGTGTTAGGAAATGAGAGAAAAAAAGAAAAAAACAATAAAGGAAAGTCCCCCAATCAGTATGCAAACTAATATCCATTGTGTAATGGATAGTCTGCTGTGAAGAATAATCTGAAACACCATGAAACCTGTGAATAATATCCTAGTAATTAATGCATCGTCAGAGCACAATAAATACCATAATGCTGGCGTCGGCCAGCATTTATTGCTGATAGCAAAAGGATGGAGTATATTTTGGTAATTTGGTGGCTAATATGGTAAATAAATTGTAAAGTGTAATTTCTCCCAAAAAGTTGTCTAATTGTGTAATAAATCCTTTTTTATTTGATTGTTAGTTCAATAAATATAAAAGTCAAGGAATTGGCCCAAGAAACAGACACAAGATTTCAGAGCAAAGGAATATTTTGGGCCGAGGCCCACTATTTGAGGAAAAACAGGTATAAGAGAAGAGTTGGGTTAGCCCAAAATGATTTCGGGCTATGATTTTGAATTCATTTTTATTTGGGAAAACTACACAAAACAGATCTAATGTAAAATTATTTATCATTAATGAACTCAATTCAAACTATTTAGAGAAAATTTTAGTAATCCCGTTGTGTAATTAACAAATTTTAATATACTTAACCCTTTGCAAATTTACAAAAAATCCCTTAAAATAGCAGTTATACTGATACACTGTCATAAAGTAGATTCATATGTGTTGATTCATTGTATTCAATTTCGATTACACTTTAAATGGAAGGTAGATTCTAATCCTTAAGAATTAGCTAAACTAAGCATAACCAGATCCCTAACAAAATGGCAACAATACATTTCAAAAATTAAAAAATTTCTAGTTCTTCAAGCTGCAACGAACATGAATTCATACTGTAAACACGAATCATGAGCCAAAATATGTCCTGCAAAGTCACGTGTGTATACAACATCAAACCGCAAGAGATGAGATGGAATTTGTATGACTTCAGTGCAAACTCAAATTTCGAAACATCTTTAATGAAGAACGCGTATTACAAGCGAAAGAGTGTGCGATATTAGCTAGTATAGTTTATCATGTGTTGATCCCATCATGATTTCAGATTCCTGTTGCCTTCAGTACTAATTTTAAAGTATGTTGTAGTACGTGTGAACAGCCACAACAAAAGTTGCAATTCCTTTTGCTTGAAAGAGAAGCTCATGTTTCAGATCCACACTCTTTTTTTCCTTTTATTTTTAGTGCAAGCGTGCAGTTAATCATCTAGGGATCGCCAAACATTACTTTATACTTTAAAGAGAATAAAGAAAAATGCTTTGGAGGTGTATACAACAATCTTACCTCTTTTTCCTTTATTAAACTTCAAACCAAAGCCCCCTCTTTTCTTTCTTAGTCATATATAGTTTGATTCAATACTTTACTCTCTGGTAAAAAAGAAAAAAAAAGAGTTTTTAATATAATCATTTAAAAATATGCTCTATAGTTATAGTTAATTGGGTAATTACACTGTAATTATAATAGCGTTTGTACAATTCATGCAGCATTTGTATATGTTTGTATGATTCGATATACAATTTGTAACGTTTGTGTATTTCGTTATAAAATTCGTGCACAACATTTGTATATCGCGCTATACAATCTGATTCGCGCACATTTTTGTATAATCGCGCACAACGTTTGTGTTTATATGAATCGCGCGAATTATATAAAACTCAATCATTAATTACAACTAGATATTTACCGCGAGCCGTAATTAATTCAAAGTTAACATATATATTTTTATTCGCTTAACTTTTTCTTAAAAAAATAAAAACAGGAAGCTGTGAAAACTGGACTCACATTTATTTTGTGACAGATTGTTGTTGATATCACTAGGACTCCAAGTCAGGGTGTTGTTGGTAACATAACGTTGAGTCATCAAATCTTTTCTACGTGATCAAAGTTTATGTGTGGATTACATAAATTCAGTAACTTTTTTATTGTTCACTAAATATCCACAAATTATATAAATTGTAAATATGGTTATTATCATATATATATTATCAACATTTTTCTTTAGGGGCTTCGCTGAGAAAGACAACATCGAAGAGACGAATTCAAAAGTTAAATTTTATGAATTTGATTTTTAATTAACGTTCGAAGTTTTGCTTATAAATTTAATTTTAATGGTGAAAGTACATACCATAATACCATTAAAGGAAGGAGGTGAACTATTTTACTACTTCTTAGTGTGCCAAGTCAATAAGAGACAAGTAAAGATGGATGGAGAGAGTATAAATATATGAATCAAACTTTATATTTAAAAAACATCATAAAGATATATCATAAAAATATCACACAGTATATTTACTTTTTCTGGATAAGCATATAGAGATATTGATTAGATAATGGTAATTCCTCCTTGTTAGCTATCATAATAGTTGTACGGGAATGATGTTAGGAATTGCTTACAAATAGTGGTCGAATAATCATGATTCGAAGTTTATAGATTCTTATAACGATTTTATTATATTTCTAATATATCTATTAAATTCTCAAGGCCTACATCGTTGCCTATAAAGATATATATATTTTTTCTGTTCATTTTTATTTGTCTTATAAAAATAATAGATTTTGCACTTTTGCTTTTCCACTTTAGTATATCATTGAGATAGCTATAACTTTTTTTTCAATTTTATTTATTACTAACAGACAAATTTTATGACGAAACAACAAAATCTATTGATAATCCTATTTATTTAGCGACGAGTTAATGACAAATTTATGTTACTTATGAGTAAAATAAAGATGAATTAGCGATGAAATTCATAGCTAATTCTATTTTTTTCCCCTAGTAGTGACCCTCAGTACCAATTATGCATTCCAAATCATTTTTCAAGCCTATTAAGATCATACATCAATAGTATGAATATCTCAGACAAAATATACCTTTTATTTTTTACTTCTTAGGAAATATGCAAAATCTATCATAGACAAATGAGAATGAACGAAAGAAATACATGTCACCACCAAATTAAAGAATATGATATAATAGATGAATAATTCTATCATTAATTAAATATTTTTCTTATTTTACGCATCATAAAAACTTAAATTAGTCAAATCAATATATTTCAAACGCGAAGTTGTCTAATTTGATGAGTCGATAGTAGCATTAGTAGAAGGGGACAAATTGTATTGGGATGAGCACTAACGTTGATTGATAAGACAAGTGTAATAATATATAGATTGTATTGGAGGATGACAAAGGGAGTGTCTCTCATGAACTTTAGTTTACATGGATCTACAACGTAGTACAATGTTTTTCTATTTATTGCCATGCATGGAAATAGAATCGAACATGGATTTGACACTTTTTCCATTAATTTGTTGTCATCTCACTTTCATCAATTGTACATTTGGTCATTTCAACATTTAAAGGAATTTAAATTAAAGAATCTTTTGTTTTAGTCTTCTCCTCTTTCATTTCCTCAAGCATATCACTTGGACTTTCAAGATAATCTTTTTAAAAATCATAGTATTTGAATTATGTGAGCTGTTTATTGGTGACTATTATAAATTATAGTTGAAAATAAAATGAATAGATAATTATTCAGGTTGAAACACATATATTTCATTCTTTTTAATAATGTTCAAGTCAATTGTTGTAGTATAATCTTCATCTATTTAATAGTATAACTCTTGACTTGTCTTTTCTAGAATACAACAGTCCAGTAATATTGTATAATTCAAATAGCTCTGAATTAATTGAAAAATATTTGTTACCTTTTAATCTCATCCAACACATCTGTTGAATAGCTTTATTCACTAAAATTTGATCGAAAGAGAAGAAACCTCATACTTGGATTGTTTGCCTATGATCTAAACTTTAGATCGACCTTAAAATTTTCAACTATTTTTCATTGACCAATAGATCACAAGCTAGTGCATAAAATTTATATTTCTAAATATCCAAAGTAAAATAAAATCTTATGTTAATGTGCTTTTGTCCCATTTCCCCTTATTCAAGTTCACCTTCAAATACCATGAACAAGATTCTATGTGGACTTCGAATACTATTTTAAAATTTTGTGCTTTAATATCAAGTTTGTCGGAACCCAAACTTAAAATTTAATTATAACACGACTTATGAGTGACCCGAAGATACTTCATCCAAACCTGCTTGTAGAATTAGGATGTATATAAATTGAATTTTTTAAAACTAGTTTTGTAGGTCAATGTATTTATGAATTGTAAATATATTGTGATACATATTACTCATAAAGATTGACAGCCACGAGTGCAATGATTAATTTAGCATTATGTAAATCATATTTAGACATAAAGTTGGCCACTTTTGGGGTCTCTTTCTCAATCTAACACATATCTTCTATATACAAATAATAATAATAATAATAATAATGATAATGAACGACTAGGAAGTATGCACTTATGCACATCATTAAAAATTCTACCATCTTTCTTTTATCATCATATAATCCTTTTCTAGATCTCATATCTATTACTCATTTTCTTAATCATATTAAATCTTCAAGGTAAATAATCTCAAGTCGATTAAAAAATATTAAACAATTTTTTTTTTAGTAAAATGGATCAGTATTTTCGAGAAAATAATTAACTTTTATGTTAGGTCCTAATAGAGCTCAAATTCTTAAAAAGTAAGGAAAAAAGAAGAAGAAGCCATTTTAGTAAATTTAGATTATTTTAAAATATTTAACATAAAAGAGAAATAAAAATGAGTAGTTTTCACGTATAAACACTCAAAAATTCTTTAATTATGCTTCATAGCTATAGTTGGATAATTATATTTCGTAATTATAGTTATAGCAATATTTGTATAATTCGCGCAGTATTTGTATACGCTTGTATGATTCGCTATATAATTCGCAGTTTTTGTATAGCGTTTGTATAATTCACTATACAATTCACGCACAACATTTGTATATTTGCTATGCAATTGAAAGCGTTTGTCTATTTCGCTATACAATTTGATCCGCGCTAAACTTTTGTATAAACCACGCAAATTATTCAAAACTCAAACTGTAATTACAGCTAGACGTTTGCTGCGAGCTATAATTAATTCAAACTATAATTATGTTAACTAATTAACTGGTATATATTTGCTTATCTGAATAATTTTTCCAATAAAAATTACAGTACTTACTAATCCTTCTTTCTTAAAATCTATTTTTATTGCTCCAATTAATGGGTAGTTGGGATATTTAAGAAGTAATAACTAGAAAAGATAGCTTGGACAAAACTCATAATTAGAATTAAAGATGTTTTTATGAGTGAGTGTGCAACAACCAAGATATAAACGTGATGGAGGAATATTTAAAGATGATTTTAATGCTTATAAAGTTCCCAATTTTTCCATCTAGTAAGGTTTTGATTAATTTCAAAATAAATTAAGCAAACATTATTTAAAAGTTAATTAATTTACAATTAATCATTAATACGTCTTTTAATTCAAATTCAGTTAATAATTTGGGATGAATGCAAAATCGTATAACACTATATAGTATTTCTTTAAACCAAGGTGAAAGATTAAATTAGTGATATTTTGAAATTATCTTGAATGGCGCAGCTTTCTATTTTTTGTATGTGCACTAAATATATTTGCTCTTATGTAATAATTTATAAATCATATAAGAAATATAAATTGCACTAAACAAATAAGTATAATGAGGCGGAAAAAGTATTAAGAGAAAAAATTAATCTTTGATCTTCTTGATAAGGTACTACTCGATACTCAGTCATCCTTACCAGTATTGTAAGATTATCTTGATTGTGCTTTTTCCTTGAGTCTTCTATTTTATTAATTATTTTTTTTTATAATAAGGAAAACTCGCAGTAGCTACTCTTTGAGCGCACAGGATAAATCCTCGTTCTTATATAATAGCTCGCAAATGACATGGGAGAGATAACCCGCACTTGGTACGCCTGGTGCGACGAGCTCAACCCAGAAGACAAATCTCGGTAAGAAATTTCGAACTTGAGACCTTTGTGTCAAGCCCAGACCCGATGCATTATCTGATGTATTAACTCAGTCATTCTTTCAAGTACTATAAGATTATCTTGATTGAGCTTTCTTCTTCTATTTTTCTTAATTAATATTAAAGACAAGGATTATGATATTATCTTTTTTCCTCTTCCTTCCCCCCCTTCAAAATAGAAATTTATTTTAGTGAAATTTCAAAAGGGAGATAGTGTTTGGGGGAAAAAGAAAAAGAAAGATAATGTTGGAGATTAAGGTAACATAATTAAATAGTATGCAGACTGTTATGCCAAAAGGAATGTCTAGCTTAATATGGCACATTGCTTCAACTTTAAGATTCATTTTTTGCTTAATCTATTCACACTCACCATTCTTTTATTAATTATTTATATACAACATTTAAATTATTCATGATAAAATAATAAAAGAAAGTTTAAATCATTTATTTTCTATTTAATTGTGCTGGGATAAATTTATTACAAATAAGACACAACACCAAACTTACGTTATTTCACATTAATATATGAAGTAATTGAGGCATGGTATAAAAAAATCTAATAAACAAAAGGTTTAAATTATGTCCTGTCAATTATAATTTCGTAAATCATAATAATCGAATTAATGTGACCTTACATTTAGTAAAAATTTTAACATATAAGTCTTGGCCCCTTCTTAATATTCGAAAGTAAATATATATTGTTTTGGAATTTTAATTTCTTGATATTGAGTTGTTCTCTTCGAAAATAAATACTCTCCGTGTTCATCTTTATTTGTCTCTTATTGATAGTAAATAATAGAGATAATTTTATCAAATCAAATCACCTTTTGAATATAATAAGTACAATATTTTGAAAAATGTAATAAAAAATAATTATAATTAATGATAAAATAAATTAGAAACTAAATATAAATTATTTCATAATTTTATAAAATAAACAGATATTATTGGAGAAAAAGACTACTCAATAAATTTCTCTGACTTCAATTAAGAGTTGTAACTTGTGGCTGGGGAAAGGCAGATTATGAAGGGCAAGTTGTTGTTTTTTTTTTTCTAAAAAAAATTATTATTATTATTATTATTTTTGAAAAATATTTATACCTAAGAAATGAGTAGCAGGTACACCACTAAAAAAAGGTATGATAAAAAAAAAGTGTAAACAGATAATAGTATTAATTAAAATTAATATATAAAATATCTAATTTTACATCTAAGAGCACAAATTCACATGCTTCAACTTTTATCTACAAGTTCCTTCGTAATAGTCACTATTTTTTAGATGCACATTAAGTAAATTTATTTTTATGCGAGAACTTGCAAATTTATCATATTAGACATATTCACATTGACGAATTCGATTAAAAAAATGTTTGACAGATAAATCAATTCTTAACTTTTCTTATATGACTGCAATTGCACCAACTCAAACGTTCTAATGAATATGAATGATAAGTATTATGTCGCATTATGTTGGTGTAAATTATAATATTGTAATTGAAAAATAAAATTTCTTCAGGCTAAGTCATAAGTATTTTGCTCTTTTTAAAGAGATTCACGCTTAATGCAGTAAAATTTTGCACCGATCCAACAGTAATCTTCTTGATTATCGCTCAAGGATACAATAACCTAATTACAAAGTATAACTCAACAACTCTGGATAAGAGTTGAGTTCAAAACTCCTAAAAAGAAACACTTTCCTTCAAGTAGTAACAAGAATTCTCTTTTTCAACTAATTCAATTTTCTTGTGTATCAAATCAAAGGAATATCATCACTATTTATAGGTGAGGAAGTCTTTCATGTTTGAATAGCAAGATAATGGATAGTCAATAAAGGAAATAAATAGCCTAAAAATTATATAGATCGTAGAATATGATCGAGAAATACAGAATGAAATAAAAAAAAAAATTGAAAGAAAATTTTATGGTTATGGCTGACCATATCCAGCAATTTATCACTAAATATTTAATGGTAATAAAATGGCATCAAATGCCATTAACTTACCAACGTACAAGTGGGAGTAATTCACAAATGAATGCAACAATTATACTAAAACTAATATATCATGAGACGAGGGTCTTCTTGAAACAACTTCTGCATATATTTTATCCTTCTCAAATTTCACTTGTGAAATTTTATTGAGTATGTTATTATTATTTTAAAACTAACATATTATATCATTAGGAGTATATTATACTATTAACTTATTAAATTGACGTACGTATTCCTGATGAGAAAATAAATACGTATTGCCATGTCATCATTGCCAGGTTGGCATTGTGTCCTTGTTGGACCACCTCACCCCCACCCACCCCTTGTTTTCAAGTTTGATGATCATATAAAGCCCAAAGTGGAACAGAACAGAGCATAGAAACACACACACACACAGTGTTCTTCTCTCTCTCTTTCTCTTTCTCTTGTTCAGGCGTGTCATCCAAATTACATTCTCTCATTATGCTCTGTTTTCTCTCTCCCTAAAACCATCATCAGTTATCCATAACTCTTTGTCTCCATTGTCTCTTCTTCTCCTTCATATTATTATTATTATTATTATGTTTGTGTGTATGTGTATGATGATCAATGGCATGAATTCCCCGTTACCATCTCTGTTTTCCATCAGCTTTTGACTCTTCTATAACAGACAATAAAGAGATTCCTTCAATCATTTTTCACCCCACTCCTTCATTTCCCCTGTTTTTTCTTCATCTATAAAAATACTCATATATGGATACATATAACTATCAACGAGAGAGGGAAATTTCTCATTCTTCAAACCCATCTTTCTCTTCTACACTTCTTGACGCAATTTACCGTTCAATTGATCAAGGGGACGACGAAATTGTTCTTTACAAAGAAACAATGCGCAAGAAACAGAGCAATAATATGGAGGATTTTCAAAAAGCTTGTATGATTGAGAAATGGATGGAGCAAAAAGTAAGTGAGAAAGTTGTTGTTAGAAGAAAATCTACAGCTGATTTCCAGAGGAAATCGAGGAATCTGATGAACTCGAGCTCGAGTTCATCAGATTCCAGCTGTGGGGGTGTGTTTTCTTCTTCAGAAACTGAATCATCCACCTATAATAATGTAGTAGTAAATTCATCTGGTTCTTCTTCTTCTTGTTACGGTCTAAGCAGACCTAAACCAATCAGAACCTCCATTTCCGCTCCAAACCCAGAAAAATTCAGCAAAAACCAAGCTAAACAGCTCAAAACTTATGGCGATTTTCGCCATAATCAACTCCATATGGAAAGAGATTTTGTTCCCAAAACCAAAAGTGAAACTGGGTTTGTGAAAACGAAATCAAAAGCTTTGAAGATTTACGGAGATTTAAAGAAAGTGAAGCAGCCAATATCTCCAGGAGGTCGATTAGCAAGTTTCCTGAATTCACTTTTCACTGCTGGAAATACGAAGAAACCCAAAGTTGGTTCTTCAAATTCCGCAAATGCATCGTCCACTTGTTCTTCAGCTTCTTCATTCTCCAGGTCATGTTTAAGCAAAAGCACACCCAAATCCAGCAGCAATGGAACCAAACGCTCTGTTAGATTTTACCCAGTAAGTATCATTGTAGACGAAGATTCTCAGCCATGTGGGCACAAAAATCTGTACGAAGAAAAAATATCCAATTCAGAATCTGTAAGAAACATCAGAAACTCCATTAACGACGAGCTCAAATTCCATTCAATGGAAAAAAATCGTCGAGTAGAGGAAGCCGCTAAGGATTTGCTGAGAAATTATCAGAGAAACTCAAATTCCCAAATCAAGAAAATGGAGATTTTTGATGATGATGATGATGGT
This sequence comes from Solanum rostratum, assembly GCA_029948455.1. Classification (NCBI taxonomy): domain Eukaryota; kingdom Viridiplantae; phylum Streptophyta; class Magnoliopsida; order Solanales; family Solanaceae; genus Solanum; species Solanum rostratum. The sequence goes on from CM057054.1 coordinate 66,360,112, forward strand.
GCAAGTTGTGCAAGTTCAGATTTATTTGAACTTGATAATCTTTCTGCAATTGGAATAGATAGTAATAGGTATCTTGAAGAATTACCAGTTTATGAAACTACTCATCTTGATACTAATCGAGCCATTGCTAATGGTTTAATTTTGTAATAATTGTATTATTACTTATCATATTGTTATAACTAATGTAATTGGTTTGATTGGGGGTTTATTTTACCTTTGAGAGAAATGAAATTTCTCCTCAAAAAATTAATCTTTAATAGCTATGTGAATTTTCGAGCTTCTTGTAGTATTAAGTTGGACATGAACAAAATTTTGATAAAGTGTAATTAAGTTCATCTTAATTTATTTTTTATTTTTAAAAGAAATAACATATTTGTTGTTAAATTCCAAAAATGAAAAAGAGGATTCTTGAGAGATCATGTTCACACGAGAAGAATAAGAGATAAAAGCAATTCTTGAGGATTTCACAAAGGCAGATCCTTGTATTCATCATAGGGAGGAGAGTCTAGGCTTTTTTCTTTCTTTTTAACTTTGATCTCAAATTTAAATAAAACAAAATTATTAAAAATAACTTTTTTTGCCTCACAAAAATAAAAGTAAAGTTACATATATTTTATTTTTTTTTAGACTCTATTTATGAAATTATATCATATTTTTAGTGTTATTCCATTGCTTTTTTTTCTTGGTTATTGTGGGTACTTTTTTTTTCTTAAAGATGGTGCTAGCATATTACTACCATAAATATCCCCTTCGAATTATCAAGTCAAAAAGCTACTGCTACTGAATGCTACTTCTTGTACTTGATATAAATTTATTATCTCCTTTATTCATAGAACTATATTTCCCTGCTAGTAAATGCTACTTTTACTACTACTTGCATTTAGCAAAAAATTAATGTCTAAGAATTATTTGTTATTTTTTTTTATTAAGATATTTGAGACAGAAACAGATGACAATTTAGGCTAATATAGTTATAATTAGAGTAATTTAATAATTTAAAGGATTGATAATTAGAAGAGGAAACACTAACCATGATGGTAATTAATAAAGCAAAGTAAAAAATGTGGATGATGAAAAAGATAATTGAAGGAAGAAAAAGATGATCAAAGGATCAAAGAGGGATTTGCTCATGGTCTCCAAAAGTTTAGGACATAAAATCTATGGTCAGATTTTTGTTGGGTCACCCTTTACCTATTCTCTCTCTTTTTTTTAATTATTTTTATTTTTACTTCTTGATAAATATTCAATACTTATTTGATCTCGAGTAATTTAAATTTGCGTGAAAAGTCTTACTTTTAGTGTCGTTTGGTGGGGAATATATTATTCGGGAATTAATTGTTCGAGGATAAGTTATTTCATATACATATTTGGATAATTTATATCAACACTAAGATATAAATGGTGGGATAACGAATCTCATGACTATTTAATATCTCTAGCCAAATACAGGATAAAATAATTCTATATTTTATCAAGGATTAATTATACGTTATACTTCAAATCAAACGATTCCTTAGAGTAAAAAAATCTTTATAAGTGGTAGTGCTAAGATGGTTATTAAGGGAGTTAAAAATATTAGGAGGTAAACAGACAGAAAAATTAAGAAAATTCAATATCTAATATATGCACAAAAATAATTTTAACATTATATATATAGTTTATCTTGGCTCTGCTCCTGCTTCCAATTAAAGTCATTATAAATGCTCAAAATTAAAACCTTTAATTAATTATGAAAATTTTAGAAATAGAATTAAAATACGGATCAATAGATCGAATTGAATAACTTTGCTCCAAACTTTAAATCAATATTTTGTTGAGTGAAACTAATTATTTCTTTCAGAAATAATTTTTCTATTTCTATGAGGTAGTGATAAGGTCTACGTATAATTTACCCTCCCCCAAACCTCACTTGTAGGATTTCACTGGGTATGTTATTGTTATTTTTTAAAAAAAGAAGAAAATTATTCTACCTGACATATATTTTAAGACTCCATTAAAATGTGTGCTGAAAAGTTCAATTTCAATACTTAATTAAAAATGAAAGAATATTTACCATTCGAGACGTTTTTATGGTCCCATTTCTACCTTGCTTACCACCCACCACCTACTTTGGTAGAAAAATAATATAGTCCAAGAAATTAGTAATTATACTGACAGTTCTGTTTGTTTGTGTACACAAAGGTCAAACAAAAGGGTCTTTATTTTCAAAGGAAACTGTTTTTCTTCTCACCCCAATATAGAATTTTGTTCCTACTGGAACCACACTGATATGATGACCTCCAGTGGAACTCTCAAGAAACTATACAAAAATTATCATATAAAAACTTTATATTATAATTATTAATATTAATAATAATGTGTGGTTGTCCACATATAGAGAATTAGAGATCAAACATTAATAAGTTGAGGTCCCTCATTTTGGAATCCTAAGTTGCTTAATAACTCTACTTTTATATAAATGTGCATTTAGGGTTTGTTTAGTTATTTTTAAGACAAGTTAACAATAATCCATGAATTATATTAGTAATATAAATAATGCATGTAGGAATTATTTTTAAGTAGCTATTTGATATGAATATTACAAATTAGTGGAGTGTATATTGTATTAATTTATAATTTGTATTTATTATTTAATCAAACTAAATAAACTCTTGTTTTAATGTTAAGAATATAAGTTTTATTATTTTAGCATTTTTAATCTATGACTATAATTGTTTTTTTTTTTTAAATTCCCATTATATTTCATATATAAAAATATAGGTAATGTTACACAAATTTCATAGTATTAAGAACTAATTACTTACTATTTCTATTCTTTTTCAAATTACAAAAATCTCATAAAAGGATTTCGGATACATCACTCAACCACCCGATACATTTCGACCTGATATTAGATATATCACTCAACGTCCCGATATATTACTGTTGTTGATATAAGACACACCTGTTTCGATACATTACTTAAGAATGATGTCTCCGAGAATAGGAGAGTAGAGATTTTTTTATATTTTTCTCAAATGATGGAGCATTTTAGAGAATATGATTAAGTAAGTTGTACCTTTCGGTAATTTTTCAAAAATGCCTTTGTTGGACATTTATAAATTTACTACTAATAAAAAGTTTTCACATTTTCTTATTCATACTTTTACTATTGGTTTGATATGATTAGGTTTAGTACATTTATTGCATATCCTAGTACTGTTTAACTTTAATTAATTAATTTATCGCTGTTTAGCGGCCAAATGTACAATTTCTACAGCTAAAGGTATGCCTATTGTGAGCTGTGATACGTACTAAAGCACTTGAAATTCGATAAGAAAACTAGTGAACAGTATATTAAAGCAACTTAACACACGTGATGTCCACGATCAAAAGTTCAAATTAAAGTAATTAGCAACTGTAAGGTTAATTATCTTGTAATTACTATAAAGATATGTGAAATCTCAGAAACAGGAATAGCAAAGACGAATTCAAAATTTTAAATTTATTTAAAAAGATTTTTAAAAAATAATAATTAAGACAATACAATAAATGGGTTAGTATTATCCCTCAATTATTGATGAATTCTAATTTTATCATTATGATATATTTGACTAAGCATTTTAACCTTTGATTGATTGAAATGTGCATATTTGATCCCTTAATTCATGAATGATCATAAATTTCCTGAAGTATGATATATAACATATTCAATATAATTTTACAAGTTATCAGTATAATTTGAAGAAGACGAGGTGTATGCAGGCCTTGCACTTTTCTTTGTATGGTAGAGAAATCATTTTTCGATAGACAGTCAACTCAAGAAAAAATAACTCTGTGTCAGAAAAAAGGTAAGCGCCTTAGATTCCTAAATTTGAGGAGCTTCAATTTTTAGTTTAGTAATAACAGGTTACAGATTTTTTTAGAAAAAAAAATTAAGTAGTATTTATGGTAACGATTATTTATATCATATAAAAAGAAAGAATTATCATAATATGTTTGGCATATCTGAAATATGATTATAAGATCAATTGAAAAGAATTACTGAACGAAATCAATTATATATATTTTTTGAAACAATTCTACATCTTAAAGAGATAAAAAATAAAATTCGTAAAAAAATTTGATTTTTATCGTAGATCACTAATGTGTTTGAGTCGCTGATGCTTAGAATAAGTACACTAGAAGGGAAGTTTAAAATAAAATAGGAGATTAGAGATGAGGACCACTAAATCATAACAGTTTGATACGATAATTAAACTAATATATATTATGCTTAACTTCCACATTAGTATAATAATATAATCATAAAGTGAAGGGAAGCTTGAACTATAGGAAAAGAAAAGCCTATTATCCTACTTATAGGCTTTGAATTGCCTAAATCCTTTATTAGGACCCATTTTTGTTAGTTCACAACCAAAGTTGGATGGCTCTAAAGACTTTTATGTACCATGTTTAATGTAATTAATTATAATAAAGACTTTGAAATTATATATAAAGTACAGATCAATTAATTTTACTAAAAGACAATACTCATTATTAGCTAATGGCTCATTCAATACCTAGCTAGATAGTATTGATGCTAAAATTTTAAGCTATGATTTTTAAAAATTTATACCATATACTTATTTTAATTAATTTCATATATTAATACGTACACAACACTTTTCTTGGTCATGCACGCCTATAAAGTAGACATGTTGCATGCTCAGATTCCTTGTCCCATTTCACATTACACTAAAGCTAAACTAGTTAAACTAAGGCAACATTAAGCGAATATCTGAATTAATTACGGCTCGCAATAAATATTTAACTGTAATAATAGTTTGAGTTTTGTATAATTCGTGCAATTTATATAAACGTTATGTGCGATTATACAAAAGTTGTGCACGAATTAAATTGTACAGGGAAATATACAAACACTGCAGATTGTATAGCGAATTATACAAATGTTGTGTATAAATCGTACAACAAAATATACAAACGCTATACAAAAATTGCAGATTGTATAGCGAATTATACAAATGCTGCTATAACTATAGTTACGAAATGTAATTACTCAAATCATAGCTATGAAGCATAATTAAGGTATTTTTAAGTGGCTCTATGCAAAAATTCCTCTTAAACTAAGCTAGCTTGTGGTAGAAGATAATCCATCTTATTTTTTCAGGTTATTGATTTTATATTTACGAACAATTTTAAGATAAAATATAAGATTGTTTTATTTCGTATTTGGTTGTAAGTATTAATTAACCTCTCCCACTATTCGTACTAATTAAAATTGATAGAATTAGTTATCTGATCACATAGAAGGTGTAATGGATAATCCCATGAAATATTCTTGTCAATCTCATTCCGCATACCAAGTAATCCTACATATGATGACAGTGTTAACATTTAATTACAATGTTAATGCATAAAATTAATTATAAACTAAATAACAATACATTATATGTGTGTTTATTTTTACTAATTCATTTCTTAAAAATGTTTAGTTATTCATTAACCAAGGAGTAGTGGGGAATCAACAATAATCATTAGAACAAAAGGAAACTCCCCTACTCAAGTCAAAAGTTGCTAAAAGAACATTCTCTAAAGTTTATTTAGTTTGGATTTATATATAGAAATGGATTTTGCAAAAGAACAAAATTAACAAAACAATTTAATTTTAATCATAAAGCTTTGTCTATATTTAATTAATTAATTAATTAATAGCGCGTTGAGATAAGATGCTAAACTTTCTTTTAATATATGGTTGGTGAAGTGGGGAAATTAAACTTCAATTAATCATGAGATTAAATAGGTTTCTAGACATGAGACCACTCAGAGTTGACTATTTTGTTTAGTTTTAAACATATAGATAATCATGATCCTAATCGTCTTCATAATGTAAAGTTTGACATACTTACTAGAACTAGCTATTACAAAATTTTATATTAATATTTCCTATTATAGTAGGTTATTTTTTAAGAAAAAAATTCAGTTTACAAATTCTAATTAAAATAAATTATTAGAGGTGTCAAAATGAGTCTATATATATATAATCTGTTCCATTCGTCCATAATTTTATGGGTTGGACTCAAGATAATTTGGATTGCGTCAATCTCAACCCATTCAAGCCATAACCTGTTTTAAAAGAATTTTAAATTGAGCTCAATTTAATCTCCAATTTCAATCCATTTTAAAACTCTTTATTCGCGTTGGTGTAATGTATGTTCCCATATGAAGGTATAATTTACTTCTAGGATTTATCTATTCATTTGTAATTTTCTTGAGTTGAAGTTCAAATTGTGATTATAAAAGATAAATAACAATATGTTACCCAACCTGATTTTTATCCTATTTGAGTGAGTCATGATCCAATCTAATTTTTATTTCAACCATGTTAATATCTCCAATTTCAACCCAACCCAACTCGCCCATTTGACACCCATATGAATTATTATGAGTAGTCACTTTTTTGAAAAAATTACCTAAATACACTTTTTTTTTAATCATGATTTCTAAAATTTCATATCATTTAAAGTTTTTTTAAAAATTCTCTCACTGATATATCTCTATCTCCCTCTCGGATACACCTATTCCTTCTCTGACACATAAATCTTCTTTCGGATATATCTCTCCCCTATATATCCTCATATCCTCTTTGATACATCCCTCTGCTATGCATCTGAATGTTTGGTGGTGTATTTGAAAATCGGGTGATGTATCTAAAATTTCGATAATGTATCCCAAATTTTATAAAAAAATTATGACATATTTGTAATTTAAAAAAGAATAAATAAATAATATAATTAGCTGTTTACCCAAAGAGATTTATGTAAATTCTATCACTTTTTTTAGTTGACTTGACAAACCTTGCCTTCTCTCTATTTAAATTACTATAATAGGCATTTGCAAATTTGAATTCTCTGCACCAATTGTGTAAAACACACACAAACACACAAAATCTGGTCAATTATAAAATAATTATTACTAATTAACTTTCTGTGGTAACCACTGATTTGTGATCAGATAAAAATTATAACTGATCATCAAAATTATAACTGTTATAAAATTAAAAATTACTAATTTAGAATTCACTAGTGCAAATTTAATTGAACTCACATTTGTCTATACTAATATTAAGAATATTTTTTAATATATATCAGTGTATATAACTTAAATTCGACCTGATAGGCTAATAATATAAAGATTTTGTATGGAACTTATACACTCTCGTAGTATTAAAATTTGATAAATTAATCAATTATCTATGTATGATAATTAGGTAGCCACAGAAATCTGGAATAATCTCTACCCCAATCAACAATTAAATGAATGTTTCAAACTCAATCTGAGTTGTTACAATCACAGTATAGTTAGTGTCTTTTTGTGTGCATATCCTAACAAGATCCAACTTGCTTCTTTGAATAATTTGTATTATTATTATATATTATTACTATCATATAAAATTGTGTCTAATTATTATATGTAATATGCTGGACTTGTTACTTACCAACCATGCACATGGAATTTTTTTATATGTGGTTCCTGTTTCTGAATTTATCAAGTGTGTAGGACATATTGATTCAAACTATACTCATAAGAATGACACATAAATGGGAGAAATTAAATGTATTTTTGTTTTTATTAGTAGTAGCAGGGTTTTCATATCTAGTTTATTTTGTTAATGGAGCTTGATTTTTGAGACGAGGGTTTCTCGGAAACAACCTATCTACTTCTATGAGGTTGTGGAGATCCCACTTGTGGGATTTCACTAGGTATGTTGTTGTTGTTGTTATTCGGAGTAGCAGGGTTCTTTCTTTTGTATGTTGCGTATTGTTCTTCATTTCACATTTTTGTTATTCCATTTTTCAAGTTGTTTGGAAATGCTTCATTTAAGTCGAGGAACAATCAGAAACAACCTATTTGTCTGTATGAAGTAGGAGTAAGGTTTGTATATACTCTACCCTCGATCTTCTGACCCCACTTATAGAATTATACGAGATATATTTGAAAAAAGAAAGAAAGAAGAATTGATGAATGTCTTCTTAGCTTCTTCATAAATAAGTTGTTGTTTTAGAAGGGTGCATGGAGGGTCAGGGAGTAAAGTAACTAGCCAGACAAAACTGATCCTTTTGTAAGGCAGTGTTTCATCTCTTCTTGACTTGTTAACATCATGTTATACGTTATTTTTTTTTTCTCAAATTTATGTGATATTTTAATTATTACTTTTTCAAATATTTTGAATTATTAATTATTATGACTTGTAGTGTTGTTGATGTTTCAAATATGTAAATTTTATTTTAAAAGTTTAAAAATTGCAATTTCACAGCTTAGAATAATAGTACCTTCTACTACGTGTCATTTTATGTGACAAATTTCCTTTTATTCGTCTATACAATAAGAATCACACATTTTTATATTTAATGGAGTAAAATTTAACTTGAACTTCTCATTTTATCTTTACTGCCATGATTTCATAGCCACGATAATGTTTATGGCATGGTTTAGAGTGCCAAATCTTTTTAAATTAAAATCATTATTTCTTTTTCAAATTTTATATCTAGTCAAATAATGTTACGTAAATGGAGCGAGAGGCTTAACAAATAAATTTTATATCTAACTTAAGAAAACCTAACGCTCGATAACAATTAATCTTTCTTCACAAAAATTCCAAATATATACTAGTTATATGTGACCTGTTTATGCATGTTAACTAAGTTCCAAAACATAGTTATATTAAGCATGCACTAATTAATTAATTAATTAAAGGCAAGTTTAATTTTTGTTTATATTCTAGTAATCAGTATGTCTTTTGAAATAAATCTAGATGGATTTCATAAAAACATTTTTAAGTTTCAAATAAAGTTTGACGGGATAATCTTAATTGCTTAGATAATTAGCTATCTAAATTTTTATTTTATTAATGAGGATTCAGTTCCCGTCTCATAATCCTCTCCTCTATTTTCTTTTCCCGTGACCCCAATTTTTATATATTAAAAAAAAACATAGAGCTTGACGTAAAACAAAAAAATTTGCTGTCTTTGTGAGTTATGCAAGTTGCATTAATTTGCTAAACGAAAAGAAATTCAAACCAAGATTTACTTGTATTAAGATAAATTTAAATAAAATAAATCAAATAATAAGTTATAATAATGTGTGTACATATATATTTTTGAATTTTAATTGATTTCTTTTAAATCCAATATTCTAGTTGTCATTTTGGTGAACTTAATTTCATTATACCAAATCAACCATCGAATAACAATAATATTTATGTAAAATTTAACGATTAATCAGATAATAATTTGGACTTACCGTATTTGAGTTAGATCTTTCAAAAACAGCCTCCTCTATAAGTTAAGAATTAAGTCTGCTTATATTTTAATTTTCTTCGTAATTTTTTTATTAAATATATTATTATTATTATTAATTTAATATACATATATAAAAAAAGGTGGGGGATAGTGAAGAAATAATTTGGGGTGGGGTGGGGCCCATGAGTTGATCTGGTAAATCTGTAAAACAATATAAATCGGGTCCGGGCCCAAAAATCGCACGTGATGGGCTGGCCTGCTTCTACAGAAGCCTTTTGTCGCGCATGCACACGTGCGTTCCTTCCTCGCGCATCCCCATTATTATTCTATGCCAATTGCAATGGGTCAGTAAGTCGAAAAAGAGACGATTATACAAGACATGATATACTCGTAATTTTCTCAAGAATCTTACCGGGAAGGAAATGACGATGCTAGCAAGTAATCAAATTCTTTTTTATTGTTATCCTATCATTTTTATTGTTATTTTTTTTTTATCTTCACACGATAAAAATAAGATTGTGTACACATTATTCTTCGTAAATTTTTCTAATTGAATTTTGTATTAAATATAACCTTGAGATTTCAATTGTAACACATATAAAATTATTTTAAAATATATAAATATGATTTACATAATGATCTCTTAATATGAGACTAATTTGTTGAGTCAAGTTGCAAAATGGGCTTTAAAAAAGTAGAGTAAAAGAAAAGCAAATAGTAGAAGTAGTAAATAAAGATGTGTAAATAGTATATATAGAATGGAAAAGAAGAAGAGAGAGAGTGCAATGCAGCTTTGTTTAAAGTTAAAGAGAGGATAGGAATAAAGAAAAAGTAGTAAAACAATATTTTTCAAAGTAATACTCTTTTGTTTTGAAGATCCCAATGTTATATATATTCTCCATCAATTTTCACTATTCTTGCAGCTTTTTGTTTTCTTTGGCTTTTCTTGGGAAAGAGTAGAGTAATCCCTTTTTCCTTTTTAATTTTTGAATTTTGCTCCACCCGATTATTTCGGACTCGTGCCGAGTAGAGTCTCATTCAGAGAGAAAACACTTTCTATCAAGAATTTTTTCATACTTAGGACTCGAACTCAAGATCTTTGGTTAAGGGGGGAGTAACCTCCATTCACTGTTTTATTACCTTTGAATTGACACAATGATTAAGATAAAAAGGAATACTTTTGAAGCTTGTGATCTGAAATCATTCTTAGATATTTATGTGACTGAGAATCATTTCATTAAGAGTAAAGAAGAAATTTTGAAGTTAAATTATTTTCAATTGGCGCAAAGTGACATTCTTTTTAGGACTGACAAAAAAAAGAATTTCATATAAAATGAGACGAAAGGGGTATATATTTGAATTATTTTGGATTGTTTTTCTGTAAGTCGAGAGTCAATAAAAAATAATCTCTTCACTTTAAAAATAATATCTACGTGCACTTTAATTTCAAACTCTATTTTATAGGACTAGAATATATTGATGTTATTATTGTTCGTGAGTTTAAATTTCTTTTAACATTACCCTCCTTCACGTGTAATTTGATTAATTTTAGGGTTTAGTAGAGAGATTATAACGGATTAATATGGATTCCTTGAAATAAAGGGAGATAGATTAGACTCAACAAACAAATAATTGAGGGACCTAGAGCAATATTATTTACTTTATTTGTCTCAAAATAAATTTTATTTTAGTAAATTCAAAATAAATGTCAATTTTTACAAATTTAAGACATAATTTAGTAATTATTTTTCAACTGCCATTACGTAAAAGAATTATTTTTTTACTAATGCTCAATTCTTAAAAGTATCCTAATAAACAGGGAAAAGTAATTAAAGATTAATTTTTATTTCTCTTTAATTTACCCGATATATAGTTGAACCTAACTTATTTGAAATTGAAAAATAGTTATTGCAATTGGTCCACATTTTCAGTCATGCACGACTATTCGTTATTGGTAAATAAGGATAAATTTTGATTGATATTTTAAGATATTTTTGTAATTATATTGATATTAAAAAAAATATTCGAAGTACTTTTCAAATAGTTTTTAAATATGAAACATTTTATTTAAATGGTAGATCATAATCAGCACTAATAGATATAGCTGTAAAATTAATGTTGAAGGACACTAGTAAATCAAAACCTAATTTACTGTTAGGGATACCAAATTAAATTAATTTTCATGACAAAGGTCTTGTTGGATAATTATTACTTTTTCCGCTTTAATTTATTTGCATTATTACTCTTTTTTTCTTTCGTCATTTTATTTGTATGACATATTTAAGATCATGAAATTAAAAAATATTTTAATATATTTTGCGTATTTTTAATTTAAGATTAAAAGATTCAAAATTTTACTATATTTTTTCAATTTTTGTGCCAAATTCAAATCGGACAAATAAATTGAAATCACAGTATTGTAGTCAAAGTTCTAATAAAAATGGCAGCAGAGTTTTGAATACAGATATTGAAGAGTTGCATCAGTTAGGTTTAATGATGGCAACAGTTGAATTTTAATACATAGCACAGAATCATTGACAAAAATAATCCAAAGAGAACAGATTCGACGGAACTTAATAGTTTTGGTTTAAATATTATATTTATAGTAAAATTTTTACATAACCTGTATATACAAGTTATTTATGAAGAATTTAATCGTTATTCTACTTTAGATTCTAAAAAGTTAAAATTCTGAATCCGTCTCTGGACCGACTCTTAATTGGTGTTTTTCTGTTGTCTGCTTGTCTACTATAAGTCTGTTAATAGTCTCTTCAGTCACAATCTAAATTGCTGCTACTGTCTAGTGTTTTTCATTATTTAATTTGAGAAAGCAACCATAGTTGCTTTATAAGAATCACACGTCTGATTTAAGAAATTGACAAGAGAGAAATATGCATTTAATTCATAATATGACTAATTGAGTGGGGGGTGGAGGTGGGGGTGGGGGGATATGAATAATAAGTCAAAAAAATTCTCTATCATTGATTTTATTGACATTTTTAAAGGAAATTAAAATTTTAGCGTAACTGAAAAACGTTGTTGTCATGATTAGAAGTTGTGGTTTGAGTTGTAGGAATAGTCTATATCCTCGCAGAAATGTAAGGCGAGAATACGAATAATATCTTATGTGTCGGTCGAGAAACATGTTTTTTAAAGTGATGAGTGCCAATGATATTTTACGTGACTCTCACATCAGAATAAAAAATAAATATGAATTACTATTCGTAATACACAACAAAAGTTAATTATATGGTATGCGCACTTTTGAATTTGATCATTGTGGAAACAAATAGTATTAGGCCAAAATGGATAGTCGATAAGACGGACTCAACAGTTTTGGCTCAAACTTTATATCTGCAATAACAAATTCACTTAATTCATTATATACATAAATTATCTTTATGTAATATGAAATCTAGTATTTTTTTATTTTATAATTCAAAATTCATAAATTTAAAATTTCGAATTTTCTTGCCAATAATTTTAAATCCTTGCGGTGCTAATTCTATTGTTTGTTTGTCTAGTGTTACTGTTGCTCAAGTCATAGTCTAATATGTCAACTGTTTCTAATTGAGAAGACAACCAAAAATTGTCAACAATAACACGTTTGGTTTAAGAAAATTGACAAGAAAGAGATGCATTTAATTCATAAATTAATTTGACTGACTAACATTGCATGTTTGGTATCAACAATTGTCCATCTCAACTAATATATTTTTCTTGCTACAAACAATTTTTTTACTTTCATTGAGATCGAAAAAGATTGAATACTCACCATTCATATTATATTGTCTACATTTATATTAGCGGTTGGGTTAGAGTTGCGATGAATGCGTTAGTATGGTGATCTCCTTATATGATTTGGAACGTGGTCGTATTTAACTTCCTTTTACTAATTAAAAGACATTTTTATTATTTATTTTGTATTTAACTTTATTGTAATAATGAGATAAGGTTTCTCAGAGAACAGAATAATATCGACTGTCCCACTATTGCCCATGCAATTTAGGGTTTAGAATCACATTGACCAGTGTATATATATCCCCATCTATATTATGATGACTAGTTTGATTTTATTTTATTTATTTCTAGTGATTCATGGTAACGTACGACCGTAGTAATTAAATATTGCTATACGAAAAAATAAATATTCAATAATATTTATTCATTATATAAAATTAAGAGATAATTCTATATTTATTATTATATTTTTTAATATATTATATTTATCCTATGTCAAGTAAATAATAAGACGACTTTTGTCAGACGGAAAGAGTATTAAATATGAATAGTAATTGTAATTTTTTAGGAACCCGACATGTTTTAGAAATGACTTCCACTAAAAAAAAAAAAAAAAAAAAAAAAAAAAAAAAAAAGAAAAAAAAAAGAAATGACTTCCACTAACTTTGATCTGATTCTGATGGGACAATAATTCTCTGTCAAATTTTCTTTGGAAAGAAAAAAAAGGCGTACACATTTAAACTTGATCGGCCAAATAATTATTTTAACTTTGCAAAATCGTTTGGCGAGAAGGATAACATCAAATAATTTTGAAATTAAATTGTAGTGTTACTTAACAAGTTTGGAATAACTTATCTCGAGATTAATAACTAGTATTTGGATAAATTATTTTTTCCCTTAGGTGGTATAATAATCCTAGGATAACTTATCCTCAGGATAAAATAAGTAAATGACAAATATATCCTCGTAAACTCTTTTGGTACATCACTTTTCACATTCAGAGAGATTTGTTTGTAAATAAATAATTTATTCTTAAAATTTATATAATGCATATTATTTTGAACGCAACAAATCAAATACTCAATAAAAAATAATCTCATTTCAACTTATTTCATCATAACTCATGTTTAAACTAAACGACTCCTGAAAGTACATATTTAGACATTTTAACTTAGCAAATAAAAACTTCAAGCCCATCCCACTGTCTCGACAACCAATGCTGATGTGGCATGATGTACATAAATCTTTAACATGTTTAAATAGTAATTACGTAGAGTTGAGGTGTTCAACTGATACAATAAATGCAGATTAATGTGTCTAAATGTGCATATTTAAATAATTAGAATGTATAATTATATATTAGAGACAGTTAATATGTGTATATATATGTACTCTTTCATCCATCTTTACTAGTCCACTATATTATTTTGAAATGTTCAACAATACTTGTCCAGTTTATGAAATCAAGAGATAATTTTACTATCAGTTCCTAATTTACTCTTTCTCATTAATTATAGTCATTTCCCTATTAGAATTTTTAAAACATTGTATTTATTATATTCAAAAGGTAATTTGATAAAATTATCCTGTCATTTATTATTTTTAATCCCCAAATCAAGTTAATAAGGGACAAATAAAAATGGACGGGGGAGGCATCCTCCAAAAATCTAGTAATTACAAAAGAAACCATGAAAGTCATTTATTAATACTAAATTTTGTGGCCAACTTTTGAATTAAAAACTCTTAACTCCAGCATTTACTTTTACCTAAAAGTTGGACCCCTCTAACTTTCAAACAATTATTGTGTGAACTTGTTCCCACCTAACTAAAGTACTCTTGCTTGTCTAGTCTAGTACCACACACTACTAATTAAGACATTAAGACGCAATATGCCTGCAGGAATTAAAACAAAAGAAGCTAATTTTAACACTTTACAATTGTTTCTGGTTGGAGGGGTTGAGGAAAATAATTGATGCAACATTTGAAGTGCTAGACAAGAAAATATAGCCACGGCATGCATGATTTTAAAATGTTGGAAAAGATTATTTAATTCTTGTTAGTCTCCGAGGGACATCGAAGACTTGGAACTACATGAAGACTTGGAACTACATCGATAGACAAATCATTTTCCTTCCTCACTACTATCCTGAGAGAAGTATCTTATTTTCCTGAGTTACTTAACACATGCATGACAATTTTTCATAGAATGTTTTGACATGCTATTTTTGTATGTTTCTTTACTTTTGTTTTTTTCCCGCATTTCTTGAGTCGATTGTCTACTGGAAATCCTCTCAGATAAGACTTGCGTACATAATATCATATTCAAATCCAACTTACGACCATTGGTAGTGTAGGAAAGTGAAACCCTACACTAAAATGTGAAAGGGAAAGTCATGCACTAAGAAATAGGGATGGAGACTAGACAAGAATTATTGGACGTTAACCACTTCCTCAGCAATCTAAAGTTGATCCATTCCCCACATATATACCAATGATATTATTATAAAGAATTACCTGACATGCACAAAAGTGTAATTGCTGAAAAAGAAGAAATATCCATTGTTTACTGTTTTCTTACACTAAATTTTAGGCATGAGTTTGGTTTAGGCCCCTTTCTTGGACATGCCACACTTGCCTATGCATTAGGCTACTGTGTACTACAAGTGCGGTTCACTGTCTTCGTCAAATTTTAAAGATAAACTCTACAAACTGCAACGACTAATATCACACCAAGGATCCATCGGAAACTGTTTTCTACTTTCACAAAGTAGGAATCAGACTGAGCACACACCATTCATCTTATAGCCTCACTTATAAAATTGCACTAAATATGTTGTGATTACAAAGAGTACAATTCACATTATATCAACCATATAAAACATGAATATAAAGTAATTGAACAAATATTACTCCACTAGAAAATATATAAAAGTATATCGACATCATGTGTAAAACATTTCATAGTGTATTTCCTAACTAGATATAAACACCGAACTATAGGTCAGGATTAAATGAATGAGTTGGCTTGATTGCCCTTTCTCTCCAAGCAAGCAAAATGACCTTATTCGACGAGGGATACCCAT
The DNA here is from genome assembly GCA_029948455.1 of Solanum rostratum. Taxonomy (NCBI): domain Eukaryota; kingdom Viridiplantae; phylum Streptophyta; class Magnoliopsida; order Solanales; family Solanaceae; genus Solanum; species Solanum rostratum. The sequence continues at coordinate 66,376,217 of CM057054.1, forward strand.
TTCAAGCTGGGATAATTATATGAAATGATCATTCGGTCATTTTAATTATAAAAAGAAAAGATCACTCGCTGCATAATCATGTATACTCAATATGTATTTCATGTATAATTAAACTATATTTAGTTTTTGAGTATATCATAATAGATATTCAGTGTATAACACATGTGTATGAAACCACAATGAAGATTACAGTCTCACGCTACTTGTGGCTCAGACTTGACTGTTGAATTATAAAAAAACCAATTTTAAGAAATCCAATGAAAAGAAATAATTATCTAATTACTTCTTCAATGATGAACAAACTTGCAGTTACTCAATTAGACTGCAGATAACATGAAGCTATGAATCCAGCTATTATCGCCTACACACTTGAAGGATCTGATACCATAACTTTTTATCGGACATTCACAAATTAAATGAATCGCAGTAAATATTATCTGGAGAAAAAAAGCATGTCCCCAGATGTCATACTTACTGGAGAGTGCAACATGATCAAATATAGAATACAACACTGAAATCTTCTAAGCCTCTTCTGATAAAAAGGTTTAACTTCATTGAGGAAACTTCTAGCTATTCTCATTGTATAGCTTGTTCGTGAATGGTAATACCTGGCACATCAACAATTGGCATGTGCATCCTTCCAGATCGGCATATAGAACTAACAGCTCCACTGTCTGGGTTAATCAAGTCTTCAATGGAGCCTTCTTTTCACGGTCAGATATACGAGAAGGAGCATTAGAATGTGATTTGAACCGGCCTCTACCTCCATCTTCCTTCTCCTGTATAACATAAAATGTTTGTGAGTATCACAGACATCAACTTTCTCTGGAGCACCTAATTTGATGACATTGGCACCAAGTTATACTTCTATGCGCAGCTTAAACGTAGCTGTCCTAACTTCCGCATCCTAGGTGCTTTAGTCACAAAGACCACTCATAATTTTGTGACACATATTCTTATTTAATTGGACTAAAAGAAGATAATGACATTGCATGTTGCCTGATGAAATGTCAAATCATCATATGATCGTGAAGCTTATACACCTGTGAATACGATGGCCGGAAGAAATAGCTCAAGATGCCAGAACTGATGACACTGTTGATGGAGGGAAAATGTGAAAAGCACAAGCAGATATCATTTACCTTTTTCTTAACAATCTGAACCACGTCTTCATCCTCAAGTATATGCGCAAGGCCGCAATGCTGGGGGTAGTGCCTTGCACTAGTACCCCACACCAACACATACTTCACATCCTTAATAAGACTCCGATGTATGTGATTACAGAAATCTTCTACTGTACAGCCACCTCTATCCTAAAATCATTAACAACAAAGAAGATGCATCGATCAACACAATTTGAGAAAAATTATCAGCAGCAAATTAATTTTTTTCCCTCTGTGGGGGTTTCTCAAAATACTATCTTAACAGAAGACCATATCCACTAATCAATGATCAGAGACTGAAATTTCTAGAGCAACCAAGCATGGCAAGAGAGAAAATCTTCAAGCATGATGTGCAACATAACATACAGCAGAAAGGACCACAGGATCTGTGAAGTCTGGTTGCTGGCCTTGAGGCTTTGTATAAACTCTGACAAGACCCATCTCGTCCCACATTTTTGCAAGCAATCTGTCCAGATTCAGCTGTATCATAAAAATAAACAACATTAACTATATAGACAAGGCGGAAAACTTCTGAAGAGCATGTCAGTATCTAGAGATCGTTTGTCCAAATTCAAAAGCAAAAGTAGTGAGCCCTTATTCCAAAGTTATGTCCAAATTCCGCAAAGGAAAACAAAGTAAAATATTTTTCTGTACCATCATCAAGATCAAAAACCAACTTGAAAGTATCTTGGTGACCCTGGGAATATAAGAGTGTTCTTATTATTTGCCGAAGGATAAAGTATAGGTAAGAGAGATGTCTCATTGTCAAACCTAGTCTTGGAAATTCTACAGAGCTACATAAAAGAAAAGACTTCATGTACCATCATGGGCTGAAATTAACTTTCCAATAGGATGCGCATCCACTATACTCAAATATGTTATTTGATCTCGGTCCAAATCTATACGTTTGCAAATGTAAAACACCAATGAATTATAATAATATTAGCACCTTGCCACAAACTTAGATAGATGTGTTATATGGGTCAACAAAACGTGCTATAGTTCATGTCATCAGCAGTCAATGTAATTCACGAATTTTGAAATACCTTCATGTTGCAGCTGATGACAACGGAGTTTGGCTGTCGGGCTAATCTGTCTACATCATCAATCCCAACAACATCTATCTTGTTGTAGACATATATGCACTTCATGTATTTACGATTGCCCTCAATAACATCAATTAGGTCATCCACTGTAGCATCTTCACGAAATAACACCTAAAAAGTTGAACAAAAAGACCATAAGGGAGGGAAATAAAGCAGAAGAAAAAATTCAAACTGGAGTTTTTCAATGATAAAATCACCACGTTATTCTACAATACCTCAGCATTGTGGATCTTGTATTCATGCAAAATTTGATAGCATAGCTTCTCATCCACATGCGTCAGATGCAAAGTGCTATTGAAAGAAATTCCACCAGTCTTTTTTTTTTTGAAGTATATCTGCAACCATTGCACAATTTAAGCTCAGCTTCGACATTCAATCTTGTCTACTGGAAGATACGCAATCAATGATGGCATGGATTTTAAAGTAACACTTTAAAGACCGCGAAAAGCTCTTTCCAGACAAGAAGATTGTGAGGAAGAACATTTCAACCTAACAACTCAAGGAGAGGAAGGATCCTAGATCTATTAAAGTGTACCCTGCTATAAGATCATGCAGTAATAATGTGGCAGGCTAGTTGTGTGAATGATCAAATTAATTATTGAGAAGATCTACCAGACACATGTGGAACTCTTTGGAAACTGAAAAACAGATAGAGAAAAGGAGGCAAAAGAATATATTATATGTTAGCAGAACTAGGACACAGAACTGCAATATGAATAACACAGCATAATGGATCACCTGAGGAGGTCGCTTGTTTAATCGCAGGCCCACAGCTTCCAGCTCCTTTGTCAATATTTGTCGATGGCCTTCACTCTGATGTTGTATATTTATTTAAGAATCAAGTGAATCAAGGAAAAAAAGAAAGCATAAGCTAACAGAAAGTCTGGACAGAGGGATGACTTGATTCTAAACTTGGTTTAACATATAATGAAGCAGTGATACTGTCCGAGATTAATGCTGGAAATGAGAACAGATGCCTAAATGAACTCTTCTTTTATCATGTTCCAGTTTTTGTGGTTTTGGATTTTGGTACCATGTGTGCCTTCTTTTTCTGTTTCTACTCTTTACCACTGAGATCAAAGACCAATATGTACTATGTTTTTTGTGTCATGTACTATTACGTTGTTTGTGATTTTTCCTGTACTGGCGTGCATAATTTTTTAATAGGTGAGAGCAGTATAGAAGGATTATTCCCAGGTGTTAACCATTTGAGAAATAGACTCACTTCATTTCTTTTAATTATTAGGTTCTCTTTTATGACATTTTCACCTACGATTCTGGCCGTGCCAACTCAATTCAAGCTTGACTTTGCTATAAGGATTGAAGCGGACTCAGAACAGCTTAAATTAGTACAGCCTAAGCTTGGGCAGAGCATAGGTGCAATTGTGACAAAATGAATATGACCACAAGAGTATAAAAATAAACCCCAACAGGCACAGTTATCATAAATGAATAATCATCACTTACTTTTGAAGCATCAAGAACCATTAATACAATGTCCGCTGACTTAGAAACAGCTATGACCTGTTCAAGATGACTATTGTTCAGAGATTGTTGTCGCAATCAATAGCTACAACAACTATACAAGTTAAAAACATTGTTTGTCAAATTGCTAAAGCCATCTACATTTACCTGCCTACCACGTCCCTTGCCTTCAGATGCACCTTCAATGATTCCCGGAAGATCAAGTAATTGAATTTTAGTATCATTGTAATGGATAATACCAGGGATGCAAGTTAGTGTTGTGAACTCATATGATGCAGCTTCAGAATGTGTTCCTGTCAACATTGTAAGGAGTGTAGATTTTCCCACACTATCAAAAGAAAAACCAAAGAAGGTTAATTGCTTATCTAGACAAGCTTTTAAATTGCCAAAAGTGCTTATTTTTCAAAAAAATAAAATAACGTAAAGAATACTCATTTCAGATAATGAAGATGTTTGACCATGCTTCTTCACCTTAAAATAAAGAACGCTTATTTTGCATGCTTTCAAAATCTCCCTTTTTTTAATGACAAAACATGTAGGTGTTTTCCAGCTCAAACGGCGGGGATTTTACATTTACTTGCAATGCCCGTTGTTAGTCTTTAATTAGAAGTAGAAGTAGAGGGCACCGTTCGCCCCGCACTTTTAATGAGACTAATGGGGTGTTTGGATTGACTTTTTTTAAGTGGCTTATAGTTACAACCAAAAGCCATAAGTTGGGCGTAGAGGGCGCCGTTAGCTCCAAACTTTAAATGAGACTAAAGGGGTGCTTGGATAGGCTTTTTTTAAGTGGCTTATAAATTCAGGTTCCCAACTTATGGCTTTTGGCTTCTTTTTTTGTACTTTTTCTGCTTCAGGGAAGTGCTTAAAAGCACTTTTTTGTATTACCTTAACACTTTCAAAATTTAAACAGTGCTTAAAAATCAAAAGACAAAAATATAGGCCAATCCAAGCACCCACTAACTGAATTTGCAAGCTCACTCAACCTATTTTTATTTAAAAATCTCATGTGGATGAATCAGAATCTTGAGAAGAACAATTGGGGATCCGTAGTTGTGATGCATTGTTGTAGGATCTTGATCCAAAGGTTCTTTCTTGATTTAGCTACAAGGATGGGACAGTATGGAAAGACAAAATGTGGAACCTAATAGAAATGTAGATAATGTTAATAAGTTATGTGACATGACTTCTTTGTGTGGTTCTTAAAGTTTAGGACAAGACATGACTTGATAACAAACACCAGCACATATCAGTGTGGTGGTCCAACACAAAGCGCTGTGTAAGGTGAGGTAGAATACCAAACCTTTTTCTCTCAAGCATACCCATTACCAGAAACAATATGTCACTTTGGGACACATGCACATAGCCAAACTGACCGCATTTAAAATATCACTAAAATCACCAAGATTCTAATTATGTTCTCCCATGCCAAATCTCATGTCAAAGGGCATCAGCATCTTAAGTGACTAACGATTCATTTATCAAGACCAAGGATGGAAATAAAGATTATAAGAAGTGATCATAAGCAATTAATGATTCAATTACATAATATATCCAGTACGAGTATATCAAATGCATTGGAAATTGTTTTACCGGACAACAAACTTATATGATTGACCAAAAAACACGAAGGGAAATGACAAACCTTGGAAATCCTATTAGAGCCACACGTCCATGGCCAAATTTCGTAACTTCAAAACCTTCTCCAGCACCACTAGAACCCTGTTTCACGGACATAATCAGGAAGCTATTGCTTGATCTATCAGAAAAAGACAAGAACACAAGAAAAGCTGGTCACCAGTATTAAAGAATTAGTACAGTGCAACTATCTTTTGTTGATATGGTAATATACGCCACAATTATATCATGGGAACTCCATGAGACTACGATAACAGGAAATTGATCCCTCCAAATTAACAGTTCAAATAACAAAGACATACTTTGGGGGGCTCCAACAATTGTGTCCTCAGCTTTGCTAACTTAGCCTTCAGCTGACCCAAATGATATTCTGCATCAGACAGTTGAAGTCGATTACTAAGCTTTCAAATAAAGGGAGAAGTTAAATAAGCAGAGAGTTGTTCACGAAAGATCCTCAATCACAATGGAATTAAGAGCACAAAAGTGGATCTCCAAGGGACTCCAAGAAATGTAACAAATAATTTTCTTTTGAAAAAAAAATATCTACACAATCATGTCACTTCGGAGGCAACAACAGGTGCTTCTCGGTACAAATTCATAACCTTAAAGAGATAGAAAGCAAACTTCTATAGTAGGTAAATATATACTTGTGATGCACCTAACGGAGAGCAGGCTGATGAGGACGGGCCAAGCAGGACTGGCAGGCTTCTAGGTTGGCATACTTCGTAAGATAAGGTGCACATTACACCTTGGGTGAATCCCACAGAGAGAAAAGTGAAGAGTTTCATAAAGCATAACTCAAACTCATATGGTACGCACACTTTTGGGGCTCGATGTGGCGTAGCCCAAAAAGATACATTTGTGCCGACTTAGGCCCACAGCGGACAAGAAGTGCCATGGGCTTGGATCATGACAATTCTGACTAATGTAAGCAAATCTTTACATTGTCCTAGCATATAGCTTAAGATCTTTTTTCTATGTATAAGACCAAAAAGTAACAAATAGTTGTATCACAAACAGATATAATCTTGCACTAAATGGCAAAGGGTGCTCTTCTTTTGACAATATTCCTGCTTTGAAATCTTGAATCTGAATTTTGAATATCCAATGGTGCCCCAAAGAAGAAGATGGGGTCCTTTGTAGGACTAAAACCCTATATTGCAATCTACCAATGTTGATCAGACCCTTCACAGGCTTTCTGAGTGTGTATGTTGATTAATGTGCACTGGGACTGAGAGGCAATGAGGATTCATTGAAGCTGATGCCAAATGGGGCTTTAGTAACAGTAATACCAGTTCTTGTCTGAGTTATAGCTTAAACTCAAAGTGAAATTAACATGCTAAATCAGTTGTATAAGGCACAACCTATAGGTAGGCATAAACGCTTTAGTGATGTAACTATGGAAGTTACCAGTTGCTTTATTTTTCTGGGTACGAGCCATCTCAGCTTCAATTTCTTTGATCCTCTCTATGATCCCCATGGTTCTCTAGTTTATCTGCAGAAAACATGTCGAAGAGAAAAGATGAAGTTCAGTCCAACAAATAGTCCCCTGACAAAAGAGATGCTCAAAAAAGTGCACGCAACCAAACAACTATTTATTCAAGAAAGAAAATTCTTGGAAAAGGACCCACAAGCGGAACAAGTGAGAGGCACCGGGACCAAGTTAGATATCAAATATTTTGAAAATAACCCGAGGTCATGAGTATCACATGAATAAGGTATTTAAGAAATGGAACTAACACAGAAAATGCTATTAAAAATGGTTTTCTGTGCTATAAAGAGTTATAATTATAAGTTGGAAAAGTTCAAAAAGATCCCAAGGACATGGGTTGGGAATTAAATAGGACTCTCTATGTTCTAAATTCCATCTAAAATCACCAAATAGAAAATGTTTGAAACGACTAGTGAGAGCATAGTGGATAAACATATCATACAAATGGATACACGAAATCAAACAACAGGTAATAGTAAAATCAAGATGTAAGGCTACTCTAGACTCTAGTACATACAAATTGGAAAAACTGGGGGCAAGTAAAAGCAGGAAACAAAATCAGCCAATATGCAACAGAAAAAGAAAAGAAAAGAAATCAGGTGTGCGATTAATTTCATGATACTCAAACGTGTGGAGTTATTAGAGATGTTATGACTATCAAATAATCTAGCATACATAACCTACGGGCTACCGATTGGATTTGATCTTCCTTTCTTTTTTCAATAGATTCGACTTAGCTAGAGAAGTCAATTCAGAATACGAGACATCATGCTTTAGTCAATGCGTGATTCAGCAGAATATTTATTTAGCAAAGAGAATTATGCATAAATTAAACAGCTTTATGAACTTAAACAGCTCTTACTTTCAACAATGCAGCTCAATCGAGATTCCGGCGGCCAGCCACTGGATTCTGCTTCGCCGCCGATACAGTGAGCTGGAAGCAAAAGTAGATAACAAAGAAGAAGAGCAGTTCGCCGAGGAGGAAGAGGGTTCAGACCTCAACTTTAGAGCCCTGATTTTTAATTTTTTTTAACTTTATATACTTAATTAATAATTATGTAATTTATCCAAAAATTACACAAAAATTAATTGATAACCTAGTATGACAACACCTAATTATCTGATGATCAGTAGTTATCATTATCTGATCAACCAAATAGGCCAGATAATAATAATACCAAATTAAGATGATTTTTCATCTATATTCTTGGTGCGTGAATAATTAGAGTTTTTTATTCTAGACTAAATTATTTTAAAATTATAAATTTAATATTTTAATTTTTAAACTAATTTATTTAAAATTTGATAGGACAGAGTAAGAGTACAAGATTAAATTTAAAATAAAATTCATATAGCGTTTGATTGATGGTGTTCTAAATTTTCTCTCATCTTATCCTTCATACAATATGAATACAAACATGTTAATTATATATCCTGAATATATATCATGCACATACACATTGATATTTTATAAATATTTTTTGCATTATTTTAAAATGCAATAAGTACAATAGTAAGATTTTGTTCCGAACGATAATTTATAATTTCATATCACCTTCCTATTTCCTGTTTGTTATATACCCCTACACAAAATTTTAAATTTATAGTTTTACTTCTACCATATATTTTCAATGCATTAGTATGATGAAGAAATAATTTAGGTACTCGAGATCTATTAACTCTTTACATTTTTTTCCTTTGATTCATGCACATTTACTCGTGTTGGAAAGAGGACCGATTGCACTTTTATTCTTTTTTTCAAATATCCAAACCAATTTTCCAACACTTCAACTCAGGCCAAATGCAGTAGTTGACGGATATGTACCCAGTATCTCATTACGTATGTCAAACAAATTGGAAAAGCACATCCCTTTGTCAAGGTAGATCAAATCAGTAGTACACCTCAGTCCCAAACAAGCGGCAGTCAGCTGTATAAATCACGGTAGATCAAATTGCTGCTATAAAATGGGGGTTGTACCACCAAGAGTTCACAGGCATGGGATATGGAGAGGAAGATGCGAGCCAGAATATGACCAATTAGAACAATTTAAACAGGAATAGCGATCATACTAGCTGTTTTCCGATGTGGGTAGGAAAATAAAATGCCTCTCGGCTTCACAATCGTGAATTAAAAGCTACCAAGGTGTGCACAAAAGGTTAAATCACACAAAAAGTAGCATTGAAATACAATGGTTAATGAACTGTTTGCCAATGACCATCAGGCTTATTCCCAAAAAAAAAACACTTTTATGATGTTGAAATTACAGGAATCCAGACCTAGCTTCATGTACATTTCTATCACTAGTACTATGTCCACTTGGCTTGCATGTACTGGGAACTGGCGGGACCTGACCCTGCATATCAGCAAGCTCTCTCACACGTGAGAGAATTGGGGCAGGGATCGGAACTGAAGCCTGTTTCCGGGAATTCAGAATCTGTACCATCACAAATATGACGTTAAGAAGGATACTAGGTTATATCACCACTTTCTACTGAAACAGAGTGAATGTATGAAGCCGTCTTGTAGTTGAAGGAAGTCTTGATAAAATCATTAAGAACAATGAAACAACATGCATAATAATAATTCAAATAATGCTAACCCCTTTTTCTGCAGGCAACTGCACAAAACTAGCTTTCAGCAGATTTCTCCATTTATCCTGCAAATACATGGATAATCTGCAGTTAAATCACATGGGCAATAAGAAGTCCAGAACTAATTTATTCCCAATGAGTTCGAATTACTAGATTCTACTAAATGGACAAGCCAATACCAACCTTCAGGTCCACTGAAGTTCGATAAGGGCAAGTCGCAAAAGCAAGCCGTTTTATCTCAGACCATCTACCAGCACCAAACCTGGCTACACCTTCCACTAGCTTAACAACCTCATTGATAGTCCAAGGTCGATGATGTTTTCTCCTCATTCCTCCTTTTTGGGTGGGTACAGTCACCACATTATCATCTGAATTGTCCTCGGAGCAGTCATTCAGCTCTACGTCATTCTCTAGCTCAACAATTTTCATCCCATTGTAATGCTCAGCCTTTTCACAAGCAGCAACAAGCTAGAAAACAAAAGGAGTTCCACAATGTATCTTCATAAAAGGTATATTTGAGCCGAAGGTTGGATACATGGAGATTGAAAAACAAAATAAGAAGGAAACAGTTCTGACTGTCCAAATGGTTGAGCCACATTTGCATCAGTACAGATCTTCAAAAGCACAAGAAAAAGAGAACCAATTTGACCCAAACTAAAGTGAGTGGCAAGTGATTCTATATCTATCAATGCTGCATGTAATCAATATAAATATGTTTTGGTCTGACTTTCCAGTTCCAAAACTTTCCATTATAAGAAAAGCGAATTATGTCAGACCAATTGCTAATTCTATTTTTAACAGAAGAGACTCTAAGCTCAAAGTGACTTAAAATGAAAACTGAGCCTGGTTCATGCCCAGTTAGAAATTTGTCCTTTAAATGCAGAAATCACTGCAACAAGTAACTTCACAGACAGAAAGTTCAACTAATCAATGCCTTGTCATGCAATTTCAGGCAGGAGAAGAATTAAATTGTTATTCAAATTCTAAAAAATATATATAAAAAAAGGAGTTTAAAACATGACTCACAGCTGTGAGTTGGAAATTTTCAAATAGCCTAGACTCTTTTTCTTCATTAAAAAGAATAGTTTCTTTCATTTTTATTTTTTCTTAATGACGCATCAACGCCAGTTAGGTACCTCCCACTACCACATGTATTAGGTAATTCTAGCCACCAAGGCTTAGGCATAAATCAGCTTATGTGTTTTAGCTTCTGCTGGGACCTGCTTGAATCTAAGATCTCAAGGTTAGAAAAGAATGAGTTGTGATCCAAAAATTTGTGTGATAAAGATGACAATCCTGTTGAACAACATCATGAGGCCTTCTCGGGAATAGTGATCAATGTGTAATGTAAGAATACAAACCAGAAGAAGCTAAAGGAGTTAAGAGCAAGAGGGAGAAATACATGAAATAATTATTTTTACAATTTTTTTCTGTATATAAAAAAAAACATTTCTTACAAATAATCTCTCGAAGACTCGAACAGTAAGTTAAAATTACAAAGGTATTACAACTAATGATATAAATCCATGAAACAATAAAACTGGGTTTAATGATAAGAGAAGGAAAATAAACACAACCATTCAAAATTATAAAGGGCATACAGACTTACAGAGACCTTTAAATTAGCCCATCTGCCAAAGAGATAGACTTGCTTTCTTTTTTGGTTATTTACTTGACCAGTTTTCAAAATAAAGTTGAAACTGGTTAAGTTTGTATATCGGAAATAAATGTATCTAAATGAGTATATAGGGCATCTTTCAATTTGCAAATGACAAAGAAAACATTTAAAAAGTCTGAAAGATAGATCATACATCCGCCACCAGAAGAGAAAATGGGACAATCATTTGGGTTGAAGGGAGCAATATTTAACTAAAATAGTATCATAAGTGACTGAAAAATCAAGCGCACAAAGAATTCAAAGGCAAACAGTAGAAAAGGGAAGTTCTATTTACAGGCTGGTGAGTCCACCCAGGAGATGAGCTGGTCTTGATCAGGTCATTATTTCTCTTATCATCTTCTTGTGGCCCAGATATGTCCAAAGCACTCCGTACTTGTCTGGTCGCCATGTCCATACCACTGGGCTGAAGTTTCTGCAATATTTAACTTGAATTATGACCCAGAGGAACTAAAATAATCTTTCCATCAGCCATAGTAGTACATGACATTGGAGCCGAAATTCAAAGTCTAAAAGACCATGTAATTTAATCCGAAAGATCAATGATTCAACTTGATTCACGCATTATGAATTCATTGAGAAACACACACTCTGACATGTACATAGTATGTTGGAAATGCAAACGGAGAATCATCAGAAAAAAGCAGGTCAAACTGAAACTAAATAATCTATGCAAGGAAGAAGAGCATTTATATTACCAAAAGAGGCATGAAGTTCTCACGCGGACGGCTCCTTCGAATCCGAGAAACAACTGGAATTTGAACACCAGAACCTCCCAGAGAATCTTGCCTGGTGACTAGAGGTCTGGCATTTGACTTCAGATTTTTGGTGGACCTCATATGAGTTTCTGGACATATAAATTGGTATCTAGAGATTTTATCTGGTGATGCTAGTTTTTCACTGGTTTCCCTAGATTCTATTTCTGAAAGTTCTTCAATATATCTTTTTGTTGGTTTACGAGCTCTTTTGGCTGTTATCTGCTCTGTGTTATCTTTGATAACATTACAACTTTCAAAGGCTGAACTGGAAACATCTGCGCCAGAAGGAACAGCAGCATCATTTACTCTGTTATCATTACAACCTAAAGACCCTCTAGAATCTGAATTTGCCACTCCATCTTCAGAATCTGCAGAAATTCTGCTCTTCACATGATGACATATTTGTTCTCCACCTTTTTTCACCACTACATTATCTCTTATTATGAAAGTAGTGCATGAAAAATCACACGAATTAGTCAGACCCATGGTAATCCTCCTCTTAAGCCACTGTTTGTCCTTGACAGAAGTTTCCCTTCCAAAAGTTGCTTTAAAAGTTTCCTGAAGTTCTTTAACTGTTAGGTCATCTAAACATATCTTTCCCTCCAACTTTGAAAAGTCTGGCTTCCAACTAGAACCAGCAGCAGAAGTTGATGGTGTATCCTGGGAACGGGAGCAGACATCGCTCCTCACTGATTGGTTAACATTGCTGAGTTCCGAAAAAGGAGCCGATCCATGAACACCCACCTGGAAGTTTATTCCAGTCTAAACCAGTAAAAGACGACTAATAAGTCGCAATATAGTCACCACTAACATTAGTAGAAGCAAAAATGAAGAATACAAAAACCATAATATACTTCTTTTGACTCTCTAATGTTGCACAAAAGAGAAACACCAAACAAGATACAACAACTCACCCTAATAGGTGGATGATTCACATGCAAAAAATTACAGTTCACCACAAACAAACAAAAAAATTGTTTGTTACGCCAAACTAGTTTTGCAGAAAATATGAATCCACTTAATCAATTCCACTCAATTCAGGCTCATTTCAGCCGAGGTGAGTACCAATATATTGTTCCTTCCCAGCAACTCTCCTTTTCTCTAAGCCGCTGAAGCTAATCTTTTTTTTTTTTAATTTGCAACGGGTGTCCGAGTCTCTTTGAGCCCCGACTAATCCCGGGGGTGCACAGGCCCTCGGCAAGGAGTTCCCCACAAATGCACCACGGTTAATTCAGATTTTACCCAGTTCGATGGCCCTCAAAATTGTTTGCACCCAGTGGGTTCCAAACTTGAGACCTTGAAAGGGAGCAAAACTCCAAGCTCAAGTCAATTACCACCAGGCCTACTAAAAAATTACTCTTATCTTTTTGTTCTATTTTACATGGCACTCTTTTCACTGCAATTTATTCCAGAAAGAGCATCAGATTTCTGAACTTGGAAACAGTTTAACATTTAACTTACCATCTTTAATGGCATACTTTACAAACACAAAAATGTTCAAAAAATGATTTTGCCTTTCTACTCCATAACCAGTCAAATACCGTCACACAAAAAATGAAACAAAGGAAGTTAGAAAAAGGCCCTAGATCAAGGAGATATAGAAAGCAAAGCTGAAGAGTGCAACTTACATACCTTTCTTGGAGCATCTATTTTTTGCAAGTCTGGCACTGGGTCAGCTGACACATTTGATTTTTCTGCGCCAACAATGGGGTTTTCAGACTCTAATTTACCAGAAAATAATTCTCATCGAGGGAAAGGCCCAAAAGAACCACCGTTTATCTCCAATAATTTGAAGTAAAGATAGTTGCAAATTAATAATTTGAAGACAAGTGAATTATTAAAAGACTAGTTCTAAACCTTCTGAAAGTTGAAATGAATTTCTCTCCAGAAGGTATCCTTCAGTTATGCAGGATTCTGATATTTGTCTGGTATCTGGAACAAGCTTGGGTTCACACTTATCATCTTCAAGCAAGTCCTCAACCACCATAATTTCATCCTGAGTTGCCGGTACTAATCTCCCATTGCCATCAACCTACACAGTTGGTAATGACCATCAATTACTCTCTAAAACCACAGCACACTTGGTTCTCTGGCTACGAGTTGAATATGTGATTCATCTCTACAACTTGGGAAACAAGTTCCAGAAGGAAATACATAATCCTCAAAATAGGATTCTAACAAATATTGACCCAAGTATGGTATCACATTTAAAAGCCACTTGGAGTTGTAAATAGGACCAATTGAAAAAAAGAAACGTTCATGAGGAAAGAAATGCCAACCACAAGAAAAAAAGGTAGCGTACAAGGCATTATAGAAAGCAAACACCTTTTTAGAAATACCTTCTGGAAAATCAAGAACTTGTATTCTATTTCCGACAAGATTGAGGATGGAAACTGAAAATCAATATGATGACCCTAATAAAGAATATACTCCCTCATCGCCTCAAAATAGTGGTCGACAATCAAAAAGGCAACTCCTTCCATTCCAGTGTTTTGGACTACGAAAGGCGACAAGGGTCTGCCTCGCCACAAGCCAAGGCGAGTGGCAAAGCGCTCACCTTTTGAAGTACGACGCCAATCCATACCAAAAAATTAAAATATTTAATTGCATATATAAATAATCAAGATTTCAATCTCAATAACACATTAGCAAACATTTCATTTCAAAAACTTAAAATAGAATAGTAAAAAGCCTGGAACTTGAATGAGAAAAAAAAAAACAAAAGTCAAAACAACGAGAAAAATAACATAGGTAGAAATAACTCTATAGTCTGAAGAAGAAGAAGTTGAAAAACACCGGAACAAGAAATCTCAAGAAGAAAAAAAAAGGAATACGTATTGGTTGGACCAGTGTTGTACAAGGCGACCGCCTTGTCACCAATGGCAAGAGGCAAGGCGAAGCGACCCTTCATCGCTTTTTAGCTTTATGGCGAGGCGATCTTCAAAAGGCGATGTTATAGCGACAAAAACATCGCCTTTTGTATTTTCTAAAAGAAAAAGTGGAGCAACTTAGGGCTATAAAAGTTAAAAGATAATTTTAGGGTTTTCTTTCCAAGTTTGCACAATTGCACTCTTACACTTAGATTTCAACTCCAACCAAATGACCTGATTAGACTTCTCCCACGACCAGCCAAACTTTTCCGGAGACTCCAAAGTCCAACCAATACATATTTCTTTTTTTCTTCTTAAGATTCCTTCTTCCTATTTTTTTTTTACTTCTTCTTCAGACTACAGACTGACTTCTACCTCTGTTATTTTTCTCACTGTTTTGACTTCTGTTTTGTTTTTTTCTCATTTAAATTCTAGACTTGTTGTAGCTACTATCCTATTTTTAGTTTTTGAATTGAAATATTTGCTAATATGTTATTGAGATTTTGATTTTTGATTATTTATATATGCAATTAGATATTTTACTTTTTTGGTATTAATTGGCGCCGTACTTCAAAAGGCGAGCGCCTTGCCACTCACCTCGGCTTGTAGCAAGGCAGTCCCTTGTCGCCTTTAACCGTCCAAAACACTGGGTTGGACTTTGTAGTCTCAAGAAAAGTATGACTAGACGTTGGAGAAGTCTAGTCGGGTCATTTGGTTGGAGTCGTAGTCTATGTATAAGAGTACAATTGTGCAAACTTGGAAAGAAAACCCTAAAATTATCTTTTAATGTTTAAAACCCTAAATTGGTCCACTTTTTTTAAAGAAAATACAAAAGGCGACATCTTTCTCGCCATTGTCGCTATGGCGTCGCCTTTTGAAGATCACCTCACCATAAAGCTAAAAGGCGATGAAGGGTCGCCTCGCCTTGCCTCGCCTCTCGCCATTGGCGACAAGGTGATCGTCTTTCACAACATTGCTCCATCCAATTTAAGTGCCTTACTTTCATTTTTGGCATGTCACCAAAAGAGTGCCTCTTTCTATATTTAGTAAGTTTTCCAATTACAACATGGCAAGTTTAAGACACAAGATTTAAAGGACTACACGTATCTTTAACTTAAGATCGATTCAAAAGTCTCCCTTTATTTCTTAAACTCAGTCCCAGGAAACAACCTCAATTCTACCCTCCTCAGACCCCACTTGTGAGATTCCACTGGGTATACTGTTGTTGTTGTAGTGTCAAGTCAAACCAAGTCACTTAAATTGGGACAAAGCGAGTACTATATAGAGTGAGCTCAAGAGATGCTTCATTCTAATTAGTCTTTACCTAGAGCGAGTGACAGACCCAGAATTTTGTACAAGTGGGTTCAAAATACACGTGGTAAGAATCGATGATAAAATCGACAATATGAAAGCCAAGAGAAAGCGAAATTTGCTCGTTATTTAAGCTTTTTTTTATTGCTACCATAAAATAAAGCCACCATTTTCAAGTCAACACTCTTTAATTTTTACAATGAGGTAGTTTTTTTTATATAAAATAATTACAATTTTTATTTACATTTATCTTTAAAATAATCTATCTACTCAATTTCTCAAATTTTGCTTTAAATTTTTTAAAGATTGGTTACTAATCATGAGTAATTTAAAAAATATATTAAACTCTAAACATATAACAAAATACAAATTCCTTTCCTGTTTAATTATTGCTTAAAGTTATATTTAGCAAAACTTATTGCTTACAGAAAATAAAAATCAAAGAAGAAGAGTT
This sequence comes from Solanum rostratum, assembly GCA_029948455.1. Classification (NCBI taxonomy): domain Eukaryota; kingdom Viridiplantae; phylum Streptophyta; class Magnoliopsida; order Solanales; family Solanaceae; genus Solanum; species Solanum rostratum. Next base: position 66,392,758 of record CM057054.1, read on the forward strand.
GGGAATAAACTAACTAAAACAACCAATTAAATGATGAGAGCTGATAAAGGCAAATAAAGAAATACAGTCTAGAACAAATAAGCGATTTCAATATAGATAAAATTAAATTAAACTAAAAATAATTTCAAAACATCCTTACATATTTTACTGAAAATTATAACAGAAGAAACAATTATAACTTTGAATAAAGTTTAAAGCTTTGAAGTTACAATAAAAAGGGAAGCACCATTTTAGTATAACAAAAAACTGTTAAAAAAATAACAAAAAATAGTTGTGAGAAAGTTCCGAACGCTCAACATCCATAGAGCTTTGAACCCGCATAACCACCCAGCCACAGAGTCATTTGATATCAAGTGGATTCGCTTTATTATATATACCCAAATTGCTTCTTTTGTTCAAAAAAAAGAACCCAAATTGCTTCCCTTTTAGATGATAATTATATCTATACATGGTCTAATTTTCTGCAAAGTGAGTTCTTATGGACCCTCTTGGAACCATGTAGGTCCGATATAATTCTCTTGCAACTATCTCACCATCCCCACCACCAACTTCCCATTTGAGACTTGAGAGGTCTGATAAAATTCACGTTCACTCTCTTTGCCTGCAGATTAAGTTTTTAGCCACTTTTCTAGCACCAAGTACAAATCATGAACTTTCTTTAAATTTTTTCTATCAAGATAGAAGCAAATGATTTCATATCAATATTTTTTTATCATGAACTTTCATTCCATATTTGGCCGAATGGAGAATCAAGCCGGAATGGGGAAAAAAGATCAGGTTATTAATAAAGAAGCTCCCTTAAAACCACAAGAAAAACATATACATCCATTCCATATTGAGGAAGCAAAATATTCTTCAACCATTCACTGATCACTAGCAACTTTGATCTTTCCATAAAGTACAGACAATAAACACAAGTATATACCCTGGTCAATTAAGGTTTCCCCAGGGTCCTCCCACAAATTCAATTAAGGTTCTCATCAATCTCAGTTCCTCAACAACAGCTTCAGCAGTATGGACTTGCTAAGAACATAAACTGTTGCTTAACCTAATAGGAAATAGGTTGATTAGAAATACATGTACAAGTATTTTCCAAACTCCTCTACCATGAAGAGCTTAAAGGAGCCTGACAAAATTGTTGCTCAAGCTAATAGGAAATAAGTTGATTAGAAATCATGCTTACTTGCTGTCATAACAATACATGTAGAAGTATTTTCCAAACTCCTCTATCATGAAGAACTTAAGGGAGCCTGACAATCTTCAAATTTAATGTAAGCATTGATGAGTAGCCTCTTCCACCCATTAGTAAGTGAGGGAGAGAAAAAGCAATGCTAGAACTAATCCACTTTGATTTTTAGATTTGTATATGCTCCCACATAAAATTTCTGTAGCACAAGAACTCTTCTCCAAGGTAGATAACAAATTAAAATCATTTTTATAGCACAGTATGAAGCCTCTTTCAGTGTCATTCTACAATCTAGATGGGTCGAGTCAAACAAATATATATAGAGGAAACGCATCTCAAAACCTGAAGACCTAAAAAAGTAGATGTAGGGTGTGTTCATTCTTCACGAGTTTAGTTGGTCGGGATTTTTGAAACATATTTTATCAATAAAATTAAGTTTACTGAAATTAAATTAAACTAAAAATCATTTCAAAAATATCCTTACATATTTTATGGAAAATCATAAGAGAAGAAAAAGATTATAACTTTGAATAAAGCTTTAAGCTTTGAAGTTAGAATAAAAAGGGAAGCATCGTTTAAGTATAACAAAAAACTGACAAAAAGTTGCTGCGAGAAAGGTTCAAACACTCAACATCCCTGTAGCTTTGAACCTGCATAATCACCCAGCCACAGAGTCATTTGATATCAAGTGATTCAATTTATTATATATACCAAAATTGCTTCTCTTTTAGATGATATTTATATCAATACAAGATCTAATTTTCCACAAAGTGGGTTCATATAAGCTCTCTTGGAAACATGTAGGTCTGCCCCCGCCTAGAGCTATTCCCAGAACATATGATCTAAAAGCAATGGAGCCAACATCGATGTTCTAAAAAATCACCTAAAATTTTCTTAAGCAACTGTCTCACCATTCCCACCACCATCTTCCCATTTGAGAAGTCTGATATAATTCTCGTTCACCTCTCTTTGCCTGCAGATAAGCTTTTAGCCACTTTTCAAGCACCAAGTATAAATCATGAACTTTCTTTAATTTTTTTCGATCAAGATAGAAGCAAATGATTTCATATCAATATTTTTTTATCATGAACTTTCCTCCCATATTTGGCTGAATGGAGAATCAAGTTGGAATGAGGAAAGAAGATCACGTTATTAAAAAAGAAGCTCCTTTAAAATTGCAAGTGAAACATAACCATCGGTTCCATGTTGAGGAAGAAAATATCCTCCAAGCATTCGCTGATCACTAGTTTAGATCTTTCCACAAAGTACAGAAAATAAACACAAGTATATACCCTGGAATTATGCTTTACAAAAACAAAAACTCAATGCCACTTTTGACTTGAATGGTGCCAGACCAATAAAATGACCAATTTCAATCACTTGATTCACAAGTCATACCCGGACAAGCTGGTAAACAAGAGGATGAGCAATCTCCTTCTCCAAAGCTCTGATGGTGTTTGTTTTCTGAACAACACTATCCTCAATTTTCGGTTCACTTGCCTCCATTGCAAATGCATAACATGCAGCTGGAATTTCTGAAACACACAAATATGACCAATTACAACAATGAAATATCACAAGTCTGGTCCAGCGAAGGTAGAGTGTACAACCTTACACGAATTTGACTATTTGAGATAGAATTCAATACTAATTAGGCCTAAAAATCAAAACCTAGCTTACGTGCAGAAAGAAAAAAACCCAATTACAGCAATATCAGAAGAACAACTAATATATATGTATACCTCAATCATAACTTTTAACTAAATTTCATCAGAACTAACAGATACTGGAATTCCAATTGAACTCACCATAGAAGAATTACACAAGACCAGTCACATCACTCTCCTCAGCTGAAATTCAAAATTTTGATAATACCGCCATTAGAAAAAAAAAAAAGGGAGAAATACAGGTGAATCGAATAGCCAAAAGCCAAAATGATTGAATCAAAATCGAATCAAGAATTTTTTATTTATTTATTTTTTTGGTGATTCGCAGAGAGAAATGGTTATTGGAATCAAAAGCAAAAAGAAATAAACCGCAAAGTATTTTTCTTGCTTTGGGAAATTGCTTTTCCAGTACGCTCGAAAAGTTCCGGAACCGAAAATTCTTTTTGTTACAAAAGAAAGTGTGACGTCCAAGAGCGCGTGAAGTCCGACTTAGTACCTCAGTAGTGAGTAAAACGGGTAATTGGGCTTTATAATCCGAGAATACTATTGGGCTTATTCATCAGGCCTGGTTGGAAACATGATATAAGTTTTTATTTACACAATAAATATGTTTAAATAAAATATATACAAGTTATTAATTTATGTCACAGAAAAAAAGAATTATGTATTTTATATTTTTTATAAGTTATTTCCTCACCTGCTGGATCATTGAAAAGCGTGAAAAATTGAATAGTGTCTTTTTTAAACAGCTGTCAATTAAGTTGGCTCATTCCTCTAAACAACTGGCTCATGACGAAGGTTATTGGAAATATGAGGGTATCGTGTCAACTAGAAGTGTTGTTGAAAGTTAAGGTTGTTTGAATTATGTATTTTATATTTTCTAAAAGTTATTCCTCACCTGCTGACTCATTGAGAAGCGTGAAAAATGAATAGTGTCTTTTTTAAACAGCTGTCAATTAAGTTGGCTCATTCCTCTAAACAACTGGCTCATGACGAAGGTTGTTGAAATTATGAGGGTATCGTGTCAAATTAGAAGTGTTGTTGAAAGTATGAAGGTTGTTGAATTATGTATTTTATATTTTTTATAAGTTATTCCTCACCTGCTGACTCATTGAGAAGTGTGAAAAAATGAATAGTGTCTTTTTTAAATAGCTGTCAATTAAGTTGGCTTATTCCTCTAAATAACTGGCTCATGACGAAGGTTGTTGAAAGTATGAGGGTATCGTGTCAAACAAGAAGTGTTGTTTGTTTGATTGTCATATAATACTTCCAAGAAAATTCATTAATTATGCAACACTCCCTCGTATAATTTTGAAGAAAAATAATAAAATTAATGCATTTCTATTTATTTATTAAAGGGGTACTTATTGCAAAATATAATCCAGAAACGCATTGTGCAATAATACCATCTTTTTCGAGATGAATTGGTGGAATTTTGAAATTTTCTACTAATGAGATACATGAAATTATATAAATTATGTCTTGAAATTGGATATAATTTTCTAATGAATATCCTATAATTGGTGAATCATTATATTAAATGAAACTAATACAAAAATTTGCAAGCATTTTTAGGATGAAGATAAACAACAACCTACAACACCATTAATAGTTCATGAGAAATTAGTGAGCTAGAAACTGAAAAAATCAAGAAAATTCCAACACCTCAATTAATGCATGGCTAAAGAGACTTGATAGTTGCTACTTCTTCTTTTTTTGTTTTATATAAAATTTAACACAACAAATATGGTTAAATAAAATACGTATGAGTTATTAATTTATGTCGAATAAAAAAAGAAATGACTAAGCCTTGTATATTATGTTTTCATAAGTTGTTCCTGGTTTGTTGACTCATTGAGAAGCGTGAAAAATGAATAGTGTCTTCTTTAAATAGATGTTTATTGAGTTGGCTCATTCCTCTAAACAAGAGTCTCGTGACGAAGGTTATTGAAAACATGAAGAGACCGTGTCAAAGAAGAAGTGTTATTTGTTTGATTGTGATATAATACTTCCAAGAAAATTTATTAATTTGTGCAATACACCCCCACACAATTTTGAAGAAAATATCAAAATTAATGCATTTCTATTTATCTATTAAAGTAAGACTTAATGCAAGATACAATCAAATAGAAATGAGAAATATAATGTGCAACAGTACCATCTTTTTCAAGGTGAGTTGGTGACATTTTAAATTTTTTTACTATAATATACATAAAATCATATAAATTATATGTCTCGAAATTTAATATAATTTTCTAATGAATATTTTATGGTTGATGAATCATTATACTAAATGAAACTAATACATATAGTTGCAAATGTTTTCGGAGTAAAAGATAAACAGCAATAACCAACAATGTCATTAACATTTCATGAGAAATTGGTGAGCTAGAAATTGAGAGTTTTTTTTTTTTAAAAAAATTAACAGCTGGATAAATACATATCTAAATAGTTAATACTTTCTTTACTCAGACTCAAAGAATAGTATTCAAGAAAAGATGACTGAATAAGTCAACATCGAAGCAAAGCTCAAGTAGAATCATCATTCTAAACAAGACACTAGTACATGATGAAAAATGGTAGTCTAACCACACTAAATAACACGAATAACTAAAAATCTTGATTGTGATGTATAATGTATCTTGCCTGAGATATTTATGAATCATTTTAAATATGCTTGAAATATTTTAACTCTTTTTACTAAGAAATATTTAGTAAATAGTATAAAAATATTAATTTTATGATAAGAATCAAAATTACTTTTATTTTATGTTTAATCTGAAATATAATAATTAATAATGGTGAAACTATTTTATCCAACCATTTATACTTAAATAGTAAAGTAAAATTACAATCCTGGAGACTAAACAAGTGATATTGGGATTAGCATATTATACTAGTGACTTGTGCACAATAGTTAAAAGTGGTTAAATATTAAATATCGGTACAAATTGTGGTTACTTTTGACAATTGTTACACGTGGGCTCTTGGGACCCGCAGAAGTCGAATATAAGCTGTGCTATTTCGCTTTCTTCTTCGACGGAGTCTCCTAAAAATCCCCAAACTGAAAATTTAAAGTTTCCGATGACTCTGTTGATCTGAATTCCGTTCAATCGATGAATCATCACCGTCATAACAACACAGACCAATAAACAAATGGCTGAAATTCCGTCTTCTTCCCCTAAATTAACTCAACCATCGAACCCTATAATTGATACCGCAAACCAAGCAAACGCTTCCGGAGCCGTATCGTCGACGACGGCTTCTAATCCCGGAATTACGATGACTTCTCCTTCTAATAACAATTCAATCTCACAATCGCCTTCAATTGACCTCCCTCAAATCCCGTTAACCCAATCTCAGCAACAGCAGCAGCAGCAAATTCAGATGCAGCCTCAGCAAATGCAGCAGCAGCAACAGCAATTGACACAATCTCAACAACAACAGCAGCAGCAGCAGCAAATGCAGCTTCAGCAGCAGCAGCAGCAGAACAATTCGACTAATCTTAGCGGCAGTAATAGCAATTTGATGTCCGCCTCTAATTTTCAGATGCAGCAGAACTTGCAGAGATCACCCTCAATGGCGAGGATGAGTCAATTGCAAATGCAACAGCAGCAACAGCAATTTGGTTTGATGAGACAGCAATCGGGAGGGCTTTATGGTCAAATGAATTTTGGGGCTGGAGGTACTTCACTCCAGCAACAACAATTGCAACAGCAGCAGCAACAACAATTGCACCAACAATTGCAACAGCAGCAGCAACAACAACAGAATCAGCAACAGCAGCAAATAGGTGGTCAGATGGGTAGCGGAAATTTAGCTAGGGCAGCTTTAATGGGACAGACGGGCCATCTGCCCATGCTATCTGGACAAGCTGCTGCAGCAGCGGCTGTTGCTCAGTTCAATTTGCAATCTCAATTTTTGAATTCGGTATCATTTCAGCAATTTTAATACACCTTATCATAGATTTACATGCCTCTAAATATATAGAGAACTTGTTATTACTACTACTTATTATTTGTGAATATTTAAATTCCTTACTTTTATTTGGTATGATGATGACACGAGCTAAGCTTAAATGGAGAAACGTGGTGAAGATTCATAAAGATGCCCCCAACTTGTTTGGGACTTAACACATAGTAATTGTTGTTGTCACTTAAACACTTACAGGATTCACACAAATGGATTCAAATATTAGTATTATGTTTTACCATTTTTATTCCCGAGCCATTAAATGCATTACTTTGTTTGATAACGTACTGTTTGAGAATTTGGTGGTGTTTTTTTATAAACACGCAGCTGCTATTTGTCATTGTTATTTTTCTTGATGAGGTTAAGTTTAAATTCTGTGCTTTAAGTGTTGCTGAAAGTAGTTTTATTCTGGTTGCAGCCACGGCAGAAGGCAGGTCTAATGCAGGGGAATCAGTTCCATACAGGGAATTCCCATGGCCAGTCCTTACAGGCAATGGGAATGATGGGATCTCTCAACATGAGCTCTCAGCTAAGGGCAAACGGGGCCCTGGCATATGCACAAAGGGTGAATCAAAGTCAGTTGAGGCAGCAGTTGTCCCAGCAAAATCCTCTCACCACTACTCAGGTGCCGATCTTGAAATATGCTAGTAATATATGCTTCATGCTAAAAATTAACCGTGTCATTTATTTTGATGAATTTCCACTTGACACTGTGGCAATATGGAGGTGACTTTCAGGAAATCTGGTTGTAATTTTTCTCACATCTGAGCTAAAGTTGTATAAACCAAAAAGGCTATCCATGTCCTTTATTCTTCAAATCAATCAGGTCATGAATTTGGTTGTTAGTCATAACAGCAAGCCAAAGAGAATTTTTTATGTTTTCATTCTCTTGAAATTTCCTTTCACATGAATGGTTTTTTCGAGCTATTTCTGTGAAAGATTGCTCAGGGTATCCTGAATCTCTTATTTTATTTCTCTATTGAATTAAACTTTGATGCTAAGATATGACTTTGTTTATGAAATTGATCACCGGATACTTGGATTATGCAAACACAACAATGATACACATGCATAAATGTGCAACGTCATTCAAGTAACTTGGTATATAGTAAATAAATGCTGATTCAGCATTAGTTTCAAGTTTAACTTAGTTTTATCTTAAAAAAATGCCTCATTAGGACGATTACAAGTTTTAACACATTGAGACTTTAAAGAGCCTTTTAGCACATGGTACTGTATCTCAGAGTTTTTTCACTGTAATTACCCTTTTACAGTCTTCCTCCTCGGGGTGGCACAAACTTCAATCCATGTAAAATCATATGGTTATATATGAGAACAGTTCGTAAAGAAAAATTTCCTTGTGAAAAGTTTGAATTTGATCGGAAGACACATAAGTTAGCTGCTCTTACAGTGCCTCAGTACTACGTTTCCAGCATGGCGTCTTATCTGAACGAACAGTTTCTCATGGATTATGCAGCCATTTCTCGGTTGATATTCTGTAATAGCTAAGTCCTGAGATGCCAATTATGAACTTTTAACAGTAGAGCAAGTATCATTAACACAGTTTGTCCCTTGAGGACAGATTCATAACTGGCTTTCTCTCTTCTTGGAGTTGAACTCTGGTTTTCCTTTTTTTCCTAAAAATATGTCAGTGTTGGCAGACCTTATTTATGGCTTGTCTCCCCCTTATTTGTTGTTCATTTTTATGGAAATGGTTATAGAACGTTGGTTTATCGCCTCCTGACCCTTTTACGACTTAAAATTCCTCAAACTTGGTTAGTGAGGTAGATGAATGGAACCATCGTTTGGATGTAATGAATTTTTTTTTACATAGAGGTTGAACCTTTTTCTAAGGAGTGCTAAAGAACGCATAAAAAGGATCGTCGATTTATAAGCTAAAATGCACTAGCTTATTTATTTTTTTCCCTTCAATTCCTTTTTTTTCCTAACCGATTGACCTCCATGCCAAGAGAGAATTGCAGAACTATAGGAGATTTACTATTTGAAAAAATTAACATACTTCAAGTTGACATTACATCATGGAAGTGCAGTGTTTCAAAAGTAATGAGAGATGGAGACATGCTTAAAGTCCAGTGGAAGTTTTGGGAGTGGCCAGAAGCTTCATGGAGTGGTGACTGCCGAATAAAAAAGGATGGAAGTGTTCTAACACATATCAATTTCATACTTAATCGAATACGTTTGAAAACAACATTAAAATGAAAAAGTTTTTAAAAATTGAAAATGAACTTGAAATTGGTATGTTAGGGGATGCTGTAGGAGAAGCAATCATTTCCGTGTCATACGTGGAATGATGTATCTCCGACTTGTGGGATTACAATGGGTATGTTGTTGTTGACTGCCTAATTTGCTACTTTCTATAAAATACTCTGGACAATTTGATGCAGTCCAATCTTCTATAATTTTGACTTTCTTAGTTAGCAACCTTTTTTTTAAAAAAAAAACTATTCAAGTTGAATGAACTTTTCTTCCCTATAGTAGACTTCTATTCAAATGTCATTTTGTTAAATAATCCTATGATTTCAACCCCAAACTAGTTGGATTATGTTTCTTGTAAAACAATCTTTGAGTTAGTTGCTTCAATCACTTCATTCTCTAGATAACAATTAGCAATATTCATCAAAGAAGAAGAGTTATAATTATGCTCTAGCGCGGAAGTGATGCTTGGTGTCTGTTTAAGCAACAAACAGTTAACGGATAAGCAATGCAAAAAATCAAATTTGGGGTTTTGCTTCTACACAATAATAAATTCTTTGCCTTATGAAAAAAATTAATATTTGAGCTTCTATATTTGTTGAAGAATGACAAAAGTCCCACATTGGTAGTTAGCGAGATGGGTGGACTCTTTATAAGGCTTGGACAATCCTCCTTCCTTTGAACTAGCTTTTGGGGTGTGAGTCAGGCCCAAGAGCTAATTTTACAATAGTCTCTTGTATATTGGGGTTTTGTTCATTCACATCAATAAAATCTTTACCTTATTCAAGAACTTAAAATATATCAATCCTTGCGGAGGTGTAAAAATGATTTTTTTTTTCTAGATAAAATGATCTTAGCAACATATTTTGTTATTGACAATGCAGTAGGTGCACATGAACTCCTTCTACTTGTCTTGTTAGTATTCACACTTGATACAAAGAAACCCTCATGCTTTCTCTGTCGAGCTTGTTGAATAGAGCTTGCCTAGTGCAGTTTATTTCTCCTATATGGTTCGCGGGCTATTACACTAGAGCGGGTTTACTTTGTATATACCTAAGGGGTAGCATCGGGTGGTTCCGTTGTCATAAAAATTAAATAAAATAAAACAAGTTAATTGAATCAGACAAGATGAAGGGGCTGTTTGGATTGACTTTTTTTTTAAGTGACTTATAAGCTAAATGTTAAAAGCATAAATTGGGAACACCCGACTTTTGGCTTTTTTTTTTCCTTTTTCAGTTTTGTGTTTCCCAAACACTTCCAAAAAATAACCAAGTGGCAATTGACTTGAGCCTTGGGTTTGCTCCCTTTCAAGATCTCAAGTTCGAAACCCACTGGGTGCAAATGATTTCTGAGGGCCATCGGACTGGGTAAAACCTGAATTAACCACTGTACACTTGCGGGAAACTCCTTGCCGAGGGCCTGTGCACCTCCGGGATTAGTCGGAGCTCAAACAGACTGACTCGGACACCCGGTGCAAATCATAAAAAAAAAAGGCCAAAAGCTACTTAAAATAAGCCATTCTAGACACCCACAAAATCTGGTTATAAAGTGGTTCGGAGTTGTAGGTGTTGGTTATAAAGTGGTTCGGAGTTGTAGGTGTTGTCGTATTACTAGATATAAGCTGATGGTCATTTAAGGCTGTCATAATTTCATGATTATCTTTACTTGATTAATTTTGCTTTCTCCTTTCAGTAGATCACGTGTAATCCTCTTGTGGAATTTAATGTATAATCCGATCAACTCTTGTCTTATTACTTTTTGCAATAGTTTTTTTGTATTACTCACTTTGACGTTACAATTTTCTGTAGAAAATATCACCTCAGAGTCTTCCAAGGACGTCATTTGTTAACTCTCAGTTACCTGGGTTGACTCAGAATGGACAATCTGCAATAATGCAGAACAATTCATCACAGCAGCAGTGGATGAAGCAAATGCCTGCAATTTCTACTCCTAATTCCCCTTCCTTACGTCTTCAACAGCAGAGGCAGCAAATGATTTTACAACAGCAACTAGCTTCATCTCAACAGTTGCACCAAAACGCAATGAGTTTGAACCCACAGCTATCCCAAATTGTACAACAGCAGCAACAGATTGGGCATCCTCAGATGCATCAGCAGCAGCAGCAGCAGCAGCAGCAGCAACAGCAGCTTTCACATCAGCAGCAGTCTTCCCCCAGGATGGCTGCCCCTGCTGGCCAAAAATCTCTGAGTTTAACTGGCTCACAACCAGATGCTACTGGATCTGGAACAACTACTCCAGGGGGAAGTTCTAGTCAGGGGACTGAAGCAAGCAATCAGCTTCTTGGAAAGAGAAAGATACAGGATTTGGTTTCACAGGTCTTTCTTTCCTCCGCTTGACTTTCTTAATCTCTACAATCTTGTAATCGGTGTTGGGTACTCCAAAAGAAATATGGATTTCTTCCCATCTATTCTAGCCTTGGTAGATAAAGTTACCTGGTACATGTTGTTGGTACCTGTTACGGGTGGGAGGTGGTAGGTTAGGTGGAATTTGTGACAGACTACAAATACTGATAGTGATAACATTCCTGTCTTCCCTCCCAACATCAAAAGATTCACTTTGATTCCAATCACAACATGTATAAATTGTCTAAACTAATTTTCTTAAGAGAATGGAATCGACCAATTGGAATATTTTACTGAAGAGAGCGAGTCTGACTAACCTAATAGTATGGTCAGCACTGTTACTATTGTAAAGTTTTCCTCAGGCTGATTTTGCTCACTGACGTTGAACAACGACTGTTGTAATGTTTCAGGTGGATGCAAATGGAAAGCTTGATCCTGAAGTTGAAGATCTTCTTCTAGAGATTGCTGATGACTTCATTGATTCGGTTAGGCTTGAAAATGCTTTATTTGTTGTTTTGTCTTTCTTTTCTTGGGGAGGTCGGTTGCTGGGTTATTTGGGTTTTGCTGTGTCTATCACATTTGACTATCACTGATTTTGGCTACTCTTCTGGTGAAATCTTGGTGTGCTAGCTTGTTAGGCCATATAATATTTGACACTATGTACTTGAAGAGATATCTATTTTTTTTAGGCTTACAGGGTTGCCATCCTGCTGATTCTGGTTTCCCTTCTCAGTCATGTCTCTTCATTATCTTTTTCTTCTTCTTTCTTTGGTGTAAAATCTCTTGTTCATTACTTTTTCCATTTCCTGTTCAAATTGAACTGTTAAACATAGTCAAAGGTGTGTCAAGGTGTCTTCTTTATTAGGTTCTGATATAAGATCATCATGTCAACTACCGTTGGTAAGGTCTATGGACACATCACCCTCCCTAGACCCCAGAAATGGGATTAACTGGGTATGTTGTTGGAAAGTGGTTGGCGTTTTTATAATAGAGCTTGGTCATCGATGATGTCAAAAGCTGATTTCCCTAATAATCCTACATGTCATTTATATTCATAATGAAATTGTGATATGCTACAATATGTGTCATATTTTTATTTGGTCAAAGGGTGGAGTTTTCTCAACCATATCCAGTCATATGTTCCCTAGTGTCCAATCTGTCACCTTGAACGCAGTAGCTTTCTAGTGATGTCTGTACCGTATAGCCACAACTATGATATCATCGTTTCAGTCGGCAATAAACTGCTGCCATCCTCGATATAACTAGAGTTATATATTCCTCTGACTTTTGGATGTTGTTCTTTGCGTGCCCTCTTTCTTTTTCCAGCTAATACTCTAAGTTTTTGGCTTTGTAATCTATGTTTTCTGCAACTAAGTCAGGTGAATGTTGCAATACTGTTGTTGATCTTTTCCTGATCTAGAATTTATTAATCTGGGCACTTACACCTGTTTGTTCTAGCTGCTTCTGAAATTCTTTATGCGGATAATTTTTTATGAAAAATGACATAGATGGATATATTTTACATTGATTACTTGTCATTCATTGTAGGTTACTACATTTGCTTGCAATTTGGCGAAGCACAGGAAATCTTCAACTTTGGAGTCCAAGGATGTACTGTTACATCTAGGTTTGTGCCTGCAACTACAAATAAAGTACCTGTTCTTTAGTTTGTTTCCATTATTTTGGAAGAGCACTATGATGACATGGGATATTTCTTACTTGAAAAGATTATATTATTAGGTATAAAGGCTGTGTTTTTCTGCCATATATGTTTGTTTTATTATATTTTCTTTATTTTCTTTTTGTTGATCAGAATGTTCTTTACAGTATTATGTAGTGAGATACTCCTCATGTAGGAAAGAATCCATCCTTCCTCTGTGGAATGTAGTTTAACAAAATTTGAACCACATTCTGATTGACATAAAATGTGCCAAATTTTCTTATGTTCGCAGACAAATAAAATACCTTAGGTGTAAGGCTCTCCCAGTAGCTGGTGTCCTCTCTGTCTTCCTTAGTTTCAGATGATACTAGGAAAGCTCATAGATCATGTTCATAAATATGCTGAACTGGGTAATGATTGTTTTGTCCTCATTTTCACTTTGATAACAACTTTTTTCGTATTATCTCCTTCATCTTCTTATGCATTTCAAGATTTCAATCTGCTTATGAACGCATCCAAATTCTATACTTGAAATGCGTCCACTTTCTTATTTATGAGTAGCTAGCAATATTTTAATGATAGAATACCGTTTTAATACCAAGCTCTCTCTGTCCTTCGGGGACATCTGTTAAAATTGGAATGATACCAAACTCTCTCTTGTCCTTAGGGTTAGTTGCAACTTATGCTATATCTGTGTAAGCTTTTGAATGTGAGTTCCAGGAACTTAAACATCAAACTTGACCCTAATGGTAGAACAATATGATCATGCATCTGAAGGATACACATTCTAGTCATATATAGAGAGAGATCAAGGGGTTTTAAAACTTTTCACCCATTTCATGTTATAACTACAACAACAGACCCAGTGTGATCCCACAAGTGGGGTACAAGTATATTTCTTGTCAAGGTACTATCTCAAATATTTGGACTACGTAAACATCAGCGTCAGCAAGGACCAACTACTTTGCCCAATGCCATATATTTTATCGCTCATAGACGACTATTTTATGATGTCTTCTAATATGCTTGCAGTGGGTGCACGTGCATGTGCAAACACCCTCATATGTTTAAGTATGTTGTTTACAGTTGATATTTTAGGGAGATATTTTTATTGTCCAAAGATGTTTTATAATATATTAAGAAATAAAGGAAACTGAAGTATTTTTCTAATCTAAGTGTTCTGGTTCTCTACAGAGAAGAAATGGCATTTAACTAATCCAGATTTTCAAGTGAAGAGAGGAAACACTATCATTATTTTTCTAATCTAAATGTTGTGATTCTCTACAGAGAAAAACTGGCATTTGACTATTCCAGGCTTTTCAAGTGAAGAGAGGAAACAGCATCCAGAAAATGTATGTACCTGCCTCTCTTTCTTATCTTTTTCATGGTGGTATATTCCTTTCTTGTATCTGCACTACTGTAGAATAATTGAGTGACATAATTATGACTACTTAAAGAGCACCAAGGGTGTGACTTAGTGGTCTATGAAGTGGGTTAAGAACCATGAGGTCTCGGGATCAGATCCCAAACAAAGACAAAATATTAGGTATTTCTTCCCATTTGTCCTAGCCTTGGTGGACGGAGTTATCTTGTATCTATTGTTGGTGGGAGGTGGCAGATATTCCATGGAATTAGTTGTGCGCTAGCTGGCCCGAACACCACGATTATAAAAAAGAAAAGAATTATGACTAGTAAGAGTAATCTGTGACAAGATCTTTTCCTCATTCTTGCTTATTTGTTTAGTCTTTGATTGTAGTCCACAGTTGCTGGTAATCTGTTTATTCATCAATGGTTGTAGTTAGTTGAATTGGGTGAAAACTCAGGCTGTTTTTATGACATAGTGTTTCTAACTCTGTGCAGTCATCAAGTGATCTCCACAAAAAGCGTTTGGATGTGGTAAGTGTAATTCTAGATGATAATACAACCTGCCTCGATCTTGATGGATAATTTTTTAAATCATTGTTAATTTGACTCAGATACGTACCTTGATGGAGACCTCACAAACAGAAACAAGTACAAATAGTAGTGCTAAGGAGACTGTCAGACCAGGGGTGGGTGACTCAAATCACATGATCAAACCTCCAAGTTCAGACAAGTTGGTTTCCCAGTCTAATGCTTCTCAAATGATGCATGAGATGACAAGGTTTTGATGTCCCCAGAGTTGTTGGTGTATCTTCGGTGTTAACTGTACAGACCTTGATGGTAGGCATTACTTCTTTTAAGATGAATTCTACTGTGATTTGCTTGTGTTCTGGAGAACCCAGCCTTTAATGGCTGTGAATTTTCATGTCCCATCACTTGGTTTGCACTTTGTACAAGCGATCCTTCTCTAGACCAAATATCTGTTGCACATTGGATAAATGTGCTGTATGTAGTCTGGAGTTCTAAAGCATGTCTTGGCTGTTGCAAAATGATAACAATGTTATTTCTTTTTGGGTTCCATTGCAAATCAGTAGTTTAGTTCTTGGGTACATCCGATCAGAAATCAGTTTTAGTCATGACATGCCTCTGGTGATAAATGGGTACAATTGGAGCTCTCTGCCCATTTGTTGGTGTAAAGCACGTTTAATGTCATTGCATGTGTGTTAGAATCTAAGCCCTGAAACTCTGCACTTCTTGACTACAGAAGCTTGCTTTCTACTTTTCCGTGGAAGTCCGGGATGCTATGTTCATTCTCTGGGATAATTTTGAACATACTGCTACTGAGATGTTATAAGCCCTCCATGACAATTACTAGCTGCCATATCCTTTTCTGGAAAACTCAGCATCACAAGCACATTGCAAGGCTCTACCTTGAGCCACTTAAGCATGCATTGCTGGTAGACACAATGTTTTACTTGGGCTTTTTGAACTTAGTTTTGCCACTACAGCTATGCTTTTATTCCAAGTTTAGAGGCATCATGAAGTTACTATCACCTTTACTTTGAAACAGCAGATGGGATCTGGTCTGTAGACTTGCTGCATATATCCCAGCTCACCACTCTATTTAGCTCTTACTTACAAGTCCATTTGTCATGGTCTTCTTTTACTTGTCATGCACTTTGCTTTCCATGTTTACATATGCGGAGCTAATCATATTCTCCATTTTGCAGATCAAGAAATGGGAGGCATAGGTTATATAGGCATAGCTTAGTGGAAGTTTTTATGAGACTTTGAGGCATCTGAAGGAGAGTTGCCGAATGAATTATCAATAGTTGAATGGTTTTGAAGGCCTGTAATTATGCAGTTTAGTTTAAAGTAAGCTTATTCAGCCTGTGAGGCTGAACTTGCTCAAATTTGGTTTCTCCATCATACTCCTCTGGATAACATGTTTACTAGTCCTGTAAATTATTTTCGGATAATCACCTTCTTTCTATAATATACCAGTGAAAGATGTTAAGTTCTTTGTTTTCCCCTTTATCATGGTTGAAAAATTCTCTCACCCCTTCGGGGTGCCCAATGGTTTGGGCTTGAGACTTTCATGTTGGAGGTCTCAAGTTCGAAACCCTAAGGGTCTGCTTTATGGGTCGAACTTGTCGCATCGGACTTGTCTCGTGCAGGTTAGCTGGTTTGTAAGCTACTGCATAAAAGCGAGGGTTTACCCTGTGGCTAGTGGTTGTGGTTTTTTTTTTTGGTCATAAAAAAAGTAATTCTACCAAACAGGTTTTACGATGTTACAAATCGCAATCGGTGTTTTTGCTGAGGTACCTTTTAGATTTCACCACGATAGAAACGTGAAAATTATTTTGAAAAAACTTTTGACATATTCAATACAAGAGGTTCATCTTTTAGATACAGGGATTTAGGTGATGGACACTTGCTCTCTGGCCATATTACCGTTTTATCTAAGCTTCTGCAGTACTGTTGATGACGTCTCAGAAGGCTATGAGAATTTGTGACGTATCATAAGCTGCCTTTATCAACATATATAATTGGCAGAACCTTTGATCAGCACCGTGGTCATCAGATTTATATATATCGACTAGTTTGGACGAATTCACTCTCTGGAAATGGTTGATTTCCATATAACTGTATAAATTTTTAACTTTCATTAGCTGATTTCATCATAAACGATACTTGCAAGGAAAGTGAGAAGCTAGAGAATCTATCATATTCTTTTTCTTATTGATATTTGTATGTTTTTTTTGAGTTGAGTTTTTCACTCTCTACTTTTACAATCTTAATTTTCGTTAAGTTATTCCATCTTTTTCTTTTGTTTTGTTTTTTTTCCATATTGGGGCTAGGGGAAATGGGGAGGGGGATTACAATATGGGATCGAATTTTCACCAACAAGGTGGGAGTTCAGATTGTCAATTAATTGAGCTATTAAGATTCCCCATTAGGTTATTCCATCATAAACTATACCTGCAAGGAAAACAAGAAGCTAGAGAATCATATATTTTTTCTTATTGATTTTTGTATGTTTTATTTGAGTCGAGCTTTTCACTCTCTATTTTTACAATCTTAATTTTCATTAGGTTATTCCATCATAAATGATACCTGCAAGGAAAACGAGAAGCTAGATAATCATATTCTTTTTCTTATAGATTTTTGTATGTTTTATTTGAGTCGGGCATTTCACTTTCTACTTTTACAAGTTAGGGATAAATTTTTATATACACCAACCTCCCTAGACTTTACTTATAAAATCACATCGGAAAGATGTATATAGGAACATAAAACCAGTCACCTGCTTAACCTTGATCTTACAAAATATTATTTAAGTGGCTCAACTTTTGATAATATAAATAAATTACTTTAATAACACATCTAATGTAATTTCATAATCGAGATACAGGAGGGTCGTGTGGCATCTGTTGCTCAAATAAAAGCACATTCAAATACATTGTGGTGGTGTTCAACTTCAGGATTTTAATATGCTTCTCGCAACATGAAGTATCGGGGATGTAGCTCAAATGGTAGAGCGCTCGCTTTGCATGCGAGAGGCACGGGGTTCGATCCCCCGCATCTCCATTTGTACTTTTTACAAGCATCTTCTTGCAAGGCTTTCATGGGAGGAATATGCATTTTCTCTCAAAACTATTTTTGATAATTCGAATTAAAAATTTATTAAATATTACATTAATTTATCAATTCGAATATAGAAGTTGATAAGAGAAAATCTCCATAGAAAAGAAATTATTATATGAAAAATTTTTCATGGTGTTTGACCAATGACATGTCATTATTCGAAAATTTATGATATTTAATCTTAGTTTTAGTTGACCATTGTCGATATATTTTGAATCACATTTTGAAAGTTTATTTTTTAAATATTTATCTAATTATAAAACTTTATCCGACTTTAAATATATGATCTTCAAATATATAAAGTAACACCCTCCCTCCCCCATTCAAATAAAAAAATACAAATTAATTTTGAGAGACTTTCACTCACAAAACTTTAAATTAAAAAAATAAAATAAATAAATTTGGTGTTCTAAAATTACAATCTCAAAAACTCTAAAAATTGTAGCTTTAAAATATCTGATCAACTCGGAGCTTACTCTTTATAGTTCGAGCATTTTATTAATATCCTCACTATCTTCATAATATAACAACAATAATAATATATACTCAATTAAAATATGAAAAGAATAATACTATATATGCAGTCTTATTTCTATTTAATAAAAAAAATTAATTTTCAATATCATCATCAAATTAGATCATCTTGAATATTGAGTTGATTAGGTGTTCATAATTAATAATGTAGTAAATATGAAAGAAAAAAAGTAATTATATTGTCGTGTTAATCATCTTCACATTGGAGTAATTAATAAAAGAAATAGAGCAACGCTTTAATAAGCCGGCCTAATGGATCTTTACGCCGCCGGTGATGGATTTCCTGTAAAAGTAATCGGCTCACTTACCAACCTATGCATAGCCGCCACGTGTCCTACTCCTCGGCACCCTAAGACCGACGCCGTCACGCCAGCCCCTGTTTTTTCCGTCAACCGATAAAACGTCCAAATAATACAAAATTTACCAATACTAAACTTGGTTACTAACCAAACAGCCCCTTCCCTCATTATATACCGCCGGTTAACTGAACCGAAACCCTAATCGCACCAAACCTAAAATTCCTTCTCCTTTATCTTTTCTCTCCAAGAAATCTCAGATCGGCGCACCGGAATCTGGTTTAACGGTTCTGGTTATGGAGAACGACGAAGAAACTCAGTCGCATCACTCCGGTGGTTCTGGATCTCCGGAATCGCCGCGATCGAACGGGAGGATAACGGTGACGGTAGCATCAGCGCCTCCTCAGAACACCTTGACGTTGGCTCTGCCGATACAGCAACCGAGACCTGTTGGAGCGTCTGGCGGCGGCGGAGGCGGCGGCGGCGGTGGTGGGGGGAGGGAGGATTGTTGGAGTGAAGACGCTACGGCTGTACTGATCGACGCTTGGGGAGAGCGGTACATGGAGTTGAGTAGAGGTAATTTGAAGCAGAAGCACTGGAAGGATGTTGCCGACATTGTTAGCAGTCGGGAGGATTATAGGAAAACGCCTAAAACGGATATTCAGTGCAAGAATCGAATTGATACTGTGAAGAAGAAATACAAGCTGGAGAAATCTAAGATCGCGGCGGGTCAAGGACCAAGCAAGTGGCGTTTCTTTGAGAAGCTCGATCAGCTGATAGGTCCGACGGCTAAGATCAATCCTACAATCACCGCCGGCGTTGCTGGACCGTCTAATTTGTACTCAGGTAATGAACAGGTGCCGATGGGTATTCCTATGGGAGTCAGGTCTCTTCCTCAGCTTCGACAACACCAACAGCTGCAGAAGCAGAAACAACCATCCCGGAAAAGGCCTCACATGGATTCAGACACATCGGAATCTGAATCAGAGCCGGAGCTTTCACCTGCTTCAACAGACAGTTTTCCTCCGGGTACATTTCAAAAAAAGAGACCAAGGTTTCAGAAAGAAATGCCGAATTCAAGCGCAATGAGGCAGGGGGGAACACACAGCGGAATTGGAATTAGAATTGGGGAAGCTAGTGGAAAGGAGGGTGGAAACAAAAATTGGGGGAATTCAGTGAGGGAGTTGACGCGGGCAATTCTGAAATTCGGGGAAGCATATGAACAAACAGAGAGCGCGAAGCTGCAACAAGTGGTGGAGATGGAGAAGCAGAGGATGAAATTCGCAAAAGAAATGGAATTGCAGAGAATGCAGTTCTTCATGGATACCCAATTGGAAATTTCACAGTTGAAGCACAGGAGAAGTGGAAAGAGCAACCACCACAGCAACAACCATGCCGCTGCCACCAGCAACCATAACAATAACAGTGATAGCAGTATTTAAGGTCTAATAAAGATCCATGGGGCTCGGTATCTGACAGAGATTTGTATTTGTAATGTGTTTAGTTTTACTGCTAAACTATATCTTCATTTGAAGGCCAAGTTGTAGAATATTATATAGTTCATTAGTTCTCAATTGAAACTATATTTAACTGAACTAAAGTTTATGTCTTTTTCCATCATTACCTTTCCTTTTATACATAGATTGATCTAGAAAGTGAAAACAGGGTGAACAGAATAAATTAATCTTTCAACTTCTACAAACTCCAAATTGTTTATGGAGTTTTAAGTTCATTAAACACATAATCTTTACTCTGTCCACTACTGGCCTCATACAGCAGCAACTTCATTCTTAACTTCGAGACTTTTGGTTAAGACCGAGGAATGAAGAATCGCATCTATTCCACCATATCTTTGATGGCAATAATCAATGTCAATTGACATTACAACATCCCTTGTCATTTCAAAATAGGTAACTCCCTGTGAATTTCAACAACACTTGTTTATTATTGTATTTCCTTTTTTAACAAAATTTGATATGTTTTGCTAAAGCTAAAATTGTATTGAAAAGTAATTTTCTTTATTTTTGTGTGGTAGGAAGTAGGATCAGATTGCCTACTTATTACACTTCTTGAATCGCAGTGATGAAATTACATCAATATGTTGTTGTTGTGATACGAAATTCCAAAATGGTATGTGTTTTTTTAGTTACGTTTGCGTGAATTATGGTTAGCATTAGAAATAGAATGTTATGCTGGATCTCACTTGTGATAATGTTGAATTCGAAATAGAAAGTTAGGACATAAAAGTTGTTTAAAGCTTCTAGATACAATTTAAATATGTTGTTCCAAATTTATAAATTTTGAATTTAAGTTAAATGCATAAAAAGGAAAACAAACAAACAAACATATTGTTACAAATTTTGAATGCATTTTTAGAATTGTCAGCAATTAAGTAAAACGCCTGGAGAAATTATTAATCAATTAATAGTCAATCTGAACGTTAAATTTACAAACCTACAATTAAGCTGCAACAGATCATCATTAGCTAGCGGCATAAAACTCACATGGAAACTATTTTTTTCCCCTTCTACAACGTGAATATCTGTGAAGTGGTGACAAATAATTGAGAAGACGCTATTAATTCGACAAAACTCAATAGCTTTGTGTCAAAATTTATGATTAATAAAATTCATCAACTAAAAATTTTAACATTGCATTAAAAAATAGTCATGAGTAACACTTATTCTTGTTGGCCAAAGACGTAAGAAACAAGTTTGTCCATCATGTAGTATGTTTTACACATGAGAATGACTCAGAAAAGGGCAATAAAAAGAAAAAAAAACTTAAAAGGATTAACGATACTTTTATTTATTTGGTATAGTTTGATTTTTTTTTTATAATGACATTCTTTGTCTTAACATTTTAATTGTTGTAGATTAATATTTAATATCTAAATCTTGTTTAGTTATAATCTTATATGATAAATATTTGAACTAATTATTGTTGCACTTAACTAACTAAATGGCAATGTTCTATATCACCAAGCCTATGATCTTCATTAAATTATACACATTAGAGGTGAAACTTCTAGAAAAGATTACCTTTTGTTTGACAAAGTCACAAAGATACATTTTTTTTTTGATAAATTATTTCAAATATAATTGTAAGAACATATAATAATTATGTTCATTTTAATGTTATCTGAAATAATAATTTTTTTCTAAGAAATTTCTTATTGTGATATTATTATTTAGTGAATCCATCACTGTTAAGCTAGCTTATGGATATGGGGCAATACCGTATTTTGCTACCCATAAAAAAGGTCTTCAGATAGTTATTAGAGTTAATTAATTTATAATTAGCTTCATTAGTTGGTGGATTAAGGTAATGAGATGAACATGATCTTTAATTAATAAGGTCAAAGAGAGGACATTTCCTTTGCCAGTTATGTAGAGAACCAGATTCAACTTTGATACTAGTATTACGTTAAAATATCGTTGCACGTTCATATGTAATATTTTAATGTCTATTATAAATTAATTTTAATTATTATTAGCAATTTAATTAGTAAAGTAAATAACTTCAGACACAATTAGTTGCTACTACAATGAAACTTGTCTATGCACGTGAATATGGAATTTTTAGTAAATACTTGTTAAAAGATTTCAGCCAAATTTTTGAAAGAAGTACTACAAAAGCAACATACCCAGTGAAATCCCATAAGTGGGATTTGAGAAGGGTAGACCCATCACTATCTCATAGAAGTAGACATGTTGTTTCCTGGAAACCCTTGTCTCAAAATTTTTAAAAGAAGTAAAGTTACCTAATTTAATTGCAAAAATATTGCTCAAAAACTTATATGAGAAAATTTTGGTCCAAACCACGATATGATATACAATAATATATACATTTCTTTATACAAAACTTTTATATACTCCTCCTTTTACATGCACCCATATACAATAGTAATATGTAATTTTATGCACTATGATACAAAATAAAATTTAAGGGCTAACATTTTGCTCTTGGAATTTTACTATGATAATCGCAACTATAATTTGTGACTTTTTGAAGTTGTGGATGGAAATTTGAGACGTTTCTTGTTGTGTTGGATTTGTCTCATCAAAGTTTACCATTTGACTCCCAATTTGAATTCTTTAGACATTCGGGGGGGTGGGATGGGGTTGTGGCCTATGACAAACGCTTCAGGCAATAGAAAATTTGGTTAAATTATGTAAAGTAACTTTGTGAGTTACCTTAGAATGTAATTATCTCAAAATAATATCATCATTGCCAAAAAATAAAAATTATCTATCAGTTTTATGATTTTATTTTAAATGTAGCCATTTAATTTACTCTAAATAAAACATCATAAATCATAATTCTTAATTAAAATATAGAAAGTGACTGTAATCAATGCAAACAAAATATTATTGACTCTCCATGATCATGAATCTTATATTCATGCAACTTAAATCACATTTACCATTAATTTTCTCCTTCTTAGTTATTATTACGTATTTATCCCTTATTTCATTACCAAAACTTTTATAATGAGACAAGTATCACAGAAAATTACTCATACTAAATGCATCAATTAATATATTACTCTATATAATTAGCGAGGTTCTTAATATCCATCAAACAAATAACACGTTCCACCTAAAGAGAAGAAAACAAGTATAAATAAAGTTTAATAATTAATAATACATTACGTAAGTATTTTTTTTATATTAGGAATTAGAAAACTTTGAAAGAAAAAGGGAGGCAAAAGTAGTAAGACTTGAAAATTGTTGGTGTTGATTTTATATAACTTCAACCATAAAACAACAACAATATTTTTCTTAAAAAAGCCTCGTCCATAGTTGTGAGTATTTAAAATTAGAGATAGGGAATCATTAAAGTATGTGATGCAATGAATGAGACTATTTTTTTTTTAAATGGGATCTTATGCGGCACAAATTTGGATATAATCCGACTTTAATGTTGATATCGAAAATCGGGTGGACAAAAAAATAAGAGTTGGGAGACAACAAATAGGTGGCAATCATTGATTGGCTAATTTGAAAACATCTACCCGCATGATGAAATTTCTCTTTTGTCTTTCCTCCTAGTTAAAGATTACTTATTTTGTCCGAAGCTCAATTTTCTTCTCTCTTTCTCTCTCTACTGTATCTACTATTCTACTATTCGGTCACCATTTTTTCTCTGTTACTCTCTATTGTACATACATTATTATTTTTATAAATAAATGGAAAAATAAGAGTAAAGCCAAATCCATTGTAGGGTTTTCTTTGAAATTGGGGAAAACCTCCAAAACCCATTCTTCACAAGAAAGAAATTCAGTAATAAATTTCAAGTCTTTTCTGTTTTCTAACTGACATTCAGCTTAAAGAAACTAAAATGTCGGTTCGGGTATGAACCGGATTCCGCCGATCTAGTACCGGCAATTCAAGATCTCCGCCTTCACATTGCCTTGGGTGAGTTCTGATTTCTAAGATCATTTTTTCCCCAATTCCTAATTGTTAGGGTTTTGTGTTCCAATGACATTGACTTCTCAAGACTTCAATAGTTTAGCTTAAAAGATTGGATTTTTTTAGTATCTGGAACTGTGTTTTGCGTGTAAGTGGATCTGAAGGAAATGTGCTTTTCAGCAATGTACGTTATATTGAAATCAGATAAGATCTGTCATCTTTTAAACGCTGTGCCTTTGTCTCTTCTTTGTTAGTATACTACTTCTGTTTCTCAATATAAACTTAGTCATTTTTTAAGATTTGGATGTTTGGAGGTGGGTTGTGCTCATTGTTGATTGATTGTATTTGTCCGGATTGAAGAGGTGGGGAGGTTATATGAAAGAAGCTAAAGGGAACACTGTGCTGTTTTCTTGAGGGGGAGGGCAAAGATGGAATCTGATGCACTACTTGATTATGCTGTCTTCCAGCTGTCACCAAAGCGTTCTCGGTGAGTGGTGGATATAGTTTTGCTTTTTTATGGAAATGCAGAATGAATGCACTAATAGTTCTGGTATTGTTGGATTTGCTTGGGCAGATGCGAATTGTTTGTTTCTCGTGGTGGAAACACGGAGAAACTAGCGTCAGGATTGTTGAAGCCTTTTGTGACCCATTTGAAAATTGCAGAAGAGCAAGTTGCATTGGCTGTTCAAACTATCAAGCTTGAAGTTGAAAGGCGGAAAAAGGCTGAATCATGGTTCACGAAAGGAACCCTAGAAAGGTAATGTCACTTGCAGCTTGCCAAAAAATGCTAAAAAGAATGGAGGGGAAAGTGAAGGATGATTTGTTTTTTCTCTCTTGATTTGCAGGTTTGTGAGGTTTGTCAGCACGCCAGAAGTTCTGGAGCTTGTCAACACATTAGATGCAGAAATGTCCCAGC
Organism: Solanum rostratum; assembly: GCA_029948455.1. Classification (NCBI taxonomy): domain Eukaryota; kingdom Viridiplantae; phylum Streptophyta; class Magnoliopsida; order Solanales; family Solanaceae; genus Solanum; species Solanum rostratum. Next base: position 66,417,990 of record CM057054.1, read on the forward strand.
TCGAAGCAGCCCGAAAGTTATATTCTCAGGTGGAAAACACTGTCGTGGACTCACTGTAGCCTTCATTTATAATTGACTAAGATTATCAGATAATAACAAAAATCACTTGTTCCTTCCTTTATTTCAGGGAACAGGCGATCAGTTTAATGGGACCGGTAAGATTACCCAATAAACCAAATTTGAGCTTTCACATTTTGTCAAGTACATTATCAATGTAACCTTAGAACTTAGAGGAAATATAACTGCCCGTGTCACCTCAAATTGACTCCTATCTTCTGCTAAGCTACTTCAATAATGTCTTATTGGCACTCCTTTCTGTTAAGCTACCTCCGATCATGTCTAATTGGCTCTCCCTTTTGCTAAGACTCTTCCAATCCTGTCTAATTTTTCATCTCCTTAAATATCTATCTGTTCTCTCTTATGAGGCTAGGAGAATAAGCCAACTAGCCAAGGTTAGGATTGTTGGTTGTCGGAAATGGAAGCTTTGCTCCCTGGCCTTGAGATTAATTGTTTCCTCTTAGTATATGTTGCTGTTGTTAAATTTGGGTATGAAGTAAAGACTGAATTTGTTTAAGAACCATTTTGTTCAAGTCCACTGATTCTACGGCCCTATAGTGGTACTTATCTGACAATCGTTTTTGCTTTATTACTTAATCCAGGTAGTGGTGGATCTGGGGTTACCGTAGCGGCTGATGCGACAAAGTAACTTCTTACTCTGCTTCTTTATGCATTCTTTGCCTGTTACCATTGGTTATTGCTTTGCTGCCTAGTAAGCATCTTCATTTCATATTAACTACTACCTATTTACAGGAAGGAGCTACTGCGAGCAATTGATGTGAGGCTTACAACGGTTCAGAAGGACTTATCTACAGCTTGTTCTCGTGCAGCATCTGCTGGTTTCAATCTGGAGACAGTATCTGAACTTCAAATTTTTTCAGAACGGTTTGGTGCCCCTAGATTGAAGTAAGATCGTGGTGCTTTGACTTTGTGTATAGATTTTTTCAGCTCCTCCTTCATCCCTCCCTGCATATCTGCTGCAGAAGAATTATGGCTTGTCAAAATCTCCTAATCATTGTAGTTTAACATAGGAGGCCACTGCTGTTTGGATTTCCCATCTCTGCCTAATGATGCCAGGTGACCATTGTATTTGATTTAGCAGGCTAACCAAAGAAAAGGGAACAAATGTTTGGTTCAGGGTATACTTGTTGGAGCTGCAATTTTAATGGTTAGGTGATGTTGCCTAAGAAAGCAAATAAAAGACCAAATAGAGTTGCTTTTGAGGCATGAAAAGCTTCTTCGCTTATCCTTGACCTTGTCCAGATGAGAGATGAGTCATGGAAGCAAAAAATTGACCATGGTGATAACCCAACAAATAGCAAGTGACACCAATATAGGACAGCAAGTGATACCAATATATGTGTCCTTTATCTCGGGGTAAGAATAGATTTAAGTTTTAGTTCTTGGTTTCAGAGTGAGCATATATTTCTAATATCAACAGGACAATGGAGAATTGCCTACCCCTTTAGCCAGGATGGTTGTCTATTAATTAGATATTTATTACTAAGTAGTTAGATTCTCAACATCTAGATAAATCGGGGGCAAAACCTGGGAGAAGCCGTAAGGGTTCAGGGAAGCAAACCGTGTTTCATGAAACTCCAACTGAACCTTCTCCAAGGTCCAGCAAAAAGCACAATGGCAACACTTGAGACCTTAATCTACATATCAAAGATAAATGACTCATCTTTAATCATGAACACTAGAACAAATTTGAGGAAATACAATGAAATTATGAAACATGAGATCTGCCCCACTTTTGGCAAGCTGACAGATGTAGGTGGGGGGGGGGGGGGTGATTTTATTCAAGTTCATGTAGCTCTTAGTATTCTACTTCATTCACAGTAGTATAATTTGTGCCAGACTTTGAAGTATGATATTGATGCTAGATATATTCAATTTAGAGTTGGCTGTTGAGAGCTAAAGAAACGTACTCCGTCGGCTTCAATTTGTTTGTCTTGTTTTGACTTGGCACCGAGTTTATTTTAATAAAGTAAACAAAACTTTTGAATCTCATGGTCTTAATTAAACATATGTAGAAGGTATCAAAATGTCCTTTGATTTTGTGCTCTTAACTTTCCACATGCCACGTGGAAAGTTGGAACTAAGAGTTGCCAAAAAAAAAAAAAAGAAAGAGGCATTTTTTTTGGATCAGACTGAAAAAGAAAGTAAGACAAACTAATTGAAATGGAGGAAGTAATATTTTTTAGCTACTTTGTAGCCCTTTGGTTGAGTCAATTGATTACGCTAAAACTCGTGAAAGGCTGAACTCCTAGCCTTTTATTCCTGAGTGTTTAATTTGTCATTAGGCAGCCTATGAAGCACTACATTCAGAAAAATAGGAATGATGTCACAGAAAGATGGAGATTGAAAGGAAACCTGTATGTTCTTTTTTTCCTTGTCACTTAAATAACCGAAGAAAGGGAGATTGAAAATAATAGAGAAAAGCTGAGCTTATCAATTTTTGATAACCAGGAGCCTGTGGTGCAAAGTTCAAAACTTTGTGGATAATGGATCCGTCCCTCTATCCTTTTCTACGTAATACCATGGTTTAGTTTGCGACAAGATTTGTACTCATGATTTGCGCCTAATCCACACACCACTCTCCCCCATTAGATCAAAGCCCTGGGTTACATTTTGGATTGTCTTTTGGGTTAGGGATGGAAATAAATGGAGCTACAAATTGAATAAAGTATATCTAATTTGAAGGAGTATTTGAAAATCAGCTTCTTTTTAATCGAACATGTTTGTGTGCTTTTTAAAATTTTGTTTCAACTAGATATCTGGTTTTTAGAAATGTGCACCTTGCTTGTTTCGAAAAGAGAGTATTGCAAATTGTAGTTTATGTTTAATTTTGTAAACATCAATTGAGAACTGTAAAACCTTTCAACTTAACGTTAAGGGGTCATTTGGTAGCTGGTTAAAGTTATGCATATATTAGTAATGCAAAGATCAATTATGAGAAAATCTATGTACTTTTATTCAAGGATTAGTTATACAATATTTAATTATTTATATATTAGTTATTTCATCTTGTACCCCTTATAAATTATATATAAATTTTCTTGTGACTTGCCTATGTATAAAAACTATTAATTATGCGAGTTTTTAAATTGTAAACTAAATACCCTATTAATTTTAGGAATAAATTCAAATATATACAGTAAATTGATTTATTTACAATAAATATAACTCTTTTTTAATTACATAAAGAATAGTAAAAAATCATAGAAAGTATATATGACTATACAATATAACTTGCTAAAAATCATAGAAAGTATACACTGATTATACAATGTTGATTACTTGTATATGCGCTATACACTGAATATTCAATGCCTATACATCGAATTGTCATTTAGCCTGCATCGTAATTATTCCTTAATTATTTTATACCTGACTAACTTTCCTTAATTGTTTTATAGTCCCTCACCCATCTTTATTTGTCTCTTGTTGACTTGACATAGAGATTAAGAAGTAGTAAATGATGGGGGTAATTTATGTCTTGAAAAATGAAATAGAGAAATGATTATGATTAATGATTAGAGCAAATTAGGAATAAAGTGTAAAACTATATCTTGATTTCATAAAATGCATAAATATTATTTGACATCTCAAAATAATAAAGGCGATAAGTAAAGATGGACAGAGGGAACAGATTAATGCCTAACTCATCTCCAAATTAAGTACCAAATACCCCTACTTTTTGTCTTTGTTTTGGAGAAAGGTAACAGTATTGAGTTACATAAATATTTTCTAAATTAATTATAACTTCTGGAAAGTTTTTCTTTTTAATTAATTAAGCTCATTAAAAACGACAGTATGGGCGTGTATATAATTTTTTATTTATATCAGAAAAAAGATTTTGGATTGATGACTGATATGGTAGTCTTGGTATTTCAGCGAGGCCTGCAACAAATTTTTAACCTTAAAAGAGAGGCGGCCAGAATTGATCAGCTTACGGAACGTGTCTGGAAGAGAAGATGGAGCCGTACGATGTTCTTATGGATCCGACATGTCCATTGACGAGGACCCCACTACTCCCGACCAACGACCTATTGGGTCCCACTCTGCCGGCTCTGGAAAGTCCTCAGCCTGTCAGCAACCACAACCCCATGAGTCCAGCGTGGAACCAGAGGAAAAAGGTTCCATTGTTGAAAAGGAAAAAGAAAAAGAGGAGGAAGAGAAATCTAATGATCAAGCCAAACTGAAAAGGCGGCTGAGTGTACAAGAACGTATCAGCATGTTTGAGAACAAACAGAAGGAGAATTCGGGGGGCAGTGGCAAGCCTGCTGTGGTGAAAACCCCAGAGCTACGTAGGTTGTCATCTGATGTCTCGGTGCCACCGGTGTTGAGGAGATGGAGTGGTGCCAGTGACATGAGTATTGATTTGGGTGGTGACAGGAAGGATAATGAGAGTCCTCTATGCACACCATCTTCTGCCTCGGATGTACGTGGTGAAAGCAGATTGGACGACCATAATAGGAATGTCCAAGATTCTCCCAGGACCAGGCCAAACTCAAATTCTGGCGTCCTTGATGTTGATCAGGGTCGTGGGAAGACCAGGTCAAGCTCACATATGAGTGGGGCTGAGGATAAGAATGTGGAAAATCAACCGGATATTGGAGGGCCATTCTCTACTACTCATATGGGTAAAAGTGCTGACAGTGGTTTGACTACTAACACTGACTTCAAGGGTTCTCAAGGGGGTAAGGAGCTTGAGAGGAGCAAAGGACAAGTTAATCATCAGATTGTTGGCCTGAAGGACCAGGGTAGTCTACAAGAGCAATCTGAAGCTGCACGGACCGAGATTTGGCATCAGAAGGAGGATACTGGATCAATTGATCATTTGGTTTCTAAGCGGGATAAAGCTCCTCCAAGGACCGTAGGGACCTCTGCACAGTTGGATAGTGGTTCTACATCAAGAGTTACAGAAACTTCTGCTGCTAAAGTCCTCGAAGGTATTCCACTGAATCTGCAGTCAAGACGGCGAACACTTTCTGAAACTGAGGAAGTTGAAAAGGATGAGCTGTCTCCATCCGAGAAACTCGTTAATGCTTCTCAATCAAAGGTCAAAGAGCTTGGACATGAACCAATGAAATTTAAGAAACAAAGTGGTGCAGCTGAACTGGTCAAGAAGACTCAAGACAATAGGGGGTTTGAGATCATGTCTGGAACTAGCAAAACTCCGCTCTCAAGTAAAGTGGTTTTGGAGGCTGAGAGGGAACTTGACTCATTTTTGACACCCCCTATCGAGCAAGTTCAGAGAGCGCGGCAGCCCAAACCAAACCAGGAAATGAATGATGACTTGAAAATGAAAGCTAATGAGCTAGAGAAGCTTTTTGCTGAACACAAATTACGCGTTCCTGGTGATAAATCTAATTCTGCCCAGAGAAGCAGGCCAGGTGACGTCCAAAGCCGCCCATCTGCTAGTTCAACCTACAGGAAATCTGTGGCAGATAATAATAATGTTAGGACTTCTGACAGTTATTCGTTTAATGAACCTGCCTCAAGTTCCAAGGATGTTCTAAATAGGAATTTCTCTGAACTAAGTTTTTCGGATGGTTCTCGCGGAAAATCCTATGAGAGGTATATGCAGAAAAGAGATACAAAACTTAGGGAAGAATGGAATTCTAAGGGAACAGAGAAGGAAGCCAAACTGAGGGCTTTGGAAAATAGCCTTGAGAGGAGTAGAGCTGAGATGAAGGCCAAGTTTGCTGGATCTGCTGATAAAGACAGTAGGGTTTCTAGTTCTCATAGGCGTGCTGAGAGACTCAGATCATATAATTCGAGGTCTATTTTAAGGAGAGACCAGGTATAATTCTTTCTCTATTCTGTAATATGTATCGAAATACTACCCACACATATATAAGGTGGCTGTTTCTATTACTTACTCTTTTTGTTGGTTTGGTTCTCTTGAGTTACATGTACTTGACCCTGAAACAATTTGTTTTGGCAGCAACAATTAGTTTTTGAGCAAAGTGATAATGAAGAAGATATGTCTGAATTATCGAAGCCGAAAAAGTACGGTGAAGACAGGTCTTTTGATGAAACATCCTTCGGTGATGATGTTCGTAAAAGCACTAGGAGCAAGAGGCCTTTACCTGGCAAAGGTCTGTCTTCATCCACACCTCGCACCACAGTAGCACCTGTTCCAAGGTCTTCTGGGAAAGCTTCCAATAATACATCAGGTAAGCGGAGAATTCAATCTGAAAATCCTCTGGCACAGTCTGTCCCAAACTTCTCTGACATGAGAAAAGAGAACACCAAACCTTCTTCCACAGCTGGTAAAACAACTCGTTCACAATCTAGAAATTACACCCGTATCAAAAGCACAACTGAAGAGGTATCCCTTATTAAGGAGGAAAAATCACGAAGACCACAATCCTTGAGAAAAAGCTCTGCCAATATTGTGGAATTTAGGGAGGCATCCACTTTCGATTCTGATGGTGTCGTTCTGACACCTCTCAAGTTTGACAAGGATGAAATGGAGCAGAGTATCACTGATAAATTTTCAAAGAGTTCTGGTTCGAAGACTTTACTAAAGAAGGGTAAGAATCCTGACTTCAGCTCTAGAGGTGGTCTGACTAAGACAAGGGCTTCTGCTGTATCTAAGATTGTGGACGATGATGATGAGTATGATGATATGGTATTTGAGCCCGAAGGCTCTGAAGGCAGGGGCCCTGATGAAGAAGAGGAAGAATTTGAGAACATGACTGCTGAAATTCAGGAGGACTTTGATAACGGGGAACCAAGACTGAGCCATGATTCAGAGAAGTTGGAAAACTCTGGATCAGAGAATGGTGATGTTCTGAGATCATTTTCTCAAGTGAACTCTGCTTCAGAAGTTGTATTGCCTTCTATGGTCTCCAACAAGTTGTTATCTGGTGGAATTGTACAAGATTCGCCGGGAGAAAGTCCAGTGTCATGGAATACACATGCTCATCACCCTTTTTCTTATCCCCATGAGATGTCTGATGTTGATGCATCCGTGGACTCTCCTGTGGGAAGTCCTGCATCCTGGAATTCACATTCTCTAAGTCAAACAGATAGCGATGCAGCTAGAATGAGGAAGAAATGGGGAATGGCGCAGAAACCTATGCTCGTGGCAAATTCTTCTCATAATCAATCACGCAAAGATATGGCAAGAGGATTTAAACGGTTTCTGAAATTTGGGAGGAAAAATCGTGGCACAGATAATTTGGTTGACTGGATTTCTGCTACCACTTCTGAAGGAGATGATGATACAGAAGATGGACGTGACCCTTCTAATCGATCTTCAGATGATTTAAGAAAGTCAAGAATGGGCTTCTCTCAGGAACATCCATCTGATGATAGCTTTTATGAGAACGAGTTTTTCAGTGAACAAGGTGAAATAATGTCTTTCACTCCCTAAACAAACTATACTTGTTTCTGTAGGGTGGATTTTTTGTTGCCTCAAGAACAACTTTCGATGTTCAATTCTGTTTCTAGAGTTTGACAATTCTTATTTTTTTGTACATTCATATCCAGAAAACGTAGCCAGCAGCACATGATAGTCGTACAGATCTTTGTGTTTTGTTTATCTATACAATTCTAGCCTTTTCTCTGTTATTGCTAGTAGTTTTGCAAATGGTTTTTGTAGAGAAAGAAGCATACTACAGGAATGTAGCTATGATGTTTGAAGCTAGTTCATACTTAAACTTGGATTTCTGGAAATGAGATTGTTTGGGAATTGTTCAGCTGGCGCTCTTGCTCGTCTTTTTGTTTCTAATTCCATCTTTTTTTGTTTGGTCTTTGGTCTTTCAACTTCAGTAATATAGCTTTTTCAAGTCACTAACCCAGTGCTTCTCTTCTGGCAGTCCAAGCCTTGCGCAGTTCAATCCCAGCACCTCCAGCTAACTTCAAATTGCGGGAGGATCATTTATCAGGGAGCTCAATAAAAGGTGATCAGCTAGTTTAAAAAGTTAGCCCATTCTGTCTTATTGCTTATGTTTTGTGTTTTATGTTTTATGTCTTGTGCATAATGCAATGTCATCATGTGAAGAAATTATCTTGGCTGCAAAGGAGAAAAATTAAAGTTTAGTAAGCCTCTTGAATGGACCTATTTGCAAGCCAGCTCCATAAAATCATTATCACAAAATATCACTTCCACTTTTCCAGTTTATGCATTAGGTCACAATCACTTTCAACACTGTTCACTTGTTCAAGTCTGTGTATACGCCACCCACCCTAAACCCACTTGCGGGATCGCATTGGGTATGTCTTTGTTGCATTAGGTCACAATCCTGACTTACATTAAGAGATTGAACATGGAAGAAATATAGAGCTTCTTTTCTGGTTTGGGTTGGTCAAAGAGCACTTGTCACTTGCTTCATGGGACATTATGGGTTTTGATGCTTCATTTTGGTCATCAGACATTTTATTGGTGTTTGCTCTTTTTGTGCAATCTAATCTGTATTTTAAGAGATATTATTGTTTTCGTCACCATTTTAAATTGTATTGACTCTATCTAGCTTTAGTTTGAATTCTGACTTAAAATTTAGATTCGAAAAGGTAAGTGATCACACCATCAGAAAGTGATCACAAGAAGCAAAACTTGGCCAACAACCTAAACTTGCAAATATTCTGCTGACAACTCAAGAATAAAGTGGTATGAGCCTATAGAGCAAATCTGTTCAAGTAAGGTCGTAACCATTCAGGTATTCAGCTATCTACTCACCTGAAGTCGGTCTTCTTAGCAAACACCAGCCCGTGTAGTGTTTTCATAGACAGGCAGAAAGTCTGACATAAACTTGTACGAATTGAATTAGCTTATTTTCTTTCCCATAAAGTCTTCTGTAGCATTAATCCAACCTATATAGGTGAATATTGAAATATATAATAGAACATGCAATATATATAACCAACTTTATGATCACACTAGTTGCGACTTACACATCTCATTGTAACTGAAACTCCAAGGCTCATATAAGGAGCAATCACTTCAAGTATGTTGTAAATATTTTAATGCTTCAGTATGCAATCTTGACTTTTCTCTGCTCCTAATTATTTTACAGCTCCAAGATCATTCTTCTCCTTGTCGACATTCAGAAGCAAGGGAAGTGACTCAAAGCCAAAGTGAGTATCCAAAGCAATAGATAACTATCTCAAAGGATAAGGTTCAATTGCCTTGATTTCACGTAACTTCAGACAATATTTCGAAGCAAGAGGTCAAGGTAGATGGCGCTACTATCATCTAAATATGTTGTATACTTGTACTTAGTAATCACGGGGCTCCTGAAGCCTCGCTTGTGCTTTTATCTGTTTCTAGTAGTTGTCCCAGAATATATGTTGTATATTGTCTTGAGAGGACAATGGCGGAACATTAATGTGATTTTGGTAGTCATAGCATTCTTTCTTATGTTGCTATTTACTTTTGATTTTTTGGTAAATATCAGAAGTGAATTTTTGTTCTATCAAATATGGGCAGTTTCATAGGTTGAAGCTATTATATTATGCCTACTTTTACACTTGTAAGACACAACGATAATGGAGTTGGCAAAATGTTGTTCCCTAGAAAGGCTAGCCCCTCTGCATATTCTACAAGAACATGCTGTGCAAATCTGCATAGAAGTTGAGGGAATATCTAAAAATTATGTTTGTCTTCATTCTAAAGCTTTTGTCCAAATTTGTATTTGTCTTCACTATTGGCAGTCAGTTTCAGTTACTTCCTTGAATTCTTGTTGTATAAATTAATAAGACCTTCTGAATCATCGAATTTGGAACGAAGGGTATTTTTGAATGATTAACACTTTGTATCTTATAATTTGATTTTTTTCTATATACAATGCGTTTGATCGATTTCTTGAGGTCTTAAAATTTTGAACCCCAAAATTTCAAATTCTGTCTCTGCTCTGAAACAACAATATTATAATTGGTTTAGTTATAAAGAAAAGAATTCGAAAAGAGAAACGATGTCTTCTTTCAAATGGTATTATTATAGGTAATGACCCTTAAAAGGACAAGATGTAGAGATATTAACAAGGGATAGACAAATTAAATAACAAAATAAAGACGCTAACTCCACTAATTCCTAGGTTTTTGCATGGATTTTTATTACTTAAACATGATTTATTTGTATACATTATTAAATCACTTAATCATGATAAGTTGATATGATAGTACGATGAATATTAAGTTCTCAACTCATGCTTTTAACATAAGAATCTTAAACACATAAAATTAAAATCTTAAATCTGCATTAGTGGCGTAGCCACATAAAGTGAAGGGTGTTTAGTTCAACACCCTTTATTGAAAGATAATACTGTAGTGTAATACAAATCAAAAATTACTTTTCATATGTATATTTAAACCTTGAAAATCTTTAGCGAAATTTCAGACTTTGCCACGCTTGACCACCAAGTACGTTCTATGAACATCTGCCCATTGTCAAGAGCACAATTCATTCTCATGCCGGCTGGTCAACATATACAAAAAACTAAAAGCCGGCCTACCAAATGTCACTAACTAAAACTAAGTTTGCAATATATAACATCTTTACTTTTTTCTTCTCTATATAGATTATGAGAGCAGTCAATAATCATCAGCTTTGTTTATAGAAAAATGATGATTGGTCAATCATAATATTTTCTTGGGTCACTTAACTTTAAAATTTTTGGATAAATACAAAGGTATTTAACCACTTACTATTAGTCTTGGAGAAACCAAAGGCATTGTAGTAAGGCGGATTGATCAAAGGCCTTTTGTTGTGCAAAGCATATTCATCCTACGAACAACTGCTAAAAGAGCTGTAAATTATATCCTTTTATGTTCATTTTTATCTGTGCCTACCATACTATAACTTGAACAGAACCATACACACAAAAAATTCATCATCAACAACAATATTCCAAATGGCTCATTCCGAGTTTTCGTCTTCCACGACTAGACAGAGACGACATACTACACCGGTGGTGTCACAGCAGCCCTCCACATCATTTTCAATGTCTATGTCAAGTTCCCACAACTTTAGCCGTGCGCGCAATCCCACCCCTGCTAGTCCCTTTGCTTCTGATAATGACAGGTCAGTAGCGTATGTAGTCAAGTGTATTGAAAGAGGTTCAATTGAATCCCCTTCGACAGAAAGACAATGCTAATAGGCTAAAAACAAGTTTTTTTAGTGTGTGGACATAAATTATTGATTAGAGAGGTGCTACAGGATGGAATATCATGAGTGGTGTTTTTCCATATATTTGTTTGAATCACTTAAAGTTTTTGAATCTGCCACTGCGACAGGTCATGGCAAGGGGAGCTTTCTTGGCAGTTTAATCCGACAGGATGGCGTGATAATCGCGACCTTAGTGCAGCACTAAGTCCATGGACATCAGCTGATACTTCTTTCACTTCAGCAGCAAATGGCAGTAGGATTTTCAGGAGATCAGCTAATGATTATTACTTATCGAGAACGACTGATGGAGCTTTTCGTAACTTCATTAATCCATCTTACGATCATTCTTATTCTGGCATGCAGCCATCTGGAAGGCTTGAGCTTCAAAGTTTTGATTCCAGGGCTAATGATAATTCTTATATCTCAACGAATCATTTCTCTCGTGAATATAAGGGCAAGCCCCGCAAATCTCCAAGATTGACAACTATCACAGAAGGGACTAGTGCTGGAAAAAGTGGTCCTTTGGCAGTGAAAGACGAGCTCCAGTCGATAGATTATGACAGAAGAGAAGATTTTGAAAAGCAATTCCAGGTTGACTGGTGAGATACCTACCTATGTCATCAACGACACTATTAAATTGTGTCATTACATCATCTAAACCTAAAACTGTGAGAGAGAACAAACTTATTACTTAGTTATATCCTGCCTTCAACATGCTCTTCACGAGCGGGCTTGGTTCCTTTTGATCTTCTCTAAGCACATGGAAATTCTTTTTTGGTATTGGGTGACAGATAGACTCCAACATAAGAAATCTAAACGTATGATATATGCTGAATTGTGTTAACATCTCATCTAAAAACTTATGATGTTAGGGAGAACAAACTTTGAATTACTTCATTATGTAATCTCTTCAGCAAACACAACAGTTAAAAATGGTTTCACAGTATTAATCTGCATGTGCACAGATTATACTAATCATGTTAAATTATGTGGCAGGTCAAATGCTCATAATCATGGCATCGTAAGAGGTCATCATGGACACATCGACCAGATGGGACATAGCTTCAACACTGATACATCAGATTATGACGTGAAATGTGTTGATCATGTTAATGAAGAACAGAGTCACCATGTTCAACATTCTAGACAATCAAACCTCCACCTGTATGGAAATGATTTGTACGATGATACTGACAAGAATCATGCAGTACATGATGAAAAAGATGACACAGCAGCTCCTAAGCCAGTTGGATTACTAAGCTTGTTCAAATACTCAACCAAGTTGGACATAGTACTACTGCTGTTGGGTTGTATCGGGGCTCTAATAAATGGAGGATCTCTTCCTTGGTATTCTTATCTTTTTGGTGATTTTGTAAATAAAATTGCCATAGAGAAAGACAAAGACCAGATGATGAAGGATGTGGCAATGGTAATAGATACTTAGAATTTTATTGTATGCTCCCAAATCTCTCAGTTAATAACCCCACACCTTTCTATCCCGCAAGCAGTAAAAGAGAGAAAGTCATGAATATAACTATCCAAGTAGACATAATTGCCTATAAATTGAAATTCTGAGCCTCCATGAGATCTTATAACAGTTGATACAACAACCTTCAGGTGTGCGTGCTTATGACTGGACTATCAGCAGTAGTCATGTTTGGAGCATACTTAGGTAATTTAGGCATTTTAATTCTCATCTTAGTCTGGATTTTTGAGTTTGAAAAAGCGTAATCACAGTTGACACTTTATCATCTTATTATGTCAGAGACAACTTGCTGGAGATTGGTCGGAGAAAGATCAGCTCACAGAATAAGAACCAAGTATCTAAGAGCTGTTTTGCGACAGGACATAGGATTTTTTGACACAGAACTGAATACTGGTGAAATTATGCATGGAATTTCGAGTGATGTGGCACAAATCCAAGAAGTAATGGGAGAAAAGGTACATTTTTTGCCCGTTACTAACTAGTAATTTTTCACTTTTTACTGTGAAATAAGCTGTGTAGTATTCCCATTATACAATGGCTATAACTAGTTCAAAGAAAACTTACATCAAATGCCAGCAGAATCATTTAAAAATTGGAAAGGAGCAGATAAAGACTTACTTTGATGTCACAATGATTAACTAGTAGGGTGCACTGACAAGAAAATTGGGAGTCATTCTAAGTCGAAAGACAACTCATAGCACCCAAAACTAGTCAAGTCACACTCTTCTCTGTGTGTCCTAATAGCCTTGGCCATCACACATGCCGAAATTGATTCATTTTAATAAGCTATCAAGATAATCAATATTGCCACATTATGTTTTAAAATAATTATCAATTTCTCTCAGTTTACAGTGGTTTAAAATGTTCTTTCAGACAACAGTAATTTGTCCCGGTATCATATTCAGTTTAATGTTTCTTCTCAAAATAGGGATGTCAGCATTATGCATCCAACTGTCTCTGTGATGCTGTGTAATTTTGTTCCTCATGCAGATGGCACATTTTGTTCACCACATCTTCACTTTCATCAATGGCTACGCAGTTGGGATTAGAAGATCATGGAAGGTTTCCCTGGCAGTTTTTGCAGTAACACCACTATCAATGTTCTGTGGTCTTGCTTATAAAGCCATCTATGTTGGCCTTACACTGAAAGAAGAGGTGAGAGGAATGAATGTAACTCAACATAATTCCTTCTTCCCAATTTATATGACAATCTTCCCGTTTCGAGTGTCCTAAACTGTTTCCCAGCATTCTATTGAAATTTATTTCATAAAACCTTTATAATTTCCAGAATCAGCTATAACTAATGTGACATTTTCTCCGTCAAACTTACCATATCCTTGTTATTTTAATATACTTTTTTCCACTATTACTTCTGTAAATGCATCAAAACATAGTTCCTAGTCAAATAGTTTCACAAAGAAGTACAAGTAAATATTTCTGTACTTGGTTCAGTTTTAACTGCATATTGAGTCTTGTTGTTCTTTTGTAAAGGAATCTTACAGAAAAGCTGGCAGCATTGCAGAGCAAGCAATGAGTTCAATTAGGACCGTAACTGCTTTTGTAGCAGAGGATTATTTAGATGCAAAATATGTGGAATCCTTGCAGAAATCGGGACGTTTGGGGGCAAAGGTTGGGTTTGCTAAAGGAGCAGGAATTGGAGTTATTTATTTAGTTACTTATGCGACATGGGCATTGGCTTTCTGGTACGGTTCAATCCTTGTAGCAAAGGGTGAGCTTTCAGGTGGTGCAGCCATTGCTTGTTTCTTTGGTGTTAATGTAGGAGGCAGGTAAATAATCTGTCAATTTTCTCTGTATAAGCCCTCAACCAGAAGAAGATTTAATAACTAATCAACTTAATTTAATAAATGAAATTTGAGTACCACAAAAAGTCTCAAATTTTCAAGGAAGCAAATATTTAACAGTCTCATCAAGATCAGCTTATTGAAAACTATTCCATTACCAGGAAATCATAATTATTTACCAATTGACATGAACAGAACTAAATTTTTGCCATTGGCAGCATGGGCTTAAAAAAGCATATGTTGATTTTTGCAGGGGCTTGGCTCTATCCTTATCTTATTTTGCTCAGTTTGCGCAAGGAACTGTTGCAGCCGCCAGGGTATTTGAAGTTATAGACAGGGTGCCAGAGATAGATCCCTACAGTCCAGGGGGACGGAGGTTGTCAACGATAAAAGGGAAGATTGAATTTAAATGTGTGACCTTTGCATATCCGGCTCGTCCAACTGTCCAGATTCTCCAGTCTCTTAACTTAGTTGTTCCAGCATCTAGGACATTGGCATTAGTGGGCATCAGTGGAGGTGGAAAGTCAACAATTTTTGCTCTTATAGAAAGGTTTTATGATCCTTTTCAGGGTAAGCATATGAATCTTTCTTATATAGAAACTATACTTGTGGAATGAACATTGTGGATATTGTTGGAGAGAGAATTACAAATGATAAAACAAATTACATATATCTGCCAGGTCTTATTACCTTGGATGGTCATGATATAAGAACATTGCAAGTGAAGTGGCTGAGGACTCAGATAGGTATGGTTGGTCAAGAACCAGTACTATTTGGGACAAGCATACTTGAAAATGTGATGATGGGAAAAGAAAATGCTACCAAGAAAGAGGCTATGGCTGCTTCCGTTGCGGCAAATGCTCACAGCTTTATCTCAAGACTTCCAGAAGGTTATGAAACACAGGTGCATTATATGGATTATCTGTTGCATTTTCAACCTTGCATTACAATCTGATAAGATAGCCTTAATGTATTGCATTATTCCAAAAATTAGATTTAATGAGATAATCATATGCATATTAAAAGGGTAATACTACTACTTATGCACCTGTACAGGTTGGAGACCGAGGAACCCAACTCTCTGGAGGACAAAAGCAGCGGATTGCTCTTGCTCGAGCAATGATTAAAGACCCAAAAATTCTTCTTTTAGACGA
This sequence comes from Solanum rostratum, assembly GCA_029948455.1. Taxonomy (NCBI): domain Eukaryota; kingdom Viridiplantae; phylum Streptophyta; class Magnoliopsida; order Solanales; family Solanaceae; genus Solanum; species Solanum rostratum. The sequence continues at coordinate 66,433,614 of CM057054.1, forward strand.
GCCAACAAGTGCCTTAGACCCAGAGTCAGAAGCCATTGTACAACGGGCCATTGACAAGATCTCCAAGGACAGAACCACGTTAGTGATTGCCCATAGGTTAGCAACAGTAAGAAATGCTCACACTATAGTCGTTCTTGATCGTGGTTCAGTTGTTGAGACAGGTAATCATGATCAGCTAATGGAAAAGGCTGGGGCATATTGTGGCCTCATCAAGCTTGCTTCAGAAGCAATCCCAAATCCTATGTCAAATCAGGGAGATGTTCCAAAGGAAAAGGAATTCTCTGCCTATGAGAAATCAAATTATGATGTGGCAAGAATAAAAAGTGTATATGAAATCTCAAGATCAAAGTACCTAGAATCTATGCATGAAGGAAGCCACAGAGAAGAAGAAGAAGAAGGAGAGCAGGAAAAGATGAGCTATCGTCTTTCAGAATTATGGAACTTGCAGCGACCGGAGTTGATAGTGCTATTAGTAGGGCTAATTATGGGTATGCTTGCAGGTGCAATTCTCTCCCTCTATCCCTTAGTTCTAGGGCAAGCTCTTAAAGTATACTTCTATACAGACATGTCAAGATTGAAAAGGGAAGTTGGATACCTCTGCTTGATACTAGTTGGTCTTGGATTTGGATGTATATTTGCTATGGTAGGCCAGCAAGGCTTCTGTGGTTGGGCTGGTACCAAGCTCACCATGAGAGTTAGAAGTTCCTTGTTTAAATCCATACTCAAACAAGAACCTGGTTGGTTTGATCTTGACGAGAATTCAACTGGAGTTATAGTGTCAAGGCTTTCTGTTGATTGTGTCAGTTTTAGGTCTGTTCTTGGTGATAGGTTCTCTGTCTTGCTTATGGGCCTGAGCTCAGCAGCTGTTGGACTCGGTGTGTCATTCAAAATTGAATGGAGATTAGCTCTTTTGGCCGCTGCTGTCACACCATTTACTCTCGGAGCAAGCTACCTTACTTTGATTATAAATGTAGGAGGGAAGCTAGACAACAGCTCTTATGCTAAAGCAAGCAGTATAGCTGCAGGTGCTGTGTCAAATATAAGAACCGTGGCAACATTCTCAACTCAGGAGCAAATTGTTAAATCATTTGAACAAGCTTTATCTGAGCCCAAGCAAACATCGGTCAGAAGGTCACATATGCTTGGTCTAGCACTAGGCCTTTCTCAATGTGCAATGTATGGAGCATATACCCTGACTCTCTGGTTTGGTGCATACTTGGTAAAGCAAGGCTATACCAATTTTGGCGATGTATATAAGATTTTCCTAATACTTGTACTAAGCTCATTTGCTGTTGGACAACTTGCTGGCCTTGCCCCAGATACTTCTATGGCTTCAACTGCAATACCCGCTGTTCTTGCTATCCTCAACCGTAGGCCTTCAATAGGCAATGACCATCTAAAAGGAAAAAAGATTGAAATATCCAAGCCATTTGATATAGAGTTTAAAGCAGTCACATTTGCATATCCATCAAGACCAGATGTCATAGTGTTGAGAAACTTTACTCTTAAGATCAGAGGTGGGACAATGGTAGCATTGGTTGGAGCAAGTGGATCTGGAAAATCAACAGTGATATGGATGATACAGAGGTTTTACGACCCAACACAAGGGAGAGTACTAATGGAAGGGGTTGATCTGAGGGAGCTAAATTTGAAATGGTTGAGGAGGCAGACAGCTCTGGTCAGTCAAGAGCCGGCCCTATTCGCTGGCACCATTAGAGAGAATATTGCATTTGGCAAACCTAATGCTTCATGGGCTGAAATTGAAGCAGCAGCAAAGGAAGCTCACATTCATAAATTTATCAGTGGGCTTCCTCAAGGGTATGAAACAGAGGTAAGCCTCTCCATTGCGACATATGTTTTTTATTTCAATAAGGTGGAATGTCTTGACTAATCTCTAGAGTTTGGCATTGTTGCTGACTCTTTCACAGGTTGGTCAGAGTGGTGTTCAGTTATCAGGTGGGCAGAAACAGAGAATAGCAATTGCACGAGCCATACTCAAACAATCAAAGATGCTTCTACTGGATGAAGCTAGCAGTGCATTGGATTTGGAATCCGAGAAGCATGTTCAAGATGCACTTAGGAAGATTTCCAAGAGGGCTACCACAGTTGTGGTAGCTCATCGGCTTTCCACAATTAGAGAAGCCAGTGTGATTGCTGTTGTGAAGGAAGGCATGATAGCAGAATATGGAAGTCATGACCAACTCATGGCTTCCCATCTTAATGGTCTATATGCTAACTTAGTTCGGGCAGAAACAGAAGCCTTAGCATTTTCTTAACCTGATTATCAATATCGGAAACTCATTATAATATTGTCCTTATGAATTACTTCATCATATTAATGCCAAAAGCCATTACATATTTAGTAATCTTGGAAGAAAATAAAAATTAACACAAGCAGTTTAGCAAAACGTTTAATATGAACAAGAATAAAGTTTGGCTTTCAGAATGTTTTGGATTCTTGAAGAGAGTGTCTGAATCGACTAAACTGTATTTAATCGTTTAGTATGCAAAACAGAAATCAATTGTCTCTTAAGAAAGGATACTCTATGGTGAGAGGTAGCAGGTTAGTCGAGGTACACAAGCTTATCCTGATACCAAGGTTATTTTTTCAAAAAAAAAAAAAAACCCATAAGCTGAAGCTTAGATATAAAAGTAATTACATATGTCGTTTTTGATAGTCCAACCTACAACTGCAAAATCAAAATCCAAGCTTTTCTTACCTCTCCAAATGGCTACACCTCCTCTTCCCGGAAATGGCCCTGCTACCAACACAACATCCAGTGTAAACTGACCAGATTACCCTTGAAAGTCCAAACACATCATATTCAGGATGGGGACATAAGGGTCATTTGAAGTCGGACCAGATAATGGAATGGCCCCCATAGAACTGTCAAATAGGACCAAAAAGATGGCGTCTTAGCTTAGAAGCCAAGTAAACCTGAACACATACGTGCCTGCTATGGATATATATATATATATGTATATATTTGCTTCTTGGCGTTCCTTCCACATCGTTCAGGCGTTGGATCGAGCGTTGAGTTCTTCTCCTCCTTCAGTCGTTCTATATATTTCCTGGTATGCTTTAGCCCATCGTCATATCCCTCTCTCTCCCTCTCACTGGCAAAAACACAAACAGGTTGACTACGGGTTATCGGTGAAAGATGAGCTAGCAAACCAACTGAGCTGCTAAGGTTTTCTGCTACTGAAGTGCTTGAAAGCCTAAAATTGGTTTTCTGCTACTGAAGTGCTTGAAAGCCTAAAAATTGTATTATTAAGTTTATGTCTTGTACGTCCTCTATTTGGAAAACCTTTAACTTTAGACTTTCGCATGGTTAGAGTGGGTTAGAGTACATATTGGTTAGGGAATAGACTGGTGGTCTGTTTACTTAAACTTGGACAATCCTACCTCACGAGCTAACTTTTGGTGTTGAGTTAGGTCCAAGTGTCATATCTTTACACGGTAATAGAGCTAGGTCCATCCCAGTTTGGGTTCGTAGTCCACACTCCAATTGGGCTTGGGCATGAAAAGGGGTGTTAGAGTGGGTTAGAGTCTCCATGTTGGTTGGGAAATAAACTGATGTTTTGCTTATATGAACTTCTTCATGTGCTAGCTGTTGGGTTTGAGTTAGGCCCAAGTACTATATTTTAACGGTCCTTAATGACGCTCTCTTAGCCATGGAAATGCAATGACATGATTTAGACCACAGGTTTATACTTTTGGTATCTGCGAAATCTTTCTTTAAGGCTGTCACCTGTCAAACAGATAATCACTGCTATGGAATAAATGGAAGGAATATTAGATATTGTAAGGATTAATATTTGGGTATTAAATATGTAAGGATTAATGGATGAACTCTTTTTCTGGGACAGCTATTGGCTTAAGAAACCACAGTAATGCCTATCTCATTTCCCATAGTGTCTTCTTGATGGTTTTCAGATTATTTTAATTTAGTTAACTTACATTATCTTATGTTTTAGCGTAGCCAGCAGCAAAACAAAATGGCAGCCCTTGTTCCAGGAGTACTGATTAAGCTTCTCCAGAGTATGAATTCCAATAAAAAAGTTCGTGGGGACTATAGATCAATCCTTTTACAAGTAATCAGCATTGTGCCTGCCTTGAATGGATCAGAACTATGGCCAAACCATGGTTTCTTTATTAAAGTCTCGGATTCTTCTCATTCAACATACGTTACCTTATCTAAAGAGGAGAATGAGCTCATATTGAACAACAAATTGCAACTCGGTCAATTCTTTTATGTTGAAAGAATGAAGCCTGGAACTCCAGTTCCAGCTTTAGTGGGGGTGAGGCCACTTCCAGGGAGACATCCATTTGTAGGTAACCCGAAGGATTTAATGCAAATGTTGGAACCATCTGAAGTTGTTCAAAATGATCAGGAAGGTATAGCTGGTTCGAAGTTTAATGTTACACCTGAATTGAACAAAGAGAACACAAAGAATAAAGTTGTCATCAAAGAGCAAAAGATGGTTGTTGCTTCCAGGTACATGCAAGGATTATTAACCTCGAACATTGGAAGGCTTGATCAAGGTACTGGCGTGAAAGGCACTGAGAATGAGAACAGTGGAACTACTAAAAAGGCCATACCTCTGAAAGAGAAGCAACACGAGCTTAAAGGTCAGGTATGATTCTGCGTCTTAAATTATTCATTTGTGAAACTCGCTAATACTTCATATCCAAGTATTGATTATCAGATTTCCCACACTTCTTTCATCTTCATTTATTTTTTGGCTACAAATCTGTGATTGTCAAGTTTTCCAAGGTCCTATGGAGATATTCATGTAAAATAATAGTAAGTCCTAATGTATGCTGTGGGAATTAAAATTCTGCAATTCTTTCAATAACACTTGTATAAAAGGGGAGGAAAAGCAAATGCTACATGCATGCTTCTCTTGAGACAGTTTTCATGCTTTTCAAAACTTTCCAAAATGTTGTTCTGAACACCAGCACATTACAAAGGCACTCACTGGTTAAAAAGGAATACAGTAGGGACATGGACGTGAATACATTCAGGGAAAGTTCAATTTAATCTGAATTCTCTTCTGAGCTTGCTAAGAAAAGTTTCTGCTTGGTTGATTTCAGACACGGTCTTCGACTCCTTCCCGCAGTCACTCTGATGCATTTGCGACTAACTCAGGCATAAATAAACATTTGAAAACTCCAAGATTCTCAACATTGAAACTCACAAGAAGCAAACAAGAAAGTGTCAAAGAAAATAATCAATCCTCAGAAGCACACATGCCCTGGTCCTCACTACCAGCTAACCTTGCAAAGCCTGGGAAGGTATATTTGTTTCTTTTTATACCATTAGAATAGTCCAACCACAACTTTGTTAATATCGAAACCCCATTAATCAGTTATGATATATGGTCTAACATTGGGTGCTCTTAGCAAAGCTGTAATTCTTCATCTGGATAGATTCTTACAAGGTAGGGTGAAAAAGAGTAGTTGAAAAGGCATAGAGGACTAAGTAGAGACGCAACATGCTTCAATATATTTATAATTCTCATTCTTGTCCATATAATAAGGGGATACTTAGGAGGGGATTATTAGCTTCTTTAGTAGCAGCAGAAGCTCAAGAAGAAGCAAAGGAAGCAGCAAACCTACTTCTTTGCCTCAGGTACAATATTGGAATCAGAATTTTGTGGTTCAGCCTTTAAGCATTTATGCTGCTAGTCAAAAGAGTCGTTTAAGGCAAACAACTCCTCGATTGGATCTTTGATTATTTTCTTGCATTTTATTTTTCTTTCTTTTCCAGAATGTTTGGTGAACTGTGCACCTCAGCATCACCAGGAAGCCCCCATACATCTCTCTCCAAATTTTTCATGCTCAATGATCTCATTGAACAACCCAGTGTTAAAACAAAAGAACTTACCCCAGCTAATTTTGCTACCAAATTATCTGTTGAAGAGAAGGTGAAAGAAGGGAAGATGACATGTTTCTTGAATGGTAAAACTACAAGCAAGTCTTCGAAGCCTTCTATGGAACTTTCTGGGGCTGAAAAGCTAGAGTGGGCAAAAGGAGACGGTTCCAAAGACATCAGGGAATTAAGAGAGCTTCTGTTAGATGAAATTCAGTCTTGGTTTCTCAAATTCTTGGAGGGAGCACTTGAAATTGGCTTTTGGCAGAACAAGCGGGAACAAAGAACAAAAGTAAGTGTACCATGCCAAACGGAGTCAAAAAATCAAATAGCTTTCACATTATCACAGCTTAAGCATGCAAATGGATGGTTGGACAAGGTAAGGAGTAGGTTAAGTTCAGACGAAAACAATGTGGTCGAGAGAGTTGATAGATTGAAGCAAAAACTCTACACCTGTTTACTGCTTTATGTGGATTCAGCCGCTTCAGCTCTTGGAAATCCGACCTCGTAGCCAATAATTTCATGGAAATGAACCAGAGTTCCTAAGATGTGTTCTTCATATTCTATTTATATAAACATTATGCAAGAAGCTATTTAAAGGTCCCTTAAAAGTGGTCAATCAGCTGATGTTCATAGTTCTGTATCTAATTATTTTATGTATTTAAAACTGGTTGCTACAATAAATTAATGATGACTTACCTGCATTGCTGTTAATATTTGAATGCCATTATCGGCGGGGGTTTAAGCTGGAGGGCGAGGGCACATGCAAAATTCTCAGAGGATAGAAATCTGAGTCATCGAGCATGTGCCCTGCTTCTCCAGCTTAAATAAACCGTCACCTACAAATCATTAATTCTGACGGGCACCTTGACTAGTCCACCTAGTGCCTGCTACGTTCTTCAGTTAAATAAGTCATTGCCCAAGGAATATGGATGATCAAACAAAGGTATGTATGCTTGTATATATATATACCACTAAGCTGTTCAAAAAAATGCATCCTACTAAGAATTCTTGGCAGTACTTTTTGGGTTAGATTGGTAGTTGATCTTGTGTTTTTTGCTTTGCTAATTAGATTATTTGTTGTGCTTTTCTAACACAGAAAAGGCCAAGCAAAAGGGTGTTTTTTGCTTTGATAACTGTTGAAGTTTGGCAACCAAAAAGGAATTGCATAAAGCTGGATACGCATAAAGAAGAAGACAGTCCACCAAATGCAACCTAAATATTACAAAGACAGGCCACCCACCCATTGGCTTATCAAATAGTATTCAAAATTTGAACTGAGTTTATATGAAAATATTCACCAATTCCCAAGATTCCAGCCAATTTGCTATTAAAGTTGAAAGACTGAAACTTCGCCTACAAAAGTAAAGTTGTTAGTTAACTTCTTGTTAGACACGACCAAAATATTAGACATTCCATGCCTCATAGAATGCTTTGTTGAGTTGAGCCATGACACAGGAGCGGAAGGGCGGTTCATCTTGATCCCGAGAATGAAAGCGTCCAAATGTCTTTCCTATTAAGGCCTTGGTTGGTCTGTGCCTTCCTGAAAGACAACTTGAATACTCTTTCTGCTTTCACAAAACTTCTTGCGTCCTTATGGTAGTTTTTACTTGCTCTTAAGCTATAAATCCAAGTCTGAATATCATTTTTAACTCTAAAGCTATGAATCCAAGTGTGAATATCTTTTTTTAACTTTTATGTTAGCACCTCCCCATCAAAGAAAAATAGAAAACCTTACTATTTGTTGAGTAACTTAGTTCAATGCTGACCAAATAGAATAAAACAACACTTTTATGGAAAAATTTAACTCACATTGTTCTTCTGTTACTCTTCGATTTTTTTTAATGTTTTGAATAAGTGACATCGAAATGATTTTCAAATTTTCTGTTATCCACATTTTCATTAATATTAGTTTCATAAATATGAACTTGGAACTTTAAGGTGAATTTTGAATTTCCTAGTTTAGGTGTCTTTTTAAAAAATTAAGACAATTTCAATAGTGACTTTATGTCTTTTCTCAAAAATAAAATAAAATATATTATATGCACAATTTGATTTTTTGCCTAAGGATTCAATGAACACCATAGCTCCCTCCTAGATCCACCCCTATCATAACCAAGAACAAATACCACATCAAGAGACCCACAAGACATTCTTAGATTTAATGCAAAGCATGCTAATACATTCTCCTCTAGTCATTAGTTCGTTTTTCTACGTTAACTTGACTAAACTTCAGAGCTAAATTTAATATTTAAAATTTATATTTAAATGGTTGAAAATTATACGAAAAATGTTATAAGGTGCGGTCCTTTTTATATTAATATGATGAAAAAATATATCTTAAAATATTAGTCAAAATTTATATGGTTTGATCTCGATAGGTGAAATAGTGACAAGTAAAAATGAATGGAGGAAAGTAAGAAATAGGTAATAAGTTCCAATATTTCAGAATTTAGCCTCCATATGTGTGTTATTTTTGGTAAATTAATGTGGAGGAGATCTCTTAATCCCAGCCTCGGGTCCCACCTGCACGTCAGTCACCCAATCAAAAGATGACAAACCAGCACAGCTTATGCAAGTGTCTGGAAACGTTTTTTTAGATTTATCAAACCGGACCGTACCCCTTCAAATCTCAGCAAAACCCCTATTTTTTTTTTCCATCCAATTTATTACCAGCTACGAATACGATTCAAATTTAACAAGTTTATCAAAGCCAGCGATCGGCGACTGGATCCCGAGCAGTCAGTCACGCGTATGATCGATCGGTAATTTTGATCTAGGCTGATAATAACATCGTGCAATCTATTTATATCATGGAGCTTGTTTGCTTGATTTTGTGTTTGATTCAATTGAAATTTATCCATTTTTACATTGGAATTGAATGTCGTAGGTTTGAAATGTTAGGGTTAGAGAATTATTCTGCAAATCTGTTTTGTCGATGTGCCTCTACTGCTTAAAGTATTCCGGGATTAAGCTCTCGTATAGTAACATGAATGTTCCTCGGAGATCTCTACTTTGTTTAGGGAATTCGACTTCTGTTGGAGTTTTGTTGCAAATGTGTTGATTTTGTGGTACTCCTCCGTTTCAATTTGATGGTTTAGTTTTGACTTGACTGAAGGTTAAAAAAGTAGAGAAGACCTTTCACTCATGTGGTCTTAAACTCTCTCTCTCTCTTTCTCTTTTTAATTTTGTGACCTTAAACATGTCATGTCGTAAGTTAGAATTGAAATTGCCAAAAAAGAAAAGTGCATTCTCTATGAAACATTCTAAAAAAGAAAGCAGTTGAAACATAGGGAGTATTTTTTATGCAACTCGAAGCACAAATGAAAGAAAATTGCATAAAGAAGCTAAGTTAGCTAAGAAGAAGATAGAACTAGGGATGTTCATTGTAGATCAATACATATACTCTACTACCTTCCCAAAAGTGTGACTAGGCACATTTGTAAATAAAATTTGTTTTTACATAGAACTAAGCTGTAAAGCTTTTAAAGTAATAACTAGCTCCCCGTCAGCCGTTAAGTACTCGTAAAGCGTAATGTACCATCCTGACTGCACAACTTCTAATTCATCATTTCCAAAGGCAGAGTTAGGATTTGATTGTTTATGGGTTCAGATAAGGGTGGTAAATGAATGGGTTGAGTTGGATATGGGCTGGGCGAATATGAATCAGCTAAGTTTCGCGGACTCTTCATTTTTGTTGCCGCACTCGTGTTGACACGAGACGAGTGTGGGTAATGTGTGGGATTCGGTCAACCCACATCAGATTCTTTGACCAGAGTCCATGGACAAATCCTAGGGGGAAATTGACATCAACAACAACATACCCAGTGAAATCCTACCAGTGGGGTCTGGGGAGGGTGAAATGTACGCAGACCTTACCGCTACCTCACAAAGGTAGAGAGGTTGTTTCCTGGGAGGCCTTGTCTCAAAAACCCATCTAGGGGGAAATTGAGATTTTGATAAAAGATAAAATAGATTTAAGACATGAGGAATGACATACCTTTGATATTATAGTCATTTTATCTCCTTTTTAGCTTTTCCTCTTGGTCAATATTCGTTGCTTCATGTTTCAAGCCAAATAGAGAGAAACTAAGAATTCAAGCATTTGTGTTCCGACTTTTGATAGACAGTAGCAACGATCTGTAAGGAGAGTTGGTGGAAAGTCTTGAATGACTTTCTTTTTCTTTTTTTTGAGGGGAAGAACCAAAAAGCTTGAATGAAGAAGCTGGAGGTCTTGAGAAGAACTAGAAAATCTTTCAAAATTTAGAATATCTTTTTTGCTCTACTTTATAGTTTTAGATTCTTTAGCCGAATCCAGCACTCATATCTGATCCGTACCACCGAATCTTAATACTTAAATTTTGCCGAATCCAGCCCTCTGATCTGCATCCACATCGGATACTCGCTCCCAAATTTGAGCAACGTAATGAATCGGGTTAAAAACGAATAAACTATCTGACCCGCCAATATTTGATATAAATAAAAAAAAATTGGCTAAACCAATGAATAAATGCATATTCCTATTATCTGCTGCTCCTTAATATGTAAAGAAATAAGTACGTCTAGATTACAAATATTTTTTTCTTTTTTCCCCCCTCATTGTAGGGGTAATTTGATATGAAACAAAATATTTTCATATCTATTTTTAATATGTTATAACCTCAATTTAAGAAATGATTATCAATATTCAATTTATTTTTTATAACAAACCCTAGCTAGCGTTTTTATGAAAATATGATTTTGGAATTGAAAGTGAAAAGAAATGATAATCTCCTTTCCTTTTTAGAGAGGAATTGCTTTTTGCAATAAAAGGAAAAAACGAGGCAGATTTCTGTTTTCTTTTAAAAGGAGAATAAAGCATATTTATTAGCTAAAAAGGAGAAGACTTTGGGAGGTTTTGAACCCACATATCTTGTGCCGCAAGGCTTTAGAAACCTGATCCTTACCGCTGAACCACCCAACAGTTTTTGTGCGTGGGTTTGCAAGTTAAATTTTATTTATATTTATTGGCATTTCTAATGAACATATAGGGTCTATGCAAAAGTTACCGAGTTTGTTCGAACCCCCGTGAAGTATTGTAGCTCTGCCCCTGATCATTTTAGCACACATCAGTTTTTCCTTTATTAGATAGAAAGCAAACAGTAGCACTGACCGGTAGTATAAAGCATTAGTTGTTGTCATTTCTGGGAATGTTGTTCATATGGATGATTCTGTTAGAAGCTGACTGCATGGACAAAGAAGAAGATATAGAAAATGACCGCAAAAAGTTGAATTCTCACTGTTTTGTGTTTCGTTGTAGTTGTATGCTTGGCGAAAAAAGATGGTGAAGTTGACCTTGATTGCTCGTGTGACTGATGGCCTTCCTTTAGCCGAGGGGCTGGATGATGGTCGTGATGTTCCAGATGCAGATTTCTACAAACAGCAGGTCAAGGCCTTATTCAAGAACTTGTCAATGCGCCAAAATGACGCTTCAAGGATGTCTGTTGAAACTGGACCTTATATCTTCCAGTATCCTTTTGTTCATGTTATCTTTCCAACGTGACACCACGGGTTTACTTATGGATCAACACTATATTGTGTTTGATTTTCTCTTGAAGAAAGAGAGAATTTTGCAACTTCCTTTCTGAGCTTGAAAAGCTATTTCTTCTAATAGGGTTTTGCCGGGGCGGGGTGGGGCATTCATTTGAGACTTTTAATGAATATTTTACATTTTTAGTACTCGGTTTGACCCTTTCCTAACTATTTCAGTTAACTTACACTATTGCCCTTGTTTCAATTATATGTTGGTACTGCTTATTGAGGGTATTCCAATTTGAAAACTCTATGAGTCAATACCTGTTAGAAAAGGAAAACTCCTGTTGATTGAATGTTCAGCATCCACAGTCCTTAAACCTTTATGCTTGGTTTCAATATAACAGACATGTTGGAGTTTTCTGGATATTTCAGAAAAGATCAGTATTGCTGGTTTAGTGCTTTAGATGAATTTCACCTTGGTGTTTCGAAGCTTTTAAAATACTCTTGATCCCCATTTGTAACATTTCTTTTGGTTTGTTTAATAGTTTCTCCTCTTGATGATCTTTCATTGCTAAAACATTGTACTTCTAGTTTTTCACTGGATTTTTGAGTAGCATCAATTCATCATTATCATGGCGGACTGAATGTGAAATCTCAAGGATGATTTGACATCTTAATCATTAACGCATCCAAAGTATATGTGAACTTCCGGAGTAATCACTGTTTCCTTAACTGCTTCTTTTGTTATGTATACTTTCTGTACTACCAGTAATGTTGCTCTTTTGTCTCTTCTTCACCCTCTTGAGAAAGTACACTCCATGTATATTGTATTCTCTTAACCCGTGTTCTCAGTTATATCATTGAAGGGCATGTTTGTTATCTGACAATGTGTGATCGCTCTTATCCCAAGAAACTCGCCTTTCAATATCTGGAGGACCTTAAGAATGAGTTTGAGCGCGTCAATGGGAGTCAAATTGAAACTGCTGCTAGACCATATGCTTTTATTAAGTTTGGTAATCTATTAGAGCATTTTCTTTTATGCTATTTCTGGTGCAATTATACTTTGGTGGCACTGATTTTCTGATGCTTGCAATATGTGATTTTCCCCTTTTGTAAAAGATACATTCATACAGAAGACAAAGAAACTATACCAGGATACTAGAACTCAACGCAATATTTCTAAGTTGAATGATGAGCTTTACGAAGTTCATCAGATAATGACTCGAAATGTACAAGAAGTTCTTGGCGTTGGTGAAAAGTTGGACCGTAAGTTTCTCATTCTAACATTACTCTGATGTTCAGTAGCATATATTAAAGTTAGCTACTTCGCGAGTACTTTTGTGAACAACACCTTGTCTGTTTTATATTTCTTTGATTTTAATCTCGATAAACTTTACCTGATGTGCTATTAACTTAACTTTTCAGTTTATATATCGGCAATATCAACTAATTGATATAAAAATGAGTTTGAGGTATTACACTTACATTAGTTCTGGACTTATGGTATTTGTAAGGAGTCTTTCTAGTCTGGTTAGAGAATTGTATGTCCATGTAAGACAAGTGTGAGATTTAGAGAATGTTTTTAAACTATGTTGCTCTGATTCTTCAAAAATCTCAATGGTTGCGTGTCGGATTCTCCAAAAATAGTGTATTTTTGGAGAATCCGAAACGGGTGCGGCGTCAAGAGCAAAGAGTCTACCCAACTTAGTTTTTAAATTGCCCCTACGTTGTGTTAAAATTTATTATTGGCATGAATGGACCTGAATAGAGCTGAGCAGATATAAAAGATTCATATAGCAGAACCCAACTAATTCAGTATTGAAACTTTGTTGATTGATATTGTTATCCTCGATAGTCAGTAAATGGTAAAGTTTTTTTTCCCTTTCCGATAGAAGCCTCGCTAAATTTTAATTATGGTTGCCTCCTGGAGTTTCCTATCAGCACTTCAAGTGTCCATTTGGTAGTGTATCACAAGTCTAAAACGTCTATAATTTTCATATTTATATGTCTTGATGTAGTAGGTTGAGAGACAAAAAGAGAGGAGAGTTGTCTGTGGAAGATTGTTAAGAAGTAAAATGGTTTAAAAACCACACTTAGACGCCCTTAAAATTTGCCAATGTAATTTAACATGGTTAAGTATTGATTCCCTTATTTCTCCTCATTAACTCCCAGAAAAGTATAGATTGCATTCATTATGATTTCCTGTCTAAAAACTTCCAAGTTGAAGAGTATCACTAGGTACAATTCCCCTCTCAATCTTTTAAGTAATCTCATACTTTTATGTTGTAATTGTGTAGGCTGCTAGGGGTGGCAATTGAGCGGGTTGGGTCAAATTTAAATGGGTTATAATCGGTCAAGACAACAAATGGGTCAAGACCCAACCCAACCCAACCCAAATTTGCTTGGGTCAAAATGGGTTGGGTCAAAACGGGTTGAGTAATGTGCTATAGAGCGGGTCAAGACCCAACCCGACTGAACTTTTACTAAGTTTTACTTATTTTATTTATTCTTTTTCAATATTTTAGTACTTAATTGAATGATATTTTTCTTTATTATAGTTATATAAAACATATCAAATTAAAAAAAAAGTGTTTTAAAAATATTTTGACAAGATATCGCTCGAGTCAATCGGTTACATATCAACCCAATTTTAAATGGTTGAAATGGGTTGGGTTGAGATGGGTTGAGGTAATAAATGGGCGGGTTATTAACTCGCCCAAACTTCAATGGGTTGGACGGGTTGGGTTTAATTTTGCCATCCCTAATTGGGTTGAAATGGGTTGGGTTGAGGTAATAAATGGGCGGGTTAATAACTCGCCCAAACTTCAACGGGTTGGGTGGGTTGGACGAGTTGAGATTAATTTTGCCATCCCTATAGGCTGCATATGTATTCTATAGTGAAGAACAGAAAAAAATGATCTTTTGTTTATTATTAAGGTAAGTTAGATGGAGTATTGGGGGTTGTGAACTTGTGAGATGAGATTTTATTATGGAATCGTTGAAGTCCATGCTAAAGGATAGTGGGTTCTCTATACTGTTGAGAAAAAATTATGATGCTTTGGTTGTTAAAGTGGTGGAATAAATTCATCTCTGTGCAAATAAAATTGGGAGTTGTGTCAGTTCCGACAATATTTGGCATTTTCTAAATCCACCAGGCACATGACATCAGTCAGTTGTAGGATTTGCAGCTTTGATACTGATCGGACTCTTATTATGATGTATGTTTTTTATATAGTTGGTTTGCCCTTGACTTTCACCCTTTCCATGTTCATTGCCCTATTTGCTATACCATTTATTATCATAATAGATAACTTGATTATAGAATATCAATTTTTGCAGAGGTCAGTCAGATGTCTAGCCGCTTGACATCTGAATCCCGGATATATGCTGATAAAGCGAAAGATTTAAATCGTCAGGTTAGTTTCATTGGCTTCACAAGATGATGCACCTTATAAGTTTGTTTGGAAGCTGTACACTTCAAATTAATAGAAATGCTAAAGCTGTACAAGAATCTAAGGAGCATAAACTTGGTGTGATTTCTTCGAGTTCTGCTAAAATGCAGCCCTTATGTTGCATTTACAATAATTCAGTGAGAATTAAATGCAGATAGAAGTTCAAGCTATGTTCATTAGGATTTTCAGCAATGTCATGCATCATTTGTTGAAGTTTTTGGGCTTGCCTTGTGCATTTTTTTTGTGTAAACAGGTTTTAATGTTGAACAAAAAACTGGACAGGCTTAAGAATGGGGAGAGAATTTCTATGGATACATCACCTGTGAAATCACTCTATTCTAGCTCTACTTCTACTAGGGTTAGTTGTTGGCAGGACTAATGGTGCCTTAGATTAGTAGTCTCGTACAATCAACAGAAAGGCAATAAAAGTTTTACCTTTTCCTGAACTTGCTTTTTGATACCTTATTAGGTTCAACACGAGCAAAGACTAGCAGCCTATGTTACAGATGGTTATTGTTTCATTTGTTTATCTTTAAGCATGTGCATCTGGATATTTGACATCGCTTTATTTACTGATTCATTACTTGACTTTAGGCTCTGATTCGAAAATGGGCTCCCGTTGCTATTGTACTTGGAGTTGTCATTCTCTTCTTCTGGCTTAGGACAAAGATTTGGTGATGCTTCCATACACATGCAGCTCAGTGATGACAGTACCGTCTGGTTTGTCACCATCAGACTGTGCACAACCCAGAGAACCACCTCACATTACAGTTGTGTCCAGCACGTGTTGTGCCATGTCAGTTTTATAGTGTAAAAGAGAGGAAAGGATCTGTGATGAATTATGTCCCTTAACTTTTAGAAATGATTAATTTTGGCTCTTTATACATTTTCTTGTTTGTTAGCTTCAAAACTCCAAGGAGGTCATTGTAGTTTCAGCGATGAAGCTAACGACTTTAAGAATATACAGCAAATGCAAACAATCCTTTAGAATTCCATGCATATGAGTATATGATGCTTTGTTTACTGACTTTCAGTGTCTTTGTTGCTGCATGCCTTCCAATAAGGATTACATTGTCTCTGATGTTTGATTTACGTACGTCCGGTTGTGACGACATTAAATATAGCAAGCACCATTATTATATGGATCTGTGATGAATTATGTCCTTTAACTTTTAGAAATGATTAATTTTGGCTCTTTATACATTTTCTTGTTAGTTAGCTTCAAAACTCCAAGGAGGTCATTGTAGTTTCAGCGATGAAGCTAACGGCTTTAAGAATATATAGCAAATGCAAACAATCCTTTAGAATTCCATGCATACGAGTATGATGCTTTGTTTACTGACTCAGTGTCTTCGTTGCTGCATGCTTTCCAGTAAGGATTACATTTTCTCAGATGTTTGATTTACGTACATCCTGTTGTGACGACATTAAATATAGCAAGCACCATTATTATATTTCCACATCTTAGCGGAATCGCCTCCAAATGAAGTCATAGGGTGTACATGGTACGATGAAAGTTCTTAAGAAAATATAATGTGTTGGTACTACAGTTACATGATGAAAAAGAAATTTAGATAAACAATCCTTACAGTTACATGATGAAAAAGAAATTTAGATAAACAATCCTGGAATGCTCTGTAAATGCACATCATTCCACAATGTGATCTTCGGATATCAACGCAACCACGAGTGGCATTAGACGTTCTTATAAGGCGCAAAGAAAATAGAGGAGTTGTGTCCTCCAAATCCAAATGAGTTGGAAAGCGCAACCTTGATATCCAGGCGCTCTTTTTTAGAGCCCACCAGCACATTCATATCCTGATATCATGTTTTGCAACATTACAATATAGTTTACTAATCAAAGTCAGTTAAGATGCAATATTAGACGTCCTTAACCAGACACATACCAAGCCTTTGTCAGGGTTCTCGAGATTGATGTTTGGATGGATCCAGCCTGTCTGTATGGCCTATACATATTAAATTCCAAAAAAACAAGTATTAGCAAACTTTTATGTTTAAATTGAAAGCTAGAGTGCAGGTGACAATTGTAATTATTCTAAAGCACAAATAGGCTAGTAGAAGGAAATTGTGTTCCAATGGCTCTTATTTGGAAGTGAATGCTAGATCACCTCAAGTAAAAAGTACATACTACCAAGACACAATCACTGAGTTCAAAAGACCATCTTAAGCTTGTATAAGGTATTTGTAATGCAACGATCTTAAACTTTATCACCTTAACTGTTGCGATGGCTTCCACAGCACCAGCAGCCCCAAGGAGGTGACCAGTCATCGACTTCGTTGAATTTATTTTAAGCTGAAAGGGAAGGAATTCATTTGAAGAGAACTAGAGAGCAGTCGCTGAGAACAAGGTATTCAGTACTTCCCCAAAAACAAAAACAAAAAGGCATATAAGAGCATTACTTCTGGGTTCCCCCCAAAACAATGAAGAATAGCCTGGTATTCGTTCAGGTCACCAGCTGGGGTTGATGCAGCATGAGCATTTATATAGTTGATATCTTCACGCTTCACCCCAGATTGAGCCAAGGCCTTTTCTATGCAGAGAATTACTCCACTTCCTATTTTGTAGAGCATATAGAAGAAGTCAGTAAGAACACAAGGCTTCCATGCTTTAGAATGGCAATATACACTATATCGATATGAGCTGGAATACCAGCATATGCTGGTAATTTCCATGTATAAAATTACCTTCTGGATGTGGCTCTATTATGTGATAAGCATCAGAAGTGAAGCTTCCACCCAAAAACTCAGCATAAATTTTAGCCTTTCTCTTCTGTTAGTTGATCAGAAAAACAACACAAAACAGATACAATCAAATTGACTAAACCTGCTGAATAGATCAAAGTAACTCCAGATTATCAGATGCATATTTCTGCTTATTGGTTAAGTGGGGGCATATATACCTTTGCATGTTCAAGTTCTTCTAAGAGTAAGACACCTGATCCTTCCCCAAGCACAAATCCATCACGATCCTGCTCAATCAAAAAAATCAAATGCACTTCAGTAGACAGCAGCAGGGATCTTTATGAGCAAAAATACGAAAATGGTTCCAAGCTACAGAGTAGTAAGAAATTTCAAAAGGGAAATAACGAAGTACTAGCAAACATGTCTCACGATTCGAAGATATTCTCTTTTCTTTTCCTTTTTAAAGTAAAATATTTACATGTATAGGAAGTCACAACAATCTGTACATGCTCATGCTCATCTTTAGAAGAAACAGCGCTGAAGTCCATGCTTAATCATTCACATAATGACACTTACGCTGCTGATTTGAAAATACAAGTAGCATAATCTTATTTATGCATCAGAAAGCAGAACTTTTGTCAAGAATTGATTGAAGTGGCTGAGAAATAGAGAAATTGATTGCCATACCACATCCCAAGGGCGTGAAGCCATTTTAGGATCACTATTCCTCTGCGACAGGGCACCACAAGCAGTGAAACCTCCCAAGCCTGCCACCAATCACAGTTTCGGGATGGGAACTTTGAGAATGGATATAACTACATCATTCCTTAGATTATTTTACCATATTCAACTAACCTATAGGAATAATTGCCGAGTCTGACCCCCCACAAAGCATCATATCCTGCAAATTTCGATGTCATGATATACAACATGACATTATACTTCACATGATAGGGAAACTCCATACTGAAAATGATGCAGTAAGAGTAATTCACCCACTTACTGTTTCACCTCTAATTATATGATTTGCAGCACTTAATATACAGAAGTTACTTGTTGCACATGCAGTTGAGATTGAGTAGCTTGGACCCATCCAACCCTGCAGTTGTTTTAATCAACTTTGACTGAACAGTTCTTTCAACTATATTTTAAATAAGGATTCTTCCAATCGTATTTTGATCTCATCCAATAAGTAACTTACCAAATCTATTGCAAGCATGGCAGCTCCCATATTAGATGTTGCGAAAGGTACACAGAAAGGATTCAGCTTCTTGTACGACACCTGTAAAGCTTCAATGCCATCATGGAAGACCTGATCAAGGTGCAAATAATCTATTATTTGGAGATGGAAAAAGAGCAATTTTAGGATGCTGTAGAAAGGTAAATGGCAACTGTAATATCATGAAAATATAATTAACTGGATCTCATTTGTCATTACTTGTTTATTTTTTATGGTAACAGTAGTACTTGATGTTTACAGTTTACAAGTATCACGACTCTTCTCATAATTCTATCATCTTTCTGCTAGATGACATTCTTCGCAACAATGAATTACAAGAGCTTCTCTTTTAGGGCTCTCGGAATGATCATTTTGATGTAATAAGTCATACATCTTAAGCAAGTTCATTTGTTACCTTCATTCCTCCAAGGGCAGAGCCAATTAGGACCCCACATCTAGCCTTATCTAAGTCCGGCAATAAATCTTCTGTGATCCCCGCATCTGCCAAAGCTTTCTTTCCAGCAGTAAGCATGTAGAGCATGAACTTATCTGCTCTTTTCGAAAGTTTGGGTGCAACCCATCCATCAGTCGAGAACTCCTTGATTTCCCCAGCAATTCTCTGTCGCAAGGAAGACCATTGTCAAACATCTTGAAAGATATTTGGGGTAGTGAAGAATATTAGTAGAAATAGAAGATAGATAAACAGTGTGGCGTGCTAATTACACTGGAAAATTCAGAACAGTCAAATGCCTCAATCTGACTTATGCCGCTGATGCCTTCAAGAAGATTACTGTAAAACATGTCTGCATCATGACCAATTGGTGATACTACACCCACCCCAGTTACAACAACTCTCCTGTTCCTTATAAGAGGTTTCTTCTTTGCTGTGGCTTCCTTTGCAGGTTGCACGGCCACAGCCATGGGTTTGCCTAGACGTACATCAAATCAAAATGAGAAACTCATCATATTGTTAGAGTCAAGCAGTTTAAACATTTTTTGAAGACATACTAGAAAGGTTTGATAGGCAAGTGAAACCTATGTTGAATAATATGTAGAAACAAAGATAACATGCCTTCATGTCTACAAGTTCCAGTAGGTAGTTCTCTCAGTGTGCACGAATCTCATTCACATTTTCCTCACACAACAAAAAACATCATTCCCACAATAATTAGCAAAAGCTTGTATCGTTATTCTGAGAATTGAGGCATTTGCTATTTAAAGCGTCAGTTTCAGACGTTTAGCTATTCAAATCAAAGAAATATAGTTTCGTTTGACTTGACCCAGAGTTTAAAAAATTAAAGAAAATCTTTGACATATACAACAACAGCTACATACCCGTAAGTGGGGTCTTGGGAAGATATACCTTACCTCTGCCTTTTGGTATATAAGCCAAATATATATAAAGTACCAAAATTTTCCTTTAAAATGAGTGGTAGCGAGAGCTCCACATGTCATTTTACATTCGAATGTGCGGTGGTGAGGTCCCAACTCCCAACAGGTCATGTCAATATGTAGAGGGTCATGATAAAACTTCACTCAAGAAATAGATTAAGAAACTTTGATTTGATTTTCTAATATTAAGAAACTCTCTACATTTCTACACACTTCCTTCTATGAGAGAAGAAAAACTTTTTTGGTGTGGTGATCAAAATTTAGGAATAAAGAAAAGAAAATGTTTTGAGTTGGAAGAGTTGTGTTAGAACCATTTTTACCTGCCCAAATTTCGCTGTTTCAGATCCCCAGTCACATGCTAAAGACTTGGGCTATGTTAGGTATGGAGGAAACTCGAAAATGTTCTCCAATTTTCCCATGTTCTTTGATCAAAAAACAAGTTGCTTAAAGTGAGGAAAATGACTTAAAGGAAAGCAAGTTCATAAATGACATTCCAAATTTGTTGACTCCTTCCCCCACTCCCCACCTCATCCCACCCGTATGGTGTTTTGCTATATGACATATAAATGTTCAAGGAATAATATTTTCTTACCAAACGAACACATTTATTATCCAAGAAGTATTTTCCGTCATACTGAACACACCTAAATATCCCCAAATCCAATGGATCGATTAATTCGATCTACAAATCGGAAAGGTTGGACAATAAGCTACCAAATACAGTTTATCATACTAATCTAGATTATATCGAGAAAAATTAAGTAAAAATTACCAGAATGAGCAGCAGAAGCCATCCTCCTCTGCCTTCGATTCAGCGGCACCTGCTTAAACCCAAAAACGGAAAACGCATTTTCGGCAAATAAAGAAGAAAACGAAGCAGACAATCCCTCGGATTTATAATACTCCTCACAGGGCTCAAAACCAAAGCAAGCATGCCAAGAACTGAGCATTCCATAACCATTCACAGAAGAACCCAAACTCCCTCTGCTGCACTTGGCAATCGATTTTCTTCTCCTGCTAGACCTACCCAACAACTTCGAAGACTGAAAATCTGAAGAACCCTTCCAAAATTGATCCTTCTCATTGGATACAGACATGCAAGCTGCTACAAGCCATGTACAGAGTGGAGAGGCGACAGAAGAAGCCACCATTTGTGTAAAAAAAAATGAAAGCTTTTGGAAGTCAAATTAGAGCATAAAAACACTGATCCAGATGTGAAGCTGGATCAGTTTTTATCAAGAAAATCGAAATCTTTGGAATGAAGTGATTTATGAAAGTGAAAAATTTACAGTAGATGGAAGTAGTAGAGGGCCATCAATGGAGTCGTATCTGGAACAGTCAACTTCTGAAGTGAATGAATAAAAATAAATGCTTTTTTGTGTTATAATTACGTGTGATTTCAAATGTGCTTGTAGATTTCCAAGTCTTGACTTAGGTGGCAGCCTTCCTGGGCTTGGGCCAAATCTGCAATCTGACAAATAAATAAATAATAGTAATAATAATAATAATAATAAATACTACTGTATTATTAAATAAATAAATAATAATAATAATAATACTCCAGTAGTAAGCAACCACCTATCTACCTCTCTCCAAGCGTTTGACCATACTTTAGTAAAAAAAAAATAATCAAAATATTAGAATTGCGCATTTAATTATATAAATATTTTTTTAGAAAAAGAGAAATAATATTTTATTAAAAATTTATGAAGATAAAGTTGAATAGGATATTTAGAGTAATATATCATATATACTAAAGTAATAAATTATTTCAAAAAAGATAAAATAATTCCCAGAACAAAACGGCAAACATACATATTTTAAAAAAATAAATAAGAGTGAATGTTTTAGATTTGTGACTTTCATTCTTTAATCGAAATTATGAATCTACAAAATGATTAAAATATATATACTGAAAAAGTAGGTTTTTAATTGCGGATATAGAATTTTCACAATTAAAGGTGCGCCACCGAATAGAAGGACAGAAAAAAGTGTATTGAGGGATCGTTTGGTATGCTGAGATTATTGTTTAAAGAAAAAAAATTATTTATAAAAATCCATAATAAATATGATATAACGGATATGAAAAAGATCTTGAAAGATTGTGTGTTTAATTGTACTAATATATGCATTAAAACTCATTTCTTTCCTAACACTATGAATTTTCATGTGTTAGTTATACATATTGTAATACTCCCTCCGTTCCTTTTTACATGTCATCTTTTAGGATAACACTTGTATTAAGAAAAAAAAAATGTGAGTTTACCATTTTGCCCTTATTTAATAGTAATTGTCATTTTAGTTCTTTTAGTTGGTCAAAGAGTATATATTTTCCAAGTCATTAACTATCAAAGGCAAAATAGGAAGAAGAGTGTAATTTATGCATTGGTATTGTGAAATAATATATATTAAGGACCATACATTTAAAGAAGGGGCGACATATAAAATGGAACACAGGGAGCACCAAATAAAGTGTCTTGAAAAGCGAACCAATTAAGATATATATACCTAAATACACATTTTATTTTACCATAATCTTTGAAAAACCTTTCTCGGATACGTCTCTCCCATTAAGTAATGCACCATTTGTAAAGCTATGTATTATCCATAGATTTCTTGATGTATTTGAAATCTGAATTTTTATAATTTGAAAAAGAATAAAAATCAAATATAATTAACTCGAGATTTATATAAAAATAGAGAATAAATAAAATTAATACATGTATTAGAGCATAAATATGTACAAATATATTAGATTAATTCTAAAAAGTATCTAATATCATCATAGAAATCATGTGTTTTGCATGCACCCAAAATAGATTGGCCCCTTGAAGCTCCACTACTAGTGTCGCCCCACTTTACCGGCCTAGAATTAGGAAAAAGAGGAGAAGTTAATGCTACAGATAGAGACACTCACATTTATTCTATGCTTGCATCCTTCAGAATTCAATCACGTAAATATTTCCTTCTGAATTTTCATTATCTGTTTTGAAAAAATCAAAATTAATAAGTACTTACCACTGTATCTTGATAGTTTAAGTAGTTTTCCACAATTGCTACCCTGTGAATCCTTTGGCTTGGAAGAAAGAAAAGGGTGAAATATGATGAGAATAGAAAATGAAGGAAATTTGATGCTTTTTTCAATGGTATATTCTTTTAATGTGTGGGGCATTAGCTGCGTAACGACAAGTGAAGTCGTATTCAGGAGTTGGATTAATATATTAGACGCCCGACTATATAATGTGTTTATGAAAAGTTGGTTTTCACATCTTTATGGAAAATTCCTTTGAAGAGTTCGCTAGGGCCACAGTATGCATTCAATTTTTCTATTTTCGTTTTTTGATTTTTTAAAAATATTATTCAATTTAAAATAAAATAAAATTTGATTTTCTTATTTTTTTTTTAAAAAAAAAATTGGTTTCTCCATTTGTTAGTTGGGGTTTATATGGTAATACACAAATTGAATATATATATAATTGAATAGGAATATTTTTGAATGACTAAAAAAATTACTACTATTATGAAATTGAGAAGTAAGCAATGTTAAATCTCTTAAATATTTCTTTTGGTTTAATACAATGATAATTTATTAACTTTGTCAACAAATTACACTGAGACACTCGAACTATGACTTATCCTAATTGAGTATCTAAACAAAGTATCTAAACAAAGTGTTCCTATTAAACACTACTGGTTCATATTTTGAAAAAAAAAAAATTGTGTGTGATTTCAGATGCTCATGACCCAGATAAGTATGCAAATCGTTCTCAAAGGTAAATTTTTCAAATTTTATGGTTTATTGAAACTAATAGATGAAGTGATATATTTTAAGTGATTAATTTATCTACGTAATGACCATTTATAAACACTGATTAACTTATCTACGTAATGATCATTTGAGAACATGCAAAATTTCAAAATTTAATCTAAAAATATCTATTAAGAATACTTATCATTTGTTCAAACACTTAATTTAAATAAATTATCATTTAAATGAAAATATATTAGAATCAATTCACATGATTGATATAATGAATATAATATTACTCCTAAGATAGTGTTACATATTTAATATGATAGTCTAACATTCACAGTCTTCTATAAAAACTACGTCTTTTACTCCATTTGCTTTCTTGATTATAAAATCAAATATGTTATTATTTATATCCCCAAAATTATGAAAATCCTACAAAAATTATATCTATGCTCCACATAGAATATTAAAAAAAAAAATTACAATAAACCAACATGGACAAGTTCAGGCCTGATATCAGAATTAGCACAAAATATAGTATTGCTAGTTGATTTCTTTATTAGATAAGTATATGCCATGAATCAAACGAGCTTTTTAAATTTATTTATAAATTGATACTTCTTTCGTCTCATTTGATGCATGTGTATCATATATCATGTGAGTTGAGAAGTTGTTATTTGAAAATTTTTACACTTGAAAAAATCTATGAAACGTCATAAATTCATTGAATTAGTGGATTGTACACTCACCTCATACATGAACTCCTTACATTCATCTATACGTATTTTCTAATTTCTATAAATCATTTTGGATAAAAATGTATTATGATACTTAACATGATATTTTTTGAATGATTTCTCAATCTATAAATAGGATTGTCATTCACCGCTGTGATTTATATGATACACTTAATTTTTTTTAAAATAAGATGATCTCTACATTTCATTCTCTGTGTCTCTTATCTATATTGCTTGTACAATATTACTCATCTTTTACAACATGAAGTTGATTTATAGGAGAATTTTATCTTTTTACTTGTCGCAGACTAGTTTGAAGAAGATCTACAAGAAATATTGTTGGGCCAAGTGGGCCGGTACTTTAAGAGAGAGTGGGCTCATATGATTGAGGACAATGCGGTGATCTTGATAAGCTTCCAAGCCTGAAAGAGCCCCATTTGCCCTAGAGTGACAATTGAGCGGGTGAAGTCAAATTTAAATTGGTCATAACGATTACAATGTGTCAAGATAATAAATGAGTCAGGACTCAACCCAATTAAAATTTGTCTGTGTTAAAATGGATTGTGCTAAAACGGGGCTAGATAATGTATTACAGAGCAGATCAAGACACAATTTAATTCGATTTTTACTAAATTTTACTCTTTTTTTTTTTACTCTTTTACAATATTTTAGTACCTAATAAAATTATCCTTTTCTGTATTATGGTTGTATATAACATATCAAATTAAAAAAATTAAATTTTTTTTTTGACAAGTGTTCTCTCTAATCAATTTGGATTATATACTTTTATGTATTTACTAGTTTCTCCTTAGTTAGATATTTCTCCTACTGATCATGCGTGATTCGTATAATTTAAAATATTATCTCTAAGCTCAACTCAACTGCAGCCATTAGCTTATTGAGCAGTGAGCTTTCACAGAGATTAAGTGGAGACGTGAACTCTTCTCTGTATTCTACATAACAGGTATTCAATTAAAAGATTCTCATCTTAACTTCTGTTTTCTTCATATATAATTATTCAACGTATAGATAGATTCAAGACTTTAAGTTCATGGATGACAACTGGATTAGGAATAGGTAATTTATCCTAAGTTATGTGCATATGTTAACACAAGTACAAGGTTGGAGTAAAACTAAACCTGTAACATCAACATTAGGTAGATCTGTCTCTATCTGTGGAAATATGTTTTTTTGTTTTTGGATGAAGATGAGAATTGAATATAGGACATTTCGCCTTTACATTTAACTATTCCCTTCATCTTTTCGGATTTCGAGATTTAAATACAAAGTTCAATTATATGAGACAAATTTAACACACGAATGCTCATATGAGCAGGGTAGAATGGCAGGTGAACCAGTTAATGTGAGTGAATTTCAAGAGCTTGCTAAGCAAGTTCTTCCAAAGATGTACTATGACTTCTATGCTGGAGGAGCTGAGGATCAGCACACACTCAAAGAAAATATCGAAGCATTTCATAGAATCATGTAAGTTTGTAATTTCTTGCTCTCGATTAATTTGGCAAAAAAGATGGTAGCGATACTAACCTTTCAGAAACTCAGTATTCGGCCAAGAATACTTGTTGATGTCAGCAGAATAGACATGTCAACTGTTATACTCGGTCACAAGACATCGGCTCCAATTATAGTAGCCCCAACTTCATCCCATCAATTGGCACATCCTGAAGGTTCAGATAAAATCAATTAGTAAAACTAGTCTGTTAGCTGAACATATATACCCCCCATCGCGTAGCTTTTATTCCAAAAAGCTGTTGTATTTATGCCAGGAGAAGTTGCAACAGCTAGAGGTGCTGCAGCATGTAATGTTATCATGGTAAATATCTGTTTCCAATTTTGGTGTGTGGATTGTTAAAATGATTTCTCTAATGGTCATTTTACTAATAATTATTATCTCAGTATATCACTTTCTTTGTTGCAGAAAATTGAAATCAAGAAGAAAAGTGATAATTTGAGATAATACTGTTAGTTAAGTGATCATTTGAGAAACCAACGTGTGGATTATTGAATTTGAATGTCCACCTCATCTAAAAGTTTAAGTTGATTATATTATGCTTCAGATGTTGAGTTTTGTTTGAGTATAGGGAATGTCGTTTACGTCTACATGCACCGTGGAGGAGGTTGCTTCAAGCTGCAATGCTGTTCGCTTCTTTCAATTATATGTAACTCTTAGCATTCCAAACTCTCATCGTCATCATCATATATCTTTACTGATTTTAGTGTTTTTGTTGATAGGTTGGTAATTTATTCTTTGTCAATAGGTTTACAAAAGGAGAGATATAACAGAACTTATGGTACGTCGAGCTGAGACCAATGGGTTCAGGGCTATAATTCTCACTGCTGATACTCCAAGGCTTGGCAGAAGGGAGGCTGATATAAAGAATAAGTAAGTTGTATATCTTTTTATGCTTGAATTCTTTACATAATAATCCGGAAGAAGCCAGTTTCATCATTTTGGTACTTAAAACTTGAAAGAATCTCGTTTTAGTAATACTATGTTAATCTACTAAGAGTCGGAATTGCAGGATGATTTCACCTCGGCTGAGGAATTTCGAAGGTCTTATATCAACTGACATTGTCTCTGTAAGTAAAACCATAAGATATTCTGGCTTTGCGCCAAAAAATTTCTGCTATTCATCATAGATTATGTAGATTTCTCTAGTGGTCACTCAACTAATAATTATTATCTCAGAAAATCACCTTTTTTCTTTATTCCAATTTTCTTCAAGAGAGAAGGTGACATTCTAAGATAATAACTATTAGTTAAGTGACCCTAAAAAATCAACTCGTCATAGATATATCAACTTGAAAGTAGTGGGGACTATGCTTACTAATCCGCTCATAAAATTCTGCAGGCCAAAGGCTCTAATCTTGAAGCATATGCTGCAGCAACTCTTGATCCTTCGCTGTGCTGGAAGGTACAAGATTTAAAAGTTAAATACACGCGTTCATTAATACTTACCACGTTAGAAGATATGATGAAATACATTCTTTGATACATGAACTCAAGTTTCTCGAGTGTCAACGATATGTTAAAACATGTGAAATTGTTGAGCTACAAAGTACATTATATTTTACAGTTCAATACAAATATGGTGTACTATGTTCTTTAATTCTCACACTCCTTAAAAACATTTGCAGGATATAGCGTGGCTAAAATCGATTACTAAGTTGCCAATTTTGATTAAGGGCGTTCTCACGGGTGAAGATGGTATAATTATTATCATTCATGAACCTTAGCTATTTGCATAAAACTTCGAATTCTCCTACTAAGTGACTTACAAATACTATTTTCTTTCGCAGCACTAAAAGCAATTGAAGCAGGAGTTGTAGGAATTATCGTCTCTAACCATGGTGCTCGACAACTAGATTACACTCCAGCTACGATTTCTGTTCTTGAAGAGGTGATTTCCTTCCTCAAATGTTTGAATTACGAGCTCAATTGAAAGCTGAAATATGTTAGTTGAAATCTTGTTAGCTTGTACATTGACTTTCATATATTCCTCAATTTCCAATGTTTCAGGTGGTCCATGCTGTTCAAGGTAAAGTTCCAGTACTTCTTGATGGAGGAATTAGGCGAGGTACAGATATATTCAAGGCGTTAGCGCTAGGCGCAAAAGCTGTCATGGTAAACTTAATGATTTAAAGAAACCAATTTAACATATTTTAATAATATGACCGTGATCTGTCATTACGCGATATGCTGACAGTGTAAGTAATTTCAATCTTTTTGTATATTCCTGCAGATTGGTCGACCGGTTATCTATGGTTTGGCCGCTAAGGGAGAATCTGGTGTAAAGCAAGTTATTGAAATGCTAAAGAATGAACTTGAGCTGACCATGGCTCTTGCTGGCTGCTGTAGTGTGCATGATATTACCAGAAGACATGTTAAGACAGAGAAAGAGAGGTTCCTTTGTAGGATGTAATCTCTGTTAAATAAAATGGCCTAGCCCCAACAACTTTACAATTGTGTCACATCTTGATTGTAATGTTGTATAATTGCGATATTGCTATTTAAAACATCGATTTCAGATATTAAGATTCTCAAATGAAATACAATAGTATGGTTTTATTACAAGTAATTCAAGTCTTGCCACACATGCAGAAAGAGATTTGAGCACAAGAAAGTATTAATTAATTACCTGTAAAGGGAGCATCAAATTATACCAATTTATCATGGTTAAATGACTAATGAAGTTAAAATATACACACTCAAATTTCTCTTTTAACAGTTTGTAATAACGTTTCATTAGAACGATCAACTTTTCTTGGGTATGTTCTATGTAACAATATATCATTATAGCTGCCCCAACATGTGGAAATATAATGCCGTTTATAAAGAGGTTTGACTCACTTTAATTCATCCATCACTGTTTAAATTTGTGATGACAAACATGAATATCTCTTTCACTCAATTTCTAAGCATCAAAAAAAATAAAAATCATAATCACAAATTAAAGAGTTATTGTCTTTTCCCTATGTATTTCAAAGTATATACACAATGAGCTAATTAGGGTAAGATCTGAAACTATGGGCTATGAGCTACTTTGATTATTAGCTTGGGCCAACTGATATAAGAGCCAAAAAATCAGCCAAGGTTAGGTGAAAAAAAAAAAAGACTTGTGCAAATATGCCTTTTGCCTATACAGTGTTCTATTTTCCTTCGGTGCCAACCAGAGGGATTGGTTGGTCCAGAATCTGTATAGTTGACATTTCCAAAATATGACGTTTCGCCCTGGAAAATATAAGTACCTAATGGCGAAGTCATAACTTTCACTAAACTTTAATATATATGCACAAAAATATAACTTTTGACATAAGTAGTTAGTATAATTTTTTGATAAAAGGCGTTGAACTGATGACCCTTTATTTATATATGTGGCTACGCCACTGCAGGTACCATAAGGAAATCAGAAAGCATTTTCATTGAAAATGCTTCTGCACAGTACTGGTGATTATTAGAAAACAAGATATGACATGATTGTAGAGTTTGGGGCTAACAAGCCATTTATTTAGAGGAACATAGGATGAAACTACATCCTACATAGGAACCTTTCTTTCTCTGTCTTAACATGGCTTCTGGTAATGTCATCCACAGTGCAGCAACCAGCAAGAGCCATGGTCTGCTCCAATTCATTCTTGAGCATTTCAATAACTTGCTTTACCCCAGTCTCCCCCTTAGCGGCTAGGCCGTAGATAACCGGTCGACCAACCTGCAGAAATACATTAAAATTATTTACTCAGCGTATATAACTTAAATCCATTTCTGTAAATCATTAAGTTCACCAGAACAGCTTTTGCGCCGAGTGCTAATGCCTTGAATATGTCTGTTCCTCTTCTAACTCCTCCATCAAGAAAAACTGGAACTTTACCTTGAACAGCATGGACCACCTGAAACCATTAGGGCATTAAGGAAGTAATATACATGCTAAAAAAAGGACATCAAACATGTAAGGAGGAAAATCACCTCTTCAAGAACAGAAATAGTAGCTGGAGTGTAATCCAGTTGCCGGCCTCCGTGGTTAGAGACGATAATTCCTGCTACTCCTGCTTCAATTGCTTTGGTTGCTGCAAAGAATAGTATAAAAAAAATACTTTTGGAAGAAATGTTCAATTGGTGAGACTTGGTAGAAAATCAAGTTTAAACATATTGAAGTTGTCTTTTTGACAAGGCATATTGAAGTATTTCCTATCATCTAAGTGAAAAGAAGCTTGCTAGAAACCATGATCAACTTTGACGATTAGGAATATGTACATGTTACAAAACTGCATCTCAAATATTCAGTATGTTCCATGGAAACATATATGGAATTTGGACAAAACCTCATGGAAACATGTACATGACATATGGAGCTGATTAGAGTTTCTGTTAGACTTAAGCTAAGGTTCAGTGATAAAAATTATTACCATCTTCACTAGTGAGAATGCCCTTTATCAGAATTGGCAACTTGGTAATTGATTTTAACCACGCTATATCCTGCGAAGTTTTTGGAGATTTGTCAGGATTACAGAAGACTATGAAACGAGATATGATCCTTCCGTAATGTACTCCTAAGCTCATTAATTTTACATATTTTAACATATGTTGACAGCCTCAACAAAATTTGCATTCAAGGACCATGCTTGTATTTCATCATATGATCTTCTCATGTGGTAAGCATTAAGGAACACAAATATTTAACTTTCAGAGCTTGTACCTTCCAGCTAAATGAAGGATCAAGAACTTCTGAAGCGTAAGCTTCATCATTTGAGCCTTTCTCCTGCAGAATTTCATCTGTGGGTTAGTATTTAGTATTCCTAGTGTAAGGTATTTTCAAGTTGATATATAGATAGCTAGTTATGGCATTTAACTAATAAAAGAGAACACTAATGCTTATAGTAGGAGGTACCATTAATTTGAGACATTGTAGTCCTGCAAATTAAGTTTCTTTAAGGAGTTTACAAGTTTTGCCTTTCAGCTTAACATGTAATTTGTCTAATAATTGCTTTTGGTTGAAGCCATAATTATTTATGGTTTTACTTACAGAAACAATGTCAGTTGATATAAGACCTTCAAAGTTCTTGAAAGGAGGTGCAATCATCCTGCATTAATTCTCTTAATAGATCAACACATGATTACCAAAATTACAAAATTTCTCAAGTACTGAATGATGAAACTGACAACTTCCGGAGTAGAATGTATTATGAATCATGAAAAGTGTTTTAGCTAGACTTGAACGACAACAATTGGATATACAACTTATTCTTTTTATCTGCCTCCTTTCTACCAAGCCTTGGAGTATCAACAGTGAGAATTATAGCCCTGAACCCATTGCGTTCAGCTCTCTGAACCATATTTGCTGTTATATCTCTCTTGAAAGCCTATTAACAAAGAAATTCTTTTACCTTTGTGTTATAGAACATAAAAATCAGTAAGGATATTCGGAGATCACGAGAGTTGAGAAAAATAAATTACGAAAGTCTGAATGAAGCGAACAGCATTGCAGCTTGAAGCAACCTCCTCCAATGTGCACGTAGACGTAAATGCCAATCCCTATATTCTCACAGAGAATTCAGCATCCAGACACCAAAATTCAAACTTGATTTGTTCTTTTAGAAACATTACCATGATAATATTGCATGCTGCTGCAGCTCTAGCTGTTGCAACTTCTCCTGGCATAAACAGCAGCATTTTGGAATAAGAGCTATGTGGTTAGGGGGGTACAAGCAGCTTACATACTGGTGTACTAAATGATTTTATCCGAACCTTCAGGATGTGCCAACTGATGCGACGAGGTTGGGGCAACTATAATAGGAGCTGACGTCTTATGACCGAGTATAATTGTTGACATGTCTATTCTGCTCACATCAACAAGTACTCTTGGCCGAATACTGAGTTTCTGAAAAGTTAGTAGTGCAATCTCTATTGCCAATTCAAGAGCAAGAAATTATAAACTTACGTGATTCTACAAAATGCTTCCATGTTTTCTTTCAGTGTGTACTGGTCCTCAGCTCCTCCAGCAAAGAAGTCACTGTAGATCTTTGGAAGAACTTGCCTAGCTAGCTCTTGAAATTCATTCACATTAACTGGTTCACCTGCCATTTTAGCCTGCACGCGTATGTTAAATTACTCTTTTTGTACTTGTAGGATACAGAGAGGAGTGCAGTTCTCCAGTATCTCCACCTTCTTGTTTTTATAACTTAGAAGCTCACATATCAATTAGTTCACAGCCGTAGTTGAACTTAGAATCTGTGGTCCATACTCACATATAGGGATAAGTTATAACATTATATCATATCAATTCACCATGATTATATGAATAATGAGGTGATAATATGTATTGATCAATCATAGTTAATTAAAATACAACTATGTGGAAACACATGTAATGCGTCTAATTATTTAGCTTGGTCCTTCATAGCATATATTGAGTTTAATGCATATGCATATTTTTCAAAGCCTTTTGCGTGCATAGCTGTTCTACTCTCCTTCCATGTCAACCAGAGGGAGGGCTTGGTCCAGAATCTATATAATTGACACTTATAGGTATGAAATGCCTTATGCTAGATAGTGCAGGTAATCTAGGGTGAAGCCATAAATTTTGCTAAGATAAAATGTAATTTTTGACATATGTACTTAAGCATATATTTTGTAATATACACGATATAATTTTCTGAAGAACCGTGTACAACTATCCATTATTTAGAGCAGTGTCAGAACCAAGATTTTCATTAAGGGAGATTAATTATGAAGAAGTAAACACACAAAGTAGTTGAAGGATGTTCAACATCTATGATATATACATAAAAATAATTTTAAATTCAAATTAAAAGCTATTTTTAAGTTCGACTGCAGCTATGAGCTAATCTGATACGTGAGCTTCTAAGTTCTAAGTAATAAAAACGAGAAGGTGGAGATACTGGAGACATGAGCTCTTCTCAATCCTACAGGTACTAAATATTTTTGCCTCAAAAACTCAAAACGCTCGTGTGTGCAGGCTAAATGGAAGGTGAACCAGTTAACGTGAATGAATTCGAAGAGCTAGCTAGGCAAGTTCTTCCAAAGATGTACTATGACTTCTTTGCTGGAGGAGCTGAGGATCAGTGCACACTCAAAGAAAACATTGACGCATTTCGCAGAATCATGTAAGTTTGTAAGTTCTTACTCTCTTGCGTTGGCCACACAGATATCTATCACTATTTACTAACTTTTCAAAAACTCAGTATCCGGTCAAGAGTAATTGTTGATGTGAGCAGAATAGACGTGTCAACTACTATACTTGGTCACAAGACGTCAGCTCCAATTGTAGTTGCCCCAACTATGATGCATATATTTGCACATCCTGAAGGTTTGTATTAAATCTGTCACTCTTTTTGTTTCAGTTTGTTTGTTTGGTTTAAAATTGATACGGTGTTTAAGAAAGTAAAAGAAGACTTTTGAATTGTGTGGTCTTAAACTAAAGATATATTGGATGTATCAAAATGCCTTTAATCTTGTGGTATTAAATATGTCAAATGGAAAGTTAGAACCAAGGAGTTGCCAAAGAAGGAGAAAGGAACAGACTAAAACGGAAAGTAAGACAAAAAATTAAATGGAGGACGTATCTCCTACGTCACTTTAGTTGAACATACTATGAATCTCTAATTCCAGAAAGCTGTTGTATTTATGCCAGGGGAAGTTGTAACAGCGAGAGGCGCGGCATCATGTAATATTACCGTGGTAATATTTTCTTTAAAAAAGGGTACAATTTAAAATTCTGGTGTGTGGATGCTGAATTCTCTTGGATACAGGGATTGTCATTAACGTGCAAGACTGTTCGCCTTATTAAGACATTGGTAACTTATTATTCCCAACTCTCGTGATCTTCATATATACATATTGATTTTTAATGTTTTGCAACAAATTGATAACTTATTCTTTGTCACAGGCCTCAAGAGAGAGATAACAGAACATATGGTAGGTCGAGCTGAGAGCAATGGGTTCAGGGCTATAGTTCTCACCATTGATACTCCTAGAATTGCTAGAAGGGAGGCTGATATAAAGAATAAGTAAGTTATATGTCATTCAAGTCTAGCTAAAATCCTTTTCATGATTCCATTCTAATCCGCAAGTAGTTGGTCTTGGTTTCATCATTCAGTACTTGAAAAAATTTATAATTTTGGTAATGTTGTGTTGATGTATTAAGAGAATTAATGCAGGATGATTGCACCTCGGTTGAAGAACTTTGAAGGTCTTCTATCAACTAAAGTTGTTTCTGTAAGTAAATATTCTGGCTTTTTACTGTAAGCAAATAGGAGGATTAGACAAATTACATGTTATGCTGACAGGCAAAACTGGAAACTCCTTTAAGAAAGTTTGTAGGACTACAATATCTTAAATTAGCTGGTTCCTTCTACTATTAGCATTAGTGCTCTCTTTTATTAGTTAAATGCCATAAATTATTCATCCATATATCAACTTGAAAGCGTCCACTAGGCTTACGAATAAAATTATGCAGGACAAAGCTTACGCTGCAGGAACTCTTGATCCTTCGTTTTGCTGGAAGGTGGATTTGAAAGTTAAATATATGCGTTACATTCCTTTAATATCACATGAGAGGATCATATGATGAAATGCAGTCTTGGTCCTTGAATGCAAGTTTTATTGAGGATGTCAACGTACTCTAGAGAATGATCCACCATATTCTTCTATTATCCTCACACTCTCAGGAAACTTTGCAGGAAATAGCGTGGTTAAAGTCAGCGACCAAGTTGCCAATTCTGATAAAGGGCATTCTCACTAGTGAAGATGGTATCATATTTATCATAAATCTTAGCTCAAGTCAACAGAAACTCTAATCATCTCCATATGTTGTGTAAATGTTTCCCTGTAGGCTGTAACACACTGAATGTTTTTGCAGCAATGAAAGCAATTGAAGCAGGAGTTGCAGGAATTATCGTCTCTAACCATGGAGCTCCGCAGATAGAGTACACTCCAGCTACTATTTCAGTTCTTGAAGAGGTAATCCCCCTTAATTTGATCTGAAATACAAGCTCATTTGAATTTTTTAAAGAAAATCTCCTCTTTTTAGCATGTATCACTTGATTTCCAAATTTTCCTTCCTTAATGTCCAAATGGTTTCAGGTGGTCCATGCTGTTCAAGGTAAAGTTCCAGTTCTTCTTGATGGAGGAATTAGACAAGGAACAGACATATTCAAGGCTCTGGCACTCGGCGCAAAAGCTGTTATGGTGAACTTAATGATTTAAAGAAATGAATTTAACTTATATACGCTGACAATATAAATAAATTTCATTATATTCCTGCAGATTGGTCAACCGGTTGTCTATGGCCTGGCCAGTAATGGAGAGTCTGGGGTAAAGCAAGTTATTGAAATGCTCAAGAATGAATTGAAGCAGACCATGGCTCTTGCTGGCTGCTTCACTGTGGATGATATTACCAGAAACTATGTTAAGACAGACAAAGAAACGTTCCTATGTAGGATGTAGTTTGTGCCTCCAAATAAATGGCCTCATCAGAAAATTATATCGTGAACAATAGATGCATTACATATATTTACATACAGTCGTATTTTAATTAACTATGACTGGTTAATACATATTATCACCTCTTTATTCATTTAATCTGGTAAATTCATATCATTTGATTTTCTGTGTGTAGACAAATTTAAAGCCCTTTTTACAATTTAGCTTTCATTGTCAGCAGGAGAGTCAGCCAACTAGTGTGATTCTGTATCTATCAATTGTTTTATTTTATTTTTATAATCCTATTGTTTCTACTAGATTTGAATGTTAAACTTTCAATAAATTTTAAGAAATCAAGATAAGAATTACTCCCCATGTTTAAATTTATTTCTCTTGACATAAAAAATTTAAAAATTTATTATCCTAAAGTCAACATACATAAAATATATCAAAAAAAAAATTAATCTTAAAATCATATATGTAAAAAGTAATAATAAAAAACAGAAATATCATTTTTAAAAAGGACATACTATTTGAAATAAACTGAAAATGAAAAGGAAAGTAAAATAAAATAAAATTGCCAAATAAGTTACAAGCTTTTATATTAAGAAAAAAAATTAGTTCTTTAAGGTTGTGTTTGGATGGAAAATGTTTTCCTCTAAAATAAGTTAATTTTTAATTTATTTTTTCATGTTTTGTTAGTGACTAAAAAATATTGCTTTCTGCCGTACCAAACACACCCTAAATTTAAAAGCATATAACTTCTCTAGAAGTTTAACTACCAAGGAGAAGTCGGTGTACTCTTGTCTGTACTTTGCAGGTACTCAGAAAGATCCTCTTCTTTTTTTCTTTCTAGCTAATTTCTGAAGCTCTACTGCAATATTTTGATCCCTTTATCTTCCTTGTTACAAAGGATTCCTTCTATACCTAAATTTACAAATTTGAGTCATTCAATCGCATACAGGCAAACTGTTTACTTCTCAAAAGGAATATATTTTGTTTCTATTTATTTGTCAGATTTTTTTACGCGGAGTTCAAGCAAATAAAGAAAAGTTTTGAATTTTGTGTTCATTTGTGAAATGTATAAAAATGTCATTTAATCATGTAGTCGAGACATATAATAGTTCAAACAGTTCGACTGACCATAAGCTGGGTAATTTGGGATGAAAAGATAGACACTTTTTCCGAGTCTCTTGATCCATAGTTGTTGTATAAGCAGGGAGAGTTTTAGTAACAGGTTTGGTAGGACCCAATACATTTGGTATTTATCCAAAGATATTCAAAATTTTCTAGAATTCAGAACCCATAAACGCAATGTTCTGGATCCGCCACTAATTATAAGGCCCTGTGTTGACACTTGAGTAGACAGAGAAGATCAAAATTCTACAATGGGACATATGATTGGTCATGTTTTGCAGGTGTAAGCTCAATGGCAGGGGAACCAGTTAATGTGCATGAACTCCAAGAGCTTGCTAGGCAAGCCTTGCCGAAGATGTACTATGACTACTATACTGGAGGAGCTGAGGACCAGCACACCCTTAAAGAAAATGTCGAAGAATTTCGTAGAATCACGTAAGTTTGTAATTTATCGCTGTTGAGTTGGCCATAGACAAATATCTATGACTAATTTTTCAAAAAACTCAGTATTCGGCCAAGAATACTTATTGATGTGAGCAGGATAGACATGTCAACTACTATACTAGGTCACAAGACATCAGCTCCTATTATGATTGCCCCAACGGCCATGCATAAATTGGCGCATCACGAAGGTTTATATTAAACCAATTAGCACCCTAGTCGCTTAGCTGAACGTACAATGTAACTCTGATTCCAGAAAGCTGTTGTATTTATGCCAGGAGAAGTTGCAACGGCAAGAGGAGCTGCAGCATGTGATATTATTATGGTGCTCCTTCCATTTTAGTTTGTTTATCTTACTTACTTTTTTAGTCCGTTTCAAAAAGAATACCTCTAAGACCACAAAATTAAAGGTGATTTTGGTACATTTTACATATTTTTAGTTCAAGACCACAAGATTCAAAAGTTCTTTTTACTTTTTTGAACTCCTTGAAAGTAATATTTTTCCAAAGCAGATCAATTTTGAATTCTAGTGTCTGGATACTGAGTTCTCTTGGTTATAGGGCCTGTCATACATGTCAACCTGCACAGTGGAGGAGGTTGCTTCCAGCTGCAATGCTGTCCGCTTCTTCCAAATATACGTAAATTTCTTCTTAACCATCATGATCTCCATGTATTTTTACTGGTTTTTATGTATTGAAACAGAATGTTGTATTTCTTTTGTCAATAGGTTTACAAAAGGAGAGATATAACAGCACTTATGGTACATAGAGCTGAGAAGAATGGGTTTAGGGCTATTATTCTTACAGCTGATACTCCGAGGCTTGGTAGGAGGGAGGCAGATATAAAGAATAAGTAAGCTATATATCTGTTGGATGTCATTCAAGACTAGCTATAATCCTTTACACCATTTTTCTTCAGTCTTATCTGGTTAGAAATCAGTTTCATCATTCCACACTTTGAGAAACTTTTAAGAATTCGTGTAGTTTTTGTAATCGTGTGTTGATCTAGAAAGAAAAGAGTGACAATTGCAGGATGGTTGCACCTCAGTTGAAGAACTTCGAAGGTCTTATATCAACTGAATATGTTTCTGTAAGTAAAACCATTTATTCTGGCTTTACAGACAAATCACTTGCTGAAAGAGGAGAATCTGAAACTCTTTTAGGAAACAAAATTTAATTTCTCCGACTAAAATGTCCCTAATTGGCTGCTTTTCCTACCAACTCTGGTGTTCTTTCTGAATGACTCATTCTGTTTCTATTTCTATTTGTTGG
The DNA here is from genome assembly GCA_029948455.1 of Solanum rostratum. Taxonomy (NCBI): domain Eukaryota; kingdom Viridiplantae; phylum Streptophyta; class Magnoliopsida; order Solanales; family Solanaceae; genus Solanum; species Solanum rostratum. The sequence goes on from CM057054.1 coordinate 66,472,067, forward strand.
GGATGTTGACGCTAGGGATTAGCTTCAATATTTGCCATTCCAGAATTACACGCTGTCACTCCTAAAATAAAGTTCCTTGAGTACTAAACAATTAGGCCATGTTTTTTGTAAGTAATACAAACTGAAATGATCAGTGATTTGATTATGAAATACAAACTATAAAGTAGTACTTCATGTGCTGCCCAAGTAGATAGAACCTAAGTTTCGATCAATGGAAATACAACTTCAAATTGCGTATTGTCTGATCACTGCACTGTTGTTAACTTGTTACTACGCATTACTTTGAAAAAAAGATGCTATATATTTGGTTATAATTGACAGTCTTCCCCAAGGATTGCTTCTCTCCCCCCCAACCCCCAACCCCCACCCTCACCCCCTCCTTTCTTTCCTCGTTTAACTGAAATCACATCCTCCTCAGTAGGTTATTTATCTGGAGAAGTTCATTGGTTTGACTGCACAGGTCTGCTACTTCAGTTTGTTGAATTGATGCATAATGCTTCTGTGCACATCTATGAGCTGCTGCTTTTATATGCTTTCACGTTCTTATACATTAGTTTGTATGCAGAACTTCATAGATGTATCAACTTGAAAATGGTGTAGATCATGCTTACTGATCGATCTACTAACTAAACTCTGCAGGACAAAGGCTCAAATATTGAAGCCTTTGCTGCAGGAACTTTTGATGCCTCTTTTTGTTGGAAGGTACAAAGTTTGAAGCTTACTCATTTTTTTTCCTTAATACCACTTGAAAATGCAAGATGATATACACTCTTGGTCCTAGAACAAACATTTTGGTCGAGGATGTCGACGTATGTCAAAATAAGTAAAATTGATGAGCTACCAATAACGTTGTTGAAGAATCAGATTCTCATTTTTTATTAAAAATACAAATATGATCAACTGCATTCTTTTTTGAACCTTTTATGATCCATAAACTTTGCAGGATATAGCGTGGTTAAAATCAATTACCAAGTTGCCGATTCTGATTAAGGGCGTCCTGACTTCTGAAGATGGTATTTATTACTGAACCCTTGATGTCTGTATAGTTTAGTTTTTTCACTGATTATGCCTCTAAGAGCATGTGCAAAGCAAATGATCACTAAAGCTGGAGGTTGGTGTTAAGTTGTAATCGTACATGAGAAAGTTCAGAAGGGAGCTGGTTAATGGTAATATCTGATAGTAACTCAAGTCAAGTAAGGAAAATAGACCTACAAACAAACATCATGAGGAACATAGGAAATATAGTCACAAATCTTTCAGGGAGAAATTTTCATAAACATGAAATCAAAGTATTTAAGCCAAGTCAAAAAAAGAGGTTTCTTCCAGATACTTGCCATCATTCTCCAAAATAAACTCTCCTTTTTTTCCACTCATCTTTTGTTTTTCTACAAGTGAGGAGGATAGTAGATGTGGATCTTAAGATTCTTACAGCAATCCAAATTTTTTACTACCTCAGGGAGGCCTTTTAGTACATGCTCGGAGTCTTGTTAGCTATTTGTATGTCAATAGGATACACAGAGAACTCTTACCGTTAGAGTACCTAATTTGTTGATATTGGAATGAGATGGGTTTAAATTGAGAGGATGCGTATAGTTGACTCCAACTAACTTGTGATTGAGGCGTTATTGGTTGTCCGTAATCAAGTATTTTAAGGACTTGCATATGCTTCTGTTTGCAGCAATAAAAGCGATTGAAGCTGGAGTTGCAGGAATTATTGTCTCTAATCATGGAGCTCGGCAACTAGATTATGCGCCAGCTACTATTTCTGTTCTTGAAGAGGTTATTCCCTGTCTTCCTGATATGTTTGATGTTATCTTTTACAGAATGTTGGTAAAGTTCAATGGATTAGTTTTTTAGACTTTTTAACAGTAATATTAGGCATAGACGGATTTTGAATCTGCAAGGTAAGCGCTGGCCTCGAGCCAAAGGAATTCTACCTGTAGCTGAGGAGGGAATGATGCCCAAACATTCACGATCATAAAAAATATTGGGCATAGCACATTGAATAGAACATATTTGGCCATTGTAAGCAATTTAAGCGCAACAGTTTGTCAATATATAACCTTCAATGTAAAATGGATTACCATGGGCTTTTCAGTTTTACGTTTATAGCTTCTGGAAAACAAAAAGAAAAAAAAGGGAAGAGCTTTATGATCTTGCTTACTAAGAATTAAACCACAGATATAACATACTTTGTAGCAAATACTTAAGTTTTATGACCTATCCAATGTATAGCAAGGACTCCTGGACATGGTTGCATGTGGCTTCCTGTCGTGTTATGAGTTCCACGGAAAAATCAATAGGGTCCTTACATCAGGCTAGTTATTGGAGTCATCCATATGTTTCTAATTCACAAGTACTATATCCACATATCTCAATGGTTTAACTGTTTCAGGTTGTCCACGCCACTCGAGGTAAAGTTCCAGTATTTTTAGATGGAGGAGTGCGGCGAGGAACAGACATATTCAAGGCCTTAGCACTAGGCGCAAAAGCTGTTCTGGTGAACTTATTTGAAAAACTTACCTGCTATTTATTCAGTTTCGAAGCTCTACTTTGTTCCTTCCAGGGATTTGGTCTTTTCTTAATATAAAACATATTCCTGCAGATCGGTCGACCAGTGGTCTATGGCTTGGCAGCTAAGGGGGAACGCGGGGTAAAGGAGGTTCTTCAAATGCTCAAGAATGAACTTGAGTTAACAATGGCCCTTTCTGGCATCTGCAGTGTCAACGACATAACCAGAAGCCATGTGAAAACAGAGAAAAAAAGCTTCATTTGTAGGATGTAGTTTCATACTGAAAGCAGCTAAGTATATCCCTTAAATACAAGGCCTAGCTCCAAATCTACAATTGTTTCAAATCATAAGCAAATTATGCACAACATCACAGGTTGTGCTCTAACTGCCAAACGAAAGCTTTGGCGACAAAGATATTTTAGGTGTGATCGTTTTTTCTCTGTTCTAATGTACAATGCTTTTTCTTTGGGACAATATTTACAACAGTAGAAGGCAAATGATCTACTCGGGGGAAAATATTTTGACTGCACATACCATGCACAAACTTGATAGAAATTCACCTTCAAACCTGTTAGGGTGATTCACATATTTATAACTATAATTAATTAGTCTTTGGAACTTCCTTTGCACGTTTATCTCAAAATACTTAATACAATTCTTGCGTTGCATTTGAAAATTTTCAAATTGAGATATTTATTGTTCAACTTTCTTTGTACTATGAAAAAAAAACATAAGGAAAAAAAAAACCTCATAAGTTAAGGTTTGAAAATTTCGCAATGACATATATAATGATTTAATTGAAAGATAATAATATGTATGAATATGCATATAATAAAACTTTAGGTATGGATCAGTGGAACCAGAAAGAAGATTTATATAGATAAAAATGGAAGAATACAAAATTATATTTTAAATTTTAAATTAAATATTTGAAGGTTATGAGTATGAAAGTATGAGAGTTATAAATATTAAGAATAATAATTGAATAGGTAATTAAATATGAGATATAAAAATGAATATTTAAAGAAAATAAAAGATAAAATAATAAATAAATGAAAGAGTATAAATTTTATAATACCAAGTTAATATATTAAGCCTTTCTGTACGTTTAGTTTTTCTAAATGCAATGCATGTTACATTTATCACCTATTGAATTTAAAGAATTTTATATTTAATATAACATATATTATTTGGGGTTATGAATTTAAAAAGACATAGAATTAATGGAGATTATTAAAAGTAAGTATATGAGTTAAAGGCACAAGGTTAAAGAATGTTATTAGAATTTGAGTCATGATAATGTAGAGGTGTGAGTTACGGAGTTAATTTTTACAATAATAATATGATATGATTACTATTATATATTTAATTAATTAGATATATTTTATTAATTAAATATTTTATAATATTTTTATTTAGTATAGGAACAAAATGATAATCCAACTTTTAAGCTAGAATTTTCCTAGATCCATGCTAATCGATACACATTCTTAAAATAATATAAACAAAACCAAAGTTGGTACATGAAAAGTTACCCTAAGTTTCATTTGAACACATACAAGCTCAAACATGATTGTAAAAATAGTTTGAGCCTATCAAGTAACAAACCAAAATTTAGCGACGTAATTAAGCACCATTTATACATACATCATCAAATCAATAAAATTGTGATGAATAATTTTGATCCATCCATCCATCTAGAATATTAATTTTAAAACTGATATAATAAATTGAGGTATAACAGTTTTCAAAGTACTCTTTAATAAAAAGAAATTGTAGGGTTCTTCTATAATTAAGATTTTAGCCTATAGTTTTATTATTTTGTTTTTAAAGTTTTGCTTTATAATCCAACTTTTAACTTTGTTACTTCTCACTTTTAGTTATATATGATATGACGTATGCAGGGACAGATTCAATCAAAGTTTCGACAGCACAAACGATAACCAAGATTTGCCTCGACGCACTTCAACAAAGTCATTTGAATGCCTATTGCTGCATGAAAGAAAATATGAACAAGAATAATGAAGCAAAGGTAACACTCGCAGAACACTCTCACCCTACTAAATAAAAGACACAACATGCACCTCATATAATATTCATACATGTGAGTACCGCATTACCAAGCCTTGATATCAAAACAGAACATAAGAAAACCTAGACGTTTATAAATACTCAATCTAGTCTAAAGAAGGGCAACGAAGGCCAAACTTCTGCACATCACTGATAATACATGAGCTGCTGAGCAGCAAGATTCTGGAAACCACCATCATATATAGCCTGGCTTGCTCCAGCAGCACTCATTCCCATTGATGCTTGCTTCAGAGGATGTTGACCCTGAGGTTGCATGAGGGCATGAACACCAGCCATCTTGCTCATAGCCAGCTGCCGTTCATAGGTCAAAAGATCGGTGGCAGTGAGGCCTAATGGCGCTGCGGCTGGTGGTGGAAGAGGATTTGAGGCTGTTCCAGGTGGTGTAGGTTTGTTACCCCAAGAACACTGGAAATACACAAATGAGAAAGTTGAGCTTAAATGTTTTGATCAAATATAATTGATTACAACGAAATAACTCCTGGAGTTGAGATAGAACTACAAGTTGCCTTGATAAGTATCCTAAACTTTATAGGAGAGCATATCAATAATCCAAAATAACATGAGCTTCAAAGCAAGCATAATACTGGAAAAAGCTGCCATCAGGTAGAATGATGTTCACCTTAATCTGTCTCCCTCCCAGAATTGATTGGGCATTTCCCATTTGAATTGCCAAAGCTGCCTCATCATGGGTGCTGTATCTTACAAAACCAAATCCTTTATCGCGTTGAACCCGAACCTCCTCTATCACTCCTGCACCAAGGGCATAAAAGTGGCGATGGAGATCGAGTTGTGTCGCCTGAAACAAAATGAAAGTAAAAGGACTAAGTCCTTCCAAAAGCATGATGGTACTTCAAGACCTGACAAGGCTAGGGCAAAGGGACCCTTATGGTTTACTCCTAAAGGTCTCACACCCCATTTACTGTTCCCCCCCTCACAGGCAGAATTCAGAAAGGGAGGTATCAGAAGAATATCTTACCTCAGGAGCAAGATTACCCACATAAACAGTTGTATACTGTGGGTTGTTTTCGGGAGCGTCACTGTTTGCTGGATCTTTACCATCTTCTGCAACAAGAAAGAGACATCCATTAAGTAGGCTGGAATCAATTTCAAGAAGAACTAAACCCACTGAATCCAGCCACCTTTCGAACAAAACCGAACACTAGCTTGTTCTGGATAATTTTCTTTATCAAATGTAAGGACTAGTCTTTATCATTCGAAAACTGTACACACCTGATGATCCATTAGTTAATTCCACGACACTTCTGGCTTCTGAACCCTGCTCATCATTAGAATTAGCACCTTTCGTAGCCCAGTTACAACGTATCTGTCTACTACCAAGCCATTTCCCTTATAGCATAACAAAAACAATCAGCTCTTGGGGAGAGGAACAACATATATACAAAGGGTAAAATAAATAAAATCTTCCGGTTCTCAATTGCTTTGGAATAATCCAACATGTGCATCAACAGTAATAAATTAACTGACTGCAGTTAACTCTTATGGCAACTTACCAGTTAAATCATTGATTGCACTTTGGGCATCCTGGATAAGAAGAATAAAGATTAAGTGGGAACAAAGTCATGCATGATCCGGGAGATAATTCGAAACTACATGTAGATAAAAGCATACCTGCTGGTTCCGGAAAGAAACAAATCCAAACCCCCTAGAACGCCCAGTCTGCTGATCCCACATTACCCTAGCATCACTATCAGTTGGAAGGGATAATTAGCCACTGGATACACATTTAAGTACACTATCATTTTTTTATGTAGGTGTATTTGACACATTGTATAGTAAATATATATTGATCATGACAGAGCACCTTCTGAGGGGGGCATCTAGGAGGAGGAGGTACTTACGAGCAACTAGGGTAAACAGAGAAGCAAGCAAACAACATGGCATCGGTAACTTCTGGGCTTAGATCGCCAACAAATACATTGAAGTGACCTACAAAAAGAAAAACAATTATTACACATACTCCAACGCAACATAATGAACTAAATGCAGCATCACAAACTGCACTTATGCTACAAGAGGGACTTGAACGCACTTGAAGTATCCTCCCTCTGTCCACTGGTATATGCCCAATTAACTTTAATAGGTTGTCCAAACCTGACAACAAACAGTATGAACCTTCGTAAAAAGGAAAAAGGACTAAAGCAAAACACAGCTAATAAGCCTACTTACAGGTGCCTTCCATTCTGAGTGACTATAGCAAGTTCAGCAGATCTACGGTCATAGTAATGAACAAAACCATAAGATGACTGCATGCAACAAAGCAAAATTAATTATAAAGCCATATAATAGGAAAATGTGTAATAACACGGGGAGAAGAAAGGGAAAACACCTACAGAACATATTAAAAAAAGTAGCCACAGAAAATGTTGTTAAGTTGCATGAGGAGAAAAGATGTACCTTGTCCTTCCTGACAAGTTTGCACCCTTCAACAGGACCAGTACATGAAAAAAGTTCGTGAAGAAGAGTTTCAGACACCTGTGGGTGAATATTCCCAATATACCTGCATTTTCTCAGAGATTTAAAAACTAGAATTTTTGAAAGAGGAAAAAAAACATTAGAAAAATTATCGGTATCTATAAGAATCTCCATGTATGCTATTTGTGGATGAAATACTACTGATTGATGAGACACAGGATAGAGCTAATGATAGGTTTGGAGGTCTGGAGACTAACTCTGAATTCCAAAGGGTTCAAATTGAGCAGAACCAAAGCAGAATACTTGGAGTGCAAATTCGGTATTGCAATGGATAAAGCGGACATGAAAGTGAGGCTTACCACTCAACCTATTCTCAAGAGAGAAAGCTTTAAACATTTTGGATCTGTCGTTCAGAGCAGTGGGGACATCGACAATGATGTCATGCATCGCATTGGGGCAGCATGGATAAAATAGAGGCTTGCCTCTGGAGTATTGTGTGATAAGAAAGTACCACCTAAACTTAAAAATAAATTCTACATAAATTCTACTGAACAGTGGTTAGACTATCTTTGTCAGATGGAGTGGAGTGTTAGTCAATCAAAAACTCATAAGATCAGAAGATGCATGTTGTGGAGTTAAGGATGTTGAGTGGATGCATAGACATACTACGAGTGACAAGATTAAGAATGAGGTTATTCTGGAGAAGATGGGAATGACCTTTATTGCAAACAAGATAAGAGAAGCAAGACACCTTTCGACGTGACTCAGTGGTTTGGGCTTGGGAATTTCATATTAGAGTATCAAGTTCGAAACCCCTTGCCAACGAAAGTAAAGGATTTGCCTTCAAGGTCAAGCTCGTCGCACCAGGCTTGCCTAGTGTAGGTTACTTCTCCTGTGCGGTTTGCAAGCTACTGCATAAAAGTGGGAGTTTTACCATTTGTATGCCCAAAAGGTAGTGGCTGCAGGTTTCCCTTGTCATAAAAAAAAGATGAGAAAAGCAAGACTGAAATGGTTTGGGTATGTGCCAAAGAGGTGTACTGACATCCCAATTAGGAGGTCCAAGACGTTGAATTTAGGGTGATGCAAAGAAGTATGGTAGGCTGAAAAAGTATTGGGGAGAGGTGACAAGACAAAATATGACGTAGCTTTATATCATCGAGGACATAACATTGGATAGAAAGAAATGGAGATCGCATATTAGGATAAAAGGCTAGTAGAAGTACGATATTGTCTTGCATTGTGATTGTTTAAGGTCCGTCAAAGGATAAAGTCATGTCATTATAGTTGTGTTGTTATTGTTCTTCGATTTTGCTACTTTTTTTTGTAAAATTAACATTGCTCTTCATTCTTGCCATTATTCTATATCTATTGTTTTTTCTTCTTTTATTTGGGGTTGATTCATTTGAGCTGAGGATCTTGCGATAATAACCTCTCTATCTCCATAAGGTAATGGTAATGTCTCTATACACTTTACCCTGTACACTTTACCCTCCCCAGATCCCACTTGTGGAATTCCAAAGGTTATTGTTATTGATTATAAGAACCTCCTCCTATATATAAATCACAATAGTAAGAGCATTAACTTATAACCAAGATCATGACCAAAACCAATATAAACGAGAAGGCACACAATTAATAATCCAAAATAACACTAACACGCTGCGGCATGTACTTGGATCGAACCCAGGAGGTAGATTTCCACTTGGTATCTGCATCAAAGTACATAAAAAAAAAGGGGTTAATAAACAAATTACAAACTACAGAAACCCCCAAAAAATAAATGTTTCAAGTAAAGATGTTCCTTTCGTCAATCTTGGTTGATAGTCAATCTCAAATCCATAGCACTTCAATGTCTAGAGTGGAACTCGACTCACAAACTCCACCAAATCAATCAACAAAAGTTAGAAAAAGTCTCAAAGGGCCCATTTAGACATGACTTCAATGATTTCAATTATTTCAAATCATGTTGAAGTAGGAATTTTGTTTAGGCGTGCAATTGCTATTTTTTCTGAGTTGTATTTGTTTTCATGTTCTCTCATAAAGACTCTGCAATTTGTGGCAAGTGTCAAAACATCCCAAACTTGTATACAAACTTTACCAAAACATCCCAAACTTGTATATAAACTTTTGTCAATCTTGGTTGATAGTCAATCTCAAATACATAGCACTTCAATGTCAAGAGTGGAACTCAACTCACAAACTCCACCAAATCAATCAACAAAAGTTAGAAAAAGTCTCAAAGGGCCCGTTTAGACATGATTTCAATGATTTCAAATCATGTTGAAGCAGAAATTTTGTTTGGCAATTGCTATTTCTTGAGCTGTATTTGTTTTCATGTGCAATTTGTCGCAAGTGTCAAAAGATCCCAAACTTGTATACAAACTTTACCAAATAAGCAAAATCATAGTTCATGTACAAGATAAAACTATATCATAAGGCGCCGCATAATAAATTATAAATCACATATCTCCATGTTCTTTTTATAAAATAATGCTCATGAGTATTAAAAACTTCTAAATACATATAATTTTACAAAAATCCACTAGTCAATAATAGTAGACTTAGTAGTAACTAGTTTTTCTTTAATATAATTCATCCACATTTTATGGTAATCGCTTCACATCAAGTTTATATTTTTTTTATTTTATTTTTTGCAAAATATAAACCTATGAGTCAGGTTTTACATTTTAAAAAATTGAAATCACAATTTGAGATTTGAAATACTACTTTTTGAAGAATTTGCATTTCAAATTGAAGTTGAAATTTCGTTCAGACTTCAACAAACGTTGATTTCAAATCAAAACTTGAATTGAGGTCCCAAATCCTACGAACACCTACTAAATCGGTCATAAAACAAATGTCAAACTAAGTGCAACAACAGAAACAAACTTGAATTAAAACTAGAGAAGGAGAAAAATCACTCATACACCGCTCAGAAATTGAAGCTACAGATCATACAATCCAATCTCCAATATTCAGATCCAAGAACAGAGAAATGAGACCCCAAATTTGACACAATCCAACAGTTAACAAGTCCGCAAACATAGTGTAAAACGGCATGCCTAAGGAGAATGTTTCTAGAGCAAAAGAACAGTCTTCTCTTAATAAATCCTCAAAAGCCTTTTTTATTTCTCTTGTATATTTTCAGACCTAAAAAGTATTTTATAAAGGAAAGGAATTCTAGATGTTCTTTAGGTTTATAGTTAGAGAGAACTGTATCTTTTACTCAAAAAAGCTTCCTGTTTAGGCAGTCCAGTTCTAATTGTATTTCCCAACTGAACATTGGAGATCAGATTTTGTAGTTCGTAGCTTCAATTTCTGGGTAGCGAACAGTAACTCATGACAGGTGATTTCTCTCCTTCTCTTCTCTATTTTTAGAGCGATTGTGTATCCATTGTTCCTCTTCGTTTGACATTTGCTATGTGTCCTAGAGAGATAACTTGTGTAACTCTTATTGATTGATTTAGTGGAGCTTTGGTTTTTACTCTTTTACATATCCCCGTAAATCATGGTGTCTCGTGTATTTGATTTATTTCTGTTCTCCTATTTGTGTTGTTGGTTGATATACTTGGTTTTTCCAGACACCATTTGTGCTTGAGTTTGTTTGTATTCTCATGGTTCAAATAGTTTGGGAAGTTTAGACTTAGATATTTTTTCAATGGTTGGCTTGTTGCTCTATTGTGCATTCTTGTACTATTTGGTTTTCCCAACGTAGTGGTGTCAAAATTTCAGAACCAATAGTTCAGCAATACAAGTACAAAGATAGTATAGGGCCTGATTTTATGCCTTTCCATGTTTACAGGCTGCTTTTACCGTTGCCATAGCCTTGAAGACGCATAACACAAAAGAAGCGAGCTACTTTGGTGGCTAATCCATTGATGTAGGTGGCAATAGTTAATTACCAAATTAGGCCATGAATGATGATGGGTGACGTGGAACTCAGTTCAAGGAAAGATTGTTGGTGTGTGCAAGCAAAGTCAGATAGAAAGTACAATGGGAAACAATTTATTTATTAAGTGATGGATACACTCAAGATATGTGAAGTAATTGGGGCAGAAAACATAGAAATAAAGCCCAAAACGAATGTTTTATAAGTTAAAAAGTATCTATAAGTTGTTTTAGCAATACATGTTATACATCCAAACCCTAAGTTCCTATCATGTCAAAACAACAACATTAGTTTAAAGCAAATCAAACGGGTCCTCTTCAAGTTTGTTTCAGAAAAGATAATGCAATGAACTACACCACAAAAAGTACCAAAATTTATTTGACCTCAAATACCCATTAATCTGATGGAAACAAAACCTACAGAGCTATTACGACCACGTAGCTAAATGAAATACAAAAAAAATAACTAAAAATATACGACAAAGTGGAAAATTCAACCTAACCGAAAACGAACCTGAGGAGCAGCTATTAAGCCAGGGTGATAGAGGGACTGTTGCTGAAGAAGAGCTTGCTGCATCAAGGCTTGTTGCTGTTCTTGTTTAAGCCTCTGATTCAGCATTTTCTCAGCTACTACTTCGAGATCGGAGTAATAATTAACGGCGTGATCGACTTTCCGGCGACCTCACGGTGAGATAGAAGGTCTCCGAGAAGAAGAAGGAAAAAAAAAGAAAAAAAGAAAAAAAAGAAAGGAAAAAAGAGAAATAAATTTCAGAAAGGAAAGTAGTCGAGAGTTACTTATAGAGGAGCAAGGCTATCCGAACCGACCCGGTTACGCCTTCTATCCGTTTGTAATGCAAATATAAAATTTTGGATTTTTTACTGAAGTACATGCCTTATTCTTACTTATTCTTAAATATTCTCTATCAATTTTAAAAATTTTCAAAATCTCTTTTTCTCTGATTCTCTCTATACACATCCGATACACTTTCTTATAGTCCCACTTCTTTCTCAACAACCCTAATTTTGCTCCTAAATCAAGCCTAACTTGAATTAGTTACTTCCAATTTCAATTGGCATTATCTCCCTTTATTCAATTTTAAATTTCGAAAAAAAGATAGGTTAATTTCATCTTCCTCATTCCAACTTCATATCCATTCTTTTTCGCTGAACTAGATCATTGGCAATTTTATTTTTTTTAGTTGATATATGGATACCTCCATATGCCTTTTCTGCCACCTCTAGTGTTGAAACCATAAACCATGGTCAGTAAAAATAATTTCTGCCCAGGAATATGCATAACTTCACAGGTAATAGGTTGTTCAGTTATACTTACTAGATTAACTTGGAAAAAATCAGGTCTCCACGTCATCTATATCCTTCTATTATAATGAAATTCCAAGTTTGTTACAAACTTCCATCCACCAAACATGTTTTGTGCTACCCTTTCTATTCTAGTGCTCTTTATTTTATTTTCTAATAAACCAATCAACCCAGCAGATTGATTGTTGCAAAGGAGCTTAACCTCCTTTTGCTTATTGGGGCCATTTAGGCCCCTAACATTCCAGCATAGTATGTTATCCATTCCCTCTATCAGGATTGGTATTTCCTCTCCTTTGTCCACTATTTGATGCTTGACCTTGTTGATTTGGTTCGTTCTCTTGCAGCACACGAAACGTGTTGGTTTTTGTCAGTTGAGAGTTTGAAGTCTGAATCTTCATTCTTAGGCTTGTATACACTGGGTTAATCCATCCTTTTTTTTTTTTCTGCTCATTCGAAGTAGACCCTCTTTGTCTTTCTGTAGCTGGCATAGTCGTTATGCTTTGTTCTCCAAGCCCAATCACTTCATTTTGTTTTTCACCTTGATCTACTCTTATTATCTGAACTTGGACTTGATCCTTCACTTGTTTACCTCTTTCATCTGTTGTATGTTCTTTGTATTTTTATATCACTAACTCAAAGAAACAATATTATTAGAAGTACTGAATGAATGCAATAAATTTTAAAGTGATAAAAAACAAACTGAATCATAAATAAAATATAATAAAATTTAATGAATATCTATGTGTGTAGTTTTATTTTTCTCTGTAGTTTCTTGGTATCTGATGTCTTTTTTAGACTTTTCGGGTCAATCAATTAGCGTCTAATGACCATTTAAATTGAGTTAACATACGAATTCTTTCAAGGTGATTTTCAATATTTTTTAACATGCGATACAAACTACTGTTGAAAACTTTACCCTAGTTGCAGATCTCTAAAAAAAAAATTACATATATATATAGAAACAACTACATATTAGGAAAATTTATAATGTTTGGATCACTTCATTCATAGTATTAAGATTTTGATTTGTTATTTATATGATTTTACATGATATTAGAGCCAAATTTGGGTGAAATAGTTTGTACATCACAATCTCTATTCCTTGTCATATTACTCTAAGCTTCTCAGTGTCAATTTGAACTTCCCCCATCGAGTGCCACTAAAATTATTTCTAAGGACTGCGCATTATTAAGCCTAATCTAGGTATCTGGCTATTTCTGCTTTAGGGTTAAGGTGGACCCCGCTTTTTCTTCTCCAGACAAAAAAAATGATTTTTTATTCTTCATGTATAAATCCTATAATCGAGCTACATGGCATGAATTATTAGAGAAATATATTAAATCATTAATTATGGATGAACTATGTTACTCATCTCGAATCGTATGTATCTTTTTTGTGAGTTCATATTGCAAGGAAGGAATGAGATCAAATTACTGTTTTGATAATTTTTTTCTTAGTTTCACATGTCATTAGGACCATCTATGGAGTTGGTATACGTTTCTTTCGTTTAGAACCAAACGTTCACCAGGAAAGAAATTTGTATTCCTTTCTCGCAAAAGTCAAAGCAATCATCTATTTTGCAGTTTCCCCCAAGATTCTGTAACAACCCATATGAGATGTCCACTAAAGGACTGGTCTATCAGTTTCTATCTACTGTGAGATATCTTTTGGGGTGAGCCCAAAAGGACAAATCCATGATGGACTAGACCCAAGGACGGACAATACTTCACGGTGTTGGACCAAATCGTTACAGATTCTTTTGCAAAATGCTTTCTTTTTTCTTTTTAAGTTTCCCAACCCGTAGATTTTTTTGCAAAATGCTTCTTTTTTTTTTTAAGTTTCCCAACCCGTAATCTAAATTGACGCTGAAGTCTCACTTTTGGAGTTATCAAAAGTGACTCTCAAAGCTTAAATTCAAAACCTATAGATAAGGATATAAAATATAGTTGCTGCTCCACCACAAATGATTTTTTTTTTTTGCAAAAATTTAGGAGTACAACAACCATAATAACACTGAAAAGATTGATAGAGAACTTCACACCTTCATGAAAGTATGAAAAATGGGAAATCATATAAATTACGCATTCTATTTAACCATCAAAAAGTCAAAATATTCAGTTGATAATAATAAACAATAATTAATACAAGAAAGATGATCTATAAGCTAAGCTGTGCTGGAAGATAATCTTCAAATCACGGATCTAAATATATATTTAATACTACTATCTTATTCAATCGTCAACCAAAAAGAGCTTAAGGAATTGCAACTGCGAGAATGGAGCTCTGGCTATAACTTGAAATTCAGATCAAGCTGATCTTCGCTATCCTTGGAGGATGATTCACCATTATTATTTGAAGACGATGGTAAGTGATTGTTATGTACAACTTGGTATGGAGCTCTAACAAGTGCCCTGGATTAGAGAGGGGAAAAAGTGAGATTCTTCTAAACGCTACCATATTACTATTAAAAAGAGTTTAAAGTTATATAAATCATAAGCTGTTAGCAATAACTTTTGGTATAGCGACAAATTTAGATTCTGCTTACCTATCTTTCCTCTTCTCAAGAAACCTATGTAGTGAAGATCTTCTTGCAATAGGTAGCTCTGGAAAACCAAATATATAGTGCATATTAGAACAGATCTCAGAAAATGCTATGATGCAGTAGAGTAAGTAGCACTCGCTCTGTTTCATTTTGTAAACTATTTCTCTTAGTCTGTTCAAGAAAATAGCCATTTTTATATTTGGAAAGCACTCTTTTAACCTAACTGTCGCGTACTGTCCACTTTAGATGCCACACCCGTGTCCAATTCTCCAAAAATATACTACTTTTGGAGGATCTGACATGCATCTGTTCACATTTTTTAAGAGTCCAAGCAACATAGCTTTTAACATTAACTTCACATTAAACTCATCATGACTGTTTAAGGCCACTCATTTTAAGACCGGAGTTCTTTTGGTAGGAAACAAAGGTCTGTCCAGCCAAAATATTGTCATATAAAATAAAAAACAGGATGTGATCTGCTCACCGGAGCCGCTGGTAGTTCCGGCAGCCTGTGACTTAATATGCTGATGTTGCTCCTGCTCTTTCAGGGGTGCAGAGGAAGTTGATCCGGGCGTAAGCTGATCAGTTTTAGTACTACTAGAAACATGGAGTGGCTGCTGGTGCTGGTGCTGTTGCTGTTGCGGTGCAGCAGATCTAGAGCCTGACTTGATCTGGATGTGCTGTTGCGGTGGCGCAACAGAATCAGTTTTATTACTTGTCAAAGAAGCAGAGGCAGCGGCACATGTATTAGTTTTGTCGATATTTGTAGTCTGAAAAGTCCCAAATGAACTATGAGGACATCCTTTACTAGCCAATAACATCACTGCTCTAGCTTTGTCAGCTGGGAAATCATCAAAAACAATCACTTTACCATCATAGAACATAGTCAATTGGGCTGCCTTAGGCTCCTTTGGTGCCTCTTTGCTGAAAAAGAAAATCAAACATAAATCAGCATGTGAAATTAGTAGAAAACATCCACTATATTAAACCGTTAAATGTATGCAAGCATTTCATACTAGTTCAAGCAGCCAATCTAAAAGATGTAACGATCTAAAAGTATTTCACACTAATCGTTCATAACAAGTGTAATTAATAACTTGAAATAAACTGGACTACTTGCTATGACAGGTTAAAATACGGGGACGAACCTCGTGCTAGTCTCATTTACAGCAGTTTCCTTCTCTCTAGAAGACTCTGTTGTAACGAGATCTACGGACTTGTGTTCTTCATCTTTTGTTAGATCAATAGATGGTTTTTCCATGACGGTTAATAAATCCATAGTGGCAGTTTCAGTTTTTCCTGAAAGAGAAAAGCACAGTACAATTAAGTAATTATAGAAAACTTTGCAGCAGCTTTCACAGATTTGGACTTTCTTCTCTCCTCCTAAAACTTTTTATATTCTATTTTTCTCCAATTAAAAATACCAGATTAAGATGGCTCCAGCCTACAAAAGTCCAACAAATCTTCCTCGTATTACACTTGCCCAAAATATAATATTCAATCCACATATTTCCCAATTCAGCTTAAAACAGCCAGGAGAATATGTACGGAAATTCCATAAATAAAGTAGATCTCTTAAAAAAATACCTGCAATTTCTGATTGACCTGCGATTCCGAGATTCAGATCTCTAATAGTAGCTTTCCCCTTTATAAACTGACTCAACAAGTTACAAGTCTGTATGAAATTCGATCTCTCCGGCGCCTTGCCGTTTCTAATTCCCGGACCATTGTCACACAAATTTGACATATTTTCCAACAATAAAATTCTCCAAAAAATGATAGAAACTGAAATGAAGAATTATGACTATTTTGTGGTAGCTGAAGAAGTTATTTAGAAGAAAGAAGAAAAAAATAAACAAGTGGAAGGAACATGTGAATGTTATGGTAGAGAATAGAGATGATAAGGTAGGGTAGATAAAGGAAATAAATTACTATATTCAGCTTTTTTGGTGTCATCCCCATCGATTCCTGCTGAGTTGGACTTTTTTACACAACTTTAAATTAAACACGTTTTAATTGTTTCAAAAAAATAAATAATAAAATAATTATTACTGTTGGGAGGCCAGAAATTCAAATATAGTGGTCGGCAAACGTGCTTTAAAACTTTCTGGATTTTACCAGAATTTATTATGATGAGTCCTTATGCTTCTCATATTTAGCACGTTGGCCCCTCTTTATTTAAGAAACAATTACACTTTCGCCGTACTTTATTTTGAATAACACTTTTAGTAAAATCACTTTTCAAAAAAAATATTTTTTTTAAAAAGTAGCTTAAGTTTGGCTAATTCATTTAGAAATAGCTAATCTTTTTAAAAAATTATTTTTGAGTGTCTAATTATAAAAAAGAACAGATATTAATGCATATTTACTATTAAGATTTCATTAAGATTTCATTACTTATCATATTATAATTTGATAGAGAGAATCAGCTATGTCTGACATATGATATTTGTTATGTACATGAATTGTAAATGTATAATTAACGCCACCTAAAATTAAACGGCGTTGGTACATTACACAAGTTTTAGTAATAAATACATATAGGCCAATTGAGTTTGGAAATATATGTTTAGCATATAGCTTAACTAAAAAAAAAGTACTAATGTAACATATACATATTGAAAATATTATCAAAGATATGTAAAACCTCTATTAGAATGTAATATTCTCGAACATTTCTTCTTTCCTCTTTAATCTATTTCAAACAAAATGATTTTTATTTTTGTAATATTTTAATTTTAATTTTCTACATAGCATGTTTAAGACCACTACATTATAGATCGTTTTTATACATTTGACATAAGTTTAATTTATGATCATAACATTAAAAAAAAAATCGTGCTAAGTCAAACAACGTTATTCTTTTTAAAACAGAGGGAGTAACTAAATACTTGTCGATATATATATATATATATATAGACACACACACACACTAATTTGATTAGCATAAATGAGCCTCTTCTGAGCCTTGAGATTTTACATATCAGCTTCAGAAGATTCAATTGGATCATTCTTGACACAGGAAAATGAGGAAGCAAAGGTAGAGTGTGCTTTGGAACTCCAACACTTGGGTTGAACAAAAAAAGCTCAATCGTTCTAGAAATCTGATCTCACCGGACGGGGTGAAGGGGAAGGAAGAGATGGGAAGTCCGGAAACAACAACGAGAGATGGCTTTTACCCCCCCCCCCCCCCCCAACTCTTCCCCACCCCTATTTCTTCACTCGAGATGCAAAACTGTTTTTTCTTTTTTTAAGCATTCGAAAGCTTCTTCTCGAGTTTGGTACATGAACCGGTCTTGTGAATAGTTCTCCGGTTCGAGTACTAGGACCAACAACACGTATGTGCATTCGAACTTCTAGCCTCACTAACGCACACCAACAAAAAGTCGATATTTGTTCACACTATTTGGTGCTTATTCACACTGGTTTCCGCGATAGCGCTCACACGCTATATATATATATATAACTACTTATTAAGCAAATAAAAGAGGAGCTTTCAGTAGGGCATTTTGGGAAGTCCCTCTCCGTTGCCTCTTTTTTACTATTTTTTTATTTTATATTAACTTAATTTTTAGAGTTGTTTTCATTTATTCAAAATAATTAAATTGTTTAAAGTTTAAAATAGATATTTGAAATTTTTTTCATGTTTGCTCTTTCCTTTAATGAAATTTTATATTTTCTAGAAACTAAACCACTACTTACAAAATTATTTATAAGGATAATAGTGAAAAATATGATTAAAATTTTGTCCTTAAATATGTTTTTTAATATGTGTACATTGCCATTCAAATTAAGTTAATATGAAATAGGGGGAATACTTTTTACTACTTGTTCTTTTAATTTGCCTTTAACGAATTTTTTTAGTTGAAAATTTTGTTCATTTCGGTGGAGAATTTTATTGCTTTTCTTATTTATTTTAAAATTTTAAATTATATGTTATGTAGTTAAAAATTATAAGAAATTGATAATTACAATAATTGATAACTTAAAATATTTACTAAAAATTTAGCCTACTCTCGAAATTTGCCTATGTCATATAAATTGGAACAATGTTTAGAGTAATATATATTATTTCAAAGTTACAAAAAAGATACTATAAATAAGTATTTACTAACTTAAAATTTTAAAAGATATATAAAAAAGTTTACCGACTCTTGAAATTTCATGACAAAAAAATTATATTATTTGAAAACTACATTTAAAATATTATACATCACATAATTTACATCTATAAATATTTAAAAATCATATAAAATTATAGTTGAGTCTCTAAATTTCATATGGTGCTACATAAATTAAGACAGGTAAAATAATATAGACTGGGGCCATGCTTGCACAAAGTCTTTATAAAAAGGGAACTAAACTAAAATAGGCTCCAAATAAATATGGAAATCATTAATCAACTGACGATTAGGGGCAGGGCGGAGTCACCTTATTGCTAGGGGTTTATTCAAACCTCTTTCAACGAAAATTATACTATTTATATATTATTGAAATTATTTTTTATGTATATATAGTAGATGTCAATTTTGTTCAGACTATTTCATACGTTTGCTTTCTTTAATTTTAAACCTTCTTAATTGATATCTTGGCTCTATAGTCTAAGAAGATGTACTTAAGTGAGTTGACATCATTTACTTTCATCGTTAGAATATAGTTTTCATTTTAAATTAAAGATTATTTATTTAATGTTACTTTTTTATCCTTTTAATATAAAAATTGAATTGTTATATCACCTTTAATTAAAAAATTGTGCCTTTTAGCTCGGATGTTAATATATCATACGCTTTTTGTTACACCAATATTGAATAAGAAGCTTTTTATAAAATTTTCTTATGAATCGTTACAAAATCAACGTGTTTAATACCCTACATATTAATTATACTTTAATTCAATCTTCCACAACGGTATGTTGTTAAGTTGTCTATAAAAAAATTCATTTGATTAGTCAATGTTATTTGCTTTTTTATTAAATAAATAAATCAAACTGTCGAACTGAAAGTGAGATTTAGCCAATCAAATATAAAGTTTTATTTCACTTGCTTTGATTTTTCTAGTTGATTTGCTTTATTCTTAGGAAAATAAAAAAATACAAAAAAGATAAGAATAAAAGAAAATAAAAACACGCGGAGAATATCGAGCATCATGTGATTAAAATGGAATCTTATTCTAGTCCCACTCCCACCCACTATTGTTTGACTTTTCAACTACAAAACAAAAAAATTGAAAGAACAGCAGAGTATATGGTTTTACTTTTGAGATCAAGAGTAACTTAAACTACATATGTAGATGCATAGAGTTGTAAATATATTGCCTTACAAATTAGGGTAATATTTCCTTCTTGCAAAGTTGCATCTTTGTTAGGAGCACGCAGGGTCCCTTAAGCTGCTTTGATGATGATAAATGGAATCAGGTTCGCGATATTGTATAGGGAAGCGACTTAATTAAGAGGTGGAATCCAATTAGGAGAAGTAGTGCTAATTAAAGAAGCAAAATCAAAACCGAACACCTACAAGGGAAAGTTGTGAGTGCAACTAGGATGAGTGCTGATTAAGGAAGCAGAATCAGAACTGGACTCCTGTAAGGAAAAGTTGTAGGTGTCATACTTAGGAAGGAGTCTTCGAAAAGGACTCTTCTAGGGTCAAGTATAAAGACAATCAACAACCCTAGAAGAGTCACACTTTTGCGAATTTGAAAATGGCATCTAGAGTTAGGTTTTCTTGTTTATTCAATTGTTAGCAATCTTCTTAGAATTATTGTTGAGTGACATTATTGTAAGAGATTGTTTTTGAGAGAATCTGTGTTGAGAGTAGGTTTGACTCTTGTTTTTGTAGCGAGTTTGTGAGAGAAGATTGGTATGTTGAGTGTTGCGAGTTTGTAACCTTAACATTGCTCAGATTTGAAGTATTGAAGTTGGTTAAATCCTACTGGTGTAGATAGTAGTCGTTTCTCCCTTGAGCAAAGAGTTTTTGCACTATACGATTTACATTCTACAGTCATATCTGGTCTGATCATAGAACCTGGTTCACTCGTGTAATAGCTATAGTCGTTGCATGAGGCAAGTGTTGGGAGGGAGATTGTTGGGTAATACAACTATGACAAGGTCCATGAGGAGGCTGAGATGACCCGGGTCAAAGTCTATCATCGAACATGACGCCTGCGTTCAGTTTTATTTTTTTTCCCTTCTTTTCTATTGGTATAGTATATTATATCATTTTCTTCTTTATTTAGTTCTTCCTCATTTTTCATATATTTGATATTCCAAACAGAGGACATAAAAAAGTGATGTTGAAATATGTTTAACACTATTATGAAAATCATAATGTATTTTACTAAAAAAAATCTTTTTATGTCATAATAGTCAAATACACTATCAAGATGAAGATATATCATATTAGTTGAGTATAGGTTTATCAAGACAAAGAAGAACTTTTCATGGCAATGAAAAATAAATTTCATCAAGAGAGAATAAAAACACATTTTTAAATTAAAGTATCTAACTCCAACTGACATTTACTTGAAAAATTGTTCCTGTGAAAATTAAGGTACGTATCTAACTCCAAAAAATAATAAAAACACATTTTTAAAAAGGCGGAAGAATATATTAAGATATTCTTCTCTTATATATAAGCCAACCCAACACAGCAGTACTTAATTGTACGACATGTTATGTGAGTTGTACCGTTAAATTTTGGTACTTGTTAATTGACATGTGTATATGAGTTTCATTATTTGTGTGAGACAACTCGTTTTCATTAGGATTTTCTATTACAACAACAAAATATAGTGAAATTTCACACTCATATAAAAGTAGAAAAACTGTTTCCTGAAAACTCTCGTCTCAAATTGCAGTTATGCTCTTTCTGCAAAGGGAAGATTTCAAAAATACCATTATTTGGATAGGAAATTACAAGCCCCTACCCAAATGGTTGAAATTACCAAAAGGATACCCACTTTTATTACAAAGTAAGAGAGAGAGAGATTTTTTTAATAATAAAATAGATTAAATTATGATGTGATAGGTGTTGTAAAGGAGAAATAATTTGTAGATATTTAAAAGTATGTTCTTCAAAGATTGAGAAAATAAAATATTATTTTGAAAACGTAATGTAAATCGTAAAAGTAGTAAATTTCTCGCAAAAAACATTTCAAAAAATGGTATGTATAATGATTGTACTATAGAGAAAAATTAATATTCCATATAAATGGCAAAAATTTCCGAAAATTTTGTTGAACATTCGATTTTTTTTCTTAAGATTATAAAATGATTATCGAAACCAAACTCGTGGAATTAATTATTTATTAACATGTTCATATAAATTTGGCTTGTTCTATACTCAAAATAATGTAATGTATAAATTTTGGTTATTTTAATAAATAATAAAATATGAATTGAAGAGGACAAATCACATCCAATTAATTGATTGGATGGAGTTGGACAGCCTATTCCTAGCCCCTACCCGCCCCAAAAAGGGCTGCCACATCATGATGTCAGCAGCCCATGTGTCTTTCATTTTTCCCCATGCTCAAAAAGTAAGAAAAAAGAAATTGGAGGGAATTTGTTTGGTGTATTTAATAAGTGTTTGACCAAGAATTATATTTTAGACAAAAAAGGCTTCAACAAGTAAATTTTCTTTGAACAAGGGACCAATTAGTAAATGATAAATACTTTCCATTAGTGAAGAGACCAATTCCAGTTGTTTGGTGTTGTTTGTGGTATACAACATGGGTTCCATATTGGTTTTGTGAAGGATTTGTAAAAATTGGTAAAGAGGTTAATTATTCATCCCATTTGACATATACGTGTGGGGTAATTATGCATAGTGTCTGCATAAACGTCACGAAATATCACAAACATTTTTTTTTTGGGGAGTGAAGATACTAATAGTATTTCTTTGGTATACTTGTGATATTTCGAATGGTATTCATTTTGGTGTAATGGGGATGTTGTAAAATAAATATAAAATAAAAAATATGTCAGTACGCATAGCTTTAACCTAGGACAGTGAAACATGCAAATTTACACCAAATAACAATTGAAAAAAAAAACAACTAGAACGAAAAAATGGAAATTTAATATTAAAAATCAATCCACTGGGAAAAAAAAATATACAGCATTGTTCACAAAAACTGGGGGGGGGGGGGGGGGGGGGGTATATTATGTCCAACAATACAATTAAAAACTACGATTTCCTCCTCGGAACATACTTGGATGCCGGTACTCTTTCACTTTGTCCAACATGCTCAACCTGCCTCCTCGGACCACCAAAGCGGCTGACCACCTTCCCTGTCACCTCACTTTCACTTATGGCACCATTCTCATTTTTTTTGGTGCCATAATCCCATAATAAAGTGCCATAACGTAATCGACAGAAGGCTGGGTCAAAAGACTTTGATCCGATCTGAACATAATCATACCCATTAGCTATACCAAAATAGCTAACATACCAAAAACCATCCCATTACCAAATTAGCATACAACCTTACCATCAGCAATACCATATAAAAATACCAAATCTGACAATAATGAATAATACCATAAACTACACCAAAAAATTACATCTTTCATACCAAAAAACAGTAAAAATGAACAAAACCATACAAACTACCATCATGCATACCAAAACAGCAAACATAACAAAACCATCCAATTACCAAATTATCATGCAAACTTACCATCAGCAATACCATATAACATACCAAGTGTGACAATAATGAAGAATGCCATAAAATGCACCAAAAAATTACATCTTTCATACCAAAAATCAGTAAACATGAACAAAACCATACAAAACTACCATCATGCATACCAAAAATAGCAAACATACAAAAAACCATCCCATTACCAAATTAGCATACAACCTTACCATCAACAATACCGTATAAAAATACCAATTCTGACAATAATGAATAATACCATAAACTACACCAAAAATTTACATCTTTCATACCAAAAATCAGTAAACAAAAACAAAACCATACAAACTACCATCATGCATACCAAAACAGCATACATAACAAAAAACATCCAATTACCAGATTAGCATACAAACTTACCATCAACAATACCATTATCCCTAAACCGGCATCCATAGTTGGACACCATAAAAAATACCAACTCACAGCTATGCCTAATACCAAAAAAAAATACACCAACATTTGCAATACAAACAAACATTTGCTGCCCAAAAAAAAATAAATTACATACAAACAAGAGGATATACAGCACATGCTAAAGTCAAAGACCCCCTAATTAGCAGTTGCAAACAAAAAAATAAAGGTCATCTAACAGTGAAGGAAATAACAGTGAAGGATTACATACATAACCCCAAAACAAAAAACACAAAAATATATTCAATAAAATCGAAAATACAGAAAAAGAGGACTTCGGAGGAAGAAAAACGACATGGGAGGCAAGAAAACTCAAATAAAAAATGTTGAGATAAACTTTACACAATAAACCATTACTTGAATGACCGGATTCAAAACGAAAAAAAAAAAAACACAATTACATACCTGAAAATCCGCGAGTTGAATGGTAATGAAGAAGAAGAAGATGAAATCTTTCACAAAAACAAACAATATTACCAAGAAGAAGAACAAAAAGCACAATATTTGTTTTCTATTAAATCGGCGAGTTGAATGGTAATGAAGAAGAAGAAGATGAAATTTTTGTCAAAAAGAAACAATATTACCAAGAAGAAGACCAAAAATCACTTCTAATTAATGCTTCTTGTAGAAATATAATTCTTTAGCCAATGGATATAAAAGTTACTTTATTAAAAAAAAAATAATTAATTCAAGTGTTGCATTAAATGGCTCCATTAATGAGCCGCCCTTGCATTTAATGCTACATCCAATCGCGTCAGCTTTTTTAAAAAAAAAAATTGCTTTATTAATGAAAAAGTGAATTTATATGACTGGGTATAAATGTAAAAAAATGTCAAAAAGTGGGTATTAATGTAAATAATTTGAGAAGTGTAATTTCAATGCTCAAAGTTGTATATTTGCTTAAAATTTCCTTCTGGCAAATTCACAAGATTTGCCTTATCAATAACCAAGTTATTATGTTGGGCGTTTAATAAAGAAGGCACTTGTAAAGACGACATTCATAATGGAAGGTGAATAGTTGGTTATTTGAATTTAAAGATTTGTCTATACATAATTGTCCACATTCATTGCTCAACTAATTAAAAAGAGAAGACTCAAGCATATTCTTTATTTCAACTTCAAAAATCATCAAGAATTCAAAACATTTTTGTGAGCTTGTAATTTTTCTACTATTTTACCCACAATTTAATTCGTTATAAAACATCAATAAATTACTAAAACTTTCCCATTTATTTACCTATGCAACTTAGGTGTTTATTTGTAATGAATAATACTGTAATAATAGTAATTTATTGCTGCTTAATGTTTTATTAGCTCTACTTCTTCTTTTTATGAAGTGTTTAATGGTCAAATCATATATCTTGGCATGGCAAATTCTGGAGTCAATTTTGTATATGATTCTCTCTTTATCTTTTTTTTATCTAAAAATATTGCATACGCGCGCGTATATATATATACACACATATTATATATTAAAAATATAAAGATAATTTTCTAGTGTGTCTAAATTATAATTATGCTGTTAAAAAGCAAATTTTATTTTATTTAGAATTTGAAAAATATCAATTATGACGTTCCTAAAAGATAGAAAATATTCTAAAGCATTTTCATCCTTTTATTTCATGTATTTTAGATGTACTTTAGAGCTAAATAAGGATTTTGAGAAAAACTCTGCTGATTTTATTTTTTATCGTTTTTTAAAATTTGTTGTGTTTTGATTACTTGAGGATGCATATATCGAAAAATAAATAAATAAAATGAAGATGCATTTGTACTATGATTTCTTACGTATTATAATTTTACTAAATTATTTAATTAAGGAACTCACATTTTAATCTCTAATTTAATTATCTATTTATATACAGAATGATATAATTTTGGTCTTAAAAATGATGCATGTAACCGTAAATTTTTTTCTTCTTTATTCTCACGTTCACATTTGATTAATTTTCAATCTCTATCTTTTTTTTTTATATATATTAAATGTTAAAATTTTCATTTATAGAATCAAGTCCTTTTCATATTCTTATATTTAATTTGTAAATCAGACTTAACAAATGAATACTTTTTTCAAGATCTCAAGTGTTATGAAGATAAATAAAATAATTTAGTCGTATAACTTTTATGAATTTAGCCAATCCCAAGAAGATAATTTGCAAGAAATATGTCCATACAAAAAGAAAAATAATAAGAAACATGAGGAAATATATATGTGTTCTTCGTAAAGTGAAGAATATTCTAAATAATGAATAACAACTGACGAATTCTTTTTGTGAATTTATAGATTTAAAATTTTAACTTAATATGGTCAAGTAGTGTTCCTTTTTTTTTTCAACCAAAATTTTAGATTTCTAGAAACTCTTGGTTTCAAAATGAGGATGACTGAATTTTTTTTTATGTTGAGATAAATCAAAAGTAAAAACTTGTATGCTTTCATTTTCAGTGAAAAATCAAGGATATATTTTGACTTTTGAATTTTAATATTCAAGAATTAAAAAAAAATCTATATTTAATGAGTTTTTTGTGATTGCCACAAAGTGCAGACAAATTTACTAATTAACAAGAATAACTGTGCCTCAGTTCAAAATAAGTTTAAATTCGATTCATCATATTTTTTTATATTAAAATAAGAGATCATAAATATAAGTAGAAGAGGGAGAACTAACTTTTTCGCCTAATCACCTAATTTTTTCAATAGGCATTATGATTGTATAGTCAAATTAAATTTTTCGCCTTTCAACTGTTCATGATATGACCTTTTTTGGAAAAAAGAATTTTAGGGACCGATTTATTTTGTGTAAATTCATTGAACACGAAAAATGATTATTTTTGGATCGAAAAATAAGTGTGGACGCTATTTGTTTGTGGAGCATGAGCAAATGATGGCAAATTTGAGTCTAAAGTTTTCTAGGGGTCCAACTTGTAGAAAGGGCCATATTTTGTAGTGATGAATGCAAAGAAATTTAAGGCCACGCAATTATAGCAAACGGACTAAACACGTTTAATAGCCAATGTGCTAAATGACAAATATGTCAATTCCTTTAGCCAATTAAAAATATCTAAAATTTTGATATTAAAATATTAAGACTCGGTTGGTACGATAGATAAGTAAATAATATTTAGAAAGATAAGTGAAATGATAATTATGGAATAACTTATTTCGGGATAAAATAGTTAACATGATAAAGATATTCCCTCGAATTTTTATCTATACAACAATTTTCACATTTTTTACACTTAATGGAAGATATTTTTGAAGATAAATAACTTAATTTTAAAAATTATGTACTGCATATTATTTTTAATACAACCGATCAAATATTCTTAAGAATAACTAATTCCCGCATAAATAATTTCATCATAACCTGTGTAATCTTCAAACTAAACAACCCATTTAACAATTGTTTATTGACTTTGAAAAAGTAAGAAAGGAGTTTCAAATAATTTACTACCCCATTTAGTATTTTTACTTGTTTAGTTTGAATTTTATAGGCTCTTTACGAAATAATAATTGAATAAAATTTTAAGAAATGATTTAAAGTATAAGTAGTTAATGTTTAAGGTAAAATACTATATATTTCTTTTGGTATGCTAAAATTTAAAAATAACAACTTAACATAAATTATTTTTTGCTTGGAGGTATTTCAAAGGGCCTTTATTCAATAACTTTAGACTTCAGGTCTAACTTGTCTAGGATGCCAAAATTGGCTCACCATTTAAGTTCACTACTTTTTATTTAAGTTGCTTTTAAGTATTCAATCAAAATATGAACCAATAATATGTACACATCTACACATAGCTCCTATAATTTTTTTAATGGGGAAACTTATGTATCTTGCCCATTAATTTTAGTCCATTAGATTTACTGTTACTATCTTGGTTAGGTTATAGTCTAAATATTATATTCATACTGTTCTAATTTACGTGCTATCGTTTAATTTAATATTAAATTAAAAAATATATATATGATCTAAAACAAAATTTAGACATTTGCTCTATTATAAAATATTTTATTACAGATAAAAAAAGAATTTTAAAGTTAGTTTTTTTTTCTTCATGTACTTATTGAGGATAAAAAAAAAAAAAAAAGACAGGAGATTACAAGATGGAGAATGAAATACTTACTATTAATACAAAAATTTAGTCAAAATAATCAATTGACTATTAAGTTTTTAAACAATTAAATTAACAAAGTAGTTCTTCTTTAAGTAGACTAAAAAAGAAAAAAATATTATATAAATTGAGACCAATTAACAAATCTCCCAACACTGAACAAAATGAAGTGCTCATTAGTTAAACAAATCTAAAAGCTGAATTCAAATATTCATAATCATGATACATAACTTAATTTTCTTTTTCCAAATTCAAGTGGAGATATTTTATTCAGAGGGATTCGGGTTTCGGGTCGGATTAGTTTTAAATGAGAAGTCTTTAATTCCATGTGGACCCAAGGGGCAAAAAGTCATGAAATGCCACGTCAATAGAGTTTGTCAGATCTTTACAAGATATGGTGAGTGACTTTTCGAACTGCTCACTCTGACTGCCATGTTATAAGATTTTTTTTTTTTCCGTTTAAAAAGAATATTATTTGATTTTAAGTGAAAATAATTTTTTTATATTGTTTTTTATTTTTGATAAAATAACTTTAAAAATTATTATAAACTACAATTTAATTTTTTTTCTTTAAATAGCATACAAAATAAAAAAAATGTCACATAAAATAGAACGAAGGGAGTAAGATTTTCTCCTTATTTGATGAGCGACACCTCACGAATTTCAATAAGGTGCAATTTGATTATCTTTTTAAGTTTATTTATTTTTAATTATATATTTAAAAATTACATAAGAAATTTTATAAATTACAATAATGAATAATTTAAAAACCATGTAAAAAATTCGACCGATTCTTAAAATTCTACCTATATCATCTAACCTATTTAAAGTAACCTAAAAAGTATTGTAAATCATAATATTAATAGCTTAAATATTTAAAATATAAAAAACTTTATTCAAATTCTATCAATATCGCACGTATTAGAATAGAGAAAGTGACATAGATTGTTTCAAAATTATGCAAAAGGTAGTACAAATCATAACATTTAACAACTTAAATATTTATAGACATATTCAAAATTTGGTTGACTCTCGATATTTATCCAAGTTACATAAATTGGGATAGAGAAATAACATATATTATTTAAAAATGATATAAATAATATTATAAATTAAAATAATTAAAAAGTTTAAATTTTTTAAAAGTCATGTAAAAATTTGATTCGCTATCCAAATACTATCGTTGCCACATAAATCGAGGCAATAAAAATAAAATATATTATTTAAAAATTACATAAAAGATACTATAAATTAAAAAAATATATTTTTGTTATCAACATAAGGAAAAAAAAGAATATGAATTTTTTAAACAATTTGTCATATTAGTGACAAGAAGTTGAGAAATGAAATTTGAAATTTTGAGTTCTTTAAGAAATCAATGTTGCAATATAATCTCCCAATTTATTATATTTATTTTTTTACCCAAAACTTGCAGCCTTAAAGTCTCTGCATGGCAACGATTGGCAAGTGGCTCCGTCCCTATTTTATGTACGATATGAAATAATGTATTCAGAAATTTCGTTTAATGCACAATTACACATGAATAAAATAATTGAGATAGATACTCCACAAAAATTTAAATTTCTTCACAAATCAAAACAAAAGCTAAGGGACAATACTTATCCTTCAAAAGTAAGAAAGGTATCTCCAATTCCAACCATCACCTTCGAGAGATGTAATGCAATGGATGAGATTATTCTTTTTTTAATTATAAATTTTGAATTGAGACCTTAAAAATGAAAAAATTCTTAATTAAGGATTACTTATTCCCAAATGGGACTTTATGCGATACAAATTTAAATATAATCAGACTCCAATATGAATACCAAAAATCAGACAGTGAATAAAAAATAAAAATAAAAAAATCCAACCACCGAGTCACACATTCTTCATGTGCCTAAAAGGTTACGGCACAAAGGCGTGTTTACTTTTTCAACTAATTAATACTTCCTCCGCTTTATATTAATTGTTCATCTTGCAACAGATAATTATCTCAAAATTTATTATTTTATAAAATTAATTATTTGTTTCTACTTGACTTTTATAATTATTCTTTTCAAGTGCAACTAAATTTATAAAGTTTCAAGAAATTGTCTGGGATGACAAAGTTGGCTCACCATTTAAGTGCTCTACTTTTTATTTAATCTGATTTAAGTATTCAACTTTCACAATATGAACCAATAATTCAAATTTCTTTTTCCATAAATTCAAGTAAATAGATAATTTGTTTTAAAGGGCTTCGTATTTTGGGTCGGCGTAACTCGGACATTATTTTTAGAGATAAGGATAAAAAACACACCTAATTATGTTGATAGAAAAAGTTACAATTGATTGAAATTATTCAAGGAAAGTGTATATTTTAAGTAAAACATAATTCTTAATTTAGTATTATATTGTTATGGAAAAAGGGCCTAAATCTGTTTTTTTGTACATTTTTATTTTTTAATTATATATGTTATTAAAAAAATAAAACAAAAAATATTGTAATTTAATACTAATCTGTTATGAGTTGAATTTAAATTGTTAAAAATCGTAATTATAAAATATTATCGTTAAAATAGTCGGGGAAATTTTTACTTTTTAATGCCATGTGGACCAAAGGGGCAAAAGTCTATGTTTACTCATTATGATTTGTGACTTTTTAAAGTCATACAGATAAGATAAATGACCTCTTTGTTTAAATTTTAAAAATAAAAGAAAAAATACGACTTTGTTAATTTCTCATAATTACTAGTGATATTTTGAAAAATGAAATTCTAAGTTATGTAAGAAACCAACGTTGAAATATAATCTCTCGATTTATTTATTCATTTTTTAATCCAATACACAAATTGCTCAAGAGTTAGAATTTTCCTTACAAATTTAAAATATATAAAAAAATTAAATACGAAAAAAAAATATATGATACTTTGCGTACGATATGAAATAACGTATTCAAAAGTTTC
Organism: Solanum rostratum; assembly: GCA_029948455.1. Taxonomy (NCBI): domain Eukaryota; kingdom Viridiplantae; phylum Streptophyta; class Magnoliopsida; order Solanales; family Solanaceae; genus Solanum; species Solanum rostratum. The sequence continues at coordinate 66,503,022 of CM057054.1, forward strand.
ATTCAATGCACTATTGTACATATATAGAATACAAACAAAACTCTATGTTTCTTCACAAAGTAAAACAATAGCCAAGGGACTACACTTTACCTTCAAAAGTTAAAAGGTGACTCCAACTCCAACCACTCGATTACAAATTTTTCACGTGCCAAAAAAATTATATCGCTAGTACGGAATGCAACGCGTTTGGAAGAGAATGATTTGTACCCTAGATATTACGTTAGCTCAGATTTTTCGAAAATATCAATAGTTGCATGTCGAATTCTCCAAAAATAGTGTATTTTCAAAGAATTCGACATAAAATGCGCCATCAAAAATGAAGAATCCACACAACTTAGCCTATAATATGCCGAAAGTAAAAATGTTCAAAGTTCATGGGATAACACAAAAGGGAAGAACATGACCTAAAGCTTATAGTTAAGGTTAGCTAGCTACTAAAAGTTAGAAGTATTTTAGAATGAAAAGTTCAAAGATATATTCCCGTATGTATTGATCAGACTAATTTAGAGTTTCAATGCGCATAATTCATTAAAGGGGAAAAACTCACTGTGAGATTCTCGCAGAATTTAAAAGAGAAAACCATGAAAGATGATAGATCAGACAACAAAAAGAGTGTGTATATATATATTCCGCTGTCCCATTTTATGTGACACTCTTTTTTTTTTTTGGTCCATCGCAAAAAGAATGTCAACAATTTATCTTTAAAATTCTCTTTTTACCCTTAGTGAAATGATTTTCAATCATATAAATATCTAAGAATGATTTTAGATCACAAGTTTTAAAAGTCTTCCTTTTTTCTTGAACATCGTGCCAAGTCAAATAGTGCCACATAAAATGGGATGGAGGAAGTATAGAAAAAGACAATAATTTACTGTGATTCGATTAATCAACTTAGCTCCTTCATCAGAGATAAGAAATATATCATATAAAAAAACAAAAAAACAAAATATGAATGAAAAATAACCTCACAAAATTAGTCAGAAAACAGAGGTTGGCACTTCGCATGATTCATTTGTTTTGCCCTTATTTAATTGGAAAACGTTCCAAATTTACACATTCCCCTAATTTATTTTTCTAAATTAGTAGTAATACCTATAATTATTTGTTAATCGTAAATTTATATATTATTAACTTTTAAAAACCGAGGATTGCAGTTACTGTAGGTTGAATGTCTGCACACAAACTCAACGACAATAACGGTTTTCCAATTGTTTCTTTCTACAAGTCTCATGTGGTCCTTGGTTGTCTGGCTCTTTTTGCACCTCGACACTTTCATCACCCCAACATGCAAAAAAGGAGAAAAATCACAATAATAACAGGAATTAACCAAACAAGTAAATTTCTATTGTTCTCTCTTAGTTAACAAATGAAAAATCCCGAAATTTACTTGGAAAATATTGTAAGGAGGACGAAGAATATAGTTTTCGAGAAATAACATGGACATTTTTCGTGTTATGATCAAAACATGCCTTTTTTGCATTGTTTTGTTGATCAATTATCCCGTGACAATAATTTCGGTTTCAGATACTGATGCTTTGTTGAAGCTGAAACAATCATTTACAAATGCAGCTTCATTGGATTCTTGGAAACCCGGAACAGATCCGTGTGACAAAAATATTCGTTGGTCGGGTGTTTATTGTCAGAAACAAATAGTTACAGGACTTCTTCTTGGAAAAATGAATTTATCTGGAAATATAGACGTTGAGGCATTATCACAAATGCCTGGTTTGCGTACGCTTGGTCTTCACAGCAATTCGTTTTCTGGACCAATTCCTGAATTCAATCGAATGGGTGCTTTGAAAGGCCTTTATTTGTCGGAAAATCAATTTTATGGTGAAATTCCTTCGGATTATTTCGAGAAAATGCAGTCGTTGAAGAAGCTATGGCTCTCTAACAACAAATTTACTGGTGAAATTCCGTCATCATTAATGAAATTGCAATATCTCATTGAATTGCACATGGAGAACAATCAGTTCACAGGTCTAATACCGCCAGCCTCGAATAAGTCAACATTAGAAACACTCGATCTTTCTAACAATAATTTGACAGGGGAAATCCCTGTTTCCTTGTCAAAATTCAATGAGAGTTCGTTTAAGGGAAATTCCGAGCTTTGTGGAGGGAAATTAGGCAAAGCTTGTACTCCGGCCACAAATAGCAGCAGCAGCAACAACAATACTAATAATAACACAAATAGTGGTATTCATCAAAGTTCGGATAGTGATTCCAATAAAAACATCTCAATGTTGATCATGATATCATCGATTGTTCTCTTATTGATCATACTAATGTTAATATACATCATATGTCGCAAGCTACAAAAACGTCGAGCTGCAATTGAAACTTTAACGGAGCCATCACTTGGGAGGCGAATTTCGACTGATAGCAAGAAATCATTTGAATTAAGTCGACGAGGCAGTTCGATTAGGAAAGGGTCGATGGTGGGAAAACGTGTAGGAGATTTGACAATGGTGAATGATGAAAAGGGTGAGTTTGGTTTAGCAGATTTGATGAAAGCTGCTGCAGAGGTATTAGGGAATGGGCCATTGGGTTCTTCTTATAAGGCCATTATGGCAAATGGATTAACAGTTGTGGTAAAGAGGATCAAAGAAATGAACAAGATTGGAAAAGATGGTTTTGATGCAGAGGTTAAACGTTTAGGAAGATTGAAACACAGAAATATTCTAACACTTTTGGCTTATCATCATCGCAAGGAAGAGAAGTTGTTCGTATATGAGTACATTCCTAAAGGAAGCTTGTTGTTCCTACTGCACGGTAAAGTACCTAGCTCTAATATGAGGGATGGATTTGAGTTATCTACTTATCCTTACCAGATTCATTTTCTTCACGCTAGTTAATTGGTATATGATTACTTTGTGATTTAAGTATTTCTTATAAAGATTACTGCTTTATGAATTATCACAGGCGAAAGAGGGCTGCCCCATGCCGAGCTCACCTGGCCAGTGCGTCTAAAAATTATACGAGGAATAGCTGAAGGACTAAATTATCTTCACACTGAACTTTCTTCTTCTGATTTGCCTCATGGTGATTTGAAATCGAGCAATATACTCATAAACACAGACCATGAGCCGATACTCACAGGTTACGGATTCTACTCCTTAATGAACAACTCGCATGCAGTTCAAGCGCTGATCGCGTTCAAGTCACCAGAGGCATCACAAAATAACCAAGTTACACCCAAATGCGATGTTTATTGCCTTGGAATTGTGATTCTTGAGATAATAACCGGGAAGTTCCCGTCTCAATATCTTCATACCGGTAAAGGAGGGATTGACATTGTAGAATGGGCAAAATCCGCGATTGCTGAGGGAAGAGAAGTTGAATTATCTGATCCAGATATGTCAGCAAGCGCAAAAGATTCAATGAGTTCAATTAAGGAACTAATTCACATTGGTGCAGCATGTGTAGAGAGTGATCCGCAACAGAGGATAAATATTAGAGAAGTTATTACAAGGATTGAAGAAATACAACAACAAAACGGAGGAGGCCAAACAGGACAAACAACAACAACAACAACAACGCCTCAGTCTCAAACGGGACAAGCAAATGAGGTAATGCCGTCTCCAGGAGACGGAGGGGCTGAAATTCAACTGTCACAATCCTAACAAGGAACACCAAATCTTTAGGAATTTTAGCAGCTTCTCCTTATGGTCGGTATTTTTTTTATTTTTTTTCCAAAAGGCTCTTTTACTAGGGATAGTACATATATTACTAAGTTTTAGTTTCATTTTGTGTATTCTCCCCCTCCTTTAGATGTCCCATTATCTCCCCTTGTAGAACAAGAAATGAGAGGAGAAGCTGCGTCCTGTGGTGAGATGAAAGAGCTTAATGTTTGCTTTAGAATTGTATATGCAACATATTTCCTGTTTCTACCATGTTGACTACTAACTCTTGTAGACCAAAAATTCCTCAAGTACAAAAATACAATTATTGACCATGTCACAAGTACGTTAGCTTGTGTGTAGTTCAACTAATTTAACAAGACACTGTCATTTAGGTGTCTACTAAAAGGAAGACATATGAGAAGAAATTACCTAGTTCTTTTAATCTCTGTAACGATTTGAACCTAAGACTTCATGATTCTCAACTCACTAGATCACACTCTTGAAGGCTTTCGTACATTATTTTTTTCACATAATAAATAGAGAAGTATGGAAGGCGCACTCAGGTAATTATAGCATAATTCAAACGCTGGTTAAATTGTAAACTCTTGGCCATTGCACGATAATTAGATTTGGGACTATAACCTTTCAAAAGGCCTTGTTCTGAAGTGCTAATTATAAAGTATGTATTGGGCTTTAGCATGAGAAAACAAGAGTTGAGTCTTTAGTTTTTCTTTTCTTTTCTACTTCTTCCTTTTAAATTCCTGATGCCCAGCAAGTTATTGACTTATATATGTTTTGTTTGCAAGGTGTAGTTAAAAAATATACTCGTGTTTCTATTATATGCTTTCTCAATTGCCCATTAGGTAAACAAGTTAATTAGTTAATTCATGTCTCCTCTTTAAATATATGCATTACAATCAATAAAGTGAAATTAGTCATATCAAAACTAAAGTTTTGACGAAAAGCATGATAAAATAATTTTACAATTATTATTCTTATCCTTCGTACTTAACGACCCCGCTAAACTAATGAAATGTGTGGATTTCCTATTGGATGTGTGTACGTTTGATCGAAGGTGACATCACTGATGATATGTGCCTTACACATTACAGCTGGAGATGAAAGAACCAAAAAATGTTGACACATCAAGGTCTTTTATCTAGTCTGGCAAACCACCTTTTGTATTTAAGGCATCACAGTACACATTAATTTGTGAATATTACATAGGACACTGTAAGAAAGTGCAACAAATTGTGTTTCCAGAAGCTGTCTGAATACAGTACCAAACAGGTTGGTTTTTGAAAACACATGAGCTGTTTTTTGAGCAGAACGCCACAACACTAATTGGAGTTAAAAAATTTGTCCATTAAACAAATCGAAGTTACTACTTAGTGGAGTAGTACAATATTATAACACACATATTGAGATGATAGATTTAATCCAAAGTCCCAATTGTTTATTGCAGCACTCGTGTGATACTGACTTGCTTTAATTTCCTGCACTGCACAGATTGTTTGCCAGCTATGAAACAGCTTTTAATTTGCTGCACGCATAATTTGGATCATTGAATGGAAAAGTATTATCTGCACCAAAAACAATTCCTCCCTTATATGCATTTTAAATAATATTGCTTTCATTTCACACCTACAAAAATATGAATTCCAGCTTTCAGAAGTGTCTCATTCACTCCATATATATCACATGCACGCATGCCGGTGTTCTTCTGAAAGTCCAAAGAGACGCGAATTTAATTTCTGCGAAGCTTTTTTGTTTTGGGCCAAGTTGAGCTTATTCTGAATTCAAAACTTAAAATTTATAGATAAATTATGTATTACTAAAAGAGCGAATACTTTTTTTCGTGTATTTATACATTGGATTTAGTATTGAAACACTAAATTCGACCATACTCAAAAAGCGATACATAAATCTGGCATTGTTATTTTTGTGTTTATATGGGCAAGAGTTGTAATATCGTGCGGGCGTGCACGCACGTGAATGCCACACAGTCCGTACGTAGATAAGTTGACTTCATTAAATTGCTCATTCGATTTACATTCATTAATTAATTTTGGCTTTTACCTTTCTACGTGTCTGCCCAATTACTAGGTCATTTTGATTGTGGAATGAGACAAATAATTTTATTTTTCAAATTTTAAATAGTGAAATAAATAATTTCACAAAATGATTTTATTGTTTAATACAAAATAAAGTAATTTTAAATTTTATTTTAAAATTATTATCCTTATCTCATCAATTAAATCATCACTTGCTAGGATTGTTAGGCTTTTTTCCTTCATTGACGACTTTTACCTTTCATACATGGTAGTACAATGTTAGTACCAATGGTACGCAAAAATTATGTGACTTAGTGAGAGTTTGAATTGATTTTTTTTTTTTAAGTTTTGACTTTTAAGCAATTTTTAGTGTTTAGATGAGTTAAAAGTTGGCGATTTCAATTTATGACTCTTAACTTTTAGTTTATAAGTTATATGAAAAAAATTAATCAAAACACCACCTTAAACTAGTTAATTAATCTCAAAATTAGTAAAATATTTTTTAAAACAACAAATTTAAAAGTCATTATTAGTTTAATTTCTTGTCAACAAATTGTTATCTTTTCGAAACTTAGTCAACAAGAGTGCGATGTGTTTTTACAATAACTTAAATTTAGAAAGTTTTTTCAATTTATTGGTTATGGATACTCAATAACTCCTTTTTTTTTAAAAAAAAAAAATTGATTCATCAAGTATTGATAAATTTTGATTTGAGAAGTTTCAATATCTAACAAAGTTTTGATTCTTGATTATTTTGCTTTTGAATATTCATAAATAAATATATCATAATTGTCAATTGTTCTATCACTTAATACGTAAGTATTCATGTACTATATTAAGCTTATATTATTACCCATAATCAACAATTATATACTTCCAAGAATATTATAAACATAACATATTTCCCAAATGAAATATATAAGGGCCAATAATATATATTTTAGTTGATTGAACATTAAATATATATTATATTATCAAATATAAGAAATAATAACGTAAGTTTAACAGGATGAAATGTGGTATTATCCAAAAAAAAGAAGAAATTAAAACTATTGGAATTTTCAATAATCCGTTTGAGAAGAAGTCGAGTTTAATTAATTCAGACAAAACACCTAAATATAACTTTTAACCCCGAGAAATAGCAATTACAGAACAGTAGTTAATTTTCTTAATACTATATTATCACCACTGCAGAAATTGATAAATTAATTAATTCATCGGCTTCCATTTTCGATTCTTCAGTTTTCTTCAACTTTATAGTTTCTCTGCATCTTCTTCACCAAAAAGCTCGAATCCTTTTTTTGCTTTTTTCCAGATTCTGAATTTCAAAATTGGATACTTATCTATGGAAGCACCAGTAAACGACGCCATAGCATTTGAGTCAGCGGAGAAGATAATTCTCCGATGGGACTCTACGGTGTCGGAAGAAGCTAGAGAGAAAATGATATTTGACGGCGATCGTCATGAGATCGATCGGTATTTGCAAGCCGTCGATGAAATTCATCGGTTAATGGAGTCCACAACACTCTCCGACGACCAGGATAAAGCCAATAGTGCGATCCAGATCGCTATGGCTAGGCTTGAGGACGAGTTTCGTAATATACTCATAGCTCACACAAGTGCAATCGAGGCTGATTCGTTAACTGACCCTAGTCCTTCTCCAGTCCACTCCGGCGAATTCCAGTTGCCTGATGAAGACTACCGCGATACACCTACGGACGATGATTCGTTCACTAAAGAGTTGGAACATCAAGAGAGTAGCAGCAGCAGCTATCGATCTACCACCAGTATCCGCGAAGTTGATCTCATGCCGTCCATAGCAATATATGATCTCCGGAGTATCGCCGAGCGAATGATTTCCGCTGGATATCTCCGGGAGTGTATTCAGGTCTACGGTAGTGTACGGAAGTCCGCTGTGGAATCGAGTTTCCGCAAGCTTGGAATAGAGAAACTCAGCATCGGAGATATCCAGAGACTTGATTGGGAGACTCTGGAAAGAAAGATCCGAAAATGGATACGAGCTGCCAAAGTATGCGTTCGCATACTCTTCGCTAGCGAGAAGAAACTCTGTGAGCAAATCTTCGAGGGTTTGGGCACGGCGACTGATGATGCTTGCTTTATGGAGACCATTAAAGGACCAGCTATACAGCTGTTCAATTTTGCAGAAGCCATTAGCATTAGCCGAAGATCGCCTGAGAAGTTGTTTAAGATATTGGATCTTCATGATGCTTTATCCGAATTACTCCCTGATATTGAAATTGTTTTCGAGTCAAAATCTTCAGAAACAATTAGAGTTCAAGCAGTAGAGATATTGTCTAGGTTAGGGGAGGCTGCTAGAGGGATATTGTCGGAGTTTGAGAACGCAGTGCTCCGTGAACCTTCGAGGGTCCCTGTTCCGGGAGGGACAATTCATCCCTTAACTCGGTATGTCATGAACTATATAAGTCTAATTTCGGACTATAAGCAGACAATGAGTAAATTGATTGTTTCACAGCCGTCAACGGGATCAAGGTATTCAAGTGATCCTAACACCCCTGATATGGACTTCGGAGAGCTAGAAGGGCAGACGCCATTGTCGCTTCATTTGATTTGGATTATTGTCATTTTGCAGTTCAATTTGGAAGGTAAGGCTAAGTACTACAGAGATACCTCTTTGGCTCATTTATTCATGATGAACAATGTCCATTATATTGTTCATAAGACTAAAGGGTCACCCGAGTTAGGGGAAATGATTGTAGATGATTACTTGAGAAAATTGACAGGGAAGTTTAGACAAGCTGCTACCAATTACCAGAGAGCCACCTGGGTGAAGGTTTTGCACTGTTTGAGAGATGAGGGACTACATGTGAGTGGCAGTTTTTCATCAGGGGTGTCCAAGAGTGCATTGAGAGAGCGTTTCAAATCGTTCAATGCCTTGTTTGAAGAGGTTCACAGGACTCAGTCCACATGGTTGATACCAGATACACAGCTCAGGGAGGAGCTGCGCATTTCCATATCCGAAAAGTTGATTCCTGCCTATAGATCATTTCTTGGACGGTTCAGGAGCCATATAGAAAGCGGAAGGCATCCAGAAAATTATATCAAGTATTCTGTGGAGGACCTAGAGAATGCTGTCTTGGATTTCTTTGAGGGGTACGCTGTGTCACAGCACTTGCGGAGAAGATCTCAGTGAAAGAATATTAGTGTCAACAGTTAGTACTTTAGGACATTCTTTGAATTTTTTTCATGGAGTCATTCAGAGGCTTAGGTTATGGCATTCTGTGTTTCTCGAGTTTGTGCTTTCATTTGTAGTATTCCAGGGTGATGGGCTGCTGAAAACTTTGGGAAGATCAGCTGTATCTATCAAGAAGGGTCAGTGCCTCCTGCCTCTGGATGCTCTGCCCTGTAAGCATGCTGTTGTTGTATTACTTTTAGACTTTATTTCAATTTGTCCATATCTGAATTGTTGTATGGTTACTTTCTTGAAATTTTATCATAATCATGATTTTGTTAACTTGAGTCCAGAATTTAGTTTAGCTTGGATGACTTCTAAATCAAGGATGTGATAGAACTTCCTATGATGGCAAGGGCCTCAGTTAGTAATACAAAAGCAAATAAAACCATGGTCTTATGATTTTGAAGACTTGAAATTTAGCAATAGTTGCTTACCGCTGTCTTCTTATTGTTTTTAAGTCTTGTCTTTCTCAGTGAAATGAAACAATTGTCTGTGAATTTTTCAATTTTTACACAGAAAATTCATGGGGCATGACTGGTTGTCTCACTGTTTGATATATGACCATGCTGATTCCTTGGAGTGTTTATTGTTAGTTTGTTCTTATTTTGTTTCCGCAGCTAAGACGACTAGTGCAATGGTGCTATTTTAGCTGTCTTGGGTAAAAGCTAATAACTAGTTCTGTTGACATGATTTTCTCAATTGTGGAATGCTTGAACTGGACATGTATCATGAAAGCTGTTCTTGTAAGCTAGAAATTGAACTACCCCTTTGCTGCACTGTCATGATAGAAGTGTTAATCTGTGCTTAACAAGCCACGAGGAGCATCTGATTTATCTGGTAGATTTAGTTCAGCAGGTTCATGCAATCCTTGTTGTGTGTCGTCCAAATCATTCGTCTCTACAGGCCTCTGATTGAAACATTGAAGTCTGCTGCATCTGATGGTCAGAACTTACAAGGTGTGCCTTCTAATGTTACACTTCTTTTTGCTACCTCTTCACTCAAACATGTACTCCCTGTTTCTAATGTATTAGGTTCCAACATATAATGTAGCACATAAAGAGAAATGAATAAAGGTTTTTTGTGGAGATACAAGACATTTTCTGCCCTAGTCGGTTAGTATGATTGTTAATACCTTACAATTCGGGATTTTAGCTATTCATTTCACATGCAGCTTGTTGGTATGTTTTACTGTAGGGTCTTGAATCCTTGTGTATTCTCAAATGGGATAATCTGTGTCCAAAGTAGAAATCGCCCTCTATTCTTACCGACCAAGATGTTCAATTAATTTGTTCAAATGTCATTTGTAGATACACCACCAGGATATCTGTTTACAGGAATCCATATTTCTGTCTTTTCTACTTTAGCTGGCGTTGCCTCTTTAAAGTACATAAAATAAAATGGCCTTTTTCCCGTTTACGAGGAGTTACTATGAAAGACTCTTCAAACTAATAATTCTTATGCCGTGTTTATTCTTCCATCTCAACAGAAGATAGGAAGATTGAGCGTGGATGTTGATTTGACTTGGATTTAAAAGTGATAAGACAACCTAAATTTGTGTCTTTTTCAACCCAGAGAAACTGAATCTTGAAATTTGGTGTGATGCTTCATCTGCCATCTATTTGACATCTATTCCTACTTTTCAATTATCGTGGGTCTTATTTGTCCATTTAGAAAAAGAGCTGTGTGGTCCATCCAAGGGTCACTATGGATCTAAAGGAGTAAAATAGGTAGATCAACTAAGTATTGGATCTTGAGATAACATCCCTGAATGTACCGTGTGCCTATGCGTGTGCCTTTCTGTATAACCTTTGGACTTTAGGGGTCTGTGAAATTTGATCAATTATTTCTTCCTCCTGAAAAACAATAAAACACCTATGCCCAATTAGTATAGGTCTTTCTTTACTAAAATGACTAAACATATTCCAACTAATTGATATCACCTATAAAGATCTTTTTATCCCGTGGATTCCAAAAGATTGTAGGCCTTTTGATACGACTTTCTTTCCTGTGATTTCAGATCTATTTTATCTTGTAACATATTTCCTCACCATCGCTTCACATGTACAAGCTAATGTAACTGGAAGCTGACAACGACGACAAAATCGGACCATCTCAAGTACTTGTGCTCCTCTTTAATATTGTTTTGTCTGGTATATAACCACACATCCATATTAACATGCACTTATCTTGTAAATGAATGATTTTAGCGCTTGATTCTTTCAAGCTACAACAAATTGTTGCAATGCTTAGCTATGGCTTCCAAAAGGACAGAATTTGGCCAGCAATTTGTCAGTTGGTTCTCCTGAAGAGGTTCTACATGATGACGGAAAATCAAGTGACTTACCTCAACTGTATCATTTAACTAAGTATAATTTATGTTATGGAATATATAAGTTTTATGTTTGAGACTCCAATAAGATGAGAAATCATAGCTGATTTCTGGACGCATCTTTGCCCCGTAATCATGTTACCTTCAAGGGCTGTCGACGCTCAAAATATCGAATAGCAAATCCAAGTCAAAAATCAACATCGAAGACTTCCATTCTTAGAATTGAATTGGAAAATGACCACGTTTTCGAATACTCCATTTTATTTTATCAAGGGACCCACTAGACGTCGACCTTAATGAAACTTCCAATTTATTGAAGCCATTCTCCTGATAAATGAAAAGAGCTTATGCAAGTTAAGGTCAATTCCTTTCATTCCTAGGTGAATCCACAAAAATGGAGCAACGGGTGAATGCTGCTGCAGTATTCAAATTGCTAAATGGTTGAGAAAAAACCCTTTTAAAGTATAAAAATAGTTGCAAGAGATAAACGAACATTTTTTCTACAAAAACAACAAATACAAATTTGTTTTACCTATTTTAGCCTTCTACTGATTGACCTTCGTACTTTTTATACAGAAAACACAGGTTACATGATTCTAACAACAATTTAATTTACTCAACTGACGATACCTTTCTTTACCGTGCTATAAAAAGTTGTGTCTTGCTTTACTCGGTCTTGTCTTCTACATCGTCGCCATTAGATAGCTCATTGTATCCCATTGTTGGTCTCACTTCAGGTTCGCTTCTAACATCCTTTGGCAGGAAAGGGGAGGGCTTTATGAGTGTCAATGCAGCGTCCATGTCAAACTCTTCACCATCATTAGAGTAGGCATATCTGTTATGCACGCATATAAAACAAACCAATGAGATTATAACACCAGAAAAGAATGAATATTTCCAAAAACAAGTTCTTATTGTAATGCCAACTTTTATTATCATAAGAAAGGCATACTTTTTATTGTTTGTTTAAAGAAAAGATTCGTTTCGATATTTTGACTTCTTATCGTGAAAACAGCGAGATGCTATGACATGGTTCAAATGGAACGATTAAGGATCTATCAGTTTGAAACTTGTCCAACTACAGGAAAAGATGGAAGTTGAAAGTTTGAATTCCCCATTTTCTTGTTTCTAAAAGAAACCCAAGATATAAAGCTGCAGCACCAAATAACCCTCTAATTAAGTGAACATATGGCATGGATACTGTCCAGAGTCAGATAAGATGAAATGATAAGAACTAGAAGTGTCAGCATAGTGCGTCAGGAGCTGTTATCATAATTATCATTCTACTTCCAGGTTGTGAGAACTCCATAAAATGTATATATACATATATAATAAGGTAGAAGCTGGGTAAATACCTCATTGAGTTTTGAGATGGTGCCCAAAGGGCGCAGATGATGCCAAGGAGAGAGAAAGATAGCACTTGCCAGAAGGCAGGAATGATCCAAGCATTTTGCCAATGCTCATTATACACATCAGTGGACTTGAAATACAGCTGGCGAAAGGGGAGAAAATGGTTAATGCTCTGTCATATAATTAATATAATATCAGGAGCAGTTGAGATAATTAAGAACCTTATGTCTGATGCAGTCGGAAGAAGATTAGACATGATTATGCTCAATTTCTAGAAGCTACCTTTCTCTTGAAGCTAATACATGGGAATACCACAACCAAGTTGAATCTGAATTGAGTTAAGGCAAATGGCAAACTAAGAATCACTTCCAAGTTCCTTTCTTGACTAGTTTAAAAAAAAGTTGGGGGAAAAACAATTGATTTATGATGCTTTGACACATTTATGGGGCCTAAAAACATATGAAAATGAATAACAGAATGATTGCAACTCAACATAGAAAGGCCTAATTATATTTCTAGTTTCTGCATTATTGGAAATGTGGGTCCTCTCTACAGAGCATTTGATTGCAGGCCAAGTATGGGGATTATATATGTTCCTTTTTTTGGTGTTGAGTAAATCTGCAAAGTAGTCCTGTTCACATCAAGAAGACCAGTCCACAATAAGGTCCTTATAACCACTTCCCTTTATTAAGTCTGACTCTTTGAACAGGCAACAAAAATACTTGACAGAAGAAACTAAAAGAAAGAACCAGCAACATCATGTAGAAGTAAAATTACCTCATAGCACGTCCACCCAACAGATAATACAACAGCAACAGCCAATGCATTTGTGAACTTGCGATACATGTCTAATTTGGCCAACAACCTTCTAGCCTGTCAGATCCCAATTCCAGCAATTGAATTAGCACTAATGGAGCCTAAATTGAGTTAAACAAATAATTGAATGATGTGATATCATGATCCACCGCAGCCCCAAATGTGCCTAGATAAGGAAAGAAAAGGCTTTTCTTTATTGCAAGAATTAGGCACCACACCCAACAGAAAGCCACCACTACACCTTTTTGAACGAACTACATGATTGCAATAATATGTAACACAACATAGAGCTACTTAGTTTAACAACCACAAGTGTATTACCATCAACTCAAATGGTAAGAATGTGAACTTACATCACTTATAGATCTCTACTCATGCAGTAAGACCTGAGGCAAGTAAGAAGTGGAAGAAACAAAAACATTCTCTAAACTAGCAATCAGCAGACAAATGAAATCAAAGTGAAATAGAACCCACCAATTTACCTGAAGCTTATTTAAAGTTGTCGACAAGGAGGTGAATATCCAAAGGATAAAGAAAGCATCCAAGAATGCCACAGGAAGTACAAAAAACAACCTTGCTTTTCCTGAGAAATCACTGACAGCACCAACATTTTCTACCAGTTCAAGCACTTCAGATGCAAAAAAGAATGTTCCTCCAAGCAAAAGGACCTTTGATGTGAGACCACCCAAAGTAGGTCTAACGACACCATAGCCCATAGAGACTATCAGAATAACCAAACGTGAAACTGTGCGCTTTACTGTACCAAAAGTCACAGCCCATAGAGTGGTGCCAGTGGGCCTGACTCCAGTTTCATTGAATTCAGCATAGTCAAAGTACCAAAAGGCCATTTCAAGCATGCCCAACGTTATAACAAGTGTAATACAATTTTGTAAAGGAATAACTTCTCTCCAGAATCTTGCATACTGCGAAAACCAAAAGATCCCAAGTAAAATGAATGCAAGAGACATGATTCCATAGAAGTTCATAAGGGGAGCCATTCTACCAGGTAGGTAACCAATAGGATTCTTCCATATGGTTTTCCCTTCAACAGTAATTTCCTTAAGACTTGGTTCACAGTGAATGAAATACACATTATACATCCCTGTTTTTGTAATGGGGATTGATCTTGAATGCAGTGCTACATCAACTTCATCAATGCTGAATGAGGCACTAAAAACTTTAGGCCATCCAGGATTATTAGCAGATGGGCGGTGAATGATTTGCCCTTGTGTACAAACTCCAAGTTTTGCAAGATCTGCTGTGCAACAAATAGCTCTTTGGCCACTGTAAGCAGAGCCCCCAATTAACTCTCGATCATCCACCTCAAAAACAATTGCATGAATTGGGTGTGGGCTGAAGTTTGAGAATTCTTTGGGCCTCCGAAATACAATCTTTTCGAACCTGTTGAGAGGTCAGAAATTTACAAACTCGTACACACAAAACTGGGAAAAAACATGAACAGCCATACTCATTCTGGTGTCCAGCATGAATTAGAAATTGCATAAGAATGAGCTCATTAATTTCCACGGAGTGTGAAATGTAAATAAAAAAAAAAAACACAAAAGTTAATCAAAATACAAAGCTGTTGGATCATCTATACGAATCCTCTATATCTATCTGACTCAGTTCGGTTCAAACTATCCAATATATCCATGTGACTCTATCCAGCTGACACTAAGTACTAACCACTTGATACAGTCAGAAAGTGAAATCCATTTATCTTCTTTTACCCAACTATGGATTTCATACATAAACTTCACATTAACAAAAATAATTTGACCTTAATGGTTGAACTGCGATTACTTTTAGCAGCAGAAACTGAAGGAAGACTTTGCTTTAATAGTAGTAGCGCTAAATTTTTGGCATTTGTAATGGATCAAATAAGACTTGGTGAATATTACTAACTAGAAAACTACACAAACTCGAATTGAACAGCACAACATTGATGGTTGAGTCGGTTACGTTTTTAGCAGCTGAAAACCAAAGAAAATTCAGCTTCAATTTTGGCGGTACATTTTAGGCATTTGCTGATGAATCACATTCCATTTAGAGAATCCTACTGACTAGGCTCCCGTTTGGCAGATTTTGAAGTTGCTTTTGGACAAGCATTTTACTTGGAATATTTTTTTTGAACTGGTGCGCATGGAAGTCCCCAAAATTGGCCTGAGCCCGTTTTGGAGAACTTGAAAATATTTGATCCTCATATTTTCAACATCAGATCAAATTTCATGGCTTAACATGTACTTAAATTCTCAAAAACTCCTCCCAAAATCGATGGCCAAATGCTAGCTAGGTAACTACAGATACCCGAATTTACGCAGAACAACACTAGTAGCTTTACTATCTAAGTAAAAGAAGACAGATAAACAACTGTGATCCTCGCAATTTAACCTAAACACATAGAATGATACCGTCATTTATAATTAACACAATTTTCACAAACAGATCTCAATATACTTCATCTCAAATAGCTGTTAATAATTCAGTAGAGAGAACAAAATTACCGAATGAAGGAGTCGGTGTTAGAAGAATAGGAATGAGATTGATTAAGTTTAGGAAGAGATGAGTAAATTCCTTCGCTGCCTCCGTGAACCACAAAGGCATTGCCCTTGCTCACGAATTTCTCCCCTTTATATTCATGCACTGAAGCTTCTGTCGTTTGGAGCAGCCATAAACAGAGTAGAAATACTACTCCTGAAGCTCCAATTGACTTCAACCACCGCATTTGCCAGTATCAGTGAGAAGATCTGCTGCTGCTGCTTAACTAGAACGACCCACCACCGGAGTCAGAGAGAGAGACTGGACCCACCAGCAAATGGTTTTTTTTCACGCTCACTTACCATTTAAATAGTACTTCCATATTCGTTAATCATATTTCTAAAATTAATCATTTCATATTAATTATTCATCTTATTAAATAAAAAATACTAATTATTTTTAAAGATGAATTAATAAAATCATCATCTCATTTATTATTTTTTAATATAGACATAAAAAGAAAAAAGATATAGTGATTTGAAAATTCAAACGAATTTAATAATTTTTTCATATTTATATTAAAAGAATATATTTTGCAATCTGTATAAAAGTCTTCTGGATTATGCTGTTTTTCCGGATTATTCCTACTTGTACTATAAATCAAATTTCTGTGTGTGTATATATAACTGACATGTGTATCTTAAAATGGTCACCTCAACAAACACATGCCGAATAAATAAAAAATAAAAGTGAAAAAATTGAAAATAGATCCTCCTCCATCATTTTATTCCTTTTGTTTCACGATGTTTGACGCCACTTTATTATTACATTTCAAATTCATAAATTCTTTATAATTATTCTGATATTATTGTAAGTGTACAATTAAACTTTATACTAACACAAGCAATGATATATTTAAAATTTTGATTTACAATTATAATATTTTTTTAAGTTAAACTTGGGCCGTAGGCCCCATTTTATTAAATCAACAAAAATATTTACAATTATAATATAATTTATAATTATAAAAAAAAATATTATATTTCATTCTTGAATTTTTAGACTAGAATTTTTTGAAAATAACCTTTATAAAATAATAATAAAATTTACATATATTTTACGTTTTTCAAATTCAATATATGAAATTTCACTGAATATAATATTATTATTTTTATCGTTGAATTTTAGCAAGTATGTCTTATTATAACCGAACTATAAGCTGAATGCCGCTTCCATCTAAAAAATGTTAATGTCGAGGTAATTATGGCTTGCCTCGCACTTTACGTACGTTTTGGATATACAAAGTCCTTGTCGCTGCTGTCGGCTCTTGCAACTTGCAATTATTTCTTGCTTACACTTTGCATCTCAACTTTCTTTCTGTTTCTCTCCGTCTAATTTTATTTGGTCTCTATATTATTTTAAAATATTTAATAATATTTATTTATTTTTGAAAATTAATAAATCATTTATTTATTTCTACATCACAATTATAAATACTTTGATATTACTATAACTCAAAGTTAAATTTTCAAAGCCTAATAAACGGCTAAATATACATTCGTCTATATCCTTCATTCCGACATAAATAAAGTATGTTGCTTTATAATTCTTTTGAATTATTTTAGAGGAAAATTTAGAAATATTTTTCTTAAAAAACTTATAATACAGGTCTATAACAATTTTTGGCTCCATAATTATTTTGGTTCCTGATTGATTTCAAAGTTATGGTGAAGACTCGTATTCCTTTGGAAATTTTAAAAAGATGAATTTTTAAAAACTTATAGCGCTATAATTCTTTTTCAGGGGAAAATGTAACAACATGGTTTTGTGCACTTATGGTTGTGGAAACTTCAAGGAGCTTTTATAGTTGGCACAAATTTTTTAGTTAGATCTAATTCTTCCCTAATAAATTAGATGACTTATATTAAATAAGGATAATTTGATAAAATTATCTCTCTCATTCCTGTGCCAAATAAATTATCTCTATCATTTACATTCTTAAATTTTTGATAAATCAGAGTATTTTTTCCAAAACATATTTGCAAAGGAATATTTTAATTAATAATAGTATATTTTAAAAATAAAAGAACCCTGAAAATTAACTGAATCGTACCAATACCAACAAGAAACCGATATGATAGGGATGAATTTGAAAATTTTTAATTTTTGTTATTCATTATAAAATATCCGAAAAGTTAAAACCGTTCCATTGACACCCTAGTTTTAACTACAATATTAAACGTCAAAAAGAAAAAAAAAATAGGTAGGAGTAGTTGTTTAATAAAAGAATGTCAAAAATCACATTTCACAGCATATACTGGGTCTTACCATAAAACTAAGTTCCTCCAATCTGGAATAAAAACGAAAATGGAAGAACTGACGATTTTTTTAACATCTTCATGATCCACCACTATCCATGTCTAATACCAGCAGCCTTTACTCAAACATCATAAACCAAATTCCAATTATGGTGCAGATGTTACAATGAACACTTTGTGTTACAACTGCGATAATATTTGCAGAAGACATGGCATTATCGCAAGCAACAGGAAACCTCAATCCAAATCAAGGAATTCCATCCTCTTCCTCATCGAGCCTTTAATATCTGTAGCGTCTCTTTCTGCTTTCTGCGCCTGATGGATGGATAGGTGATATGCATTAGAAACAAATCAGAAGCAATGTGTATTCGTCTTACACTAACTAATAACATCTTCTCTTATCTATGACCAATTGGTCAATCATCAGCGAAAGGTTGGCTTTGTGTGAACCATGATTTTGCACTTGAAAGAACAGATGTATAAACTAGAAAGATGGAAATGTTATCTTTTTGAAAAAACATGAAAAATGCACACACAAAGATAGAAGTTATATACAACATACATTTTATTAAGGAGGATTACAGTTTTTAATTCAGCTTTATAATTTCTTTCTTTGTGTTGCAAAAGGGAAAAAGCTAGCTACATACTGTATTTCAGGTAAAAGCTTATCCTTTTTCTATTTGATGAAGGATTATTTTCATTAATAAGGGGGCATTTAAAAGATTAACCTGTATGCAACTTCATGTGTTCATCTTTATCTTCTCCACTCCCCACCTCCATTTTGCAAAATATAACTTTTCATTCGTAAATATCGAAAACTTTGCAAAATACCTTCAGCTTCTTTTCCTTTCAACTAAATTTTCAGATATAGTCTTTCCTATATAAGTTTCCCCACACCCCAAACTTCACAAGTCCATTAAGCATCAGTGTACTGAAACCAATAACAGCAGGATCTTACCCTTCTTATCTCAGCTTCTGAAACACGTGTCATATGGGGTGGAAGTTCCTCCTTATCTACTTCCTGACCAATCATTACAACATTGTATAAGCCAAAGGGTAATAAGATTATGAGGATAGCAGAGATATTTTTGATATTGAGAGAGAAACCAAGACATACCAGTTCACCAATTAACACAACATTTTCCCCACGTATAATATAAAGACCTAATGGGATATCACAATACAGATCACCAACAATTGCACGCTCACATGCACTTTCAAGAACAGCATTAGCTACAAATAATAAATGAAAATTTTTGTCAGGTGTTAACCGCTGCCAAGAAATAGAAAGTAATGAGGAGAAACCTACCAAACTGGTCAAAAGAACGAAGTATTCCTAAAAGCTTTCGCCCATCTCGCAACAGCACAAGAAGTTTCTCTGTGAAGGATAATAAGCCAACTCAGAAAAGCAAGAAACAGAACCAGGCAATCTATAAACAGGCTTAGTTATTGCTATAATCTATGAGCACATGGACTGGTATAAAAAAAAAATTAGCACCCAAATTATTTCTTTTAGTAACTGGCACCCCATGTAGTATAGCATTACGATTTATATGCCAGGCATTATACTAAATTTTCAGATTACAGGAACATACCTCTACAGTAGAATAAGTAGTATCATAGCTTCCTATAGAAGGCATTGGGATCATATAACCTATAATAATTGTGGTCTCTATCATTCAAGCAGCCAAGATGAGAATGCAAGAGCACAAGAAAAAATGGTGAAAATCATTTTTTTTACAATGTCTACATCAACTTGCTCTCACCTCAGCTATTCCACCAGATACTTGCTATAACCCCCCACCAGTACAACCATTTTGGGCAACTCTGTTCACTAATTAATTTTTTTTTTCTATCAGGTTTTGAACCTTGGTCTCCAAGGTTTGCACACACTTTATAGCCAAAAAACGAGTTTTTCACATATTTCTACAATTTGCACAAATGTGAAGATTACCTTCACAAGCATTACGAAGAAAGGTGATTGTTGAATAAGGTAGGCTTCCAAGAACAAGCACCCTGTAAAATTGAGTGCCTGACTACAACTTTTTTCCTCAGGAAAAAGAAAAGGTTGCACTCAAGCATCCAATTATACAAGGGGCTTGGGCTTGACTGCAACTTTTTTTTATCATCAAGGCTTTCAGCTTGAGTTGTCAATACAAGGAAACACAAACAAAAATGAATTTTTGTAGCTCTTTGACCCATGCAACAACAAAAAAGATCTGTTCTGCCTTAAAAGAAGGAAGTTGTAAAATTAGGTCTTGGACCTAACTCACACCCCAAAAGCTAGCTCAAAGGAAGGAGGATTGCCCAAGCCTTATAAAGAGTCCATCCATCTCATTATCCACCAATGTGGGACTTTTGTCATTCCTCAACACCCCACCTCACGCCTAGTAGCATCTAGTGCGTGGGCAATTTGGGGGCCCAACATTGGGTGAGATGAGTCCTGCTCTGATACCATGTAAAATTAGGTCTTAGGCCTAACTCACACCCCAAAAGCTAGCTCAAAGGAAGGAGGATTGCCCAAGCCTTATAAAGAGTCCATCCATCTCATTATCCACCAATGTGGGACTTTTGTCATTCCTCAACAGAAGTACTACTCTTCCCTCCCAATATATGATTTTCTCACGAGTGAAAAATCAGCACTTTGGTCATTACGGAGTATACACGGGATATCACCCATAAAACACATCTACAGGGAAGAAAACATGGTTGCTGCTGGCTTAGCAAAATAAGACTGCGTGATGAAGAATTTTAAAGGCTTATAAATCTAAACTGCTTTTGAGAAAGACCACTTGAAGTATAAATAAGATAGACTCCTTCCATTTTAATTTGTTTGTCTTAATTTCCTTTTTAGTCCATTTAAAAAAGAATGTTTCTTTCCTTTGATGAAAACCCCGTAATTCTAGCTATCCACAGAGTTAATATCTTGAAAAATAATTGAACTATGAGATTTTATATAGTAAAGTGATTGAACTTTGTTTAACATCAATAAAATCACTCAACTAAAAGTTGTTGTCTTTTAAAAAAACACTCAACTACATTTATCATCAAAATAAATTTGACATGGCAAAATATTTTTTTTTTATGTCATAAAAACATGGAACACCAATATATTTGCAAGCTGTTGATAAATCTAAGGCAACGCAAATGAATGCAAACTCTAGTGCAAGGAAAAATGTTTTCCCAGATGCAAGATTTTCAAATACTTCCATCGGGGAACTGTTACGCTAATTTTATTTCTTCAGCACTAATTAAGTATCTAGTGTAAAAAAAACTGTATACAGAGAGCAAAAGCCAAAAGTATATCCCATCTCAAATCTGGTTATTGTTAATGAGGTGATTGCGGACATGTCAATTGTGTGGTACTTGTGTCATACATTTGTTTTTTGGTGGATTAAGTGTGGGGCTGTTCAATACTTGGGCAGGCAAGAGGTAGTAGGTACTCTAGTGAAATAGTTGAGGCGCGTGAAAGTTGGCTCAGACACCGTTGTTGAGGAAGCTCGTTTAAAATTGTTGGTAAGTACACTATAATATTTCTCTTCTAGTAATGTGACAGAACATAAACAACTTAGCAGTTCGTGGGATCTATCTCTGATTCCCAGAAAATGGAGGAAGTTGGTAAATTTCTAGATAAATTCTCATAGTTCAATGACTTTTTAAGATATCAATTCCTTTCCGCATTACTTCTTTAAGACCACAGGACTAAAAGGATATTTTTGTACATTTCGAGTCTTCAGTTAAAGACCACAGGATTCAAAAATCTTTTTACTTTCTTAAACACCGTAAATCATGTCAACTCAAAATCATACAAACAAATGAAGTGGGGGGAGTATTATCTTCTGAACCCAAAAAAGATGCGCTCTTTGAACTTCTTTTCATAATTCAACATCTTCTAGTATTCTCTCTGCCCATAAACAAAAAAAATAATTACATCTCGGTTTACACTAAGGTACTATGGTCAGACTTCAGGAATTACGGCGAGATTACAAGATAGAAAAAGACAACACTCAATCAAAACAAATAAGAGGAAAAACATCCAATACTAAACAGCCTAAAAGAACCTTCTAAGTTTAGCAAGACCACATTTTGAACATCAAAACTAGTACAAAACTTCAATAGTAACATATAGAGCTTTCTTTAACATATAATTGATAAAGAAAGGAAGAAAAACTCACTGTCAAGATAGCTTGCAAGAGAAGTGGAGGTATAGATATCTTCTGGACCTGCCCAAGACATTGATGTGCTTGCAATTAAATCTTTTCGGTATCCCAAAAATCACCGAAATTTTTTCAGATCTCAATTCAATTTGCATTGGCAGCTCCGACTACCCGCTTTATAGTCCCCTAACAAACGGTTCCCCACTTCACTCAGAACATATATATGAAAAATTCTAACTCTACCAGTAAATCAAGAATTAGAAGAACTCCAAAATATTAAATCCAAGAAAAGATTTGGAACAGAAAAAAAGAAAAGAAAAGAATTAGTTGACTTTTGGTTGCTCGAACCCTAAATTCGGCTTTTCCCCAAAATTTGGGGAGTCACACGATCTACTGCTCTTTCCGATTCTTATTTTTAAGACGAAAAAAAAGAAGTTAATTTTCTGCCCGAAATACTTTCGCAAAGTTATTTATAATTAACCCCTTGAAATATGAGAGTATCTCTTATGTGGCCTCTCACTTCTTACTTTTTGTCTTTTGAAGTCCTTTTTCTTCTTTGTATGTTTCCTTTTTGTTGATCAAAACATGTTGATCTTAACTTGCTTTATATTGTATCCTGTACTACATTGTCATCGTATAAGATGCTTGATTTTTAATATTAGTGTATTAATTAAATATAAGAATAAAATGATGATGGAATCAGTGAAATTTATTGATGTTTAATTGAGTGAAGAATCATGTGATCTACATTTTCTTTTATTGGATTGTAATTGATACAACTTGAAAGGTATGGAAGATATTTAAATTGATTTAATTGCCTAGATAAGTATTTATTGAATATTTCTTTCAAAATTAAGACCTTGGAGCAACGATAAAATTGTCTTCATGTGACGTATATTTCATGAGTACAAACTGTAAATTACTCACCTTGGTTGCATTAGAGTAGGTTGTCCACGTCATATTAGGAGCGTGGCCCTTTTCAAAACCTTGTGTAAATACGTGGTACTTAATGCATTATATTGTCCCTCTTTTTCCCCCTTTCAAAACTAATAACGAACATTTAACAATATATTGATGTTGATTAATGAGAGATTTCTTTTTATATCAAAGTTAAAATTAGCATTCAATATACGCAAACAGGTACCTGACTCTTGCCTTCTTTCACAACGGATAAAAAGTATGACAATGGTATATACGACAAAGATATTTTAATATTGCAAAGTTTTATCTTTTATGACATATAATTAGGTACGATAGGTAAGAATACATTGATAGTGTAAAAGTTACACCACAAATGTATATAAGTTAAATCCATACATCGGTTGGTCCAAAGCCAAAGATTATACGCGCAATAAGACTCGTTATGCGAATACTCTTCAGTTTCTATATTTTACTTCCTCTATTATTCTATTACACGCAGTTTGCTACATAACACATTTATACAACTATACATATAAGTAATGTGCTCACCTACATTTCGGATACATATGTGGTTGTGTGTAGTTGCTGATATATTAGTTGCATTCTCCACAGACTTCACAACAAAAACTAATACACTCAAAACAAGCAAGCGCTGTACAGAGCTGTGCTAACGTCACAGCACATCGATCATTAAGCCGAGAACAGAACTGTATGAAACACATGCAACAGCACCAGTCACATAGTTTGCCACATAAGTTTGAAGCAGCTGCAAATACCATTTCTGATGTTTCATGCAACTTAGGTTCTGCTGCTCCCCCAGGAAGATTGTCTGCAGTCGCCTTTAAGTTACCAAAACCAACACCGAGTGCCTTAAGGTATATGATCTTCTTGACATTCAAGTGATCAGAGGCCTTCTGCATATCCAACAGTTATCAGTCAATACGAGAACTTTGTTTTCATTACTGCTGCTCAAAAGAATGCACTGCTGAAGTTTCACAAGCACAAGAATAGTAGTTTATAGTTACACAAGTATATGTCCAGATATAGTTACCTTATACAGTCAAAATAATTTATGGATCGACCAGATGTTTAATGCACTTATTGTACAATGTAGAGGCATAGCATACAAATACACAAATTTTACTTTTAGGAAGCGATGCACATGAATCACAAATACCTAATAACAGAAGATGGATAGTGTTAAACTAGTACATTGACAAACCAAAGCATACCTCGTCTACTGCCTCTAATTTAGACGTCTGCTTCTCCTTTTTATTTTCAACCAAAACTAAGCTGGTGTACTCTGAAGGCACCCCTGTTTGCAAGCTCAATTTCGCAACCTAGAAGCAGAAATATAGCTTAAGTGAGCATAATTACCACAGAGAAAAAATAATCACGTTTTTCAATAGTAGAAGTAACATTAGTGCAAAGATGTTGCAGCGTTTGGATCGAAAGCACCAAAAGAATAAAGAAATACACAAGAATTGCTAAGGACTGGCGAATAACGAATATAAAATTCTTAATGTTGCACAGATTTGCAATCACGTTATTATTTGTGAAACTTCTTTATGCAGCACTACAAAAATTAAGATTCATTAGAACAAACCATCTCCTCTAGTTGCTTGCTTCCGGAAAACCAGGCATTGGCAGTCGTCGTTTCAATCTGTCTCCTTGCAAAAACCTGCATAAAGGGAACAAGCATAAGTTCTAATGGTAAAGATTGCAGATTTTACTTTTCCAGCAAGGTTCATATAAGCATGCAGAGACCAAAAAAGTACGAACATGATATGTGGTTGATTAATTCAGGGAACAAGAAAGCTATATGGTTCATTGAATCAATCTGTTCTCATAGTAGAGAAAAACATGTGCAAGAACAGAATCCAGGAAAGCTAGAGCACCACATACACAAAGTACTTTTTCTTATAACTTTCTCCTTTTCGTAAGTAAATTAAATTAACATTTCAGTAAGGAATACAAGATCAAAGACCTTACTCTTTCCAAAGGAAAATCCTTTGCTTTTTGTACTTTGACGTCGAACACAAACTTGCTTGAATCTGCTAATGTGCCGCTAACTTTAACAGAACCAGGGCAGGTCCCGATGAATCTGCCAGATACAATCAGTGGTCTTGAAGACAACAGGTCTGGCAGATAACATGGATATAGCTGTAATAAGAACATTGATTAGAACTGTCAGATAAGTGGAGGAAGGAATAAAAATAAGGGCACATATTATACACTTCATATCATAACGACATGGGGAAACAAAAATAATTAATCAGTGTCATATAGTAAAAATTTTATGACATGATTTTTGGAAGGCAACAATGGGGCAAGTGTAGCTATTTATACTGCTTTGTACTTCCTTACTCTCATCGGGTTATATATCTGAAAGTGTATGTACCTCAACTGAATCAAGATTTTCCAGAGCTTGAACTCTCAGGTCTGCGAGGATAACCGATGATGTGACATTAAGTAGTCTTTCCAGCCGAGAACTGATTGAATCTGACCATGGAAATTGATATGAAGAACTAAATCATAACTCACAAGTCAAACTTCTGCCAGTCTGATATTGTGTTAAATATAAGTTAAATAACCCCATTCGTAGTGGTTACCATTTAAAAGTGTGTTATCCTAAATAGAGAAAAAAAACTCAAATGTAATTTATGTCTATGAATGGCTTTTTTACAACAGTTCGGTAACCATCAGAGAGTTTGTACAAGTAGGTCGTTGAAACTCAGGCAGAAAATAGATGCTTTCCATATACATGCACTTGCGTCATAGTAAACAGAAATACTTAGATGCATAATTGTTGAATTAAGCACACCTAAGTCGTATGCAGCATCATAGTTGCCCCTTCCGATTTGAGCAAGTGTTTGCAAGAAGTAGTGATTACAGTATAAACCTGAGGACATAGATATAGAATTGAGAATTGCTATTGAAGCATGGGAGAGAAATGTCATTTAGAGTTGTAAAAGAAAAACAAACGCACCAATGCCAAAGGTCGAAATTCGCGGAACATTCAAACCTCTCTTCATCAACCGTCCCCTCAAGGCTTCACAAATTTCTTTTTCATCTCCAACAGACCCATCGGTGATTAGAAAAACAAGAGGAATTGAATCACCATTTTCCGATAGCATCTCTATTGCCTGACTTGGATGAATTTGCAAGGACAGATTATGAGACTCACACAAATGTGCAAAAAAATGAGAAATCAAAGCTGCATTGTTTTATCAACAAATAAAAAATTGGACAATTGACTTTGGAAATAGAAGAAATAGGACAATCAAATAGTTAGAGCTAATTGCAAAAGTTCTATTCTAGGCGGCTGCATCAAAAGAGTAGTAATAAATAATCTAATGATGATTCATCCATATGAACCAACTATTCAATTTCTCCACATAGTACTCGTCTCTGGAAAATAGTAGGCAGTATCATACCAGTCTGTAGTAAAGAAAAGTCACATTTCTGACCTGGTTCAGAGGCTGGGAAATGTTGGTACTTCCCTCAGCTACAAAATTTTGGTCAATCCACTGAATTGCTTTTCCAATTGTCTCCTTCCCTGCTGGCACCATGGATGATGAGAACGACAAGCTTTTTCCATTAAAAGCTATGACGTTAAAAGTATCTGCTGGACTGAGTTTGGAGAAGGCACTCAATAGTGCAGCCTTAACATTCTCAATTGGCCTCCCTTGCATGCTTGCACTTATATCAACAACATAAACCACTTCCTTCGTGAAAACCTGAAAATCAACAAAAAGCAAGTACACAGGTAATTTAAGTAGCCAAGAGAGATAAAAAAGAACAGGCAAACAAATTCAAAAACTGCATTCATATATTGACAGTTTTCGCCTATTTTTCTGATTTAGCAGGCTTAACCTGGTTTGATTGGATCGTAGCTTATTATGTACAACAAAATAAAGAACAAAAACACTAAGTTAAACACGTAGTCCAACAAAACATTACATTTTTAGAAGTGAAGGATCATGGGTCAAAATTACATTTTGATCAAAATCTAGATCGCGTTCAAACCATTAACAAGGCTAACAAACCTTCATTGTATTGATAGTCGGTGGGTAGATATTGAAGCAAAACATTTCTCTCTGATCAACATCAAGCATAGACGGAGAATTCAGGAGCACACTCCCAAAGATCTCACTTGAATGGACCTGAAGATAATATGCAGCTATTAATGACGATGTGTGAAAGTCATTGAAATAAACAAGCAATCCTTGTCATTCAACCAGAGGACTAGGAAAGAAGTAAAAAGAAGCCAAAAAGTGAACCAAGGAGGTGGTATTACTTTGTAGGAGAAACTGAAGTTATCCATTGACCATGTCCGAACTTCTCTCTCATATAAAAATCCTAAACTACCAACCAAACGTCTTGTTTCCTGGGAAGAAAAAACAAAAAGGGTGTTTGAAAAAAAAAGTATTGTTATATTCATGACTAGATATGTTGAAAAAGATTTACCTTTAACGGATGACTGGAACTTCCACATAAAATCTCTTTCCCCATACCAGAGTTCACGTTCAACCGAATCCTCTCTTTTTTGCATGACAGTTTTGTTACTGGATTGACATACCACGGGAAATTGAAAGGTATATTTAAGGAAAATTGACCATCTTGATACAGTATTTTCTGTGACCAACTGACTTTAATGGAGAGAATAGAACCTCCAGCAACCTTGAAAGATCCAAAAGAAGACACATATAGCCCCTTTCTTGAAACTCAACAGGAATGATATAAACAATTTGGTAGAGTGAGATGGTAGTCACCTGAGGCACCTTTAATGTGTATATCCGGCGATTTAATAAGAAGCCGTCTTTAGCATTGGCTACTAAATCGGCATCTTGGCTATCGTTTGATTCAATCAACAGTGAGGAATACGATCTTGATGGTGTTTCAATTTCCACACCTAGAACTGAACCCTGTTAGACAAATGATTGTATTTTGAGAACTACAGCATGACGAACACAGAATATAGAAGAATGTACTATGCAATAACAACATTGCATACTAGACTAATCAAAACATAGACTACACAATCAAATGCTTTTATCATATATTTGTTTGGTTTATTCAAATGATATATCTAGGTCAGTAAACAATGGTAGTGACAAGGAAATTAAATCATTTGGGAGGACACAAATATTTGGTCTATTAAAAAGGTAAGGATATGGAAATGTAAAATTTCCACAGCTAGATATCCATATGCAATATAAGCGTAGTTGGGATATACCATAGTTTTCTTTTTCTTTGATTTGACTACTTCTCTCCATTGCTTCAAATGCCTATAATTTGGAGTATGATAGAGAAATCTTGTTTAATAGGACAGCTTATTTCAACACAAACATGATTCTGACCAAATGAAGAAATGACACATTCAGCCAACCACCTAGAGTACTTCAGTCGATCAAGAAATCTCATACAACTACAAGTCTACAACCATAAAAACCTTCCGACTGATGTAGGCATATCAAAAGAGAAAATGTGGGACATTGCTGCAAATCTGCTTTTTTTTTTTTAAGTACAAATTAATGCATATATACAATTGAAGAACCAGTTTTGGTACAAATGGTAACGTACCAAGGTAGGGAGTCATTCGTAAAACACAAGAAAGGAAAGATGGAAAAAACATAAATACTACTTATATTCCTTCAATGCTCGACTCTCGAGGAAACTTTAGTAGCTCAGTTGATTAATTACAGGAACTTTCACCTCACCTTGTATTCTCGTAATCCCATGAAAAGGAGTTTTTCAGTCTAACCAAGTTCACTGAAGGCGTTTTCAATTATAGAATCTGAAACTCACATTCAATAGTTCAAGTTTCACATGGAGAGAATTAGAACTCCTTTTCACCTCCACCAAATATAAAAAAAGAGAATTGACCCACATAGTCGTCCCCGCAACTGATAAAACTAAATATAGAGGCAAATATATAATATGTGTATAATATATTTATACCGACTATAAAAAGTAACCAGTAAATCTGACTGGAATTGTAAACTTGAAAATGCAAAACCTGCTCTCCCATTGGTACAGCTATTCGACAATCGCAATATCTGCTAGAAGCAATACAGTGCACGCGCCAAGTACCGTTGACCTTCACAAAAGCAGTATCCATATAACAATCCACCTCCATTGCAATCCCCTGCATGTCAATCGGAATCAACGCCGGCGGATCACAGCGGCCGTGAACGTACGGCTGATAGCTCGGAATATCAGGATTATCCACAATCGACGGGTCCCTAACGACGGCGTACACCATAGGTGCCGTCGGCAGTTTATTAGTGATCTCTGACGTCACAGATGATGAATTTTTCTCCATTACAAGTGGCTTCGGCGGATTTTTACCGTAGTAAATTCGTTTAGTTAACTGAAGTCCCATTTCTACCGACGTCCTGAAATCATCCGCCATATTTTCCGGCGAGTACAAAAACAGAGAGAATAACAGAACTAAGCGAAGCAGCTAGAGCATTAATGGAGATAAAGATATGTAGTGGAAGATGAAAGGTGAATTGAGCCTTCTCTGTTATGGATTGAATGAAAAGTTAGTACAAATAATTATGGAAAGGAAAGAGGAGTTGATTAAGACATATGGAATCCTTGTGGTCAACTTTAAGACGACAAGTTAAGCATGTTCACTAATTACAGATACAAAGCATATTATATATCCCTCCATTGATTTGACACTATTTTAAAGAAAAAATGATTTTTTTTAAAATTAATAATCTAAAATTATTCATATATATTTATGTGGTTGAAATATTTTAAAATAAAAAATTTAAAATAATATATTTTTTTTAATTAACTAAAGAGGAGTAATTTAGTATAGATATGGGATGGAAGCACATTATGGTAAAAGTTATCCCTCTTTCCTTTATTTGGTTTGCTTAAGAATATGGGTCAAGGGAAGGGGAATGACAAGCATTTTAAAGAAATTAAATCCTCATCAGAATGAAATTTACGCAATTAATTAATATTTTGGTAAAAGTTATCTCTTTATTAATTTGTTTTTTTTAAAAAAAAAATTGGAGATAATGGAAATGGGAAGAAAATTACAATGTGAAGAATCGAATCTTCAACAATAAAGTGAAATTTAATATTGATTTATTCATTTTTTAATTTTTTTAAAAAAAGTTTGTAACTCTTTAATTTTATACATATCATATTTAAAATCATAAAATTGAAATATCACTTAATATCATCAATCAAAATTGGATTAATTAGGACGGTGCCTCATTTAGATTAAATCCAAAGATCAAATCAAACTTTTCTCTTTAGTTTGTTTTTTAATTTGGTTTCGAGTTTCGAAAACAAAATTTTTTAAAAAAAATAAATGATTTAATATTTTATGTACGTTATATTACATTGATACTCATTTTTAGTTTGAATGATTTTCCATTTTCTTACTTACTTTTTTGTATTAATTAGAGTATAATATAAAGTGTCCCATTCTCAATGTTTAAGAGTAGGGGCATGAATTTATATTCTTTTAACTGTCATGTTTTTTAAGTTTTATCCATGACTTGCATTACAAAAATATATACTTAAGATATTTTTTATAATATCTGTTCTTTTTTTAATTAAAATATGTTGGTGTATGTACCGCAAATTATAAGAAACTATAGTTAGAAATAAAATGAATAAAAATATATATTAACGTTGAAGCATGAATATAATCAATTAACTAATTATTTGATTATATTATTATCTTATATAACACAAATGAACAACCAAATCAAACATTTTTAATTTGGACTGAATTGTTTTTCAAAAGCAAAATCAAAACACATCTAACATTAAATTGAATGTAACAAAAAAAAATTTGCAGTATTCATAAGAAATTCTATACTGAAATTAAATATATCATCAACCAATTGACTAACACGTGTGTAAAATATTCCAAAAGAACTTTAAGCAATTAAAAATTATTTTGGACAACTTATAATTACAAGAAAGGACAAGCATTTTATTTATTTTTTGTTTGTTGTTGAATGGATAAACTACTAATTTAATAATTTTGTGAACAAAGACTTTGTACTTGCGATGAACATAAGCATATTCCTCGTGTCAATTTAAGAGACTATTAAGATCTAGAATCCTCCATTAATAATGTCTTTTTTCTTTTTACTCCATTAATAATGTCATATAATAATTGGTGCCATCCGTAATAAATTGTGCAATTTTTTATGCCGTGCTGGTGAGCAGTGAATATAAATTATATGTTATATTTTTCTAATAATGATGTTAGATATATGAATATTTTTTTATAATTATAGTGAATAATTGTTATACACTTATTATTTGATGTCTAGTTAATATTTTATTGTTGTATAAAATAACAAAAAGTCATTTCTCCAACAAGCGTTTTATGTTATGAAAGAAAATAAAATATTTTTAAAAAAATCATGTTTTATTTATTAAAAAAGCTTAAAACTAACACGTTATTAATATATCCATATAACTAGTACATATGCATTTTATAACTAATTGAAAAATAAAAAATTTCGAGTTCCCTGCCTACACGTGGCTTGCTTTTTTATATCTTGCTTTATTTTTTTAGTATAGTTCAAAAAAATCTCTCTTTTTTAAAAAATAATTTTCACATTAATTTTTCACAAAAGTGAAAGACATTTTGATATACTTTATGCATCTTAAATTTTATATCAAGTTAAAATTAAACTGGAGAGACAGTAATTTTACAATGATATATTGGGTAAAATAATAATGTGGTAGATGAAATTTTGTTATAAATTCATAACATGAAAGCTTAATTTTTATTTTCAAAAAAACTTTTATGAAATATTATTAATAATACATAGAAGAATGAAAATAAGGCGTTGAAGAAGAAGATAGATGGAGGAATAATAAATATTAGTGGGCACGAGAGGGACAGTAGGATCGATTTGGACATTGTACTAATGAGTAAAAATAGACTCCTGTGGGATCAATCTGCCAATAATATTTGTCTTTATGTATATCTAATCTAGAAATAAATTATAGACCGTTTAAAAAAAAAGTTGACAACCGAAATTTAATGGTGATAGAGATTCGAAAATGAAATAAACTGAAAGCAACAAATTGACTTATTAGTGAACAAATTTTTTTAATTCAATAAAAATGGGTCGAAATTGAATTAAATTAAATAAATGAAATATTTAATATGAATAACAAATGAGTTCATCAACTGATAATATTTATATATTTGTATTATCTATGACTTTAGAAGTAATCAGGTGAAACACAAATTTAAAAAATAAAAATAAGCTTAAATTTCTAAAAAAAAAAACAAAAAATTCATATGCATATAAATGAGAATTGCTGATATAAATATATACTTATATTACTCCTCACAATGTATATTTTTCTAGTAGGGAATATGAATAGTTTATATATTTGATCTTTAAAGTCGATTATCCTACCCATATTATTGAATCATGGTTACTTTTTTCTTTAACTCTATCTATTTTATTTATCTATTTCAAATAAAATATTTTTATAATAAAAATTTAATTATAACTTTTTATACTACATATTTAAAACAAAAAAAATTAATATTATAAAATTTTATTATTTCAAAAATTACGTATTAAATCAAAACAAAGAAAGCAAAAATAAAAAATAAAAAATGTGTGAAATGTGAAACAAAGAAAGTTATAGATGGAGAAAAAGAAAACAAACATTAATAAATGGTGAAAGAGATTGGGACCCAGATGTATGATTGATAGGAGTGGTAGTAGTTGAAAATTGATATCAACATGCCTGATTTTTTAATGTTATAACAGTATTAATTCCCATTATTGGAAGTGGGGGGCCTAAAGCAGTGTTATTTGTTCCCATTATAATAAAACTAAGCATGATGTATGTCCAGGAAGAACCACAAATCTTACCAAGGGTGGGTATATACATCTGACCCAACTAAATAAATTGTTTGTCCTATGTATTCATGTGACGATCAACCATATAAATCCTAGGATAAATCTGGATGTTTGATCAATAGTCATCCCATCATACAATAATAACATACTCGGTAGAATTTCACAAATTGAATTTGGAGAGGATAAAATGTATGCGGATTTTATCACTATCTCATACAGATAGAGAGGTTGTTTCTCTGGAAGAACCTTGTCTCAAAATATCAGGCCCCAAAAGCAGAAGATACTAGATATAAAGTGAAAAATATATATAAATACAAATAAAACAACATATATACGACGGACAATAACAATACCAGATATAAATATACTAATCTGCTATATTACGGAGCCAGACATCATTATATCCCTACTAGTCTATTAAATTTCTCACTCCTTTATATGTAAGGTCATGTCCTCGGTGAGGTGAAATTTCGTCAATTGATTATCCTATCATGTAAATTGATATTTTTAAAATTTATCCGATCTTATTTTTAAACGGAATTCTTATAGATCAATTATTATGAAGCTTATATGTTAGTCGTTATCATGTAAAACTTATATTTTAAGCATTTGATTTTATATTTTAAATACATGTAACAGTCTCAATCAAATAGTTCATATGCAAATTAGTATAGGACAATTAGTGCACCAAAATAGGAAAACTCAAAATAAATTAAATTAGTTATTTTTTGGTTGAGTCCAAACTACGCCCAATCCTAGCAGTGATTCAACACAATTAGCCTTTTCTTTACTCAGAAATTTGATGATCGAGATTTTGTTTATAAAAAATTTTGATTTCATATTTTACAAAGTCGTGTAATCACATAAGTATTATGATATAAGATTTGTTTTAAAAAAGTCTAAATTTTAAATATAGATTGTCACGAGTTAAAGTATTCATTTATCTCGTTGCAAACAAAATAATTTAAATTAGTGAGAAATATATTACCATCCATAACAATATCAATTCTTTTTTTACTGAACACTATAATACATATTATAGAAAATTATTTATAAAACATATCTAATATTACAAGTTTTATTGACGGATAATACATTCATCACACACTTTAATACATATTATGTCAATTTGTTTGATTTCTTATCAAACAAGTACAATATATATTTAAACACTTATAATACATATATATTGTATGTACAACTCATTTTTAATATAATTATAAATTCACTATCATATTGCTATAAATGATAATAAATAAAAATATATTTCTAAACTGATAATTATTTATTGAAAAAATTGGCTCAAATAATTTTTGTAATATATTTTTCAACTAGTCATGACGCAAAGAAATCCAATGGGGTCTCAAGTCCAGCCAGCTAGCAAGTGCAAAAATTGACATTCGGGTCATTGGACCACTACTGACTTGAAAGTCTACCCAAAATTGACCCAATTGTACATATAGGCCTGAAAATCAGCACACCCAATTAATGGAAAGAGCCAGGGGGGGGGGGGGGGGGGTTAAAAAAGATAGCACCATTTTCTCAATTTTAAAGTGTCTTGATTTGATCAGATATAAAATTTCAAAAATAAATAAAGATTTTTGGATTTTATGAAGTAACTATAGATTTGTATAGTACTTCCTCTCTCACTTTTACCCATCATTCATTTTTAAAATAAATTTTTACTTTTACTTATTATTTTCGACATAATAAGAAAAAAATTATTTATTTTCATATTTTATTTTTTGCATTAAATATTTTTCTCCAGATCATTTTTAAACCTAATACTAATTATCTTGATAGGACTAATGTGGTAAATAAACAATATCAAATATTATTTTTGTATGAATGTGCCAAGTGAAAGGTAATAAGTAAAGATGAATGGAGGAATTTGTAACCTTAAACTTTTTAGATAGAATATTAAAATTAGAAAACTTAGTGAAAAAAAAGTCACTCTTCTTTTTAACTGGCTAAACAAGTAAAATAAGCCACTTAGATTGTGATGGATGAGTAGACTTAGATTGTAATGGATGAGTAGTTCATTATAAACGGTGCAAAAAGTGGCTATCTGAGATAGTTGATGATCCACTTAAGTTGGGCTCTATCCATCTAGAAGAAAAAGTAGGTTCGGCCCACTTTCAGTTGGGATTTTAGGCCCGTTATCCGGAAGCTTCCTCAACATTTCAATCTTCCATTTCACCGATTATACCTAAATACAAATTTTAATTCAACTTTTCACGTGATATCTAAATAAGATTAAAGGATATTTTGGTATATTTAAATAACTTTAGTTTAGGACCACAAAGTTGAAAAGTCTTTTTTATTTTATTAAATTTCTTATCTAAAATAAAATCAGGTCATTCTTTTTTAAATAAAGGGAGTACATCTTTTAGGATAAATAGATTTTATAATAGAAACGTTTTAAAATACATATATTTTCCTTTTTTAATTTTATCATATTATCATTTTATTTCTCAATTTCAAAATACAATATCACAAGATTTCTTTAAAATCAAACTCAACATTGTCCTTTTATATAGTTTGACTCCGTAACTTCATTATTTATCATTAAGCATAAAATATTTCTGATTTCGTTGGCTGGAACAAGAACTCGACCAATCCAAAAAAGAAAGAAGAAAAACAAAATTTATATATTTTTTTATCATTAAATGTGTATTTAAATTATATTTGTAATTGTAATTGTAATTGTAATCGTAATCGTAATCCTAAATAAACTAAAACTTTGATGAAAGAAACCAAACTTAATCCAAACACAATTTAACAAACTATATGTTTTTTTCTTTTTGAATAATATGATTTTAATCCAAAATAGCTTCTTTTTTTTTTAAAAAAAAGTATGACCTGCATATATCCTATTTTTAAAAAATTCGTAGATTTAAGGGATAACTTAATCCGATATATACATCCCTAATACTAATATATTACTTTTCCGAATCCGTTCCATTTGTGAACTAACGTGCCGTCGGTTTATTTAGGCTGCTTGGGCGTAATTTGATTTCGCTAAATCCACGTGTGCAGAAATTTAATAAAACCATTGTTCCCAAGATTGTTCTTTTATAATCCGAAAATAATAAAAAGGTCCTATAATCAAAATCCGATACAAGTTTGAGTTTGAAAGAGATAGTTCACTTCCCATTTAAGCGTTGAAGTTTCTCTATAAGGAGTTCCAATACTTATACTTTTGTGCTTCACAATTTTCAGTTCCTTACAACTGAAGTAATCTCCCCAAGATTCAATTTTTTCTGCTACAATCGATCTCCGCAGGTTCGTTAATCTAATTATACGCTTTGAATCGATTCTTTAATGACCGAATTTTGTTTATTTGTATCTTAATTTATTGGATTATACTGGTTTTTTTTCTAATTTGTTTGATGCTGACCATGTTCAGGTTAATTTCCATTACTTATTATATTTGATTTTGAGGATGGTTAGGGCTAATGATAGGGAAAATGAAATCTTTAATTGAAGAGAAGTTTGTTGGTGCAGCTAAAGGGGTTCTTTTGCTTGTTTCTTGATATTCAGGGTTTTTCGTTTTCCAAATAAGGGTTTTTGCTCAATGCTGGTTTGCCATTGCTTGGGGAAAATATTCCTTTATGTCTCTTGTGTTAGTTTATGTAGAGTATTATTTTATTTCGTGAACAGATAATTAGAGACTTGCATTCAGGTAAATATACTTCAGCTTTCCGAGAATGTGAACTTATATAAGTGGTTATCTAGGTCGCAGATTAGGGTAGAAGGTTAGTAAATTGAGTCGAGAGTCTTGCAGAAACACCCTCTCTACCTTCTCGAGATAGGATAAGGTATGCGTGTACTCTATCCTCTCGAGACTTTGCTTATGTGACTACACCCTGGTTGTTGTAGTTGTACATTCTGGTAAAATGAAATATTAGTGCAGCAGTACGATGTCAATCGGCGAAGGTGAGATTTTTTTTAAAGAGTCATGTTGAATTCTAATGAACTCTTTATCTGTATTTGCTATTAAAAATAGGTTCCGGAAACTGATGGCGACGGCAACTATCGCCACTGCAGCAGGTGCTGCTGCTCTATTGTATTATACGTTAAATAAGAAGTTGCAATCTTCTCCAACAACGGATGATGATGATGATGAATGTGGTAGCAGCGGTCAAGATCATGCTCTACTAGGAGTTAATAGGATTTCCAATAGACTTATACAGGCCCCTGCTACATGGTTGGAGACAATCGCAACATTGTCCGAGACTCTTAGGTTTACTTACTCAGAGACCCTGGGCAAGTGGCCTATTGGGGATTTGGCTTTTGGCATCAGTTTTCTTTTGAAGCAGCAGGTGATCATGAATCAATTGTTTACTTTTTCCCAGTAAAGGAATTGGGTTGATGTGGAGTGTTATGCAACTTATGTTTAAGCAAATATGCAAATAACTGCACCATGCCGTCTTTATGTTGGAAAGGAAGTATATAACATGAATGTAGTATGCAAATAAGTGCATCATGGAATAAAATAAAGCGAAGAAGATGTTAGATCAAGTAGCAGTTTGTCAACTTATCCAATATAGAACACCTGTAAAAGAAATTGTTACTGTTTTTCGAATGTGAGATATGTTCACATTCCTTTCTTTCTACACAGGCATGCATTTATCAACAATATCTAGCCTGATGATTTTGGATCATGTTGGTTGCTTTTCCGAATGCAGAGCTCTATCCCGTTTTATCATTCCATTTTCTTTTTAATTATTGTATAATCATGCTTGAATGATTCTTTACTTATTTATATCTTTTCATTCATAATGACTAGTTCCTAGTCCCTCCGATTTCAGTTCTCGTTACAACACCCTTTATATTTAAAACAACAGTTGTGTAAGCTTGGTGGACTGTGGCCATCATACATGATACAACTTAGGCTCAAAGAGAAAACTGCCACGAGAGAGCTCCCTCCTTTTGATTGTTGCTTCTATGCTTCTTACATTAGATTTGTTTACAAAGCTATTAGTCCCTCCAGGAATGTGTCATTTTAACTTAATTGCCCAACGTGCGTTATAAAAACTTATCTCGTTCTTATGTTCTTTCAATTATGTCATGTTAGTAACCACCTTGATTTTGACTTGGGACTAACTTACTGAGCTTGTCACTAAGTAGGTTCATGTAATGTCTGCAGGGAAACATACATATTAGTAGCATATTCTGTGTCGAAGACAGTGCGCAATTAAAAGGTTCTGATATTGCTGCAGAACTTAAATGCCTTTTGCACTTGTTGACAGTGTGTTGGCATTTCTCCAAAAAGCCTTTTCCATTATTTTTGGAGGAGACAGGCTATTCCCAAGAAAGTGTACTACTACAAGAACCCAAAGCTGGAGTAAGTCACATCTGAAATTCTTAAGCTCTGACTTTAAAATATGTTTCCTTTCCTCTAATGCACAAATTTTATTATGCAGATTCTGAAGCCAGCTTTCACTATACTCGCTGACCACCGATCAAAATCTTTCCTCCTTGTAATCCGTGGCACTCATAGTATTAAAGATACTCTGACAGCTGCTACTGGTGCAGTTGTGCCTTTCCATCATACCGTGGTACATGAGGGAGGAATTAGCAATTTGGTGTTAGGCTATGCGCATTGTGGAATGGTGGCAGCTGCTCGATGGATTGCAAAACTTGCAAAGCCTTGTCTTCTTAAAGCTCTTAGTATTTATCCTGAATACAAACTTAAGGTGCTTGACATTTGAGTCTCATTTTCCTCAGTTTATGGTTGCTTCCTTTTTCTCTTTTTCTTTAATCTTGGGGTTGGAGGCGTCTCCCTTTTTTTTTTGTATTGAAAATATTGAGCATATTGTTGGATCTTTTCCAATGCAACCTGTTATATTTTTTTCCTGTTACTATTTTTTAGTTTCTTAATTCCCCAGTAATTTGTTTATTCTTTTTGGGTTTTGTTGCTCTATATTATTCTCTTTCTCTTGGCATGCATCTTCCTCCCTCTTGATTTTATTTGGGGTATAAGTTGCATGGAGGTCTTTGCTATATGGGGTGGAGTGTTGGCCAATACAAAACACACATGTTCAAAAGATGCAGGTCGCAGAGATGAGGATGTTGAGATGAATGTGTGGTTAGACCAGGAGTGATAAGATTAGGAATGGGACCATTCAGGAGAAGCTAGAGGTGGCCCCTGTGGCTGATAAGAGGAGGGAAGCGAGACTGCGATGGTTTGGACAT